>CM068590.1:13088493-13831111 GCA_035048485.1 Pteria penguin
TACCAACATTAGCTGCAGATAAATGTCTGATAGTTTCTATTACTATATTACATTCAAACAGTGTTTACGATTTATCTTGCTTTATCTGATCCTCTGCTTGTCCATGACGATGTTTCCTAATATTCGTGAAGATACAGATATAATAGCGTACATATGATTACAACGGTAAGATTGTCGTAGATTGGCGTTAAACTGTATTTGATTGAAACTACTTTGAAACTTTATCTGTCTCTGCCCCGTTTCCTTTGCAAGTTATCAGCCGTTATTATGCGGCTCAGTTGAAAGGATATAAACACCTAAACAGTGAATTTCTATAAGCCATAATCATGTTTAGCAATGTCCAAAGTTTAATAGACATTGGTGACAATGGCAAGACTGATATTACAAGCTATGTAGTTAGAGTTTGCTTTGGATATTTCTAAAACTTAAAAAAAAATATAGAATAACAGGAAGAATTTACAATGTTAACAATAGATTGGTATGCTTCATACTTCTTAACTTAACATTTGTCTTTTATAGAGATATCAATTATCTGAACATTTCAGTACCGTGAAGTTTGTGGTGTGCTGTATTTATGACAAATAAATGCTTTCATGTGATTGATTCTTTCTTTTTATCAGTAAATAATACGTCACGTCTTAGCCGTGACTTGTCGGTATCCGTTTTTCGATAGGGATGGAACAAAAAATTTCTCACGGATAGCTGTGACTTAATTCATGCGTAATGCATAAAAAAATTTCGCTACCATATAAGGGCAATAATTTTGATTTGAGAATTAGACAAATATTTCCTTCTTCTTGCTGTGTTATTTTCTACTGATTGTGCTTTATCTTCACTTTTATATTCACTTTGATTCTATTCTGTATATTATAGATCTGTTCTCCAAGGATTTCCCTCTTTATAACAGTATGTATTCAAGCATGGCCAGTCGAAACAGGTAAGTAAAGAATATAAGAATCGTTTTTTTAATAATTATAACTTTGAACACCTACATGCACCAATTCTATTTAAATCGTGAGATTAAAACATGTATCAAGATTCTTTGGCAAATCAATTATCGTTGCAATTATTACAAGCCATTACAATTAAATATTGTAAATATTTAAATTTTTTATGAAACATGCTCTTATCTAAAGAACGATAAGGTCGTATTATTACACAAATTAATGATGAGAAGCAACACGAACGAGTTTTTCGATAATTATATTCTATATATATAGCATAATTAGGGGTTAATATACTCTATATCATTATTTCAGACAAATAAAGTCCATATGATAGCATAATTTGAGGCTAATATATAGTTATGCTATATCATCAAATAATCTAAGATAAAATATAGTTCATGTAATAGCAAAATTTGTGGTCAATATATTCCATATTTGATATGAATATATTCCTAGTAAAAGGATAATTTCAGATGTGTATTTACATAAAATAGCATAGTCTGACATAAATATATTTTATGTAAAAGTATTATTTCCGAAATTGAAAAGTCAGCACGCGTGCCTACAGGGAATATCTGCAATTTACAAGCACATTGAGAGAATTGTGGTCTCCCGCTTTCGGGTTTCTACGGGTGTAGTAATCTGTGATATATTGTCATCGTTGTGCATGTCTACATGTATCTGCAGCGGAACCTTGTAAAGTTTGATTTTATACTAGATTATAACTTGGTTCAGAATTTATATTAGGTTTACACAAACCAAATATGAAGGTTTAAATGTACAATCATATTGATCCAGAATATCATATAGCATACTTGAAAAGGGACTTTATCCTTTCAAACAAAATTTTTGTACTGGCTAAAGAACTCCTATGAGAGGTTTATCAGTTAGTCCCCACGCCCTTAGAAAAACGGCTATTCGGGAAGGGACAAAGCATGAAATTGATTTCTTACATTTCTCATAATGGAATGTGTCTGACCATTCTTACTGATAGAGTATAGTAGACATGACGCAGGAACGAGTTTTATTAAAGGTCGTTAACCCAATCGTAGACGTAGCTTGCAAGTATTTTGCCTTTTAATAAACATCGTAACTTACGATTATGCGTAGATGTACGTGTAAACTTACGTATGCCCAGTAGCAGAAGTTACTTCGCACGTTAGCAAAATGGCGGCCGTTTTGTTTTTAGTTCAGAGACAAAATGAAGGTGCCTTGAGAGGAAAGCGTGGTTTTGAGACAGCGGCAGCCTTAGACGCATTAAATGACACACAACTTATTAGCTGATATAGGTTTCCACGCCATACTGTAATATAAACCATAAACAGCTTAAACCGACGGCAAAGAGATCTCACTCTATTCTCTCCGAGTTGCAGGTAATATTTTTGTTTAAAAATAAAAAGCAAATACTTCGGAAAGGTCTGATTTATATCAACGAAAACGATATCCATGCGCATTAATATTCTGTAGATTTACAGTACTTGTTTCAATGCATTCCTCAATATCAGACTGTTTGATTTTTCAGTTGCGTACATAACTACATAAATGTTATGCAATAATAGATACAATCTATCATACCCATGTATTTTGATATTTATTCCATTAAGGGTTATTCTAGTAAGAAGGGGAAAACACTATTCAATGTAAAATATGAAAGTAACTGGTGTCACAAAACTGGCACTAATAACAAGTATACTTTGATTTTCTAGGTAATCGCCGTATAAAGCCTATTTAACTGCATAATCACAGTTGTTTTCTATGTGTAAAACAAGTAAAAGTAATTCACATGACAAATTGCCAACGCCCATCCTTCGTCATCAATACTTCAAATTCAAAATTTCCTTTTCAATAAATATTGCAAGTTTCATCAAAATATTTGTTTCTTTTAACAAAGAACAAAATTATAAATAATGAGATTAATAATTAATTTTTCTATAGAGGTAAAGCAGTAAAACCGATTTATCAGCTTTGTAAAATACGATACAGTTAGTAAATCGATTTTATCTCCATAGAAGAATGTTACTCGTGACTATTACGTCAACAATATAATATATCTAACTGAGCTATAATATTCACATTTGTAAAACCATATGTGTTCGAATCCAAGATGAGAGCATATATATATGTAATGAATTCGTAAGGTTTCTTCATAACTGTAGTGTTTATTATATATTAAATTGTGTCTTTGGCTTTACTATTTTTATACAGGGGTACATTTCCAAGAGATACAAAGACCAAAACAGTGCCTTGTTTAACTAATTCTTTTTCTTTTTCAGCGTATCTATGCATGTGAACAGAATAGTAAAATTTCTAACATCATTTTTTTATGTAAATTCGTAAATATGTTTCGCAGAGTGGATAGAACACATTAGTATACATTACTGTTACGGTTGAAAAATATTTTTCAATGAAGTATGCTACTAAACATTATGTTTGTATTGTAGATGTCATCACATCAGTGGAGGATATCTGCCATTTAATCCTCTTCAGTGCACACTTATCACTGGGACTTGCTTCAGGTTCCATATTAAAGCATTATGTGAGAAAATTATCCCTATTACATGATGACAGAGTAACGATGCACCACAACAACAAAATTGACAGAGGAGCAGTTTCACAATCAGCACATGAAATAAGACAACAAGTTGTATCTAGATTTTAATTAAATTTGATAATGGTTGAAAGACATATCACTTTATTTGAAAACTAGTCCTTTTTACTATTGGCTATTCTTTCTCATGCCTGTACTTTCTTGTCCTATTTTTAGGTTCTATTATTTCCTCGATTTCACTGTCTTAAAAAAGACATTACAAATAAATAAATAAATAAATAAATAAATAAATAAACATCTTTATTTATTCCTTATTGATGTTCACTTACTAGAAATAATTCATAATTTGATAATATGTTTTAATAATAAAATTTAATACTAAAAATTACATTTTAATAAGAAAAAAATTACATTTTAATAAGAAAAAAGTTTCAAATGAATCTATCATTATCAACCTTCATGTAAAAGGGAGTAAATGGGAAATGGTTGTAGACAATTCCGCCACACACGCATATACATCGTTACATTTCGTCACATTTACCACACTTATATCCCTTTCATTTTCTGTAATGAATTTAACCATTATCAAATATTAATGGATTAATAGAATGTCATAAATTATCTTACATCTTTTATACTGAAAAACCTAATATGGTTGAATCTAATTCGCGACAGACATACAACTAGATTTTAATCTTTAACATTATATCTTCTTTTAGTTATATGCTTGATGTTATAGTTAAATGTCTTATTAAAAAGTGCTTATTAAGTGTTATTTGTTCTATTTATGAAACTGGCAATAAACTTTATAAGGATAAGTTGTTCTATTACATTTTTGTAAATCTACCCTTAGCTTTTATTACGCTGTTTGTGTTATTCACGTAAACACTAGTATCTGCACCCTCATCTATGCCATGCGTGGCCTCAATTGAATTATTGCTTAAGGGCTGAATATACTAAACAACATAATTAAATTTTCACATCTTTCATTGTGATATAAGCTAGTCCTGAGGTTTAAGCTAAAGTGCTATTGGAATGCTGGGGTATTTTGCATTTTCTTAAAATTCTAATTGAATTTTTATCAACTTTATAGAAATTGCCGCTCCTTTTGCTTCAGTGTTCCTCTGATAGATATCTGAAAATAGCCATTTTACGGGAAAACTGGAGTAAAATTAACGCTTCCTGTACAACTTTGTTGTATAACCTTTAACGTCATTTTACTGTAACGTCACAATGCAAACATTAACACCATAATTAAAACCCAAGAAAATGTAGCATTGGCACAACTTCTGACGTCACATATTACGGAGACTAACGGGTGAAGAAATCCACCGAGCTGTTTATGGATTATCGTATCCTAGTGAACCCAATATTCGTACACCTAACGTATATTGCGTCATAGCAACGGAAACTGTGTATTATTCTGCAAACTCACTTCACTCTCTTATGAACCATCCAAAGTGTTAGTCATGCAGATATGTAGCAAACTCTGATTTATTTCATTACTAATTTTATTGTAGGAACAAGTACATCGCCGTCCATGTTTATTTATCTGACGTCATACCCTAAATTCGTACACTTTAAAAAAATAGGCCACTACTATCACTAAATGAGTTTCTTGTTCCAGATATGGAATAAAATGTTACAACAAATAATATTGTTTTATTTGATCTGAAATTGAATGATTATTTTAGAATTTTTATCACAACATAAACAATTTGACAAGATTAATGAACAGTTTTGATTTTCTATGAGCTTTTACAATGTGGACATAGAAATACATCTCCCTTCCTGACTACTCTTTCCTTTGTGCAATATATTAAATGAACCCAGTGTGAGCATCTATCACAGGCAACCCATTTAGTAAAAATTAAACAATCACTTTGTCTAACTTCTTTTGGAGTGAATTGCTTACAGACGCAACACTTGTCTTCCTCAGATATTTCTGTCTCATTTTCAGAATCTGAATTTAAAACCGCTTCATTTTGCGGCACAATTTTACTCGGTCCAGGTTCTTGTGAGTTTGCCAGGCACTTTCTTTTCTTCTTTTGTTCTGAATTCTTTTTCTGTTTTGATAATTTTCTCTTTTGATGTAAGTTTGTACTTTTTGTAGTTGATGTTTCCTGATGTTGCATCATTTTTTCCCGAACCTCTTCTTCTGTTATGCAGTGTCCTGATGTTATCTTTGACATGGTTCTCCTATATTTATCTATCTTCTCTGTCTTAATTTTTTTCAAACGGTCCACCTTAGATTTAAAATAGTCACCAGTCATGTCAGGTTCTTCAACATCATTCGTTTCTCTGTTTATGTTACTTTGGTTTCTTTGAACAATTTGTTGACTCTCGCCATTTTCGTTAATACTTTGCTGAGTTGTTTCGTAATTAAAAGCTGCAGATGGAAGAATATAAGCTGTGGCGTATTGGTCTAAAGGATATATACCAGTTTTACGAAATGCCATGCGAAGGTTTTCTGGGCTGAGTGCTTTGGTATAGGCTTTACATGCAACCTCACAGATGTTGTTTCTGGTGATGACCGATGCCAAGGTCCTGGTCATTTTGTGACACTCATCATTATAAACTCGGTGAAAAGGCCCGTAACATCCAACATCTAACGGTTGAAGGAAGTGGCTTGTGTGGGCTGGTAAAATGTAAAGAATTATATTATGTTCTCTAGCCCAATCAACTAAACCAACGGAAACGTGTGATTTATGACCGTCAAGTATAAGCAAGATGGGATCTTCTCCTCTACCTGGAGCATGAGTTAAAAAGTGGTTCTCAAGGTATTGATGAAATATCACAGAATTGGACCAGCCAGATTCAGATACAGTGCCATCAGTGCCCGGGGTTCCTCCACTTAACAATTCTTGCCGCATTCTGGTTCCAGCAAATACAAAAAAGGGGGAATTGCCGTTCCTGCTGCACTACCACATCCCAGAATTGTTGTTGTTGATGATTTCTGTGATTTGATTTCTTGCACCCTGCTTGCCCTTCTTCCAGCAACTACAGATGGTGGTGTATGATTTTGCTGAATCCCCTTTTCATCCACATTGAAAATGAGATGTGGCTTATCCTGCAAGTTATATTTGGAAATAATTTCCTGCAATTCTTTGAAATACCCTTTGACTGTATCTTCATTACCAGCCTTTGCTCTCGCAACCTCAAGGCTTCTTGGTTTAACAAACTTAAGTTCAGCATCCCATCTGGACATGAACGTCTGATACCACCGCAGAGTTAATGGCTTGTCTGTATCTCTTTTATTTGAAATTCTCGCAATATCATTTGCAATATCAACAACTTCGGATCGAGTATAACCATACCCAAGTTGCGCCATTTCTTTCAAATGCTCAACAATATGTGCTTCCTCTTCCATATTGAAAACAGGTGCCCTCACTGATTTAACAACATCAATTGAAATTTTTCCACTTGTCCTATCTCTCAGACTTTGGACTGGGATTCCATATTGTTTTGCAGCACCTCGTATGCTCTGCTTACAATCCCTTACGGCAAGATATGCATTTGTCATGCTCGTTGGACTATAAAGTCTGTATTTGCTCGTAATATGGTGCGTGTTCACCTGAAAAAAAAAAAACCACAGACACACTAAATACCGATGTATAGATAGAAAACTATGATAGATTCTTAAATCATATGTGCATAAATATTTAACAGTTTTGTCAAATTATCCTTGGTAAGGCCCCTAATGGAAATAAAAGAATAATGCACCAAATGATGTGGCGAATCCAGCAGGCAGTTTGGAAAAGTTTTTAATGCTGGGTAAAGAGAGGTGGGGATTAATTATGTTTAAAACAACTGTGCAAAACTTATATAATTTGCAAATGCACATTTTATAGAAAAATTGTGAACATTCTTATAGCATATTAAAATACAACAAAAGCAGATAAGAAGATAAGATAAGAAGAGCAATAATTTGATAATTCCCTGTAGAAATTTATTTGGAATGAAAACTCCGACGAAACAAATGGTTTGCAGAACACTTGACTCTTAACATATTGGTCCTTGATTCGAATCCAGCAATAAGTTGACCGGACTGACACTAGCAGTAAATGTCTTTTTCTCCATGGTGACTTCTGCCGCATAACTGAGCCAGTTACTCCTCTTTTTTCTTACATAAATGTAACTTATAACCATATTTACGTAATACTATCTTGAAATGCATCAAAAGCAAAATATATTTATTATACTTAAATATATTTTTTTTTCAATATTGATGAAAATATTGTTACCTACATACTTATAACTAACTCCCGTGGATTGAAGATGAAGACAGTTTGAGGGCCAACTACAAGTTTCCACCCTCTTTTTTGTGGAGGGACTCCTTTTTTAACTGGCTCTGCGAGTCCCATAAACGCTCTTCTTGGTTTCTGCCATAGTCCGCCAACATGTGGAGATGCGATTGGTTAGGTAAAGTATGTAATTTAAAACACAGGCTTAATATACTTTCCAGACATTTATCATTGCGAGTGCTGAGGGTATATCACTTCAGTGATTAATTTTTAAGATTTTTATAGATATTTTTGATGGTGCATTGTCTTGGTCATCTAGTGAATGGCTGCAAGATGATACTAGGTCACAGGATAATTTAAACCTCAATGAACAGGAAGGTGTAGTACCTTCCTACATATATAAGATATATAGTATACACAGATGTGCTACTGTAATGGTGTATACTTTTAACATCAGCCAATATAAAATGTGGGTATCATTTTCCCTTCAATTACCTAACAATTGTTATCTTACTAATCATAAAATATATGAGTAGATAAAACGTATGTGTATATTAGAAGAGAAGATCATTTTTGCACTAAAATCTTGACTACAGAAACTGACTGCAAGCCTATTCATGGTAAATAAAAGGAACTTTTATTTCTGGTATTATCGTTAATACAATAATACTGTATATTACACAGAAGTTTATGTAAAACACATCAGCACTATTCGGTTGTAATTTTGAGACTCGAGACAAATATCCACCTTCGTAAATCGTTTAAATTTTTTTTGCGTCCTGGAAGAGGAAAGAAGTGAAATAGAGAGTCGATTTAATTTTATTTAAATTTATCCGAAATATACGTGTCAGTCAACATTCATTTATTTTCAGGTAATAAGCAACACTGATTAACAATAATGCACGATCGATGAGCGTGAGCTACGTTATAATATCTACATAGATACAGATGTCTAGAAAAAATTCTTTTTTTCTTTTTTACCGTTTTATCACAGTTCATGTGTAGAAAATTAAAATGTCATGAAACGTCTCAATGATTTCAGAGGAGCTAGAAACACCAAATAAATTAATCATAACAATGTATAAACGTCGCAGACTACATCATATTATACATTATACATTATATTATTATAATGTATAAACGTCGCAAACTACATCATTTTATAAAATTACATTTTTATATTATATCATATTACAGTTTATCGTTTATTTTTTCAATATTGTAACTGGTTAAATAATTTAATTGTTTATACAAGAAATTCACAAAGAAATAGTTATGTTGTTTATGTATGTATCATTAAGGGAGCGCAATATTCTATTTTAATCTAAAATACGAAGGTAACTGGCGTCGCGTGACTATGACACTAACAACAATGTAACACAATGGACATTCACAGACCTCTGAAATTCCGAGTTGAGACCCAGTGTCCGGGAAGAGTGAGCATCTCTCGTTTGGCTATCCTCAGTAGCCGTGAATGCTCCTAAATACAGACGAAACCAAGATAGTTCAACACTCTATACATACATAAATGTAAGCAAATACGTAGAGAGTGCCACAGACATATAAGATCAGGAAAAAGGTATAATAACACTTAAGTCAAACCCTCCCCGGGGAACTTTTTTCACGAGGAATGGATCTGCTGGTCTTAAAGTTACGACCAAATTCAAACTTCAGAATTAGCGTAAGGTGTTTTATGAACAGCTCCTTTCTCCTTAAATCTAAGAGTTCGTCCTGTTTCTTTGTAAACAAAATGCCTAGACTGGAGAGAAACGTGCAATTTTTCTGGTGTAAATTACATTGATGAGCGTAATTCACTACCCCACAAGCAACAAACACAATCGAATAAGGTAACTGTATAAAATTGAAACTTTATCAATAAAGACATCAGTGTACTTACTTTTTTTGTAAAGTGATTTCATGCAGTCTTTTTTGTCTTGCTTGTGATGACGGTGAAAATTTCTCACTGTTGACCTTGGCAGATGAAATTTCTTTTATCTGCAAAAACCCCATTTCGTCCAGTTCGAGTTTTTTTTTTTCATTTTAGTCTACCTTGTTTTTCTTAACAGACGACAGCAAATTCGAAAGTGAAATTACACAATATTGATTTCTCTTTGTTAAGAAATTGTCCGTCTCCTTGTTAAAGCGTTTCAGTCATAGAATACGACTGACACTTCATTCAAGCCTACTTTTACAACTGGACTTCCATCTTTTAGTGAAATGCAACTTAAGCATACATAGGCTTAGTAGTAAAGTCTACGTCTACGTTTAAGTATAAGACTACGACTTTTAGGAATACTCGCTCCATACACGTCGAGTCATAGCCGCAAATAGCGGCCCTATATAAACGATAGGGCCACATTTCCTAACGTGGCATAAACGTGCAATTTTGATGCACGGAAAGGTCCGCATGATTCTCCGCATTTCGGCATAAAATATTGTAATGTTACGGTTAGAGTTATCTTTCTTAGGACAGTATTGACACTCTTAGTTAGAGGTATCCTTCATAAGTTGTTCTGTTCCTGGAAACGATGCACACTTTCGCTGCATGGCAGCTCAGCGCATTTTGCTTACAACATGTTGATGTTCCTTTCGCTCCCCATAGAGTAAGTTTTTTTTATTGCTATTTACTGTTTTCTTGGTACTCCATAAGTATGCATATACGAGTAATTTGACGGTAAATCAAATATATTTACAAATATATATAAATTTGTCTGTAGAAAGTTCTAGGTCATCCAGTCACGTATGTCCTACTGAGTTATTTTTAGAAATCAGCTGTTGCAAGCCAAACATTACCTTGTAATTAAAGTCAAGCGTCAGTCTTTGTCTATAAACATATACGTTTAGCTTTTAATTACTAAGTGTTATGATTATTGATAATTCTTTGATCAAGCACAATCATACCTCTTTGTACGTTCTTTTTCAGAACATTGACTGTAATTTGAAACGTGTACTTAGTATACTTTACTTTTTCTTTCAGCTTTTTACTACATGTTCATACACATATTTCTTTGTCATATGATGAATAAATTGTTCAACACATAAGGCTTGACAGTAAAAAGTCTGAACAGTACTAGTAGAGTGAATATCACCATGGCAGCCAGTAAAGACAACATCCAGGAGGATACAGAGTTGCAATCATACTTACGTCATCATTCAAAATAGGGTTCTTATCATTTTAAGGAACTAATCGAGCCATTCAAAACGAAACTTAAAAAATTCACACATGAGCTCGAATCAATAAAAACAGAAGTTCATAATTTATACGATATATACAATAAATTAAGAAATGAATTTATGAATTTTCTTGCAAGACACAATTATGAAGAAAGTGTACAAGAGCAGGAACACCACTCAACGGTGAAGTTGAAAGTGAGTGCCAAGGTTAAGACGTTTTGTAGTGATATCGACAAGTTATTACCATCTCATGATGATCATGCGTCGCAAGGAACTTTGTCATCGAGAGTATCAAGTTTGATTTGCCGCCAGCGTGCAAAGGCAGAGGCAGGTCGAGTACGACTTGCGTTTGTAAAAAGGGAAACAGAAATGAAATGGAGCTACTTAATGCAGAAGAAGACGTAGCTGCAACTGATGCTGAATTAAAAGCTATGAAAGAAGAATTGGGTGAAGATCAAATGTCGGTCAACAAGTCTGATATTAAATGTGCTATGGTTAATCAATACATGGATGAACAAAACAGTGTAAATTTACAGCATGTCTCCAAGGATGCAGAAAATGCACAGCAAGGCAGTTGCCATAATACCTTGCAATTTTCAAACACAACACATTTAAATGCAGCTGCTCCTGTTTTCTATCCTACAAACTATGACGTAGGTTATAGTGATCCGGTTAACCACTCAAATACGTTACCTATGCACAATTTATCTACATTTCTTGTGAAAAAAGAGCTGCTGTTATCAAGATTTGTCAAATTTGATGATCAACCGGAGTCCTTTTATATGGAAACAAAGCTTTACTACATTAGTGGCTGAGCTTAATGAAACACCTCAGGAGGAAATTGACCTTTTGATTAAACACTTAGGACTAGAGTCTTCTAAGCAGGCTATAAGTATTAAATCATCTAATGCATCTCATCCGCGCATTGGTCTGGAGAGAATATGGAGTAGATTGGAAGAACGATATGGCAGCCCGGTGCTTGTCGAAGCTTCACTGAAAAATCGTCTTGAAAAGTGTCCAAAATTAAACTCACAAGATTGTGCTAAGCTGTATGATTTGAATGATTTATTAGTAGAAATAAATGCTCGGATGGAGGAACTGCAGTATAAAAATGCTCTCATATATTTTAATTCGTCAACAGGTATGCGACCAATCATAGAGAAATTGCCTTACAATCTACAGGAAAAATGGACTTATCGTGCTTTCAGTTATAAGAAAACAATCAAGTTACTTATCCCCCATTTAGTTATCTACTAGACTTTATCGGAGAAATGAGTCGCATACGAAATGACCCAGGCTTCAAATTTGCACAGCGAAACTACTCTGCTACAGGTACCCATAATGCACGCCAAAACAATCAACAAAATACACATACAAAAAGAACTGGCTTAAATACAAGTGTTAATATTAAGAAAACAGACACAAAGACTGATTGTAAATCGGAAAATTCAAATAACAACAATAAATGTTTATTACATGATGATAAGCATAGTATAAATGAGTGCAATGCATTTAGGAGATTGTCCCTGTCAGAACGGAAGAAATTGCTAAGAGATTATCACATTTGCTTTAAGTGTTGTGCTTCTACATCACACACCTATTCTAACTCTAAGGAGTTTATAAAATGTACTATTTGTGGTAAAAATGATCACACAGCTTCTTTACACGTTTATAACAAAAAAGACAGTAACTCTGTGCGCCCCTCTGACCCTGTAAAAGAGCATGGTGGGGATGAAGCTCTGATTAACGTTGCACACAAAAAAGACAACACTGTACAGCCCTCAGACTCTGTAAAAGAGCATGGCGGGGAGGGAGTTCCACTAAAGTGTAACACAAATTGTACTCAAATTTGTGGCAAGAATTTCACTGGACGATCATGTGCAAAGGCTGTGCTTGTGCGTGTGTACCCATATAACAATCCTGAACACGCTATTATTCTTTATGCATTACTAGACGATCAAAGTAATTCAACTCTGGCTAAGTCTGCGTTTTTTGATTATATGAATGTACCTTGGTCAGCTATGAAGCCATATACACTAACGTCATGTTCAGGACATTCTATAATGAGTGGGCGCAGAGCCACTGGATTTGTTGTAGAGGATATTGATGGTTCGTCGTCATTAGAGTTACCGATGATTGTAGAAAGTGACCAAATTCCTTCTGAGCGAAGTGAAATTCTGACTCCAGATGTTACTAAAACTCATGTGCATCTTAGTAAGATACCGATTCCGAAATTAAATACTAGTGCAGAAGTTCTACTACTCATTGGACGCGACTTGCCTGAGGCCCATCACATTCACAACCAGTGTATGGGACCTAGAGGTTCTCCGTTTGCGCAAAAAAACAGAACTTGGATGGGTGCTAGTTGGAAATGTTTGTTTAGGCACGCGCCATACTCCGGATGATTTGTCAGTTATGAAAACTTCGGTGAACAAGCAACATCGTTTTATCATATTTGATGATTGTGAATATAATTTTACTCTCAAGGAGGATGACATTCACATATTCAAAAGAGAACACAATGATAATGATATCGCCTTATCGATAGAGGACAGACATTTCCTGGATATTATGGACGGAAAATTTACAAAGATCGCTAATGGTAATTGGACGGCTCCATTACCATTTAGGAGTCCAAGGCCACGTCTGCCTAGCAATCGATCCGTTGCCTTAAAACGTGCTTTGATGCTTAAAGATAGCTTACATCGGAATCCACAAAAACTTGAACATTTTGTGACTTTCATGCAACGCATCTTTAATTCTGGTCATGCAGAAATTGCACCCCCTATAGATGAGGAAACTGAGCACTGGTACGTCCCAATATTCGGGATCTATCACCCTAAAAAGAAGACCAATTAAGAGTAGTATTTGATTCATCGGCAACATTTGAAGGACTATCACTCAACAGTGTACTCTTGCAAGGCCCTGATTTACTTAACAATTTAGTGGGTGTTCTGCTAAGATTCCGACGGGAACCCATTGCGGTAATAGCCGACATTCAGCAAATGTTTTTTGATTTCTATGTCAAAAACACGCAGAGAAACTACCTTCGATTCTTTTGGCATCGAGACAATAACCCTGATCATGAAATTATAGAATATCGTATGTGTGTACATGTTTTTGGCAACTGCCCGTCCCCTGCTGTTGCCACTTACGGCCTGCGGGAATGTGTGGAGGAGTCTATTGACCGTAACGTCAAAGGTTATGTCATAAAAAACTTTTATCTAGATGACGGGCTAGCATCTTTTTCCACAATAGAACAAGCAGTCCATGTTATTAAGGGAGCACAGAAGGCACTCTTAGATGGAGGCAACCTAAGACTACACAAGATAGCTTCAAATAGTGAGCAGTTGTTAATTCTGTTTCCAACAAGTGACCTTGCAAAATCATTTGAAGCTTTTGATTTTGATCGTGAACCTACCCATGCACCGTAGTTTGGGTTTAAGCTGGCAACTAGCAACAGACACATTTACATATCAAGCCTTTGAAGATGAGAAACCCTTTACCAGGAGAGGTCTTTTATATGTAGTCAATAGATTGTTTGACCCATTAGGCTTTCTCTCGCCTATTATCATACAAGGAAAATCATTATGAGAGACACAGTGGCCAGCATCAACAGCTGGGATGAGCCTTTACCATCAGGTTTGATGACCTCATGGAACTCGTGGTCAGAGCAGCTCATTAAGCTCAAAGAGATACATATTCCTCGCTGTATCCTACCCGTTTCATATAGTCGACTTCTATCACATTCACTGCATATATTTTGTGATGCTTCGGAGAGAGCAATATCTGCCTGTGCATATTTACGAGGCATAACAAAAGACCAGAATATACATTGTAGGACTTGCATTTGGAAAGAGCAAAGTGGCACCTAAAAGTGGGCATACAATACCACGCTTAGAATCTGCTCCGCTGTATTGGCAGTAGAGATTGGTGAATTATTATCACGTGAACTTGACTTACCGTTATATGACATTCGTTACTAGAGTGACAGCAAGGTTGTTCTTGGTTACTTATCAAATTTCCATCGTAGATTCTATGTATATGTTGCAAACAGAGTAGCTAGGATTCACAAGAGCTCTACACCTGGTCAACGGAATTATATTATCTCAGAGGAAATCCCTGCTGACATTGGGACTCGTGGGATACATCCAGAAGTACTTACCAGCAGCCAATTGGTGTTGGGTCCTGCCTTCCTTCGGGAACCTCTTATCGAGGTGCAAACTGACCATATGAACCACTCATTAATCTCACCGGATGATGACAATAAGATCCGCCCTCTTGTCTTGAAAACAAAACTTTGTAAAGCATTCTTAGGGACGTCACGTTTTAAACGCTTTAGCAGGTGGGACAGCTTAGTCCGTGGATTACTTACCTTGAAGCGTTACATACAAACTACTTACCATACAGCAGGTGATCAACTGGCTAGCATTCAAAGTGTTGAAAACTTTATCATAAAAGAAGTACAGGCTGAGTTATATTCGAAAGAAATTTCAGCCTTACAAAATGAACAGCTCATATCAAAAGACTTCAATTATCAATTTGTCACCAATCCTTGACGAAGATAATATATTGCGAGTAGGAGGACGTGCACGAAAGGCACAGCTACCGTATGAAGAAAAGACACCTATTCTTATTCCAGGCAAGAGCCACATTGCAAAACTAATTGTAAGTTATTATCATGAAAAGATTTTTCATCAGGGACGCCACATCACTGAGGGTAGGATCCGCAAAGCAGGATACTGGATAACAGGTGGCAAGCGTTTGATCTTCTCACCACTGTTTCATTGTGTTACCTGCAGGAAGTTACGTGGTAAATGTGCCGTTCAAAAGATGGCAGATCTACCTAGAGAGCGAGTAAATCCATCACCACCCTTTACCTTTGTAGGAGTTGATGTGTTTGGCCCATGGAATATTACAACACAACGCACCCGTGGAGGAAGTTTAAATTCTAAACGTTGGGCTGTACTTTTCACATGTTTATATACCAGAGCTGTGCACATTGAAATTATAGAGGAAATGTCGTCATCCGCATTTGTGAATGCATTGCGTAGATTTACAGCCATACGAGGTAAAGTTAGTGAATTTCGATCTGATCGCGGAACAAATTTTGTGGGAGCAGTCTCTGAGTTACAGATGACTGCCATTAATGTCGAAGATGATACCGTCAGACGCTATCTTCAAACAACATACACTACTTAGCATTTTAACCCTCCACACGCTTCACACTTTGGAGGTATATGGGAACGACTCATTGGACTGGCAAGAAGAATATTGAATGCTATGCTTCTGGACCTAAAACATGGCAAACTTACACATGAGGTATTGGTCACCTTAATGGCAGAAGTAACAGCCATCATGAATTCAAGATCTTTGGTGCCAGTATCGACTGATGCAAATGATCCGTTTATATTATCTCCAAACATGTTGCTAACGCAAAAAGTTACTGACACAAAAACAAGCTTTCAGAAGTATGATGTCAAAGACATGTATCGCTCACAATGGAAAATGGTTCAAGTGTTAGCCAACACCTATTAGAAAAAAAATGGAAATTAGAGTATTTGTCCATCTTACAATCTTGTAAAAAAAGGAACGCTACATGTAAAAATATCAAAGTTGGAGATGTTGTTTTGTTACGTGATAAACAGTGTGCGCGCATCGAAAGTTCGTGTCATTAAGGATGGCAAACCGTGTGATTATGTCAGACCTATCGCAGAAGTGGTACATTTTTTTTCTGAATAGCTGTAAAATTCATTGTTCCATAACATGCTTAACTATGTACGTTATTTATAAAACAAAATCAGACTTTCTGTATTTTTATGACAATTTTATTCATTTTCATTGCTTGTATTTCATTGCTAAAACATCAGCTGTTTGTTTAGTTCTCAAATAAGTACAGAACTGATTTTTCTATATTTTTCCTTTGATAAGTATTGTCGGTGATTGTAATCAGGCGGGGAGTGTAATGTTACGGTTAGAGTTATCTTTCTTAGGACAGTATTGACGCTCTTAGTTAGAGTTATCTTTCGTTAGTTGTTCTGTTCCTGGAAACGATGCACACTTTCGCTGCATGGCAGCTCAGCGCATTTTGCTTACAACATGTTGATGTTCCTTTCGCTCCCCATAGAGTAAGTTTTTTATCGCTATTTACTGTTTCCTTGGTACTCCATAAGTATGCATATACGAGTAATTTGACGGTAAATCAAATATATTTACAAATATATATAAATTTGTCTGTAGAAAGTTCTAGGTCATCTAGTCACGTATGTCCTACTGAGTTATTTTTAGAAATCAGCTGTTGCAAGCCAAACATTACCTTGTAATTAAAGTCGAGCGTCAGTCTTTGTCTATAAACATATACGTTTAGCTTTTAATTACTAAGTGTTATGATTATTGATAATTCTTTGATCAAGCACAATCATACCTCTTTGTACGTTCTTTTTCAGAACATTGACTGTAATTTGAAACGTGTACTTAGTATACTTTACTTTTTCTTTCAGCTTTTTACTACATGTTCATACACATATTTCCATGTCATATATTGAATAAAGCGTTTGTTCAACACATAAGGTTTGACAAATATCTTAAATAAATAACAATTAAGCAAAAGATTGGCAATAATAAAGTACATCCGATCTGTCGTCTGGAGGCCCCACACAGATTTTTCTAATCTGTGTCAAATTTGCCGGTTTGTTTATACCCTTTGGAATACTAACATCGTCCTATACTTATGAATTATCATGAAGATATCCCTCTCTTGGTCTTGGTATTTTTAATCACCTACACATGTATGAAATGTTTAGCATTAAAGTGTATCCATTTATTATGAATCTACATATTTATTTGTATATATTTACAGGATTTGCTTTATTTTAACATACTTTACCTTTATTATGTCAGAATTAAGGATATAGAGAGAAACATTAGTTACCAATCATTTAACTCAACGGAGACAACACATTTACAAGGTTATTATAATCTGTTTTTTTTTTTCATTTTTATTCTTATCATTTTCACTGTTATTATTATTATTTTTATTATTAGTAGTAGTAGTAGTCGTAGCAGTAGTAGTAGCAGTAGTTATTATTAGTAGTAGTTGGCCGGTATGGCCTAGTGGATAAGATGCTCGACTCGTGATTGATAGGTCCATTGCATAGGTCTCAACTTCTATGCAATGCATCAGGAGGATGCTGTCACCAAATACGTGCAATAATCCTGGGTCCGGCGCCATAAACTAAGAATATACTTAAGTCAAAATTTCAAATTCTTGTGTTCAACAATGAATAAATAACTAGGATTTGGATTTTATTGAGTCTTATTCTATCTATAATTAGAATTAAACTATTCTGCATGACAACATATTTAAACCTTTGAGAATGGAATAAATTAAAATGAAATAGATGACTTAAGCTTTTTCTCAGAAAATGACGCCAGACCATGGAGTGGCGTAAATCAATAATCAATCAATCAATATCATTATTATTTCAACACAATTACAACTACTAACCACCCGCAGAAACACTTGTCTTGAAAACGTTTCCTCTAAAATGTTTTGTTTTTAATATTTAGAATAATGTTCTGTCAAAATTCTACGCGTGTGTTTGTGTGAACGCGTTCTTACAATTATTTAATTTAGAAATCAAGTTTTAATTATATATAACTAGCGCAAACAAAAAAATTCTGATTCCAAAAATAAATACACTGAAACAGCTGTCATCCAGATGTTGAACTGTCTTATCGATAACATTTTTGTGGTGTTTGGAGGTAAGGATTTTCAGTTAAGCTGCTCAACCAGGGTTATATATGTGCAAGACTAGCTAGACTCACTGAGGAAGTTCTACGGTCGTTACGAGACTCTTATTACTCCATATGATATCTCGTTATCCAGACTTTTAAATGATATTCTGGACTGAGACCGATTCCGATCACTTTACACAGATTTGACACCTTCTATACTAGAAGGTTACCTACTTCGACTTCTCCATATATAAATACATATGGAATTCACACGATTTGACTCTTTCTACGGATTATATGTGACGGGTGTTGCTAGCAAGCAGGGGATGCTCACTCTCCCCGGGTGCCTGATCTCACTCCATCACAGGGGTTCACATATGCTCTTCAAGTAGACATATTTTGTTATTTTCCATTTGTTTTTCATTTTCACTGATTTTGTATGTCCTATGGTTTCATGATTTTTGGACTTGTGATTTGGATTTATCCATCATCTTTACATTTGAAGTTAAGTAATTTCATTTATAGATTCATATGCAAAATATTATGTATATTATCATTTCCTTTAATGCACTGATTTTCAATTCAAACATGAGATCACGGATTATGTTCATTATGGTTGATACGAAAAGCCACTGTAGATAAGGGGGTGCAAAAACTTTTCAATAGTGTGTATGACCGCAATTCGCTTCGATGCATTCTTCACCCTTAGGACGCATTGAACGAATCAGGTTATGCCAGAGGAATGTTTCGCATTATGCACAATAAAGATCGACTTAAAGTATTCAACGTAGCAGGAGGTTTAGCTCTTGATAAAGACGTCGTTCCATTTCATCCCTAACATTTTCTATTGGCTATAAATCCGGTGACATCGCGGCCATTGTAGGACATTCACGTTTTGCTGCTGTTAATAGTGAAAACGTTTGGTGCGTGCAGTCGTGCGTTTTCCTGCTGCAGAATGTCGTTACGCTGATGGTTGAGAATAAATGGAATGATATGACGTATGGTAAAGTTCGCCTGTTATACAGCCCTCCAATATCACCAAAGGGGTTCTTCCACGTGTACTTAGTATACTTTACTTTTTCTTTCAGCTTTTTACTACATGTTCATACACATATTTCCATGTCATATATTGAATAAAGCGTTTGTTCAACACATAAGGTTTGACAAATATCTTAAATAAATAACAATTAAGCAAAAGATTGGCAATAATAAAGTACATCCGATCTGTCGTCTGGAGGCCCCACACAGATTTTTCTAATCTGTGTCAAATTTGCCGGTTTGTTTATACCCTTTGGAATACTAACATCGTCCTATACTTATGAATTATCATGAAGATATCCCTCTCTTGGTCTTGGTATTTTTAATCACCTACACATGTATGAAATGTTTAGCATTAAAGTGTATCCATTTATTATGAATCTACATATTTATTTGTATATATTTACAGGATTTGCTTTATTTTAACATACTTTACCTTTATTATGTCAGAATTAAGGATATAGAGAGAAACATTAGTTACCAATCATTTAACTCAACGGAGACAACACATTTACAAGGTTATTATAATCTGTTTTTTTTTTTCATTTTTATTCTTATCATTTTCACTGTTATTATTATTATTTTTATTATTAGTAGTAGTAGTAGTCGTAGCAGTAGTAGTAGCAGTAGTTATTATTAGTAGTAGTTGGCCGGTATGGCCTAGTGGATAAGATGCTCGACTCGTGATTGATAGGTCCATTGCATAGGTCTCAACTTCTATGCAATGCATCAGGAGGATGCTGTCACCAAATACGTGCAATAATCCTGGGTCCGGCGCCATAAACTAAGAATATACTTAAGTCAAAATTTCAAATTCTTGTGTTCAACAATGAATAAATAACTAGGATTTGGATTTTATTGAGTCTTATTCTATCTATAATTAGAATTAAACTATTCTGCATGACAACATATTTAAACCTTTGAGAATGGAATAAATTAAAATGAAATAGATGACTTAAGCTTTTTCTCAGAAAATGACGCCAGACCATGGAGTGGCGTAAATCAATAATCAATCAATCAATATCATTATTATTTCAACACAATTACAACTACTAACCACCCGCAGAAACACTTGTCTTGAAAACGTTTCCTCTAAAATGTTTTGTTTTTAATATTTAGAATAATGTTCTGTCAAAATTCTACGCGTGTGTTTGTGTGAACGCGTTCTTACAATTATTTAATTTAGAAATCAAGTTTTAATTATATATAACTAGCGCAAACAAAAAAATTCTGATTCCAAAAATAAATACACTGAAACAGCTGTCATCCAGATGTTGAACTGTCTTATCGATAACATTTTTGTGGTGTTTGGAGGTAAGGATTTTCAGTTAAGCTGCTCAACCAGGGTTATATATGTGCAAGACTAGCTAGACTCACTGAGGAAGTTCTACGGTCGTTACGAGACTCTTATTACTCCATATGATATCTCGTTATCCAGACTTTTAAATGATATTCTGGACTGAGACCGATTCCGATCACTTTACACAGATTTGACACCTTCTATACTAGAAGGTTACCTACTTCGACTTCTCCATATATAAATACATATGGAATTCACACGATTTGACTCTTTCTACGGATTATATGTGACGGGTGTTGCTAGCAAGCAGGGGATGCTCACTCTCCCCGGGTGCCTGATCTCACTCCATCACAGGGGTTCACATATGCTCTTCAAGTAGACATATTTTGTTATTTTCCATTTGTTTTTCATTTTCACTGATTTTGTATGTCCTATGGTTTCATGATTTTTGGACTTGTGATTTGGATTTATCCATCATCTTTACATTTGAAGTTAAGTAATTTCATTTATAGATTCATATGCAAAATATTATGTATATTATCATTTCCTTTAATGCACTGATTTTCAATTCAAACATGAGATCACGGATTATGTTCATTATGGTTGATACGAAAAGCCACTGTAGATAAGGGGGTGCAAAAACTTTTCAATAGTGTGTATGACCGCAATTCGCTTCGATGCATTCTTCACCCTTAGGACGCATTGAACGAATCAGGTTATGCCAGAGGAATGTTTCGCATTATGCACAATAAAGATCGACTTAAAGTATTCAACGTAGCAGGAGGTTTAGCTCTTGATAAAGACGTCGTTCCATTTCATCCCTAACATTTTCTATTGGCTATAAATCCGGTGACATCGCGGCCATTGTAGGACATTCACGTTTTGCTGCTGTTAATAGTGAAAACGTTTGGTGCGTGCAGTCGTGCGTTTTCCTGCTGCAGAATGTCGTTACGCTGATGGTTGAGAATAAATGGAATGATATGACGTATGGTAAAGTTCGCCTGTTATACAGCCCTCCAATATCACCAAAGGGGTTCTTCCACGAATGTAACTTTCTCTGGTACAACGGTAAGCTCTAACACGGTCGTCACTGCTTTCGAAATGAAATCCGTAAATTGAATTTCCGCACAATCTGTTATTGAAACCAGAATGCCTCCAACATCAAGCTAACCTCTGAACAGATCCATTTTGCTTATATTGTTTTCATAAAGCATCTACAGTGTTAATATGTACTCCAAACTGCTTTTAGGTAAAGTACGTAAACGATAATTTTTTTTATTATTTGATGCATCTCTGACACAAAACGTTATTCCAAAAACCAATGTTTTTCTGTTTCAATACATTGAATACTGTCAATGAATGCAAGAAATTCCAATCGTCTAGAAGTCACGTGTCGTGTAGCAGCGAAACACCGTAAAATGAGATAGATTATTTAACAGTCTTCTAATCAAAGACTAGTAATTTTCACGGATTACCAATAATACACAAATCAAATCAAATAAAACATGCAATATACCAACAAGTCTGATTATATTGAAATAATTAATCCTTCCGATTTAAAATGCAGACCTATAATTGCTGGACCATCCTGCCCTACTCATAGACTGAGTAATTTAATAGATATATTATTACAACCAATTTTAAAAGAAATAAAAAGCTACGTAAGAGACGACATAGACTTCCTTAATAAGATTCCATCAACAGTTGACGCTAATACCTCATTAACAACTTTTGACACAAGTCTTTATTCAAATATACCACACGAATTCGGTAAAGAAGCAATTACCTATTGGATAAAATTACATCCAAAATTGTTACACCAACGCTTTAATGAAAAATTTATCATAGAATCCATAAACTTAATTCTTAACAATAATACATTCCAATTTAATAATAAACAATATAACAAATCTTAGGTACTGTCATGGGAAGTAAAATGGCACCTACTTATGCTACACTCACTTTAGGATATTTGGAACAAAGTTTATACAATAAAGGTAAACAAACCTTCAGTGAAAATGTAGTTAAATCATTTGAAACATTGTGGAAGCGGTATCTTGATGACTGTATAATATTTTGGAACCAATCATGGGGTGAAATAGAAGATTTACATAATATATTACAAGTCTTACATCCTTATATAAAATTCACAATGGAAACAAACAGTAAAGAATGACCCTTTTTAGATATAATAATTAAAAAAGATGGTAATAAAATTATCACAGATATCTATCGCAAACCAACCTTTACGCAACAATACTTACACTTTAAGAGTCATCATCCTCAATCTTGTATAAATCAATACACTCTTGCAAGACGTATATGCACAATACTTAAACCGTCTGAATTAAGATCAACTGGATTAAAAGAATTACGAAGTTCTCTAATACATCGCGGATATCCCATAACATTAATAAGTAAGGGACTCGAGATGGCCGGAGCCATACCGATATCAATTCTACGACAACTCACTAAAATGAAAGACACTAAAAATTCATTAGCATTTGTTTCAACATAAAAAAAGGAAATCCAAAAATCTTTAGTAAAGAATTTAAACATTTAGAATATTTAAGAACAGACGAAAAGATGAACAGAATTCTAAATAAGATACAAATTATCGAAAGCAAGAGACAACCAAAAATTCTAAGACAATTAATTACATCTGCGAAAACAAATTTTAATACTGAGGAATTGGAAAACGTGGGTGTAACAAAATGTAAGAATAAAAAATGTAAGGTATGTGATATAATTATGGAAGGAAATGTGCATAATTTAAAACATGGTAGCATTCATTTCCTAGTAAAACAGAAATTAATTTGCAATTCTAAAAATGTAATATATTTCATATCATGTGACAAATGTAAAGAAGAATATATTGGGTCAACACAATGTTTAAACCACAGAGTAGCTTTACATAAAAGCAATATAAAACACTCACAAAGCCGAGTGTTATTTGTGACCAAACACCATCACCACTGTAGTAATGGCAAATTTAAGGTTATGCCTACATACCAAACAGACAACTATTCAATCATTGCGATCAATTAGCAAGATTCCACCAATAAATACAAACCTTCACTTAACAAAACATAGCATCATCCCAGGTAGTGGAATGAGAGATTATATCAGATACTTTTGTTAAAATACTTACTATATATTTATCTGATAATTTTGACCTGTTTACTAAGCCTGTGAATGAAGTATATGATTTACATATATATGATTTGCCTTAAAATTGGAATAATCCCGTAAGGACTTAATGTTGTTGGTTGGGTGATTGGTGTTTTACGTCGCTTTCAACAATATTTCAGTTATATCGCGACATGGAAGCAGGAGGTTACCAACCTCTTAAACATAGTGGCGCAACCCGGGAATTGAACCCGGATCGTCGGCGCCGCAAGCCAAGCGCTTATTTACTACACCACGCCTGCTCCCATAAGGACTTAAGAACATATTTGACGTATTGTTCTACTAAAAGAGACAGATACATGGACGAAAAACACTATTTATATATTAAATTTTGTTTCATACAGATACAGAAGCAGGGGAAACTGTAAGAGAAATTTAGTACTATTGCAATTAATGCTTGATGCTTAATTTCATAACCTTGCATCAAAGAAATGTGTATATACCTTCCTATTTATGCCAGTATGTAAATACATTTCTAAATATGTTGCAAAGTTTTACACCTTTTGCTTTAATTGCTTTTGCTTATAATATGATAAAGATATTTGGAAAAACAATTGATTTAGTTTCAATGTCAAACTAACATTACGGCAAAATTTGATGAATTTTATGCTGGTTCAATCAAAAAGGTGTTAGACTATTGAGAAGTATTTCTTTTCGCTTCTCTTCGTGTTTTTTATCTCAAGTTATCAGATATCCTATTAAAACGTCTTTACATTAAATACACACACACACACACACATATATATATATATATATATAAATTTTCAAAGCCTCAAAGACAACGAGTCAATTGTCATTAAAAAGGCTGACAAAGGATCTACAGTGAGGTGCAGTCCTAACATAACATTATGTTAACGTCGCGTTAACTTGAAGTTTGCTTTCCTCGTGCGCTGAGGACTGCTGAGCACACGCGTTTGCGTTAACGCAGATTTTCTCGTGAACTAAATTTTGAGACTGCGTTAACGCGCTGGACTGCTGACAGCTACGTTCGCTTGCTTACAACTTATATAGAGAAGGATTTAAAGGAGAATCTATATATATGTTGTATATTTAAATATAAAAACATATTACTGTGTGCATGTAGGGAAATATTTAGAATTAAATAAAACGCTTACGAGTAAAGGGATGAATTAAAAAAAATATTGTATACAATTTCCGAACATTGAATATAATGAAATTTATTCTTATTTTAGGATAATAATAATAATAATAATAATAATAATAATAATAATAATAATAATAATAATAATAACTAGAAACGAGCTCGTTGCTAAAGCAACGAGTAGGTTTCACAAGTTAAAGTCGAAGCAGCGAAGCTGAGATCTCCTACTCTAATACAAAATTCTTTTTCACGATCCAGATATCTGATCTTTAGTGATGGTATCCACATTGCGCAATCTACTTGCAGAAATTGTAGGTAACGGCGACTTACATTATACACATTATACTGAAGCCTACATCGCACAATATCGACTACTCTTGACCATATATTTGAAACAAGAAACATGTAGGACAATCACACTTAGTACAATCTGCACGTGTAACCTAGATCTTCAGTCCTTACTGCCCGCTTTATGTTGTTTATTTATTAACTTACGCAAGGTATTTCGCGTGTACAGATGTTTGACCTTGAATCGCCTCTCTGCTGGAATAAACAATTCTCCTCGCGATGAACTTACGCACGTTATTTCGCGTGTACAGATGTTTGACCTTGAATCGCCACTCTGCTGGAATAAACAATTCTCCTCGCGATGGCCTTTAGTAATGCCGCTTTCCCCAATATGCAAAAGAAAGACTTGACAATGTCTCGTATTCCACAGGTAAAGCACTGTAACTGGCGATTAATTCACACACGTTTGAAGTCCTGTATAACAGCGGCGCAGTGCGAGGTATTAAGCAAGGCAAATTCCCCGCGCTTCTCTAATGTGTAATGCCGACGCTCGGAGAAGATTTCTTTATGGCCTTGTTCAGCAGTAGCTCGTAGAATGTAAATTTGCTTTTTTTTTTCTTTTTTTTTTTTTTTTTTTTTTTTTTTTGGGGGGGGGGGGGGTTGGTTTTTTTATTTTTTGGTTTTTTTTTTGTTTAAGAATTCGAATGCATAATACTTTCTCAAACTCTATTTTATAGAAAGCACTTTAAATCGCGATTGAATTAATCGCGAGTTACTGCGCCTTGTCCATGGAAGAAGTCCTATATCACAGCGGTGTCGTGCAAGGTATTAAGCAAGGCAAATTGACCGCGCTTCTGAAGATATGTTTATTGCGTTGTTCATCAGTAGAGTGCCCAAAATTTGATTTTTGTTTAAGAAATCGAAATCAAAATGCTTTCTCAAACTCTTGTTTTTATAATTTGTTCATACGACGAATAAAAAATACTTGAAAGTTACGCAAGTAAGATATTTTTATAAAAAAATCTTTAAATTGCTCACTTTCAAATACCGGGAAACATGTTTCATAGTAAAATCGTTACGGAAAATCGTTTCGTAATGTTTTGGAAACTAAAAGACTAAAAATAAGACAGTTTTGAACATTACGTAATTTTTAAAAAACTTTAAATTGAAATAGAGGCCAAACTAAAAGAGATAGATAATATCGGCCGATGAAAGTTCTAAAGATATGAACCTAGAGAACATAACAGTGAAAATTTGAGAGATCTACCATTAAAACTAAAAGCTACATACGCGAAAATCGAAAAATATTAAATCTTACGTAATTCTCTTAAAACGTCGTATATTTCGAAAAATTTTTTCATTAAACGGGAGTATGTGTCTGTGAGAATGAATAGCCGAAAGATGAAATTTCAAAGTAAAGAGTCGGTAGATACCCTCATTCCCTATCATGCTACCAATTTTCACATCTCTACCTTCTTTAATAAGCGAGCTTTAGCTGAAACCATTTCATTAAACATTAATGAACTTTATGTGACGTTGAAAGCATCACTTTAAAGGGGGTTGTCGTGTTTAAACCTAAATAACTCGAAAACGGTAAGAGTTAGCGAAAATTTGATGGCAATGTTATGCATATAAATTTTCGCGCAGAATCGATTGCAACAATCCCCGATTCGATAAGATGAAAATTAATGGAGTTATGACGTCATTTACAAAGTATGACGTCATTTTCAGGAATTTGGTACCATGCCAATTCCCTTTTGTCAGTCGGTAGATATTTGCATTCTCTTTTATGCTACCAAATTTCATACCTCTAGCTTTATCAATAAGCGAGACACAGGTACCTGAAGTTTTAAATTGTATTTTCAGGAAAGGCCAAACACTGAACTTTGACCGCAAATATCTCGAAAACGGTAAGAGATATCGAAAATCTGAGACCAGACCTTTCTCCTTTAACTACTTTTTCACGCAGAATCGATTGCAACAATCCCCGATTCGATACGATGAAAAATAAGGGAGTTATGACGTCATTTAGAAAAGTATGACGTCATTTTCAGGAATTTGGCACCTTGCCAATTCCCTTTTGTCAGTCGGTAGATATTTGCATTCTCTTTTATGCTACCAAATTTCATACCTCTAGCTTTATCAATAAGCGAGACACAGGTACCTGAAGTTTTAAATTGTATTTTCAGGAAAGGCCAAACACTGAACTTTGACCGCAAATATCTCGAAAACGGTAAGAGATATCGAAATTCTGTTGCGGTACTTACCATTTTACTTTTTCACGCAGAATCGATTCCAACCGTCCCCGCCTCGATCCGATGAAAAATAAGGGAGATATGACGTCATTTACAAAGTATGACGTCATTTTCAGGAATTTGGCTCCATGCCAAATTCCTCTTGTCAGTCGGTAGATATTCTCAATCTCTATCATGCTACCAAATTTCACACCTCTATCTTCCTCAATAAGCGAGCTATAGGCGAAAACATTTCATGAATAATTAATGAGTGTTGATGACGTCACAAACATCACTTTAAAGGGGGTTGTCGTGTTCAAACGCAAATAACTCGAGAACCGTAAGAGTTAGCGAAAATCTGAGAACACTGTACTGGTAGGTATTTGAACGCTCTATCGAATGGAAGAAACCCGATCAAAATCCGACTGCAAATAAAGTCGCTAGACCTTGCCAAAGATTTGATTCGAAAATTTTCAATAATTTCAAAAATATTGGCAGCATGCCATTTTCATTCTAGAGGTAGATTAAGAATGTGGAAACATGTTTAGATATAAAATTTCATGCCGATATCTCATTTAATAAGAGAGATATTAACGTATGAATATTTAATTAGCTTTGATGACGTCATAGCGAATTTTCCCACGCTCATTGTGACTTTATTTATGGTCCGATTTCAAAAATTTTTCATATTCCAAATCAGACCATTAAAATCTTTCATCCTACTGTCTAAAATCTAAGATTGAAATATTTTTTTTGAAATGAAAACAATCGGGTCAAGGTCAACTTTTTCAGGGTAGAGCTACGAAATTGACGCAGTGACATAAAATCTTGCATCTCCTTTTCTGAATCGAATGCTGAAAATTTCATTTCAATCAGACAAATAATAAGGAAGATATAGCGATTCAAAATTTTGGCGTCGTAGGTGGCGCTGCGCGCTTATAAGCGGTAATTTAGAAAATTAAAAAAATCAAATTTTGAAAATTTAATTTCGAATCGAACACTGAAAACAGAATAGTAATATCTTTAATAATGAGTGATTTCTGAGCCGTCACAAAAAAAAAAACGGATGAAGAATAATAATAATAATAACTAGAAACGAGCTCGTTGCTAAAGCAACGAGTAGGTTTCACAAGTTAAAGTCGAAGCAGCGAAGCTGAGATCTCCTACTCTAATACAAAATTCTTTTTCACGATCCAGATATCTGATCTTTAGTGATGGTATCCACATTGCGCAATCTACTTGCAGAAATTGTAGGTAACGGCGACTTACATTATACACATTATACTGAAGCCTACATCGCACAATATCGACTACTCTTGACCATATATTTGAAACAAGAAACATGTAGGACAATCACACTTAGTACAATCTGCACGTGTAACCTAGATCTTCAGTCCTTACTGCCCGCTTTATGTTGTTTATTTATTAACTTACGCAAGGTATTTCGCGTGTACAGATGTTTGACCTTGAATCGCTTCTCTGCTGGAATAAACAATTCTCCTCGCGATGAACTTACGCAAGTTATTTCGCGTGTACAGATGTTTGACCTTGAATCGCCACTCTGCTGGAATAAACAATTCTCCTCGCGATGGCCTTTAGTAATGCCGCTTTCCCCAATATACAAAAGAAAGACTTGACAATGTCTCGTATTCCACAGGTAAAGCACTGTAACTGGCGATTAATTCACACACGTTTGAAGTCCTGTATAACAGCGGCGCAGTGCGAGGTATTAAGCAAGGCAAATTCACCGCACTTCTCTAATGTGTAATGCCGACGCTCGGAGAAGATTTCTTTATAGCCTTGTTCAGCAGTAGCTCGTAGAATGTAAATTTGCTTTTTTTTTCTTTTTTTTTTTTTTGTTTTTTTTGGGGGGGGGGGGGTTGGTTTTTTTATTTTTTTGTTTTTTTTTGTTTAAGAATTCGAATGCATAATACTTTCTCAAACTCTATTTTATAGAAAGCACTTTAAATCGCGATTGAATTAATCGCGAGTTACTGCGCCTTGTCCATGGAAGAAGTCCTATATCACAGCGGTGTCGTGCAAGGTATTAAGCAAGGCAAATTGACCGCGCTTCTGAAGATATGTTTATTGCGTTGTTCATCAGTAGAGTGCCCAAAATTTGATTTTTGTTTAAGAAATCGAAATCAAAATGCTTTCTCAAACTCTTGTTTTTATAATTTGTTCATACGACGAATAAAAAATACTTGAAAGTTACGCAAGTAAGATATTTTTATAAAAAAATCTTTAAATTGCTCACTTTCAAATACCGGGAAACATGTTTCATAGTAAAATCGTTACGGAAAATCGTTTCGTAATGTTTTGGAAACTAAAAGACTAAAAATAAGACAGTTTTGAACATTACGTAATTTTTAAAAAACTTTAAATTGAAATAGAGGCCAAACTAAAAGAGATAGATAATATCGGCCGATGAAAGTTCTAAAGATATGAACCTAGAGAACATAACAGTGAAAATTTGAGAGATCTACCATTAAAACTAAAAGCTACATACGCGAAAATCGAAAAATATTAAATCTTACGTAATTCTCTTAAAACGTCGTATATTTCGAAAAATTTTTTCATTAAACGGGAGTATGTGTCTGTGAGAATGAATAGCCGAAAGATGAAATTTCAAAGTAAAGAGTCGGTAGATACCCTCATTCCCTATCATGCTACCAATTCTCACATCTCTACCTTCTTTAATAAGCGAGCTTTAGCTGAAACCATTTCATTAAACATTAATGAACTTTATGTGACGTTGAAAGCATCACTTTAAAGGGGGTTGTCGTGTTTAAACCTAAATAACTCGAAAACGGTAAGAGTTAGCGAAAATTTGATGGCAATGTTATGCATATAAATTTTCGCGCAGAATCGATTGCAACAATCCCCGATTCGATAAGATGAAAATTAATGGAGTTATGACGTCATTTACAAAGTATGACGTCATTTTCAGGAATTTGGTACCATGCCAATTCCCTTTTGTCAGTCGGTAGATATTTGCATTTTCTTTTATGCTACCAAATTTCATACCTCTAGCTTTATCAATAAGCGAGACAGAGGTACCTGAAGTTTTAAATTGTATTTTCAGGAAAGGCCAAACACTGAACTTTGACCGCAAATATCTCGAAAACGGTAAGAGATATCGAAAATCTGAGACCAGAACTTTCTCCTTTAACAACTTTTTCACGCAGAATCGATTGCAACAATCCCCGATTCGATACGATGAAAAATAAGGGAGATATGACGTCATTTAGAAAAGTATGACGTCATTTTCAGGAATTTGGCACCTTGCCAAATTCCTCTTGTAAGTACGTAGATATTCTCATTTTCTATCATGCTACCAAATTTCACACCTCTAACTTCCTCAATAAGCGAAACACAGCTTCCTGAATTTGAAAAGTGTGTTTTCAGGAATGGTGAAACCGTGAACTTTGACCGCAAATATCTCGAAAACGGTAAGAGATATCGAAATTCTGTTGCTGGTACTTACCATTTTACTTTTTCACGCAGAATCGATTCCAACCGTCCCCGCCTCGATCCGATGAAAAATAAGGGAGATATGACGTCATTTACAAAGTATGACGTCATTTTCAGGAATTTGGCTCCATGCCAAATTCCTCTTGTCAGTCGGTAGATATTCTCAATCTCTATCATGCTACCAAATTTCACACCTCTATCTTCCTCAATAAGCGAGCTATAGGCGAAAACATTTCATGAATAATTAATGAGTGTTGATGACGTCACAAACATCACTTTAAAGGGGGTTGTCGTGTTCAAACGCAAATAACTCGAGAACCGTAAGAGTTAGCGAAAATCTGAGAACACTGTACTGGTAGGTATTTGAACGCTCTATCGAATGGAAGAAACCCGATCAAAATCCGACTGCAAATAAAGTCGCTAGACCTTGCCAAAGATTTGATTCGAAAATTTTCAATAATTTCAAAAATATTGGCAGCATGCCATTTTCATTCTAGAGGTAGATTAAGAATGTGGAAACATGTTTAGATATAAAATTTCATGCCGATATCTCATTTAATAAGAGAGATATTAACGTATGAATATTTAATTAGCTTTGATGACGTCATAGCGAATTTTCCCACGCTCATTGTGACTTTATTTATGGTCCGATTTCAAAAATTTTTCATATTCCAAATCAGACCATTAAAATCTTTCATCCTACTGTCTAAAATCTAAGATTGAAATATTTTTTTTGAAATGAAAACAATCGGGTCAAGGTCAACTTTTTCGGGGTAGAGCTACGAAATTGACGCAGTGACATAAAATCTTGCATCTCCTTTTCTGAATCGAATGCTGAAAATTTCATTCCAATCGGACAAATAATAAGGAAGATATAGCGATTCAAAATTTTGGCGTCGTAGGTGGCGCTGCGCGCTTATAAGCGGTAATTTAAAAAATTAAAGAAATCAAATCTTGAAAATTTAATTTCGAATCGAACACTGAAAACAGAATAGTAATATCTTTAATAATGAGTGATTTCTGAGCCGTCACAAAAAAAAAAAACGGATGAAGAATAATAATAATAATAATAATAAGAAAAGACAGTAGAATAATAAAAGGTTTCACAAGTGAAACTTGTGAAACCTAATAATAAGAAAAGACAGTAGAATAATAAAAGGTTTCACAAGTGAAACTTGTGAAACCTAATAATAATAATAGAAATAATACTACTAATAAGAATAATAATAGTAATAATTGAATTAATGAAAAGAATAATAACTAGAAACGAGCTCGTTGCTAAAGCAACGAGTAGGTTTCACAAGTTAAAGTCGAAGCAGCGAAGCTGAGATCTCCTACTCTAATACAAAATTCTTTTTCACGATCCAGATATCTGATCTTTAGTGATGGTATCCACATTGCGCAATCTACTTGCAGAAATTGTAGGTAACGGCGACTTACATTATACACATTATACTGAAGCCTACATCGCACAATATCGACTACTCTTGACCATATATTTGAAACAAGAAACATGTAGGACAATCACACTTAGTACAATCTGCACGTGTAACCTAGATCTTCAGTCCTTACTGCCCGCTTTATGTTGTTTATTTATTAACTTACGCAAGGTATTTCGCGTGTACAGATGTTTGACCTTGAATCGCTTCTCTGCTGGAATAAACAATTCTCCTCGCGATGAACTTACGCAAGTTATTTCGCGTGTACAGATGTTTGACCTTGAATCGCCACTCTGCTGGAATAAACAATTCTCCTCGCGATGGCCTTTAGTAATGCCGCTTTCCCCAATATACAAAAGAAAGACTTGACAATGTCTCGTATTCCACAGGTAAAGCACTGTAACTGGCGATTAATTCACACACGTTTGAAGTCCTGTATAACAGCGGAGCAGTGCGAGGTATTAAGCAAGGCAAATTCACCGCGCTTCTCTAATGTGTAATGCCGACGCTCGGAGAAGATTTCTTTATAGCCTTGTTCAGCAGTAGCTCGTAGAATGTAAAGTTGCTTTTTTTTTGTTTTTTTTTTTTTTTTTTGTTATTGTTTTTTTTTTGGGGGGGGCTGGGGTTGGTTTTTTATTTTTTGGTGTTTTTTTTTGTTTAAGAATTCGAATGCATAATACTTTCTCAAACTCTATTTTATAGAAAGCACTTTAAATCGCGATTGAATTAATCGCGAGTTACTGCGCCTTGTCCATGGAAGAAGTCCTATATCACAGCGGTGTCGTGCAAGGTATTAAGCAAGGCAAATTAACCGCGCTTCTGAAGATATGTTTATTGCGTTGTTCATCAGTAGAGTGCCCAAAATTTGATTTTTGTTTAAGAAATCGAAATCAAAATGCTTTCTCAAACTCTTGTTTTTATAATTTGTTCATACGACGAATAAAAAATACTTGAAAGTTACGCAAGTAAGATATTTTTATAAAAAAATCTTTAAATTGCTCACTTTCAAATACCGGGAAACATGTTTCATAGTAAAATCGTTACGTAAAATCGTTTCGTAATGTTTTGGAAACTAAAAGACTAAAAATAAGACAGTTTTGAACATTACGTAATTTTTAAAAAAAATTTAAATTGAAATAGAGGCCAAACTAAAAGAGATAGATAATATCGGCCGATGAAAGTTCTAAAGATATGAACCTAGAGAACATAACAGTGAAAATTTGAGAGATCTACCATTAAAACTAAAAGCTACATACGCGAAAATCGAAAAATATTAAATCTTACGTAATTCTCTTAAAACGTCGTATATTTCGAAAAATTTTTTCATTAAATGGGAGTATGTGTCTGTGAGAATGAATAGCCGAAAGATGAAATTTCAAAGTAAAGAGTCGGTAGATACCCTCATTCCCTATCATGCTACCAATTTTCACATCTCTACCTTCTTTAATAAGCGAGCTTTAGCTGAAACCATTTCATTAAACATTAATGAACTTTATGTGACGTTGAAAGCATCACTTTAAAGGGGGTTGTCGTGTTTAAACCTAAATAACTCGAAAACGGTAAGAGTTAGCGAAAATTTGATGGCAATGTTATGCATATAAATTTTCGCGCAGAATCGATTGCAAACAATCCCCGATTCGATAAGATGAAAATTAATGGAGTTATGACGTCATTTACAAAGTATGACGTCATTTTCAGGAATTTGGTACCATGCCAATTCCCTTTTGTCAGTCGGTAGATATTTGCATTCTCTTTTATGCTACCAAATTTCATACCTCTAGCTTTATCAATAAGCGAGACACAGGTACCTGAAGTTTTAAATTGTATTTTCAGGAAAGGCCAAACACTGAACTTTGACCGCAAATATCTCGAAAACGGTAAGAGATATCGAAAATCTGAGACCAGACCTTTCTCCTTTAACTACTTTTTCACGCAGAATCGATTGCAACAATCCCCGATTCGATACGATGAAAAATAAGGGAGTTATGACGTCATTTAGAAAAGTATGACGTCATTTTCAGGAATTTGGCACCTTGCCAAATTCCTCTTGTAAGTCGGTAGATATTCTCATTTTCTATCATGCTACCAAATTTCACACCTCTAACTTCCTCAATAAGCGAAACACAGCTTCCTGAATTTGAAAAGTGTGTTTTCAGGAATGGTGAAACCGTGAACTTTGACCGCAAATATCTCGAAAACGGTAAGAGATATCGAAATTCTGTTGCTGGTATTTACCATTTTACTTTTTCACGCAGAATCGATTCCAACCGTCCCCGCCTCGATCCGATGAAAAATAAGGGAGATATGACGTCATTTACAAAGTATGACGTCATTTTCAGGAATTTGGCTCCATGCCAAATTCCTCTTGTCAGTCGGTAGATATTCTCAATCTCTATCATGCTACCAAATTTCACACCTCTATCTTCCTCAATAAGCGAGCTATAGGCGAAAACATTTCATGAATAATTAATGAGTGTTGATGACGTCACAAACATCACTTTAAAGGGGGTTGTCGTGTTCAAACGCAAATAACTCGAGAACCGTAAGAGTTAGCGGAAAATCTGAGAACACTGTACTGGTAGGTATTTGAACGCTCTATCGAATGGAAGAAACCCGATCAAAATCCGACTGCAAATAAAGTCGCTAGACCTTGCCAAAGATTTGATTCGAAAATTTTCAATAATTTCAAAAATATTGGCAGCATGCCATTTTCATTCTAGAGGTAGATTAAGAATGTGGAAACATGTTTAGATATAAAATTTCATGCCGATATCTCATTTAATAAGAGAGATATTAACGTATGAATATTTAATTAGCTTTGATGACGTCATAGCGAATTTTCCCACGCTCATTGTGACTTTATTTATGGTCCGATTTCAAAAATTTTTCATATTCCAAATCAGACCATTAAAATCTTTCATCCTACTGTCTAAAATCTAAGATTGAAATATTTTTTTTGAAATGAAAACAATCGGGTCAAGGTCAACTTTTTCGGGGTAGAGCTACGAAATTGACGCAGTGACATAAAATCTTGCATCTCCTTTTCTGAATCGAATGCTGAAAATTTCATTCCAATCGGACAAATAATAAGGAAGATATAGCGATTCAAAATTTTGGCGTCGTAGGTGGCGCTGCGCGCTTATAAGCGGTAATTTAAAAAATTAAAAAAATCAAATCTTGAAAATTTAATTTCGAATCGAACACTGAAAACAGAATAGTAATATCTTTAATAATGAGTGATTTCTGAGCCGTCACAAAAAAAAAAAACGGATGAAGAATAATAATAATAACTAGAAACGAGCTCGTTGCTAAAGCAACGAGTAGGTTTCACAAGTTAAAGTCGAAGCAGCGAAGCTGAGATCTCCTACTCTAATACAAAATTCTTTTTCACGATCCAGATATCTGATCTTTAGTGATGGTATCCACATTGCGCAATCTACTTGCAGAAATTGTAGGTAACGGCGACTTACATTATACACATTATACTGAAGCCTACATCGCACAATATCGACTACTCTTGACCATATATTTGAAACAAGAAACATGTAGGACAATCACACTTAGTACAATCTGCACGTGTAACCTAGATCTTCAGTCCTTACTGCCCGCTTTATGTTGTTTATTTATTAACTTACGCAAGGTATTTCGCGTGTACAGATGTTTGACCTTGAATCGCTTCTCTGCTGGAATAAACAATTCTCCTCGCGATGAACTTACGCAAGTTATTTCGCGTGTACAGATATTTGACCTTGAATCGCCACTCTGCTGGAATAAACAATTCTCCTCGCGATGGCCTTTAGTAATGCCGCTTTCCCCAATATACAAAAGAAAGACTTGACAACGTCTCGTATTCCACAGGTAAAGCACTGTAACTGGCGATTAATTCGTCCTGTATAACAGCGGCGCAGTGCGAGGTATTAAGCAAGGCAAATTCACCGCGCTTCTCTAATGTGTAATGCCGACGCTCGGAGAAGATTTCTTTATAGCCTTGTTCAGCAGTAGCTCGTAGAATGTAAATTTGCTTTTTTTTTTTCTTTTTTTTTTTTTTTTGTTTTTTTTTTTTGGGGGGGGGGGGTGGGTTTTTTTTTTTTTTGGTTTTTTTTTTGTTTAAGAATTCGAATGCATAATACTTTCTCAAACTCTATTTTATAGAAAGCACTTTAAATCGCGATTGAATTAATCGCGAGTTACTGCGCCTTGTCCATGGAAGAAGTCCTATATCACAGCGGTGTCGTGCAAGGTATTAAGCAAGGCAAATTGACCGCGCTTCTGAAGATATGTTTATTGCGTTGTTCATCAGTAGAGTGCCCAAAATTTGATTTTTGTTTAAGAAATCGAAATCAAAATGCTTTCTCAAACTCTTGTTTTTATAATTTGTTCATACGACGAATAAAAAATACTTGAAAGTTACGCAAGTAAGATATTTTTATAAAAAAATCTTTAAATTGCTCACTTTCAAATACCGGGAAACATGTTTCATAGTAAAATCGTTACGGAAAATCGTTTCGTAATGTTTTGGAAACTAAAAGACTAAAAAATAAGACAGTTTTGAACATTACGTAATTTTTAAAAAACTTTAAATTGAAATAGAGGCCAAACTAAAAGAGATAGATAATATCGGCCGATAAAAGTTCTAAAGATATGAACCTAGAGAACATAACAGTGAAAATTTGAGAGATCTACCATTAAAACTAAAAGCTACATACGCGAAAATCGAAAAATATTAAATCTTACGTAATTCTCTTAAAACGTCGTATATTTCGAAAAAATTTTTCATTAAACGGGAGTATGTGTCTGTGAGAATGAATAGCCGAAAGATGAAATTTCAAAGTAAAGAGTCGGTAGATACCCTCATTCCCTATCATGCTACCAATTTTCACATCTCTACCTTCTTTAATAAGCGAGCTTTAGCTGAAACCATTTCATTAAACATTAATGAACTTTATGTGACGTTGAAAGCATCACTTTAAAGGGGGTTGTCGTGTTTAAACCTAAATAACTCGAAAACGGTAAGAGTTAGCGAAAATTTGATGGCAATGTTATGCATATAAATTTTCGCGCAGAATCGATTGCAACAATCCCCGATTCGATACCATGAAAAATAAGGGAGTTATGACGTCATTTAGAAAAGTATGACGTCATTTTCAGGAATTTGGCACCTTGCCAATTCCCTTTTGTCAGTCGGTAGATATTTGCATTCTCTTTTATGCTACCAAATTTCATACCTCTAGCTTTATCAATAAGCGAGACACAGGTACCTGAAGTTTTAAATTGTATTTTCAGGAAAGGCCAAACACTGAACTTTGACCGCAAATATCTCGAAAACGGTAAGAGATATCGAAAATCTGAGACCAGACCTTTCTCCTTTAACTACTTTTTCACGCAGAATCGATTGCAACAATCCCCGATTCGATATGATGAAAAATAAGGGAGTTATGACGTCATTTAGAAAAGTATGACGTCATTTTCAGGAATTTGGCACCTTGCCAAATTCCTCTTGTAGGTCGGTAGATATTCTCATTTTCTATCATGCTACCAAATTTCACACCTCTAACTTCCTCAATAAGCGAAACACAGCTTCCTGAATTTGAAAAGTGTGTTTTCAGGAATGGTGAAACCGTGAACTTTGACCGCAAATATCTCGAAAACGGTAAGAGATATCGAAATTCTGTTGCGGTACTTACCATTTTACTTTTTCACGCAGAATCGATTCCAACCGTCCCCGCCTCGATCCGATGAAAAATAAGGGAGATATGACGTCATTTACAAAGTATGACGTCATTTTCAGGAATTTGGCTCCATGCCAAATTCCTCTTGTCAGTCGGTAGATATTCTCAATCTCTATCATGCTACCAAATTTCACACCTCTATCTTCCTCAATAAGCGAGCTATAGGCGAAAACATTTCATGAATAATTAATGAGTGTTGATGACGTCACAAACATCACTTTAAAGGGGGTTGTCGTGTTCAAACGCAAATAACTCGAGAACCGTAAGAGTTAGCGAAAATCTGAGAACACTGTACTGGTAGGTATTTGAACGCTCTATCGAATGGAAGAAACCCGATCAAAATCCGACTGCAAATAAAGTCGCTAGACCTTGCCAAAGATTTGATTCGAAAATTTTCAATAATTTCAAAAATATTGGCAGCATGCCATTTTCATTCTAGAGGTAGATTAAGAATGTGGAAACATGTTTAGATATAAAATTTCTTGCCGATATCTCATTTAATAAGAGAGATATTAACGTATGAATATTTAATTAGCTTTGATGACGTCATAGCGAATTTTCCCACGCTCATTGTGACTTTATTTATGGTCCGATTTCAAAAATTTTTCATATTCCAAATCAGACCATTAAAATCTTTCATCCTACTGTCTAAAATCTAAGATTGACATATTTTTTTTGAAATGAAAACAATCGGGTCAAGGTCAACTTTTTCGGGGTAGAGCTACGAAATTGACGCAGTGACATAAAATCTTGCATCTCCTTTTCTGAATCGAATGCTGAAAATTTCATTCCAATCGGACAAATAATAAGGAAGATATAGCGATTCAAAATTTTGGCGTCGTAGGTGGCGCTGCGCGCTTATAAGCGGTAATTTAGAAAATTAAAAAAATCAAATCTTGAAAATTTTATTTCGAATCGAACACTGAAAACAGAATAGAAATATCTTTAATAATGAGTGATTTCTGAGCCGTCACAAAAAAAAAAACGGATGAAGAATAATAATAATAACTAGAAACGAGCTCGTTGCTAAAGCAACGAGTAGGTTTCACAAGTTAAAGTCGAAGCAGCGAAGCTGAGATCTCCTACTCTAATACAAAATTCTTTTTCACGATCCAGATATCTGATCTTTAGTGATGGTATCCACATTGCGCAATCTACTTGCAGAAATTGTAGGTAACGGCGACTTACATTATACACATTATACTGAAGCCTACATCGCACAATATCGACTACTCTTGACCATATATTTGAAACAAGAAACATGTAGGACAATCACACTTAGTACAATCTGCACGTGTAACCTAGATCTTCAGTCCTTACTGCCCGCTTTATGTTGTTTATTTATTAACTTACGCAAGGTATTTCGCGTGTACAGATGTTTGACCTTGAATCGCTTCTCTGCTGGAATAAACAATTCTCCTCACGATGAACTTACGCAAGTTATTTTCGCGTGTACAGATGTTTGACCTTGAATCGCCACTCTGCTGGAATAAACAATTCTCCTCGCGATGGCCTTTAGTAATGCCGCTTTCCCCAATATACAAAAGAAAGACTTGACAATGTCTCGTATTCCACAGGTAAAGCACTGTAACTGGCGATTAATTCACACACGTTTGAAGTCCTGTATAACAGCGGAGCAGTGCGAGGTATTAAGCAAGGCAAATTCACCGCGCTTTCTCTAATGTGTAATGCCGACGCTCGGAGAAGATTTCTTTATAGCCTTGTTCAGCAGTAGCTCGTAGAATGTAAATTTGCTTTTTTTTTTTCTTTTTTTTTTTTTTTTTTTTGTTTTTTTTTTTTGGGGGGGGGGGGGGGGGTGGGTTTTTTTAATTTTTGGGGGGGTTTTTTGTTTAAGAATTCGAATGGATAATACTTTCTCAAACTCTATTTTATAGAAAGCACTTTAAATCGCGATTGAATTAATCGCGAGTTACTGCGCCTTGTCCATGGAAGAAGTCCTATATCACAGCGGTGTCGTGCAAGGTATTAAGCAAGGCAAATTGACCGCGCTTCTGAAGATATGTTTATTGCGTTGTTCATCAGTAGAGTGCCCAAAATTTGATTTTTGTTTAAGAAATCGAAATCAAAATGCTTTCTCAAACTCTTGTTTTTATAATTTGCTCATACGACGAATAAAAAATACTTGAAAGTTACGCAAGTAAGATATTTTTATAAAAAAATCTTTAAATTGCTCACTTTCAAATACCGTGAAACATGTTTCATAGTAAAATCGTTACGGAAAATCGTTTCGTAATGTTTTGGAAACTAAAAGACTAAAAATAAGACAGTTTTGAACATTACGTAATTTTTAAAAAACTTTAAATTGAAATAGAGGCCAAACTAAAAGAGATAGATAATATCGGCCGATAAAAGTTCTAAAGATATGAACCTAGAGAACATAACAGTGAAAATTTGAGAGATCTACCATTAAAACTAAAAGCTACATACGCGAAAATCGAAAAATATTAAATCTTACGTAATTCTCTTAAAACGTCGTATATTTCGAAAATTTTTTTAATTAAATGGGAGTATGTGTCTGTGAGAATGAATAGCCGAAAGATGAAATTTCAAAGTAAAGAGTCGGTAGATACCCTCATTCCCTATCATGCTACCAATTTTCACATCTCTACCTTCTTTAATAAGCGAGCTTTAGCTGAAACCATTTCATTAAACATTAATGAACTTTATGTGACGTTGAAAGCATCACTTTAAAGGGGGTTGTCGTGTTTAAACCTAAATAACTCGAAAACGGTAAGAGTTAGCGAAAATTTGATGGCAATGTTATGCATATAAATTTTCGCGCAGAATCGATTGCAACAATCCCCGATTCGATAAGATGAAAATTAATGGAGTTATGACGTCATTTACAAAGTATGACGTCATTTTCAGGAATTTGGTACCATGCCAATTCCCTTTTGTCAGTCGGTAGATATTTGCATTCTCTTTTATGCTACCAAATTTCATACCTCTAGCTTTATCAATAAGCGAGACACAGGTACCTGAAGTTTTAAATTGTATTTTCAGGAAAGGTCAAACACTGAACTTTGACCGCAAATATCTCGAAAACGGTAAGAGATATCGAAAATCTGAGACCAGACCTTTCTCCTTTAACTACTTTTTCACGCAGAATCGATTGCAACAATCCCCGATTCGATATGATGAAAAATAAGGGAGTTATGACGTCATTTAGAAAAGTATGACGTCATTTTCAGGAATTTGGCACCTTGCCAAATTCCTCTTGTAGGTCGGTAGATATTCTCATTTTCTATCATGCTACCAAATTTCACACCTCTAACTTCCTCAATAAGCGAAACACAGCTTCCTGAATTTGAAAAGTGTGTTTTCAGGAATGGTGAAACCGTGAACTTTGACCGCAAATATCTCGAAAACGGTAAGAGATATCGAAATTCTGTTGCAGGTACTTACCATTTTACTTTTTCACGCAGAATCGATTCCAACCGTCCCCGCCTCGATCCGATGAAAAATAAGGGAGATATGACGTCATTTACAAAGTATGACGTCATTTTCAGGAATTTGGCTCCATGCCAAATTCCTCTTGTCAGTCGGTAGATATTCTCAATCTCTATCATGCTACCAAATTTCACACCTCTATCTTCCTCAATAAGCGAGCTATAGGCGAAAACATTTCATGAATAATTAATGAGTGTTGATGACGTCACAAACATCACTTTAAAGGGGGTTGTCGTGTTCAAACGCAAATAACTCGAGAACCGTAAGAGTTAGCGAAAATCTGAGAACAATACTCTGGTAGGTATTTGAACGCTCTATCGAATGGAAGAAACCCGATCAAAATCCGACTGCAAATAAAGTCGCTAGACCTTGCCAAAGATTTGATTCGAAAATTTTCAATAATTTCAAAAATATTGGCAGCATGCCATTTTCATTCTAGAGGTAGATTAAGAATGTGGAAACATGTTTAGATATAAAATTTCATGCCGATATCTCATTTAATAAGAGAGATATTAACGTATGAATATTTAATTAGCTTTGATGACGTCATAGCGAATTTTCCCACGCTCATTGTGACTTTATTTATGGTCCGATTTCAAAAATTTTTCATATTCCAAATCAGACCATTAAAATCTTTCATCCTACTGTCTAAAATCTAAGATTGAAATATTTTTTTTGAAATGAAAACAATCGGGTCAAGGTCAACTTTTTCGGGGTAGAGCTACGAAATTGACGCAGTGACATAAAATCTTGCATCTCCTTTTCTGAATCGAATGCTGAAAATTTCATTCCAATCGGACAAATAATAAGGAAGATATAGCGATTCAAAATTTTGGCGTCGTAGGTGGCGCTGCGCGCTTATAAGCGGTAATTTAGAAAATTAAAAAAATCAAATCTTGAAAATTTAATTTCGAATCGAACACTGAAAACAGAATAGTAATATCTTTAATAATGAGTGATTTCTGAGCTGTCACAAAAAAAAAACGGATGAAGAATAATAATAATAATAACTAGAAACGAGCTCGTTGCTAAAGCAACGAGTAGGTTTCACAAGTTAAAGTCGAAGCAGCGAAGCTGAGATCTCCTACTCTAATACAAAATTCTTTTTCACGATCCAGATATCCGATCTTTAGTGATGGTATCCACATTGCGCAATCTACTTGCAGAAATTGTAGGTAACGGCGACTTACATTATACACATTATACTGAAGCCTACATCGCACAATATCGACTACTCTTGACCATATATTTGAAACAAGAAACATGTAGGACAATCACACTTAGTACAATCTGCACGTGTAACCTAGATCTTCAGTCCTTACTGCCCGCTTTATGTTGTTTATTTATTAACTTACGCAAGGTATTTCGCGTGTACAGATGTTTGACCTTGAATCGCTTCTCTGCTGGAATAAACAATTCTCCTCGCGATGAACTTACGCAAGTTATTTCGCGTGTACAGATGTTTGACCTTGAATCGCCACTCTGCTGGAATAAACAATTCTCCTCGCGATGGCCTTTAGTAATGCCGCTTTCCCCAATATACAAAAGAAAGACTTGACAATGTCTCGTATTCCACAGGTAAAGCACTGTAACTGGCGATTAATTCACACACGTTTGAAGTCCTGTATAACAGCGGCGCAGTGCGAGGTATTAAGCAAGGCAAATTCACCGCGCTTCTCTAATGTGTAATGCCGACGCTCGGAGAAGATTTCTTTATAGCCTTGTTCAGCAGTAGCTCGTAGAATGTAAATTTGCTTTTTTTTTCTTTTTTTTTATTTTTTTTTTTTGGGGGGGGGGGGGGGTTTGGTTTTTTTATTTTTTGGTTTTTTTTTGTTTAAGAATTCGAAAGCATAATACTTTCTCAAACTCTATTTTATAGAAAGCACTTTAAATCGCGATTGAATTAATCGCGAGTTACTGCGCCTTGTCCATGGAAGAAGTCCTATATCACAGCGGTGTCGTGCAAGGTATTAAGCAAGGCAAATTGACCGCGCTTCTGAAGATATGTTTATTGCGTTGTTCATCAGTAGAGTGCCCAAAATTTGATTTTTGTTTAAGAAATCGAAATCAAAATGCTTTCTCAAACTCTTGTTTTTATAATTTGTTCATACGACGAATAAAAAAATACTTGAAAGTTACGCAAGTAAGATATTTTTATAAAAAAATCTTTAAATTGCTCACTTTCAAATACCGGGAAAACATGTTTCATAGTAAAATCGTTACGGAAAATCGTTTCGTAATGTTTTGGAAACTAAAAGACTAAAAATAAGACAGTTTTGAACATTACGTAATTTTTAAAAAAACTTTAAATTGAAATAGAGGCCAAACTAAAAGAGATAGATAATATCGGCCGATGAAAGTTCTAAAGCTATGAACCTAGAGAACATAACAGTGAAAATTTGAGAGATCTACCATTAAAACTAAAAGCTACATACGCGAAAATCGAAAAATATTAAATCTTACGTAATTCTCTTAAAACGTCGTATATTTCGAAAAAATTTTTCATTAAACGGGAGTATGTGTCTGTGAGAATGAATAGCCGAAAGATGAAATTTCAAAGTAAAGAGTCGGTAGATACCCTCATTCCCTATCATGCTACCAATTTTCACATCTCTACCTTCTTTAATAAGCGAGCTTTAGCTGAAACCATTTCATTAAACATTAATGAACTTTATGTGACGTTGAAAGCATCACTTTAAAGGGGGTTGTCGTGTTTAAACCTAAATAACTCGAAAACGGTAAGAGTTAGCGAAAATTTGATGGCAATGTTATGCATATAAATTTTCGCGCAGAATCGATTGCAACAATCCCCGATTCGATAAGATGAAAATTAATGGAGTTATGACGTCATTTACAAAGTATGACGTCATTTTCAGGAATTTGGTACCATGCCAATTCCCTTTTGTCAGTCGGTAGATATTTGCATTCTCTTTTATGCTACCAAATTTCATACCTCTAGCTTTATCAATAAGCGAGACACAGGTACCTGAAGTTTTAAATTGTATTTTCAGGAAAGGCCAAACACTGAACTTTGACCGCAAATATCTCGAAAACGGTAAGAGATATCGAAAATCTGAGACCAGACCTTTCACCTTTAACTACTTTTTCACGCAGAATCGATTGCAACAATCCCCGATTCGATACGATGAAAAATAAGGGAGTTATGACGTCATTTAGAAAAGTATGACGTCATTTTCAGGAATTTGGCACCTTGCCAATTCCCTTTTGTCAGTCGGTAGATATTTGCATTCTCTTTTATGCTACCAAATTTCATACCTCTAGCTTTATCAATAAGCGAGACACAGGTACCTGAAGTTTTAAATTGTATTTTCAGGAAAGGCCAAACACTGAACTTTGACCGCAAATATCTCGAAAACGGTAAGAGATATCGAAATTCTGTTGCTGCTATTTACCATTTTACTTTTTCACGCAGAATCGATTCCAACCGTCCCCGCCTCGATCCGATGAAAAATAAGGGAGATATGACGTCATTTACAAAGTATGACGTCATTTTCAGGGATTTGGCTCCATGCCAAATTCCTCTTGTCAGTCGGTAGATATTCTCAATCTCTATCATGCTACCAAATTTCACACCTCTATCTTCCTCAATAAGCGAGCTATAGGCGAAAACATTTCATGAATAATTAATGAGTGTTGATGACGTCACAAACATCACTTTAAAGGGGGTTGTCGTGTTCAAACGCAAATAACTCGAGAACCGTAAGAGTTAGCGAAAATCTGAGAACACTTTACAGGTAGGTATTTGAACGCTCTATCGAATGGAAGAAACCCGATCAAAATCCGACTGCAAATAAAGTCGCTAGACCTTGCCAAAGATTTGATTCGAAAATTTTCAATAATTTCAAAAATATTGGCAGCATGCCATTTTCATTCTAGAGGTAGATTAAGAATGTGGAAACATGTTTAGATATAAAATTTCATGCCGATATCTCATTTAATAAGAGAGATATTAACGTATGAATATTTAATTAGCTTTGATGACGTCATAGCGAATTTTCCCACGCTCATTGTGACTTTATTTATGGTCCGATTTCAAAAATTTTTCATATTCCAAATCAGACCATTAAAATCTTTCATCCTACTGTCTAAAATCTAAGATTGAAATATTTTTTTTGAAATGAAAACAATCGGGTCAAGGTCAACTTTTTCGGGGTAGAGCTACGAAATTGACGCAGTGACATAAAATCTTGCATCTCCTTTTCTGAATCGAATGCTGAAAATTTCATTCCAATCGGACAAATAATAAGGAAGATATAGCGATTCAAAATTTTGGCGTCGTAGGTGGCGCTGCGCGCTTATAAGCGGTAATTTAGAAAATTAAAAAAATCAAATCTTGAAAATTTATTTTCGAATCGAACACTGAAAACAGAATAGTAATATCTTTAATAATGAGTGATTTCTGAGCGGTCACAAAAAAAAAAACGGATGAAGAATAATAATAATAATAATAAGAAAAGACAGTAGAATAATAAAAGGTTTCACAAGTGAAACTTGTGAAACCTAATAAATAAGAAAAGACAGTAGAATAATAAAAGGTTTCACAAGTGAAACTTGTGAAACCTAATAATAATAAGAAAAGACAGTAGAATAATAAAAGGTTTCACAAGTGAAACTTGTGAAACCTAATAATAAATAAGAAAAGACAGTAGAATAATAAAAGGTTTCACAAGTGAAACTTGTGAAACCTAATGATGATAATCATGGTATTCATATATTATGAGAAAAAACAATTGTAAATACATAAATAAGAATAAATACATAAGTAAATTATAAATAAATAAACAAAAAAGAAATAAATACATAATTTTATTAATTAAAAATAAATAAATAAAATGGAATTAGAATGTGATTTCCCTAGAGTGTTTATAGTATAAACTGACGAAGTTTTTCATAAATACCTGAGTGCATGTCTACGCGGTGATTTCCATTATTGTATTACATATGAAACCCTTAATGCGGGGTGTCATTTTAACATCACATTTAATGCACGTATATATGGCGACATTTGCGGTAATATAATTAGATTCCTTTTATTTCCTCCATCCGTACCACTGTAAAGAGAATTACAAATGTAATCATGTGAACGCGCGACTGGACTGAGCGCACGCGGAAATAAATCGCGTTAACGCGAATTTCCTCCCGCGTTAACGCAAGGAGCGCACGCGCGTCCGGTCGAGCAGTCCTAGCACGTGTGCTAAAGCAGTCCTCGTGACCGCTTTTCGCGTTAACGTGAATGTTATGTTAGGACTGCACCCATCTGTACTGTCGTTGTTATGAACAGGTCCGATTACCTAAAAGAAGCTAACAAACAGCTTTCTTGCCCTTCTTTCTACACCAAACTCGATACTGACCCCACGTCCGAATTTGCTAAGACTATCGTAGCAGATTTAGTAAAGATGTGTGATGCAGGTGAGATTGATGAGGACACATTAGATTACCTTTGCCTGCAAACTGTGGGCCAGGTCAATTCTATTTGCTTCCCAAAATTCACAAAAAGGGCCTCCCTGGCCGTCCCATCGTCAGTGCTTTTGGTCATCCCACTGAGAAAATATCCCTATTTCTAGACTACCATCTGCGTCCACACGTTGTAAAGTTACCATCATATCTCAGGCACAACGGATTACATTAATAAAAAACCTAGTAGTAATTTACCACCCGGCATCCTCCTTGTAACCTCTCTGTATACCAATATCCCTTACGACGAATGGATAGAAGCTTGCAGAAAAGTGTGGGATTCGAGGCAAATCAAAAAGCCCTCCACCGAGTCTTCGGTATATCTCCTTGAACACACACTCAAACTTTACAATTTCATTTTCAACGGAGAACATTACCTCTAAATCAATGGTACATCCATGGGAACCAAGATGCCCTCATATGCTAACTTCTTCATGGGTGAGTTAGAAAAAAGCCTTCTCGACCAAGCCCCAGTCAAACCTATGAGTTGGTTTCGTTTTATTGATGACAGAGACATATATACACAGAGACTGGAAACTCCCATTGAAAGCTATATAGCTCCCTGACATAAGTAACATTTCCCAACAGGCATCTCGATAAGCCGGAAGTCCGCCATATTGTTCTCGGCATTCATTCGCTTGAAAGCATTAAAGTTCAACGGACATAACATTAATAAATATATTAAGAAAGTTTTGAAATCCTGTAAATATTGTTTACATACGGAGATCTACACAATCCAATTTTCGATCTATCACCTATTGATAGAGAAATATGTGTTAACATATTTTACCTGTGTTCGGGTTCGATGGCGAATGTTCGTGACTCTCCGGCGTAAATTTTGATGACGTAGTTTTGGTCCTCCATTAACGCGCCTCATTACAAATATCTATAGTAAATAAGTATTTTAAGTTATATGATGGTTCATTGTGTTGCTTTCGGGGGTCATAACAGTTGAGGGAAAGCAAAGTTTCTTCAGGTTTCCTGATCGACAAAAAAAGAAGAAATTGTATGATGCGTGGGTATCACAGGTGAGGAGGGTGCATTTCACTCCAAGCAAATACTCCTGTATTTGTTCTGATCATTTCGAACCGACGTGCTTCAACATAGATCCCAGGATCATGAAAGACTTGCCTGTCAAGCAAAAGTTGATGTTGAAGCCTGATGCCATTCCTACAATATTCTGTAGAGATGTTGATCGTCATGGGACTCCTGTTCAACCTCGGAAGTCAAATCCAAATCCTAGAGGGGCTTTCATCAAACGACGTCACCAGGGGGTACACTACATGTGATATATATTCTTTAGCCGAGTACTTATTGAATATCATTGGATATTAGATCTATGTAAAAATACTATGCTTCCAAAACTTATCGAATCCTTGTGCTTTTAGAGATTATATTTGCGGATTTAGAAGGGGGGGGGGGTTGGGTTTGCAACCCCACCCCCACCCCTTTTTTCGGTCGGAATATTTTACCCCCTAAAAAGTCATTTTCGACCATTTTAAGGGCTGCACCCCCTATCCAGACTGAATAGTGCAAACCATTAGTCATGAGAAACTACAATCCCTTTCAAAAATCTCTAGATCCGCCTATGTATTAGGCCTACAATAATACAGTATGATTTTAGTGTTCACTTTTTATTTTATTTTGAAATATTATTTAGGCCTTGTACATGCCAGTTTTGTAATCGATTTTGCAGATAAGACAGCCTTGAACTGCATGTAGATATACCAGGACAATTCATGTATAACACTAGCTGTCCATTAATAATAATAGTAATTTCACTATCATCTGTATATCATAATGGCCCAGCTAAGCCCAACTATTATTACACTCAGATTTTAAGTAATGATTTTACTGATCTGAAGTAATATCATAAAACAAGGTTTGTTTTGAAAATAAAATTTCTTGTACATATACATGTGAATATAGTAAATTGCAGCAACAGATTTAGTAGAGTGGGGAGGGGGGGCTTTTTACGACACAAATTTACAAGGCATATAAATGATAAGGTTGAAAACACTCATATATGTATAATATGGATAAAACTCCAGAATTGGCACTCAAAATGGCCGAGTATTTTGGCCAATACTTAACTTTCACATGTTGGGATCCCCTTTTGGAAATACTGGTTTCGCCACGGAATTGGGTCCCCCTTGCCCTTTCATTTATTTTTTTTATTCATCTAGATGGCACATCTGTTTTGGCATAAAAAGCATATTCTCTTAAGATCATGCATTTTGTGTCCAGATATACCTCTTTATTCTGATGCTGATGACAAAGAAGACCACATCAAAAAAGGTAAATTTACAGTTAAGTGGTACAAGTACGACATCACTATTGTCAATTTACAATGATAAAGCATAGGTGTGTATCTGACATTTACCCTCCATTATTATAATTATTCTGTTTTAAGTCATCTGAACATTAAGATGAACAGTAAATCCCACCTTGCTTCCCAATACACAAGCATGTCTTTCAATTTAGAAGAACAATTTCTAGAAACCAAGGTTCTGCATCATGAATTGGCATAGTATATATTCTTCACTGCTCCTGATGGGTCCTTTACCAAAGAAAAATAAAATGATGAAGCCATACAACATTCAAGGCTACTATTATATAATAATGAAATACTCATGGTGTGATTTAAAGCAAAAACAAAACAAACATTTTGCAATGTGATATGATTGAAAATGCAAGGTCCAGTTCTCCTGTATGTACTTTAATGAGCATAAACCTGCATTTTGTATCCAAACAGTTCATATTATGAGACAAATTACAGCTTTTGTCATTTACATTTATGCATGAATGAAGAAATAATGTATTCATTTCTGGCATTTAACTGATCAGGTCATTAATTAAAGTACCAGGAATGAATGCAAAGATTAGCAAAACATGTAAACGATTATCTGAGTATGAATATAATCTTTTGTACCTAATTGTTACAAATTATGAAATCATCAACTACAACTTTAATAATTTCTAGAATCGTTCAAATTTTCTAGTTGTGATTCTTAAATTTCATAATTTTTAGATTCTAAAAGAAGTATTGGAGGAGTCTGTACCAAACCAGCCTGCCTCACCTGCACCATGTGACAACTCTACAGCTTATGATATGGACCATGATGCTATCCAGTATGTTGCACTAAAACCTACAGACAAGCCTTCAATTTCCAACCAAACCACAAAGGTATCTATTTCCTTAAAAATTTTTCTTACTTATATCACGGAATCATTCATGAAATATTTAACTTTAAATTCTGTAAACTATAAATATGTACATATCATGTAAAGGATATTGGAAAGTACTTGGTTCAAACAGAAAAAAATATCATAGAAATACATTTTTAATTTCATGTATTGGTAAATTTTATGTCACCCTGATGTTGATGGACAAACATGGTGTTTTTTTTTACTTGTTCCTTATCTGTTTTATGTTTACAGCATGTGTGAAATTAAAGCATGTATTCATTTTGATTTTGTTGCAACTGAGAGAGGTTAACATTTGTCGTGAATTTAAAGCAAGCAATTGTAACTTCCATCTCTTGCTGCATTTTCATTTTCATCAGCATGGTTATTATCCAGCTTGATCTTCAACAGCATGGATAATTAAGTACAATGAGACGTTGTGTTATGTGTAAAGGTGGTAAGATTGTTTGATTTCTGTAAAATTACAATGAATTCTTTTTCTGTCACAATTGGGGTCTTATATATTATAATTTAACCTATATTGTAAAAGTAAACATTCACTGAGTAATGAAAAATTCTTACAAATATATAAATGCCGATTTTGAGTTTCCTTGTTCATAAGCATCCTTCATTGTATATGCAACCTCACTCACTTACTGCAGTGCTTTTGTACTGACATGAAATATATACTTGAAATTTTCTGTCATGAAATTATGTAAATCACTCTAAAACTAAGGGGTATCTCCCTCGTGCATAGCTCTGTCCTTAGGCTGTTTCTTTGGTTCACTTTTTCAGTCATTTTAGTTTCAATACTGCTCTTCAAATATTCATATAATATAAAAATTCTAACCATTTGGCCACAGGCATCACTCAAGAGACATAAGTTGTCGAAATGCGCATCTGGTGCACAAAATAAAAAGGTATATATGTTCTATATCTATTATCAACAACTTGTAGCTCCACAGATGGCTTACAGCTGTACGTCTTGGTCGGGATTAAGGTATGACAGTCTTAGATATATACTGATGATACACTCGATTGTGATTAGTGATTGACCTCTTGACTCCTGCTTTTACACACACCATTTTTTTGTTCTCCAGTGGGGCAGAAAATCTGCCCAAGTGTAGAGCAATAGAATTGATAGGGCACAGGCGACTACAATACAAAACATGAACACAATGAATGTTTGCGATCTTGCATATTGAAACAAATGATACTCGTTTATGAAAGAACTGCTATAAACAAGTGTAGGATTTGTAGTCTTAACTATCCTAATCCTCAGTGTCCAACTCCACAAACTAAGAAAACACTTAAGAATTTTTACAATTTAATTTATTCCATTATACAATGTATAACATTCAAATGATTTGTCATTCATAATGACTTTACTTTAGATACTTTAGTACTTTATAGAAATAATCATGCACATAACATACTCTTTCATGTTGGATAGAATACAAAATACTTTATTTATCTAAAAAATGATAATTGAAATCTATTTTACAGTTCTGAGTACGATGTGTGTGAAACTTTGTTACACTTTACAGGACATCTGTCTAGTAAAGTCTCAGATTTCAATGAATTAATAGTGAAAATTTTACCTGACCAGCCAATTTTACCAGAAAAATGTCAAGTGGTCTGGTGGGTTTCAGAATCATTATGAGTAATGACCGTGACATACTGACCCTAAACAAGAGGCCCAAGTGGGCCTATATCATTCAACTGAGTACCTAGATGATCAGTCATGCATGAAGGAAGAATTCATTTATTTTTGCATTACTGTGACTAAGTCAACACAAATGTTGAAAATATGTCAAATTTTATTTCAGACCAGAATAAAAAACAACACTTTTTTTTCAGGTGATTTTGATATTAAGCATTTGCTTTGTCTCTGCAAGATGTGATTCGGGGCAACAAGTTAGTCACTTTCTTTAGGTGGGGCCTTTTGTTGACTGATTTCAAGTCTGAGTCATGAAAACAAATGTTTCAAATATTGTCCAGATCTTAAAATAGCCTAATTTCATATGTTGAGTGTTGAGAAACATCTAAAAACTTATTTAGATGTGTAAAGAAATGAAAAAAAATAACATTTTGACCACAGCTAGATTTGAACTGCTACTTTCCATATTTCAATTACCAAGTGGTATATGTGCCATTGTGAGACCTACTTTTTAGACATGGTGGCATTATCTGTTAACTAATTTGGATGAAATTTACCAGATTGATAGAGGACTTTTAGTACTTCATGTATTCCATGTTTCATTAAAATCTTTCATGTGGTATAACAGCAGAAGTGAAAAATGTGATTGAATTTTACCTATACACCCTCATTTAGAAGTCTTAAAAAATTCATAGAAAATCCAAAAATTGAGATATTGACAAAATTCTTTCAAAGTAACATTCCTTACCATAATTATGATCACAATAGTCCATAAGAAATCATCATTATCAATTAACTAGGAAATATGACACTTTTCTGCATTGAAATCAATAAGTCCAAAGAAATGTTGAAAAAAAATTCTAAAATTTGATTTTGGAAGGGAACCAAAATGACAATATGTCTTCACTCATCCCTCTAGATCATTTCTATGCATTCTGTTTGTCTCTGTATAGAGCCCGTATGAAAAAGAATATTGTTAAAGGAGGGAACTCTTTTGTGACCTACTTTTGACTATGGTGGCGCCACCTGTGAAGAGGTCTGGACAAAAACAACAGAATTTGAAGAGGATTATAAATGACTTATTTCTACCAAGATTTATTAAAATCCTTCGAACACTTTTGTAGAAAAAGTTTAAAATGTGAAAAATGGCCACCCCCCCCCCCCTTTTTTGGAAGTCTTAAAAAATTCATAAAAAATCCAAAAATTGAGATAATGACAAAATTCTTTCATAATAATATTCCTTATTACAATTATGACCATAATAGTCATTAAGAAATCATCAATATCAATTAACTGAAAAACATGACACTTTTCTGCATTGAAATGACTAAGTCCAGAAACATTTCAAAAAAGCGTAAATTTCTATTTGACAGATCTTAAACCCGAACACAATTTTCAATAACCAATATTTATAGATTGTTGAAATGGAATTAGTTTCCCCATTTATATACTGGTTCTGGAGGAGAAGATGTTTGAAGAGGGGTACCATTTTGGGCACTTTTAGCCCCGCCCTGGATCCACCTCTGAGGGAATCTGGATCCTGAACACAATTTTAGTAGGGGACCTTGAGTACATCATTTACACAAAGTTTGATCCAAATCTTCAATGTTGTTCCAGAGAAGAAGTCGAAAATGTGAAAAAGTTAACGACGGACGGACGACGACGGACAGCGCACTATGACTATAGCTCACTTGAGCCTTTGGCTCAAGTGAGCTAAAAAAAGAAAGTGTTGCCACGACAACACATGCAGCCTAGACTGCAGTAAGTTTATAACATATGGTAACCTACTCAAAATGCTTCATTTATGATTCATATGATCTGCATTTTGTATAAATTAAATGCACTCTTTTAGTCTAGCCAAGTGAAGTGGACACAGAGTGAAAAGGTAAAGACATGCTCGCAGGGAACTATGGCAATACCATCCAAAGTGGAGACTGTAGACACTTCATGCCAGACAGAAATATCTTTTTTTGCAAGGGTGGATTGTGCAACACAGCAAACAACAGCTGCAAAGTTTCATGATGATGAGGAGGAGGATGTTGCTTTAGATGACTCTAGGAATGACTCTGAGGACAGTGATTCAGATATGGACTGGACTCCAGATATGTATGATGAAGATCATTATGAAGATGAAGATGATGAATTAGGAGATGATAAAGATTATGAACATGATAATGACATTGATGCAGACATGTAAGAAATAATTTTTAAGGATCTGACAAAAAAAAGTTTTGGGTACCTTGAGGACTTCATTCATGATTAGTTTCATCAAAGGAGTTACATTACTTCTGTTTGAGCTTTACATATTATACACCCCCTTTCATTTCTAAATCTTGAAAAAAAAATGTAGTAGAAGCTGTGTGTGAAACATGAATGCCCTGATGACAGATTTGTCAGGATGTAAGCTGTTGTCCTAAAACTAAATTCTAAGGTAAAAGTCACACAGTCAATGTCACAGTTTCAGAAGAAAGGTCTTGTCATAAGGAATGCACATGTGAAACAACAAAGCCCTATCACTCACAGTTCAAAAATTTTGCAGACCAACAGACCCACAGATAAACAGACCCAAAAACAAAAAACCATATACCCCCAAATCTTCAATTATGGGTGGAATCGTACACATGCACATTTAGCCCTTTCAAACAGACTCACCAGAACCAGTGATGGATTTTATTAGTGTCACACAAAATGTCTAAAAAGTGACAAATTCCGTCTGCAGAAGCTTAATCATACAACGATGGTTATGGCATGGCTCAGGGCAAGACTAATGGACACAAATAGAGACATACAATGATTCCTACATACTCCCACCCACCAAACTCTGTTTGCAGGGCTTTAATGACATCCAATTTTTCGCCATGGCTTTTTATTTCTCTATAAGACTGACTTTGATTAATTCTTGTTTCAGAGACATCACAGAGGATGCTTCACATCCATCTAAGGAAAGAAAGTACCTTGTCTTTGAGTCGTGCTTAAAAGTTTTACTTTCCATCTGCTTATTTTGTCAATGTTTTTGTCGAGTGATCATAAAGAAATTCAATGGCACCATGGTTGTAATTGACTGCATTTGTATAAATGGTCATGTAAGGAGATAGTCAAGTCAACCGACCATGAACCGCCTTCGCATAGGGAACTTGTTGGTGGCTACTGGGATCTTGTTCAGTGGTGGAAGTGCAACAAAGGTTATAAACTGTCTGAGGCACTCTGGTAATGTTACCTTTTCCGAGAGGACTTACAGACGGATTCAGGCCTCATACCTTATTCCGGCTGTAAGTTGAGTGTGGTCACGCTGTCAGTCTAGAGCCTTGGAGCCCTGTGACGGTAAAGATGTAAAAATGGGTGGAGATGTCCGATGCTGCTCTCCTGGACATACTGCAATGTTCTAGATGTACAGCTGGTACAGGTTAACATCCTTTTCATATGTATTCAGTGTTTTTCATAAATTTCAAAATTAATATGCAATACAAACAAGGTGTGTTTGTGAAACACAAATGTCCAAGAAGTAACGAAGTCTATAGAAGACAAAATTTTCAATGTCACACGTTTTGACTTGCCCTATCTAGGGATAAATTAAGGTCAAATTTGCAATATATGATATAGTAACGCATGCCCTCTCCAGGGGTCAAATGATGTCAAAGGTTAAAGGTCTTTGTGATAGATGGACTGACTCTGAAGTGAGGAATAAATAAATATTTCACGTTTTTGTGCACTATTATTGCTCACCTGAGTACTTTGCACATGTGATCGGAGATAGTTTTAACCACAGGCCTACGTATCTTTTTGTTGACCTGTATGGGCACTTAAAAGTAGAGAAAGAATTTACCTATATACACAAACAGCCTTTTTGTGTCTCGTTTTCTACCTGGTATGTGGGGGAAGATACTCTTGGGCATTGACGCAGTTGCAGTTGATGATGATGATGAAGATGATGATGACGATGATAATGAAGATTATTTCGACAATGGTAAGGATGATGATCATGATCACAAAGATGATGATGAGGCAGAGGCCTAATATAGATATCAATACCTACAACTTTGATCTTTAAATCAAGAAAACTGAATTTATGAAAAACTATCACTGAAAATTCTGTAATATTGTAATTCATTAAGATTTATACCAAAGAATAAAATTCATTGTGTTGAAGTTTCATATTTTCAATATTTGAAGATAACTACCATAAGGGCATTTGTACTGTACTATCTCAAATCTTACGATCACTAACATCAATACCAGCTTAGACATCATACATGTATATGTAGATATATGTAATACCTGATATATATATTGCATGCTAGAGTAATATTAAAAATATGTAAATTACAGAGCCTTTATTTACATGATAGGTAACTGAGGTAAAGAATTCTTACAATATGGAATTGGAAGGCTTAAAAAGATCTTTAGCATTCCTAAAGTCACAAAATATGAAAATAACAGACATAACAACAGATCGGCACATGCAAGTCAAAAAGTACATGAGAGAAGGGGAGCCTACCATTAGGCACTGGTTTGATGTGTGGCATGTTGCCAAAGGTATACTTCTTTTGCGCATTTTATAGAATTTCTCATGAAATATTGCATTGCTTTCAAAGAAAGAGATGGAACTGTTTTTGTATTGCCCTTGTTCAAAACTTCTACATCAAGACATGTTAGATACTTACAGCATTCAGTTTTCTAATATCTATTTATCATGTAAATTAAGAGAATTTTTGTCACCCACACAGACAACACATTTTACCTTGAACTAAGTCACTGATGAAGGTGATGGTCAAGGCATAGCACCATTGGTAATGTCTTGTCACAAGGAATGCAAATATAGATGTACACATAAACTAATCTTTTAGCTGTGATAAAGCATAAACATTTAACACATGTTATTGTAACATTACTGTCATAAATTATATATACAAATTTAAGGAATCTACAAGAAGATCTTTGCATTAAGCAAGAAAAAAGGCTGCGAAATATTGGGCAAATGGGCACATTCCATATCAAACCATCTGTACTGGACTGCTGCTACTAGTCAAGGGAATGGGGATGAAGTTGATGATGAATGGGTATCTATTTCTAACCATGTGTGCAATGTTCATGAGGGACATGGACCCCATTATTCACAATGCCAGCATGATGCTATTGTTAGAAAGAAATGGATTAAAGAAGGTACACTGTGCAATTCTTTTCCCTTTTAATATTTTAACTTACCCACTTTCTATCAATTAAGACCCATGAATGTCAAATGTGATAAATTCACATACTTGTAAGTGCCATAGTCAAAAGATACTAATTACCTTCATATTTTACACTATCCGTTAAAATCATATACAACTACTACCATACATGTCTAAATGTACTTTTTTTATGAACCTTGCTTATGAGAAATATCATAAAGTATTTAACACCTCCAGATTCAAAACCACACAAAGAACTGAAGGCCATAATTTTGAATACTAGAATATACGCCAACTGTCGCCAGCAGAACAAACTTCACAACTAGAAACTAGGTAAGCTAGATGCAGCAAGAAGCTCAATGACTCAAAGCCTGTAGTACTTGTCTTAAGTTTGCACTTTTTATCATAATTTCCTACGGATATACACATTTACTGACATATGATTATTTCTCTTTAAAGATGGTTATTGGCAGCAATGTACACCAATGAAAACAATTAAAGAAACCAAGCACTTAAAAAGATGGCAGTAAGAGGTGGTCTATTTCGTATCCCAAATATAAACAGGGTGGCCATGTGGTGAAGGCTGTGAAAGAGGACTGTTCTTATGGTATGTATATCTTTTTATAAGGAATTTGTGTTTTCAAAATTCCTAATTTGTTCATTCTTAATTCCTCACTATTTTCATAGAATGAAACACACTGCTACTGGTGGCACTAAAGTGCAGAAAAACTATTTTTAACATAAACATCACAGCAAAAAGCTTCAACAGTGTGTTTAGACCCTCAATGGAGTACATAGTATGCATGCTAAAAGAAAAAATTACAAATTCTCTACGTCTCATGGTTCAAAATTATGGTAAAACTTAAAGTTAAAAACAGACAGATGAGGCTAAGCTGACAAATAGATAAACAGACACTGACAGAACAACTAAGTCAATAACCATGGCATAATTTGTAAACTCTGGTCATACCAACCTTTGTGTGAAGTATTATGTTTATATTTCTCATAGTTGCTGGGATTTGATTAAAACGTTAACCAAAATGTTGCCGGACAGACAGACAGGGCTAATCTATAGACAGGAATTGCTTTGCAATCCGGCCATAAACAATATGCCCCTGATCATTAAAATATGGGGCATAAAGAAGAACATGTAAATGCAGATTTTTAACACTTCTTTCCTGTCTTTAGAGACATGTATCTATCAATATTCTTTTACCACAGGTTACATTAGTGAACTTCTGTTAGAAGTCATCATTCTTCGAGAGGAATTTCCAACATATTCCAGATCTTTAGAAGCACATAAACATTATACACCCCCAAATCCATCATCTCAGGCAAGACGTGTTAATTGAAAGGATGAAGCCGTGCTTGCTCACAAATTTAGATTTAATAAGAATAAATAAAGTAGAAAAATCTTTCTTACTCAAAGTAGTGTACTGAATGGTTGTAAGTAATAAATGAAAAATTCTAGTGTAAAAGTGAACAACAGTAAATGGAAAGACACAGCTCTTTTGTGGAGTAATGTTCAGGAGTTCAAATGAATCCCATAATTCTATAATGTGTCAAGATTGTGACTTTCACCACAGAATTATGCCTATAACACCTGAGTATCATTTCTATAAAGTTTCATCAAAATTCATATGATTTACATTCTATGATTCATTTATGGACAAATGACAGAGTATCTCACTGGCATAACTACTAAACAGAAAACATTACATATATTGTGTATTCATGTAGATTCAGTAATCTCTGGCATACGCAAATCCTGAGTAAGATTCAGAAGGGAAAGCATTTCTGATAGCTGTAACAGCACATGCAGGAATCACACGTCTATTCTTCTTCCCCAATTTGTGCCATATCCATCTGGTCAACCTTCTATAGGCTATATATCGATAAACTCTGAAATTCACAGTGTGAAAAAATAGGCATCATTTTGATTTTCACATCTAAATTGGTGGTCAATCAATGCATTTGTAAGAGGGGTGACCTACCAGAATAAATATAGAACATATATACCTTGTAATTTAGTGCACCATATGCGCATTTCGACAACTTATGTCTCTTCAGTGATGCTCGTGGCCAAATGATTGGAATTCACAAAATATATAAATATTTGAAGAGCAGTGTTGAAACCAAAACGACCGAAAAGTGAACCAAAGAATCTATCTAAGGACAGAGCTATGCATGAGGGAGATACTCCCTAGTTTAAGAGTGATTTACTTAACTTGATGACTGAAAATTTGAAGTATATATTTCATGTCAATACTAAAGCACTGAAAACTAGAGTTACGATGCCCTCGGGGACTATCATCCCACCAGCAGTGACACCGGCCTAGTGGTTATAATAAATATAGAAAATATATACCTTGTAATTTAGTGCACCATATGCGCATTTCGACAACTTATGTCTCTTCAGTGATGCTCGTGGCCAAATGATTGGAATTCACAAAATATATAAATATTTGAAGAGCAGTGTTGAAACCAAAACGACCGAAAAGTGCACCAAAGAATCTATCTAAGGACACAGCTATGCATGAGGGAGATACTCCCTAGTTTTAGAGTGATTTACTTAATTTGATGACTGAAAATTTGAAGCATATATTTCATGTCAGTACTAAGGCAGTGAAAACTAGACTTATGATGCCCTCGGGAACTATCAGTCAACCAGCAGTGACACCGGCCTAGTGGTTACAATAAATATAGAAAATATATACCTTGTAATTTAGTGCACCATATGCGCATTTCGACAACTTATGTCTCTTCAGTGATGCTCGTGGCCAAATGATTGGAATTCACAAAATATATAAATATTTGAAGAGCAGTGTTGAAACCAAAACGACCGAAAAGTGAACCAAAGAATCTATCTAAGGACAGAGCTATGCATGAGGGAGATACTCCCTAGTTTTAGAGTGATTTACTTAATTTGATGACTGAAAATTTGAAGTATATATTTCATGTCAGTACTAAAGCACTGAAAACTAGACTTATGATGCCCTCGGGAACTATCAGTCCACCAGCAGTGACACCGGCCTAGTGGTTATAATAAATATAGAAAATATATACCTTGTAATTTAGTGCACCATATGCGTTTTTCGACAACTTATGTCTCTTCAGTGATGCTCGTTGCCAAATGATTGGAATTCACAAAATATATAAATATTTGAAGAGCAGTGTTGAAACCAAAACGACCGAAAAGTGCACCAAAGAATCTATCTAAGGACAGAGCTATGCATGAGGGAGATACTCCTAGTTTTAGAGTGATTTACTTAATTTGATGACTGAAAATTTGAAGCATATATTTCATGTCAGTACTAAGGCAGTGAAAACTAGACTTATGATGCCCTCGGGAACTATCAGTCAACCAGCAGTGACACCGGCCTAGTGGTTACAATAAATATAGAACATATATACCTTGTAATTTAGTGCACCATATGCGCATTTCGACAACTTATGTCTCTTCAGTGATGCTCGTGGCCAAATGATTGGAATTCACAAAATATATAAATATTTGAAGAGCAGTGTTGAAACCAAAACGACCGAAAAGTGAACCAAAGAATCTATCTAAGGACAGAGCTATGCATGAGGGAGATACTCCCTAGTTTTAGAGTGATTTACTTAATTTGATGACTGAAAATTTGAAGTATATATTTCATGTCAGTACTAAAGCACTGAAAACTAGACTTATGATGCCCTCGGGAACTATCAGTCAAACAGCAGTGACACCGGCCTAGTGGTTATAATAAATATAGAACATATATACCTTGTAATTTAGTGCACCATATGCGTTTTTCGACAACTTATGTCTCTTCAGTGATGCTCGTTGCCAAATGATTGGAATTCACAAAATATATAAATATTTGAAGAGCAGTGTTGAAACCAAAACGACCGAAAAGTGCACCAAAGAATCTATCTAAGGACAGAGCTATGCATGAGGGAGATACTCCCTAGTTTTAGAGTGATTTACTTAATTTGATGACTGAAAATTTGAAGCATATATTTCATGTCAGTACTAAGGCAGTGAAAACTAGACTTATGATGCCCTCGGGAACTATCAGTCAACCAGCAGTGACACCGGCCTAGTGGTTACAATAAATATAGAACATATATACCTTGTAATTTAGTGCACCATATGCGCATTTCGACAACTTATGTCTCTTCAGTGATGCTCGTGGCCAAATGATTGGAATTCACAAAATATATAAATATTTGAAGAGCAGTGTTGAAACCAAAACGACCGAAAAGTGCACCAAAGAATCTATCTAAGGACAGAGCTATGCATGAGGGAGATACTCCCTAGTTTTAGAGTGATTTACTTAATTTGATGACTGAAAATTTGAAGCATATATTTCATGTCAGTACTAAGGCAGTGAAAACTAGACTTATGATGCCCTCGGGAACTATCAGTCAACCAGCAGTGACACCGGCCTAGTGGTTACAATAAATATAGAACATATATACCTTGTAATTTAGTGCACCATATGCGCATTTCGACAACTTATGTCTCTTCAGTGATGCTCGTGGCCAAATGATTGGAATTCACAAAATATATAAATATTTGAAGAGCAGTGTTGAAACCAAAACGACCGAAAAGTGAACCAAAGAATCTATCTAAGGACAGAGCTATGCATGAGGGAGATACTCCCTAGTTTTAGAGTGATTTACTTAATTTGATGACTGAAAATTTGAAGTATATATTTCATGTCAGTACTAAAGCACTGAAAACTAGACTTACGATACCCTCGGGGACTATCATCCCACCAGCAGTGACACCGGCCTAGTGGTTATAATAAATATAGAAAATATATACCTTGTAATTGAGTGCACCATATGCGCATTTCGACAACTTATGTCTCTTCAGTGATGTTCGTGGCCAAATGATTGGAATTCACAAAATATATAAATATTTGAAGAGCAGTGTTGACACCAAACCGACCGAAAAGTGAACCAAAGTATCTATCTAAGGACAGAGCTATGCATGAGGGAGATACTCCTTAGTTTTAGAGTGATTTACTTAATTTGATGACTGAAAATTTGAAGTATATATTTCATGTCAGTACTAAAGCACTGAAAACTAGACTTATGATGCCCTCGGGAACTATCAGTCCACCAGCAGTGACACCGGCCTAGTGGTTATAATAAATATAGAAAATATATACCTTGTAATTTAGTGCACCATATGCGCATTTCGACAACTTATGTCTCTTCAGTGATGCTCGTTGCCAAATGATTGGAATTCACAAAATATATAAATATTTGAAGAGCAGTGTTGAAATCAAAACGACCGAAAAGTGAACCAAAGAATCTATCTAAGGACAGAGCTATACATGCGGGAGATACTCCCTACCTTTAGAGTGATTTACTTAATTTGATGACTGAAAATTTGAAGTATATATTTCATGTCAGTACTAAAGCACTGAAAACTAGACTTATGATGCCCTCGGGAACTATCAGTCCACCAGCAGTGACACCGGCCTAGTGGTTATAATAAATATAGAAAATATATACCTTGTAATTTAGTGCACCATATGCGTTTTTCGACAACTTATGTCTCTTCAGTGATGCTCGTTGCCAAATGATTGGAATTCACAAAATATATAAATATTTGAAGAGCAGTGTTGACACCGAACCGACCGAAAAGTGAACCAAAGAATCTATCTAAGGAGAGAGCTATGCATGAGGGAGATACTCCTTAGTTTTAGAGTGATTTACTTAATTTGATGACTGAAAATTTGAAGTATATATTTCATGTCAGTACTAAAGCACTGAAAACTAGACTTATGATGCCCTCGGGAACTATCAGTCAAACAGCAGTGACACCGGCCTAGTGGTTACAATAAATATAGAACATATATACCTTGTAATTTAGTGCACCATATGCGCATTTCGACAACTTATGTCTCTTCAGTGATGCTCGTGGCCAAATGATTGGAAATCACAAAATATATAAATATTTGAAGAGCAGTGTTGAAACCAAAACGACCGAAAAGTGAACCAAAGAATCTATCTAAGGACAGAGCTATGCATGAGGGAGATACTCCCTAGTTTTAGAGTGATTTACTTAATTTGATGACTGAAAATTTGAAGTATATATTTCATGTCAGTACTAAAGCACTGAAAACTAGAATTATGATGCCCTCGGGAACTATCAGTCCACCAGCAGTGACACCGGCCTAGTGGTTATAATAAATATAGAAAATATATACCTTGTAATTTAGTGCACCATATGCGCATTTCGACAACTTATGTCTCTTCAGTGATGCTCGTTGCCAAATGATTGGAATTCACAAAATATATAAATATTTGAAGAGCAGTGTTGAAACCAAAACGACCGAAAGTGCACCAAAGAATCTATCTAAGGACAGAGCTATGCATGAGGGAGATACTCCCTAGTTTTAGAGGGATTTACTTAATTTGATGACTGAAAATTTGAAGCATATATTTCATGTCAGTACTAAGGCAGTGAAAACTAGACTTATGATGCCCTCGGGAACTATCAGTCAACCAGCAGTGACAACGGCCTAGTGGTTACAATAAATATAGAACATATATACCTTGTAATTTAGTGCACCATATGCGCATTTCGACAACTTATGTCTCTTCAGTGATGCTCGTGGCCAAATGATTGGAATTCACAAAATATATAAATATTTGAAGAGCAGTGTTGAAACCAAAACGACCGAAAAGTGCACCAAAGAATCTATCTAAGGACAGAGCTATGCATGAGGGAGATACTCCCTAGTTTTAGAGTGATTTACTTAATTTGATGACTGAAAATTTGAAGCATATATTTCATGTCAGTACTAAGGCACTGAAAACGAGACTTATGATGCCCTCGGGAACTATCAGTCAACCAGCAGTGACACCGGCCTAGTGGTTACAATAAATATAGAACATATATACCTTGTAATTTAGTGCACCATATGGGTATTTCGACAATTTATGTCTCTTCAGTGATGCTCGTGGCCAAATGATTGGAATTCACAAAATATATAAATATTTGAAGAGCAGTGTTGAAACCAAAACGACCGAAAAGTGAACCAAAGAATCTATCTAAGGACAGAGCTATGCATGAGGGAGATACTCCCTAGTTTTAGAGTGATTTACTTAATTTGATGACTGAAAATTTGAAGTATATATTTCATGTCAGTACTAAAGCACTGAAAAACTAGACTTACGATACCCTCGGGGACTATCATCCCACCAGCAGTGACACCGGCCTAGTGGTTATAATAAATATAGAAAATATATACCTTGTAATTTAGTGCACCATATGCGCATTTCGACAACTTATGTCTCTTCAGTGATGTTCGTGGCCAAATGATTGGAATTCACAAAATATATAAATATTTGAAGAGCAGTGTTGAAATCAAAACGACCGAAAAGTGAAGCAAAGAATCTATCTAAGGACAGAGCTATGCATGAGGGAGATACTCCCTACCTTTAGAGTGATTTACTTAATTTGATGACTGAAAATTTGAAGTATATATTTCATGTCAGTACTAAAGCACTGAAAACTAGACTTATGATGCCCTCGGGAACTATCAGTCCACCAGCAGTGACACCGGCCTAGTGGTTATAATAAATATAGAAAATATATACCTTGTAATTTAGTGCACCATATGCGTTTTTCGACAACTTATGTCTCTTCAGTGATGCATGTGGCCAAATGATTGGAATTCACAAAATATATAAATATTTGAAGAGCAGTGTTGAAACCAAAACGACCGAAAAGTGCACCAAAGAATCTATCTAAGGACAGAGCTATGCATGAGGGAGATACTCCCTAGTTTTAGAGTGATTTACTTAATTTGATGACTGAAAATTTGAAGTATATATTTCATGTCAGTACTAAAGCACTGAAAAACTAGACTTACGATACCCTCGGGGACTATCATCCCACCAGCAGTGACACCGGCCTAGTGGTTATAATAAATATAGAAAATATATACCTTGTAATTTAGTGCACCATATGCGCATTTCGACAACTTATGTCTCTTCAGTGATGTTCGTGGCCAAATGATTGGAATTCACAAAATATATAAATATTTGAAGAGCAGTGTTGAAATCAAAACGACCGAAAAGTGAAGCAAAGAATCTATCTAAGGGACAGAGCTATGCATGAGGGAGATACTCCCTACCTTTAGAGTGATTTACTTAATTTGATGACTGAAAATTTGAAGTATATATTTCATGTCAGTACTAAAGCACTGAAAACTAGACTTATGATGCCCTCGGGGACTATCATCCCACCAGCAGTGACACCAGCCTAGTGGTTATAATAAATATAGAACATATATACCTTGTAATTTAGTGCACCATATGCGCATTTCTACAACTTATCTCTCTTCAGTGATGCTCGTGGCCAAATGATTGGAATTCACAAAATATATAAATATTTGAAGAGCAGTGTTGAAACCAAAACGACCGAAAAGTGAACCAAAGAATCTATCTAAGGACAGAGCTATGCATGAGGGAGATACTCCCTAGTTTTAGAGTGATTTACTTAATTTGATGACTGAAAATTTGAAGTATATATTTCATGTCAGTACTAAAGCATTGAAAACTAGACTTACGATACCCTCGGGGACTATCATCCCACCAGCAGTGACACCGGCCTAGTGGTTATAATAAATATAGAAAATATATACCTTGTAATTTAGTGCACCATATGCGCATTTCGACAACTTATGTCTCTTCAGTGATGCTCGTGGCCAAATGATTGGAATTCACAAAATATATAAATATTTGAAGAGCAGTGTTGACACCGAACCGACCGAAAAGTGAACCAAAGAATCTATCTAAGGACAGAGCTATGCATGAGGGAGATACTCCTTAGTTTTAGAGTGATTTACCTAATTTGATGACTGAAAATTTGAAGTATATATTTCATGTCAGTACTAAAGCACTGAAAACTAGACTTATGATGCCCTCGGGAACTATCAGTCAAACAGCAGTGACACCGGCCTAGTGGTCACAATAAATATAGAACATACATACCTTGTAATTTAGTGCACCATATGCGCATTTCGACAACTTATGTCTCTTCAGTGATGCTCGTGGCCAAATGATTGGAAATCACAAAATATATAAATATTTGAAGAGCAGTGTTGAAACCAAAACGACCGAAAAGTGAACCAAAGAATCTATCTAAGGACAGAGCTATGCATGAGGGAGATACTCCCTGGTTTTAGAGTGATTTACTTAATTTGATGACTGAAAATTTGAAGTATATATTTCATGTCAGTACTAAAGCACTGAAAACTAGACTTATGATGCCCTCGGGAACTATCAGTCCACCAGCAGTGACACCGGCCTAGTGGTTATAATAAATATAGAAAATATATAACTTGTAATTTAGTGCACCATATGCGTTTTTCGACAACTTATGTCTCTTCAGTGATGCTCGTTGCCAAATGATTGGAATTCACAAAATATATAAATATTTGAAGAGCAGTGTTGAAACCAAAACGACCGAAAAGTGCACCAAAGAATCTATCTAAGGACAGAGCTATGCATGAGGGAGATACTCCCTAGTTTTAGAGTGATTTACTTAATTTGATGACTGAAAATTTGAAGCATATATTTCATGTCAGTACTAAGGCAGTGAAAACTAGACTTATGATGCCCTCGGGAAACTATCAGTCAACCAGCAGTGGCACCGGCCTAGTGGTTACAATAAATATAGAACATATATACCTTGTAATTTAGTGCACCATATGCGCATTTCGACAACTTATGTCTCTTCAGTGATGCTCGTGGCCAAATGATTGGAATTCACAAAATATATAAATATTTGAAGAGAAGTGTTGAAACCAAAACGACCGAAAAATGAACCAAAGAATCTATCTAAGGACAGAGCTATGCATGAGGGAGATACTCCCTAGTTTTAGAGTGATTTACTTAATTTGATGACTGAAAATTTGAAGTATATATTTCATGTCAGTACTAAAGCACTGAAAACTAGACTTACGATACCCTCGGGGACTATCATCCCACCAGCAGTGACACCGGCCTAGTGGTTATAATAAATATAGAAAATATATACCTTGTAATTTAGTGCACCATATGCGCATTTCGACAACTTATGTCTCTTCAGTGATGTTCGTGGCCAAATGATTGGAATTCACAAAATATATAAATATTTGAAGAGCAGTGTTGACACCAAACCGACCGAAAAGTGAACCAAAGAATCTATCTAAGGACAGAGCTATGCATGAGGGAGATACTCCTTAGTTTTAGAGTGATTTACTTAATTTGATGACTGAAAATTTGAAGTATATATTTCATGTCAGTACTAAAGCACTGAAAACTAGACTTATGATGCCCTCGGGAACTATCAGTCCACCAGCAGTGACACCGGCCTAGTGGTTATAATAAATATAGAAAACATATACCTTGTAATTTAGTGCACCATATGCGCATTTCGACAACTTATGTCTCTTCAGTGATGCTCGTTGCCAAATGATTGGAATTCACAAAATATATAAATATTTGAAGAGCAGTGTTGAAATCAAAACGACCGAAAAGTGAACCAAAGAATCTATCTAAGGACAGAGCTATGCATGCGGGAGATACTCCCTACCTTTAGAGTGATTTACTTAATTTGATGACTGAAAATTTGAAGTATATATTTCATGTCAGTACTAAAGCACTGAAAACTAGACTTATGATGCCCTCGGGAACTATCAGTCCACCAGCAGTGACACCGGCCTAGTGGTTATAATAAATATAGAAAATATATACCTTGTAATTTAGTGCACCATATGCGTTTTTCGACAACTTATGTCTCTTCAGTGATGCTCGTTGCCAAATGATTGGAATTCACAAAATATATAAATATTTGAAGAGCAGTGTTGACACCGAACCGACCGAAAAGTGAACCAAAGAATCTATCTAAGGACAGAGCTATGCATGAGGGAGATACTCCTTAGTTTTAGAGTGATTTACTTAATTTGATGACTGAAAATTTGAAGTATATATTTCATTTCAGTACTAAAGCACTGAAAACTAGACTTATGATGCCCTCGGGAACTATCAGTCCACCAGCAGTGACACCGGCCTAGTGGTTATAATAAATATAGAAAATATATGCCTTGTAATTTAGTGCACCATATGCGTTTTTCGACAACTTATGTCTCTTCAGTGATGTTCGTGGCCAAATGATTGGAATTCACAAAATATATAAATATTTGAAGAGCAGTGTTGACACCAAAACGACCGAAAAGTGCACCAAAGAATCTATCTAAGGACAGAGCTATGCATGAGGGAGATACTCCCTAGTTTTAGAGTGATTTACTTAATTTGATGACTGAAAATTTGAAGCATATATTTCATGTCAGTACTAAGGCAGTGAAAACTAGACTTATGATGCCCTCGGGAACTATCAGTCAACCAGCAGTGACAACGGCCTAGTGGTTACAATAAATATAGAACATATATACCTTGTAATTTAGTGCACCATATGCGCATTTCGACAACTTATGTCTCTTCAGTGATGCTCATGGCCAAATGATTGGAATTCACAAAATATATAAATATTTGAAGAGCAGTGTTGAAACCAAAACGACCGAAAAGTGAACCAAAGAATCTATCTAAGGACAGAGCTATGCATGAGGGAGATACTCCCTAGTTTTAGAGTGATTTACTTAATTTGATGACTGAAAATTTGAAGTATATATTTCATGTCAGTACTAAAGCACTGAAAACTAGACTTACGATACCCTCGGGGACTATCATCCCACCAGCAGTGACACCGGCCTAGTGGTTATAATAAATATAGAAAATATATAACTTGTAATTTAGTGCACCACATGCGCATTTCGACAACTTATGTCTCTTCAGTGATGTTCGTGGCCAAATGATTGGAATTCACAAAATATATAAATATTTGAAGAGCAGTGTTGACACCAAAACGACCGAAAACTGAACCAAAGAATCTATCTAAGGACAGAGCTATGCATGAGGGAGATACTCCCTAGTTTTAGAGTGATTTACTTAATTTGATGACTGAAAATTTGAAGTATATATTTCATGTCAGTACTAAAGCACTGAAAACTAGACTTATGATGCCCTCGGGAACTATCAGTCCACCAGCAGTGACACCGGCCTAGTGGTTATAATAAATATAGAAAATATATACCTTGTAATTTAGTGCACCATATGCGTTTTTCGACAACTTATGTCTCTTCAGTGATGCATGTGGCCAAATGATTGGAATTCACAAAATATATAAATATTTGAAGAGCAGTGTTGAAACCAAAACGACCGAAAAGTGCACCAAAGAATCTATCTAAGGACAGAGCTATGCATGAGGGAGATACTCCCTAGTTTTAGAGTGATTTACTTAATTTGATGACTGAAAATTTGAAGTATATATTTCATGTCAGTACTAAAGCACTGAAAACTAGACTTACGATACCCTCGGGGACTATCATCCCACCAGCAGTGACACCGGCCTAGTGGTTATAATAAATATAGAAAATATATACCTTGTAATTTAGTGCACCATATGCGCATTTCGACAACTTATGTCTCTTCAGTGATGTTCGTGGCCAAATGATTGGAATTCACAAAATATATAAATATTTGAAGAGCAGTGTTGACACCAAACCGACCGAAAAGTGAACCAAAGAATCTATCTAAGGACAGAGCTATGCATGAGGGAGATACTCCTTAGTTTTAGAGTGATTTACCTAATTTGATGACTGAAAATTTGAAGTATATATTTCATGTCAGTACTAAAGCACTGAAAACTAGACTTATGATGCCCTCGGGGACTATCATCCCACCAGCAGTGACACCAGCCTAGTGGTTATAATAAATATAGAACATATATACCTTGTAATTTAGTGCACCATATGCGCATTTCTACAACTTATCTCTCTTCAGTGATGCTCGTGGCCAAATGATTGGAATTCACAAAATATATAAATATTTGAAGAGCAGTGTTGAAACCAAAACGACCGAAAAGTGAACCAAAGAATCTATCTAACGACAGAGCTATGCATGAGGGAGATACTCCCTAGTTTTAGAGTGATTTACTTAATTTGATGACTGAAAATTTGAAGTATATATTTCATGTCAGTACTAAAGCATTGAAAACTAGACTTACGATACCCTCGGGGACTATCATCCCACCAGCAGTGACACCGGCCTAGTGGTTATAATAAATATAGAAAATATATACCTTGTAATTTAGTGCACCATATGCGCATTTCGACAACTTATGTCTCTTCAGTGATGCTCGTGGCCAAATGATTGGAATTCACAAAATATATAAATATTTGAAGAGCAGTGTTGACACCGAACCGACCGAAAAGTGAACCAAAGAATCTATCTAAGGACAGAGCTATGCATGAGGGAGATACTCCTTAGTTTTAGAGTGATTTACCTAATTTGATGACTGAAAATTTGAAGTATATATTTCATGTCAGTACTAAAGCACTGAAAACTAGACTTATGATGCCCTCGGGAACTATCAGTCAAACAGCAGTGACACCGGCCTAGTGGTCACAATAAATATAGAACATACATACCTTGTAATTTAGTGCACCATATGCGCATTTCTACAACTTATGTCTCTTCAGTGATGCTCGTGGCCAAATGATTGGAAATCACAAAATATATAAATATTTGAAGAGCAGTGTTGAAACCAAAACGACCGAAAAGTGAACCAAAGAATCTATCTAAGGACAGAGCTATGCATGAGGGAGATACTCCCTAGTTTTGAGAGTGATTTACTTAATTTGATGACTGAAAATTTGAAGTATATATTTCATGTCAGTACTAAAGCACTGAAAACTAGACTTATGATGCCCTCGGGAACTATCAGTCCACCAGCAGTGACACCGGCCTAGTGGTTATAATAAATATAGAAAATATATAACTTGTAATTTAGTGCACCATATGCGTTTTTCGACAACTTATGTCTCTTCAGTGATGCTCGTTGCTAAATGATTGGAATTCACAAAATATATAAATATTTGAAGAGCAGTGTTGAAACCAAAACGACCGAAAAGTGCACCAAAGAATCTATCTAAGGACAGAGCTATGCATGAGGGAGATACTCCCTAGTTTTAGAGTGATTTACTTAATTTGATGACTGAAAATTTGAAGCATATATTTCATGTCAGTACTAAGGCAGTGAATAGTAGACTTATGATGCCCTCGGAAACTATCAGTCAACCAGCAGTGGCACCGGCCTAGTGGTTACAATAAATATAGAACATATATACCTTGTAATTTAGTGCACCATATGCGCATTTCGACAACTTATGTCTCTTCAGTGATGCTCGTGGCCAAATGATTGGAATTCACAAAATATATAAATATTTGAAGAGCAGTGTTGAAACCAAAACGACCGAAAAGTGAACCAAAGAATCTATCTAAGGACAGAGCTATGCATGAGGGAGATACTCCCTAGTTTTAGAGTGATTTACTTAATTTGATGACTGAAAATTTGAAGTATATATTTCATGTCAGTACTAAAGCACTGAAAACTAGACTTACGATACCCTCGGGGACTATCATCCCACCAGCAGTGACACCGGCCTAGTGGTTATAATAAATATAGAAAATATATACCTTGTAATTTAGTGCACCATATGCGCATTTCGACAACTTATGTCTCTTCAGTGATGTTCGTGGCCAAATGATTGGAATTCACAAAATATATCAATATTTGAAGAGCAGTGTTGACACCAAACCGACCGAAAAGTGAACCAAAGAATCTATCTAAGGACAGAGCTATGCATGAGGGAGATACTCCTTAGTTTTAGAGTGATTTACTTAATTTGATGACTGAAAATTTGAAGTATATATTTCATGTCAGTACTAAAGCACTGAAAACTAGACTTATGATGCCCTCGGGAACTATCAGTCCACCAGCAGTGACACCGGCCTAGTGGTTATAATAAATATAGAACATACATACCTTGTAATTTAGTGCACCATATGCGCATTTCGACAACTTATGTCTCTTCAGTGATGCTCGTGGCCAAATGATTGGAAATCACAAAATATATAAATATTTGAAGAGCAGTGTTGAAACCAAAACGACCGAAAAGTGCACCAAAGAATCTATCTAAGGACAGAGCTATGCATGAGGGAGATACTCCCTAGTTTTAGAGTGATTTACTTAATTTGATGACTGAAAATTTGAAGCATATATTTCATGTCAGTACTAAGGCAGTGAAAAACTAGACTTATGATGCCCTCGGGAACTATCAGTCAACCAGCAGTGACACCGGCCTAGTGGTTACAATAAATATAGAACATATATACCTTGTAATTTAGTGCACCATATGCGCATTTCGACAACTTATGTCTCTTCAGTGATGCTCGTGGCCAAATGATTGGAATTCACAAAATATATAAATATTTGAAGAGCAGTGTTGAAACCAAAATGACCGAAAAGTGAACCAAACAATCTATCTAAGGACAGAACTATGTATGACGGAGATACTCCATAGTTTTAGAGTGATATACTAAATTTGATAACTGAAAATTTGAAGTATATATTTCATGTCAGTACTAAAGCACTGAAGACTAGACTTACGATACCCTCGGGGACTATCATCCCACCAGCAGTGACACCGGCCTAGTGGTTATAATAAATATAGAAAATATATACCTTGTAATTTAGTGCACCATATGCGCATTTCGACAACTTATGTCTCTTCAGTGATGTTCGTGGCCAAATGATTGGAATTCACAAAATATAAAAATATTTGAAGAGCAGTGTTGACACCAAACCGACCGAAAAGTGAACCAAAGAATCTATCTAAGGACAGAGCTATGCATGAGGGAGATACTCCTTAGTTTTAGAGTGATTTACTTAATTTGATGACTGAAAATTTGAAGTATATATTTCATGTCAGTACTAAAGCACTGAAAACTAGACTTATGATGCCCTCGGGAACTATCAGTCCACCAGCAGTGACACCGGCCTAGTGGTTATAATAAATATAGAAAATATATACCTTGGAATTTAGTGCACCATATGCGCATTTCGACAACTTATGTCTCTTCAGTGATGCTCGTTGCCAAATGATTGGAATTCACAAAATATATAAATATTTGAAGAGTAGTGTTGAAATCAAAACGACCGAAAAGTGCAACAAAGAATCTATCTAAGGACAGAGCTATGCATGCGGGAGATACTCCCTACCTTTAGAGTGATTTACTTAATTTGATGACTGAAAATTTGAAGTATATATTTCATGTCAGTACTAAAGCACTGAAAACTAGACTTATGATGCCCTCGGGAACTATCTGTCCACCAGCAGTGACACCGGCCTAGTGGTTATAATAAATATAGAAAATATATACCTTGTAATTTAGTGCACCATATGCGATTTTCGACAACTTATGTCTCTTCAGTGATGCTCGTTGCCAAATGATTGGAATTCACAAAATATATAAATATTTGAAGAGCAGTGTTGACACCGAACCGACCGAAAAGTGAACCAAAGAATCTATCTAAGGACAGAGCTATGCATGAGGGAGATACTCCTTAGTTTTAGAGTGATTTACTTAATTTGATGACTGAAAATGTGAAGTATATATTTCATGTCAGTACTAAAGCACTGAAAACTAGACTTATGATGCCCTCGGGAACTATCAGTCAAACAGCAGTGACACCGGCCTAGTGGTTACAATAAATATAGAACATATATACCTTGTAATTTAGTGCACCATATGCACATTTCGACAACTTATGTCTCTTCAGTGATGCTCGTGGCCAAATGATTGGAATTCACAAAATATATAAATATTTGAAGAGCAGTGTTGACACCAAAACGACCGAAAAGTGAACCAAAGAATCTATCTAAGGACAGAGCTATGCATGAGGGAGATACTCCTTAGTTTTAGAGTGATTTACTTAATTTGATGACTGAAAATTTGAAGTATATATTTCATGTCAGTACTAAAGCACTGAAAACTAGACTTATGATGCCCTCGGGAACTATCAGTCCACCAGCAGTGACACCGGCCTACTGGTTATAATAAATATAGAAAATATATGCCTTGTAATTTAGTGCACCATATGCGTTTTTCGACAACTTATGTCTCTTCAGTGATGCTCGTGGCCAAATGATTGGAATTCACAAAATATATAAATATTTGAAGAGCAGTGTTGAAACCAAAACGACCGAAAAGTGCACCAAAGAATCTATCTAAGGACAGAGCTATGCATGAGGGAGATACTCTCTAGTTTTAGAGTGATTTACTTAATTTGATGACTGAAAATTTGAAGCATATATTTCATGTCAGTACTAAGGCAGTGAAAACTAGACTTATGATGCCCTCGGGAACTATCAGTCCACCAGCAGTGACACCGGCCTAGTGGTTACAATAAATATAGAACATATATACCTTGTAATTTAGTGCACCATATGCGCATTTCGACAACTTATGTCTCTTCAGTGATGCTCATGGCCAAATGATTGGAATTCACAAAATATATAAATATTTGAAGAGCAGTGTTGAAACCAAAACGACCGAAAAGTGAACCAAAGAATCTATCTAAGGACAGAGCTATGCATGAGGGAGATACTCCCTAGTTTTAGAGTGATTTACTTAATTTGATGACTGAAAATTTGAAGTATATATTTCATGTCAGTACTAAAGCACTGAAAACTAGACTTTCGATACCCTCGGGGACTATCATCCCACCAGCAGTGACACCGGCCTAGTGGTTATAATAAATATAGAAAATATATAACTTGTAATTTAGTGCACCATATGCGCATTTCGACAACTTATGTCTCTTCAGTGATGTTCGTGGCCAAATGATTGGAATTCAGAAAATATATAAATATTTGAAGAGCAGTGTTGACACCAAACCGACCGAAAAGTGAACCAAAGAATCTATCTAAGGACAGAGCTATGCATGAGGGAGATACTCCTTAGTTTTAGAGTGATTTACTTAATTTGATGACTGAAAATTTGAAGTATATATTTCATGTCAGTACTAAAGCAGTGAAAACTAGACTTATGATGCCCTCGGGGACTATCATCCCACCAGCAGTGACACCAGCCTAGTGGTTATAATAAATATAGAACATATATACCTTGTTATTTAGTGCACCATATGCGCATTTCTACAACTTATCTCTCTTCAGTGATGCTCGTGGCCAAATGATTGGAATTCACAAAATATATAAATATTTGAAGAGCAGTGTTGAAACCAAAACGACCGAAAAGTGCACCAAAGAATCTATCTAAGGACAGAGCTATGCATGAGGGAGATACTCCTTAGTTTTAGAGTGATTTACTTAATTTGTTGACTGAAAATTTGAAGTATATATTTCATGTCAGTACTAAAGCACTGAAAACTAGACTTATGATGCCCTCGGGAACTATCAGTCCACCAGCAGTGACACCGGCCTAGTGGTTATAATAAATATAGAAAATATATACCTTGTAATTTAGTGCACCATATGCGTTTTTCGACAACTTATGTCTCTTCAGTGATGCTCGTGGCCAAATGATTGGAATTCACAAAATATATAAATATTTGAAGAGCAGTGTTGACACCAAAACGACCGAAAAGTGAACCAAAGAATCTATCTAAGGACAGAGCTATGCATGAGGGAGATACTCCCTAGTTTTAGAGTGATTTACTTAATTTGATGACTGAAAATTTGAAGCATATATTTCATGTCAGTACTAAGGCACTGAAAACTAGACTTATGATGCCCTCGGGAACTATCAGTCAACCAGCAGTGACACCGGCCTAGTGGTTACAATAAATATAGAACATATATACCTTGTAATTTAGTGCACCATATGCGTATTTCGACAACTTATGTCTCTTCAGTGATGCTCGTGGCCAAAGGATTGGAATTCACAAAATATATAAATATTTGAAGAGCAGTGTTGAAACCAAAACGACCGAAAAGTGAACCAAAGAATCTATCTAAGGACAGAGCTACGCATTAGGGAGATACTCCCTAGTTTTAGAGTGATTTACTTAATTTGATGACTGAAAATTTGAAGTATATATTTCATGTCAGTACTAAAGCACTGAAAACTAGACTTACGATACCCTCGGGGACTATCATCCCACCAGCAGTGACACCGGCCTAGTGGTTATAATAAATATAGAAAATATATACCTTGTAATTTAGTGCACCATATGCGCATTTCTACAACTTATGTCTCTTCAGTGATGCTCCTTGCCAAATGATTGGAATTCACAAAATATATAAATATTTGAAGAGCAGTGTTGACACCAAAACGACCGAAAAGTGAACCAAAGAATCTATCTAAGGACAGAGCTATGCATGAGGGAGATACTCCTTAGTTTTAGAGTGAATTACTTAATTTGATGACTGAAAATTTGAAGTATATATTTCATGTCAGTACTAAAGCAGTGAAAACTAGACTTATGATGCCCTAGGGGACTATCAGTGCACCAGCAGTGACACCGGCCTAGTGGTTATAATAAATATAGAAAATATATACCTTGTCATTTAGTGCACCATATGCGCATTTCGACAACTTATGTCTCTTCAGTGATGCTCGTGGCCAAATGATTGGAATTCACAAAATATATAAATATTTGAAGAGCAGTGTTGAAACCAAAACGACCGAAAAGTGAACCAAAGAATCTATCTAAGGACAGAGCTATGCATGAGGGAGATACTCCCTAGTTTTAGAGTGATTTACTTAATTTGATGACTGAAAATTTGAAGCATATATTTCATGTCAGTACTAAGGCACTGAAAACTAGACTTATGATGCCCTCGGGAACTATCAATCAACCAGCAGTGACACCGGCCTAGTGGTTACAATAAATATAGAACATATATACCTTGTAATTTAGTGCACCATATGCGTATTTCGACAACTTATGTCTCTTCAGTGATGCTCGTGGCCAAAGGATTGGAATTCACAAAATATATAAATATTTGAAGAGCAGTGTTGAAACCAAAACAACCGAAAAGTGAACCAAAGAATCTATCTAAGGACAGAGCTACGCATTAGGGAGATACTCCCTAGTTTTAGAGTGATTTACTTAATTTGATGACTGAAAATTTGAAGTATATATTTCATGTCAGTACTAAAGCACTGAAAACTAGACTTACGATACCCTCGGGGACTATCATCCCACCAGCAGTGACACCGGCCTAGTGGTTATAATAAATATAGAAAATATATACCTTGTAATTTAGTGCACCATATGCGCATTTCTACAACTTATGTCTCTTCAGTGATGCTCGTTGCCAAATGATTGGAATTCACAAAATATATAAATATTTGAAGAGAAGTGTTGACACCAAAACGACCGAAAAGTGAACCAAAGAATCTATCTAAGGACAGAGCTATGCATGAGGGAGATACTCCTTAGTTTTAGAGTGAATTACTTAATTTGATGACTGAAAATTTGAAGGATATATTTCATGTCAGTAATAAAGCAGTGAAAACTAGACTTATGATGCCCTAGGGGACTATCAGTGCACCAGCAGTGACACCGGCCTAGTGGTTATAATAAATATAGAAAATATATACCTTGTAATTTAGTGCACCATATGCGCATTTCGACAACTTATGTCTCTTCAGTGATGCTCGTTGCCAAATGATTGGAATTCACAAAATATATAAATATTTGAAGAGCAGTGTTGAAAACAAAACGACCGAAAAGTGAACCAAAGAAGCTATCTACGGACAGAGGTATGCATGAGGGAGATACTCCCTAGTTTTAGAGTGATTTACTTAATTTGATGACTGAAAATGTGAAGTATATATTTCATGTCAGTACTAAAGCACTGAAAACTAGACTTGCGATGCCCTCGGGGACTATCAGTCCACCAGCAGTGACACCGGCCTAGTGGTTATAATAAATATAGAAAATATATACCTTGTAATTTAGTGCACCATATGCGCATTTCGACAACTTATGTCTCTTCAGTGATGCTCGTGGCCAAATGATTGGAATTCACAAAATATATAAATATTTGAAGAGCAATGTTGAAACCAAAAGGACCGAAAAGTGAACCAAAGAATCAGGACCGAAAAGTGAACCAAAGAATCTATCTAAGGACAGAGCTATGCATGAGGGAGATACTCCTTAGTTTTATAGTGATTGACTTAATGTGATGACTGAAAATTTGAAGTATATATTTTATGTCAGTACTAAAGCACTGAAAACTAGACTTATGATGCCCTCGGGGATAAGGGTAATACAATTAACACACCTTCACAGTACATGTATTGTAAAATAAATATTGCAATTTTAGGAATAGCATTTTGATATTTTTGAATTTGATACAGTACTATATACATGTATCATCAATGTATGATTAGGAAAGAAACAAGTAGTTTATGTTTATTTTTATTCTGTTTTACTTTATGCAAAAATTGTTTCAAGTACATATACATCGTACGCTGTTTTGAAAGTATCGATAGATTTTTTCATCTTTGCACTGGATTAATCTGAAGCAGTGAAGAATCATATTTTGTGTGCCATGTCTACTGGTGCCCATGACACTGGGCCTTGGCTTCACTGTCTCCTCCAAAAGACTAGATACTTATGTGGAACCAGTGGGGTTCAATCTTGCAACTTCTTGGTCTCTTTACCTTAACAAACTCTTTTCTGTTGGTACATTTTGGGCTGGAACCCATGAACTTTCACTGACTTTACTCTAATAGACATTTTTCTTTTGGTACATGATGGGCTCAAACCTACGGTATGACTTCTCTGTCACTTTTCCGTACCAGTAATAGACAATTTTCTATTTGTACTGTACATGATGCCATACATACTACATTTCCAGGGGTGTTAATTAAGACCTTAATGCTTGGATTGGGAGTTCATAGTAAAATGACATAGATTTAAGCAGGAAAAAATCATGCATGTATGTCTGGCATGTAGCCAGGCATAAAATTAAACATTAATGGGAAAAGGTGCATGTACTTGAATATTTGAGTTACTTCCAATGTCTGTCATTGTAAAGTTGAAAATGTAGTATATATATATCTTATTCATGCTACCTGTTAAATTTGTTATTTTGTATGATTTTCGGGGGGATGGGATATTGTCAATATTTACACTTCAGTGAAATATCTATGTTGCTAACATGTATGATGCAATAGCTTAATACTGACCTAATATAGTGAAAATTCAGGTTTGGAGGAATTACATACCTAATTTGGTTAAATTATACACAATTTTTGTGTCATATAACTCCAAATAGTGAATATGCTGGACAAGGAAAGTAATACCAACTCCCAATAAATTTTATGAACCAGGGACTACATTGTATCACATGTTATTTGTACATACAGACATAAGTCTTCTTATTTCTATATTTCTTCATCAGGTCAAAATTTGATGACTGATAATTTGAAGTATATATTTCATGTCAGTACTAAAGCACTGAAAACTAGACTTATGATGACCTCGGGGACTATCAGTCCACCAGCAGTGACACCGGCCTAGTGGTTATAATAAATATAGAAAATATATACCTTGTAATTTACTGCACCATATGCGCATTTCGACAACTTATGTCTCTTCAGTGATGCTCGAGGCCAAATGATTGGAATTCACAAAATATATAAATATTTGAAGAGCAGTGTTGAAACCAAAACGACCGAAAAGTGAACCAAAGAATCTATCTAAGGACAGAGCTATGCATGAGGGAGATACTCCCTAGTTTTAGAGTGATTTACTTAATTTGATGACTGAAAATTTGAAGTATATATTTCATGTCAGTACTAAAGCACTGAAAACTAGACTTATGATGCCCTCGGGGACTATCATTCCACCAGCAGTGACACCGGCCTAGTGGTTATAATAAATATAGAACATATATACCTTGTAATTTAGTGCACCATATGCGCATTTCGACAACTTATGTCTCTTCAGTGATGCATGTGGCCAAATGATTGGAATTCACAAAATATATAAATATTTGAAGAGCAGTGTTGAAACCAAAACGACCAAAAAATGAACCAAAAAATCTATCGAAGGACAGAGCTATGCATGAGGGAGATACTCCTTAGTTTTAGAGTGATTTACTTAATTTGATGACTGAAAATTTGAAGTATACATTTCATGTCAGTACTTAAGCACTGAAAACTAGACTTATGATGCCCTCGGGGATAAGGGTAATACAATTAACACATCTGCACAGTACATGTATTGTAAAATAAATATTGCAATTTTAGGAATAGCATTTTGATATTTTTGAATTTGATACAGTACAATATACATGTATCACCAATGTATGATTAGGAAAGAAACAACTAGTTTATGTTTATTTTTATTCTGTTTTACTTTATGCAAAAATTGCTTCAAGTACATATATATCGTACGCTATTGTGAAAGTATCGATAGATTTTTTCATCTTTGCACTGGATTAATCTGAAGCAGTGAAGAATCATATTTTGTGTGCCATGTCTACTGGTGCCCATGACACTGGGCCTTGGCTTCACTGTCTCCTCCAAAAGACTAGATACTTATGTGGAACCAGTGGGGTTCGATCTTGCAACTTCTTGGTCTCTTTACCTTAACAAACTCTTTTCTTTTGGTACATTTTGGGCTTGAACCCATGAACTTTCACTGACTTTACTCTAATAGACATTTTTCTTTTGGTACATGATGGGCTCAAACCTACGGTATGACTTCTCTGTCACTTTTCCGTACCAGTAATAGACAATTTTCTATTTGTACTGTACATGATGCCATACATACTACATTTCCAGGGGTGTTAATTAAGACCTTAATGCTTGGATTGGGAGTTCATAGTAAAATGACATAGATTTATGCAGGAAAAAATCATGCATGTATGTCTGGCATGTAGCCAGGCATAAAATTAAACATTAATGGGAAAAGGTGCATGTACTTGAATATTTGAGTTACTTCCAATGTCTGTCATTGTAAAGTTGAAAATGTAGTATATATATATCTTATTCATGCTACCTGTTAAATTTGTTATTTTGTATGATTTTCGGGGGGATGGGATATTGTCAATATTTACACTTCAGTGAAATATCTATGTTGCTTACATGTATGATGCTATAGCTTAATACTGACCTAATATAGCGAAAATTCAGGTTTGGAGGAATTACATACCTAATTTCGTTAAATTATACACAATTTTTGTGTCATATACCTCCAAATAGTGAATATGCTGGACAAGGAAAGTAACACCAACTCCCAATAAATTTTATCAATCAGGGTCTACATTGTATCACATGTTATTTGTACATACAGACATAAGTCTTCTTATTTCTATATTTCTTCATCAGGCCAAAATTAAAATGAAAATTCTGCATTATATTCCCCTACCTTTGATGCAATTTTCTACATGTACCCCTGGTCCATTTCTTGTTAATTTTTTAAATTTAACTTATGTCAGACTATATGAAAATGGCACAAAACATGCATATTATTACCAAATTCTGCATCTTTGATTTTGGTTCTGTATTAATATTTAAACTCTGAAAGTTGATTAGTAATGTCATCATCATTCAATGTTTACCTGGTCTAATCCTTCTTACTCAGTACCCAATTCCTCTTAAAACAATAGAATAAAAGATAAAATTTGTGACTCACCTCAATTTACTTATTTTTTTTTTTATAAAAGTTGAATAATAATGTAAAATTTTCCTTTTTATTTTGGCTTTAGGATTCCACCGTTTCCATATTTTTATTTTTTCTTTAATTTACAAATTACATGTATGTTTATTATGTTGATAATTTCAAAGTTGATATAAAAAATTAAGATGCTAAATTATTAAAATATATTAAAACCATGTCAGTGTTTTTTCTTGTCAAAAATTGATTCATTTTTGTGTTGTACATGTATAAAGTATATGTACATGCACAATGTGGTTGTTAATCAAATATGAATGAAGCTTCTTTCTCAAACACATACTCATGAATAGGTTCCTCATTGCCAATGGGGCCATGATCATCGAGAAATTCATAGAATGAAACTTCTAACACATGACGATTCAGGCAATTGCCATGAAACCCCTCATGCTCTGTTATACATTGCATGTCATCTGCTATTTTTTCCTTGATAGGCAAAACATCTTTGCAGCAAAGACACTCTCTTACTGAAGGCATTATGCTGCAATTTCTACACTTGCACCTGCAAGAAGTTTTAGTGCTTTAATACAATAAGAATTACTAGCAATGAGCAATATTACTGGTATATCTATTATCAGTGTATTGCGCTATCTCAAATGGCAACAGTAAATTATTGCAATATGAAATTGAAAGACTGATATCAGTGATGCAATCATTACTGATTAAAAAAAGAAACTTTAACAATAATTAATATGCCCTATATATATGTTATAACTACTGTTAGGAAATACATAAAACCATAACAGATATCTCATCTCAGATCCAAGGACAGATAGTGAATTCATGAAACTGCTATACAAAGTGTAACTATAATTAAATCTGCATTACAAATGTATGTTTTTTCTACATGTATTTCCTAGTGATGAAACAATTAGGAATGTAAAGCCAACTAAAGCACTAAAACTTCTTGCAGTCAGTGTCACTGGTCACATGTAAAATCATGAATGCTATTTGACAACCCCCCCTTTTTTTATTAGATCCTATACATAATGTACAGGTACACCTACATGTATGTCTATATTGATCAATATCGAAGAAGTACCAAACCGTTAATTATTCTCAAAGTCCAAGGACAGATACAAAATCATGCAAGTTTCAAAAAGGAACATGTTGTGAACCCAGAAATATTGAAAAATTCCGAGGTGAGACCAGGTGCCAGGGGAGATTAAGCGTCTCCTCTCCTGTTTGCATACATCACCCGTCACAGCAGTTCTTAAAGAATCATGTCAAAATCAAGAGTCTTGGTTTTCTAATTGCACATACGAAAGTACAAAACTGGTATACAAGGTCATATTTGGTGTTCACTGAACAGGTCATTAAGTCGCATTCCAGAATATTATCAATCATACTAGAAAGAGGCACATGACGTTATGCATAAATCCACCTGAAATTTCAGTGGGCATTAGGACTGGACATTTAAATGAGCTATCAAGCTGTCCACTTACCTGTATGTTAATTCCAACTGGCTCTTACAAGAATGTCCACTGTGTCCACTGGTCATTTTTGATGCCCACTCTAAAAATGCCCAATGTGACCAGTGGGCAAATTAAGTTCCACTCGGACTGTACTGTAATATTCTTTTACTTACATATGTATATATTTGAGCAGTTTTGTGCATGTTGCTTTTATTTATGAAATTTGACATTTAAAAAGTACAGGTGATGCATTCTCTTACATAATTGATGTAGGCACATTGTAAGATAGCCATCTTATACCGCTACTTGGATCCGCCTCGTAACGTGGATATGACCCGGTAAAGGGACAGACTGTTTATCTAAACACCGGAATTACGACGTTACATTCTAATCCTACTCATTGAACTTTTCACCGGAGTCATCTCTACCTGGAGGGATATGAAAAACTTAAGAGGGACATGAAAAACTTATAAAAATCCAAGAAACTATACATGGGACTAATCACCGAAGTCACCGCCACTTAGAGGGACAAGATAACTTATAATTTAATAGATTTGTACTATGGTAGTAATAGTAAATGTCATCTCAAACTATGAAAACTAATAGATTTGTACTATTGTGGTAATAAATAAATGTCATCCCAATTTAAGTACCGCTCGTAAAAAGAGAGGAGATTTCGTATAAAAGATTCAGCGGTCGTAAGGCCGGTCAGATCCCGACTTGGACCCAAACTGCGGCACTCGACCATCACGTAAGAAACTTTGACTTGGGGATCTCGCTCTCTATTGGCTCTATTTATTATCACATCTCTACAGATAAAACTTATTGTTGTCATTTGTAAATTTACTTATTTCTTTAATTATAAACAATAGCTGTATAATTGATATTGGGTTTAGATTATTAAAAGTTAATCTATGAGATTCGTTGTTATTCATTGTTAGTTCACTTCACTGTTTAGTTGTTTCTTTTAACAAATGTTTAACCATTAGACTCTTTAAAGAACCGTGTGTTATCTAACATACAGACTTGTTATTTTGGCTGCCTTAGACCTGGATAGGACTCTGATTGGTGGAAGAGAAATCACTGAAAAGTAAGTTGACTTTGTGTTTCCCTCACGTTATCATTTTGTACAGGCTTATTATCGTTATTATTATCAATTGTTATAATTAAAGAAAATGGCAGAAGTACAAGAACTAATTAACGCATTAGGTCATCAAATGCAGGGAATTCAACATGGGTTACATGCTATTAGCAAGGGCCACATAAGATGGGAAATAGAAACATATAGAGGGGAGAAGTCAAAGTTTCGCGAGTGGATAAAAGATATTGAAAAATATGCCACTATCAATAATTTAGAAGACTCAGAAATGTTAGGGCTCGCATATCAAACGACAAAAGGTACCTTAAATGATTTTATTGGGAAAGTGTTTAGGACACAGGGATATACGTGGAATAGACTTAAAAGCGAACTAGCGGTTAGGTACGCGGAGGTTAGTGACAAGCAACACGCGCAGGTCTTGTTACGAAATTTAAAACAAAGAAAAAATGAAGAGTTGGCCGCTTTCGGCGATCGGATAATGGAACTTGCGGAGATCGCATATGAAGATCTCACGGAGATTGGAACTCGCGAGAATTTGGTCAATGTTTTCACGGACGGGTTGCTATACGACTACTTGAAAGTTAAGGTCATGAGAGAGAACCCCCGAGACTTGCAACAGGCTATAATTGTAGCCATGACGGAAGAAAATTTCCGTAAACGGGTCAGTTTAAAGACCGGGAACCCGAACTTCAGTAAATAAAATTTTCCGACAAATGAACAAGGTCACGTTCCTATGGAAATTGATCATTCTCGACCCCAGCGACGGTCAAATACTTGGTGCTCTTATTGTAAACGTAGCAATCACAGTACGGCGAATTGTCGCCGTAGACACAGAGTAAACGAAGTCTCTAATAAAGGGACTCGGAACCCGCATGCAGAGTATGTGTGCTATTTCTGTAAAAAGAAAGGTCACATTAAGCGTGATTGTTTTGCCTATCTAAATCAACAGGGAAACGAGTAGACGCCCCTTCTGTAAGGACCAACGGGGGAGGCTTAAAAAGAAGGTCACAAAAAGACGGGTAATTAATTTGGCGGGTAGTCCAAACTCATGTTTAATCAAAATTGGAAAACAAAAATATAGGTCTTTAGTTGATACTGGTGCAGAAGTTTCTTTAATTCATAGGCGTGTATTTGAAGGGATCAAAGATCCACCAAAATTACTTAAAGGTAGGATAGCCTTACAATCAGTAAATGGGGAAGAATTAAAATAGATGGATCAGTCAATTTAGAAATAATTATAGGAGGGAATAAAATTGTTAAAGCATTCTATGTTACTCCAATTATGAATAGAAATGTTATATTAGGAAGGGATTTTCTAACAACTCATGGTGCACGCATTTATTTTGATTTAGGCTCTATGCGCATTGGTGAAACTTATGTTCCTTTAGAAGAGGATATTCATATCAGTAGTTTAGTACGTTTAAATTGGAAGGTTAAAATTAAGCCAAATACTGTTACTATATGCATGACAAAAACAAAACAATATATTCCTATTGGTGAAATGGTAGAAATCTCTCCTTCTGACAAGGGTTTCGTTGATTCAGAACCTAACTTAGTGACACAGCCTTCCGTATTGACTCTGAACGACAGACGACATATACCTGTTATGTTGACAAACACGACTGGGAAAATGCTACAATTAAGGCTCGGAACTGTAGTCGGAAAAATTGAGACTGTAGGTGACAAGGTTAATGAAGTTTTTGAGGTCTACAACCAACCGACGTCCAACAAATTTGATTTAACGGACATTATTACGGACGACCAATTTCGTGTACAGATTGAACAATTAGTAAGTACAAATAGAAACATTTTCGCCCAGACAGACAGCGAATTGGGACGCACTAAGACCGTAAAGATGACAATCGACACAGGTGACCACAAACCCATAAAATTAAGACCGTATCGCGTGCAACTACAGCACCGGAAAACCGTAGATCGTGCAATAAACGAGATGCTAGACGCGGATATAATCACTCGTTCGCAATCCCCCTGGGCATTTCCGTTAGTAATAGTATCGAAGAAGGACGGTTCTTCTCGCATGTGCGTTTAATTTAGAAACCTGAATAAAATAACTAAACCAATTTCCTACCCGCTCCCTTTGATAGATGATATTTTGGCTCAATTAGGTGATGCTAAGTATTATAATAAATTAGATCTAGAATCTGGGTATTGGCAGGTAGCCATGGACCCCAAGGATAAAGAGAAAACAGCTTTCACTTGTCATAAAGGTCTGTTCCAGTTCAACGTTTTACCTTTTGGATTAATGGGAGGTCCCGGTGTATTTCAACAATTAATGTCAATAGTCTTAGAGGGATACGAAGACTTCAGCCTTGCTTATTTAAATGATGTAATAATTTGATCAAAATCAGAAGAAGAACACCTTTCTCACATTCAAAAAGTATTTGACAGACTAAAACAACATAATTTGAAATTAAAACTGAAGAAATGTTCATTCTTTGAAAAGGAAACGGATTATTTGGGGTTTGTTATAAACGAAAATGGAATCAAACCGGACCCGGAAAAGGTGAAGGCCATTCGAACTTTACCAGCTCCCACTAATGTTAAGGAAGTCAGAAGTTTTATTGGTATGTGTAGTTATTACCGTAGATTTATCCCAAATTTTTCAAAAATAGCCGAACCTTTGATAGCGTTAACCAGAAAATATTCACGTTTCAGTTGGGATTCGAACTGTCAGAAAGCATTTGACTTTCTGAAGGACAGCTTAACAGTGGTTCCCTTATTAGCATATCCTGATGTAAACAAACAGTATACTCTGTATACTGACGCGAGTGACACGTGTATCGGCGCCTGCCTGACACAGCCGTGTGCTGATTCGGCAGATGAGATCCCTAACGTAGTAAATGAGAAACCTGTACCCCTGTAACCCTACAAACTGTAATCGTACTCCACACGGAGATGTGAAAGTTACAGATATAGACGTACATAAGAATACGTTTGAGGTAGGTGCTTTGAATTCGAACCACTTTGATCCCAGAGACTTTGCAAGTTACACAGTCAACGAAGCTGACAGAAAAACCTGATGTACCGGAAGTACGAGACGTAAACATGGCACAGGAGCAGGACAAAGATGAAAGCGTTGCCAAGTTGAAGACTCAAATTAAACTTGGTGATGCTCTATCATCAGACTTAAAGAGATTCATAGTCGATGATGATGTCTTGTATTTTGTTTCGAACCCTGATGATGATCCTGTTTTACGGTTGTACATTCCTTCTCACATGAGAGAACAGGTTTTGAAGCAATATCATGATAATATGGGCCATTTTGGTGTAGAAAGGTCATTTTTCAACATCAAGAGCAAATATTATTGGCCTGGGTTATATAAACATCTTAATGAATACATAAAGAAGTGTGTCACATGTCAAACAAGAAATTTCACAAAGGTCAAGGCTCCACTAATGGCTACGGACATTCCCCCGTACGCCTGGGCCAAAGTTGGACTCGATCTGTCGGGACCATACCCTACATCGTTGTGGGGAAATAAATATATTGTCGCGTTCGTCGATCTCTACTCAGGTTATCCGGAAGCCTTTGCGGTGAAAGACAAAACGGCAGACACTATAGTTAATCTGATGATTAATGAAATATTTCCACGATACGGGTCAGTACTTCAATTAGTAACGGATAATGGGACGGAAAACGTTAATCAGAAAATGAAGGACACTTTAGAGACCTTGAACATTCACCATGTAACAACGTCATTTTACCATCCTCAAGGCAATGCCAAGGTCGAACGTTTTCACCGAACTTTACATGATGTAATGTCTAAACTGCTACGTGACGGACATTCAGTATGGGACTTGTATCTGAATCAAACTCTGGCTGCTATTCGGTTTAGTATTAGTGATTCTACTAAATTCTCTCCTTTCTTTCTTCTATATAACCGTGATGTAGTTCTTCCACTTGATACCATACTAAAACCACGAAGAAAATATCTCGGTGAAGACGAATACAAGATCGCCCTACAAATACAACACCAAGCTTTTCGTGCCGTCCACAGAAATTTGAAGAAGGCTAAGAAAACACAAACCAAATATGCTGACCGTAATGCCAAGGACACACCCTTCAAGATAGGAGACCCCGTATTTTATCGGAACTTTGACCGGAAGAACAAGTTTGATGTGAGATGGCGGCCATATTTCCGCATCATTGAACAAACAACTCCGGTAAGTTTCAAGATAAAGAATCAGTTGACGGGAAGCATAACCAAGGCCCATGCGGAACAACTCCGAATGGCACATATAGAAGAATGGGAAGTACCCCAAGACGCGGCCGGAAACATAATACGCCGTGCGCAATACGTGGTGCCACCGGAAGATGAATCTTCTGAGGCCGAGTCAATGGATTCAAACCCAAGACCAGACCACGAAGGAACGTTAGCCCGTATGGCCGATCGGCTTCGGCAAGAGCGGGATAACTCCGAAGAGGAAGACGATATTCCCCTCAAGGAGCTGCGAGATCGCATAAGACAAAGGCGGTCTCGTCAAGAAGAACAAGAAGAAGAATTTGCCTCGTCGCCAGAAGAATACGTCGCGACAAATGCCTGGGACGAGATGAACATGGAGGTAGACGCAATACAAACTCGTGTCACCTCCAAGATATAATTGCATGATTGCTAATTCGGCAACTAACCTTATTTGGTGTCTACGGGTAGTGGATAAGGGAATGTATTACCCTGAGCCGTATAAAATGTAATCAACAATTTGATTTATGTACCATTAATGTAATCAACAATTTGATTGATGTAACCTTAATTGCAGAATGGCCGCTGTAACAACCATTAAAATTTTGTGGACTTAAAAATCCTATATTTCCAGTAAATCTCAGTAAACTTTGTATTTTGGCACTATTCCCGGAGAATCGTATCAAAGATAGCTGTAAAACTGTTATTTATCCTAATGCTTATCTACCTATGGCCAGGTATATCGCCGACGGATACTACGCCATTACGACGCGGAAACACATTGCATTCTCACAGGTCTGTAAGCATACGTCACAAACAAAATCACTTACGGTTAAACCCCCTTTGGGAATCGTATAACTTAAACGATTTTGCTTTGCATCTAGTGAATCTATTTTATTGCCTGCGTTCTTTCATGAGGAAAGTCATTATAATATATGATTTAACATTTCAAAAATTCAATTCTGGGAACCTGTTAGACTTTCTATGCGCAATCTTACCTTACCTGAGTTGCCAAAAGCTCTAGAAACCATTAAAGAAATGCCTGTGGATACATTAATTGAGGCATTAAATAACCTTGAACCAATTGAAAAAGAATTTGTATTTCCTAATTGGGCTTATGCATTTATTGCTTTAATATGGGTTTTTGTAGTTGGGCTTTTTATTTTTTTATATTGTAAGTACAGAAGTAAAGGTAAATTTTTGAGAGCCTGTTTTCGAAAGGGAAAGCACAAAAGTTCAACTGCTTCAATTGAGAATAATGATGCGAAAAATTATTTATCTGATGCCTTATCTAATCATGAGTTAAGTGTATTAATAGATAAAGCTAAAGTCAACAATAGATTACTTAATGCCCCACCAATGTCATTAGAGCAACAGAGACAGGAAGTCAAGGATGGTCAAAACAAAAGTGCTATGTATCCAGTGCTGCAAGTTACGCCAGCCACGTCCTAAAAACGGGATAAAGTTACGAGGGTCGAGAGCGAGACGACGCTCTTTGCCCTAAGAAGATCTGAACTATGAACTTTTGCTATGAACTGATGTTGGGTCGAGAGCGAGACGACGCTCTTTGCCTTAGAAGACTTAACTTTGAAAGTGAATCATCGGTCGGGGATGAGACGACATCCCTTACCACTCTGCAATTTTGTGCTATTTAAAGATCGACATTCAACATTCGGTCAGGGACGAGACGTCGTCCCTTGCCAGGAATTCAAACTGTGTTTAGGGTAACAAACACAGTACAGATCAACGACAGATTGGATGAAGAACAACCATGAAGAGGATTCAGTTCAAATGTGGTGTACCAATTCGTTGTAGTGTTTTAATGGAGGGGACTGTGTTAATGGGTCATAATAATACCCGTCCCCCCTAAAAAGTACATATAGTACTTTGTGCAGTGATTATATTGTGTATTAATGGTGTTATTTATAATAATTGTATGCACTTGTAATTTCTTTATATATATGTATATAGACAATGATTGCATTTCTCATGCTGCGACGACACCAGCAACCTTGGAGCAGACAGGGCCCGTCACTCCTTGGAGATGGGTATCGTAACATTATGAAGGACCATACGCAGGACACATTTTCCATAGAAATCTACTCCGTATATTTCTAGTGGTTATGGGAGGAGTGTCAGATAGCCATCTTATACCGCTACCAGGATCCGCCTCGTAACGTGGATATGACCCGGTAAAGGGACAGACTGTTTATCTAAACACCGGAGCTACGACGTTACATTCTAAACCTACTCATTGAACTTTTCACCGGAGTCATCTCTACCTGGAGGGATATGAAAAACTTAAGAGGGACATGAAAAACTTATAAAAATCCAAGAAACTATACATGGGACTAATCACCGAAGTCACCGCCACTTAGAGGGACAAGATAACTTATAATTTAATAGATTTGTACTATGGTAGTAATAGTAAATGTCATCTCAAACTATGAAAACTAATAGATTTGTACTATTGTGGTAATAAATAAATGTCATCCCAATTTAAGTACCGCTCGTAAAAAGAGAGGAGATTTCGTATAAAAGATTCAGCGGTCGTAAGGCCGGTCAGATCCCGACTTGGACCCAAACTGCGGCACTCGACCATCACGTAAGAAACTTTGACTTGGGGATCTCGCTCTCTATTGGCTCTATTTATTATCACATCTCTACAGATAAAACTTATTGTTGTCATTTGTAAATTTACTTATTTCTTTAATTATAAACAATAGCTGTATAATTGATATTGGGTTTAGATTATTAAAAGTTAATCTATGAGATTCGTTGTTATTCATTGTTAGTTCACTTCACTTTTTAGTTGTTTCTTTTAACAAATGTTTAACCATCAGACTCTTTAAAGAACCTTGTGTTATCTAACAACATGCATGAAAGATATATATATATTTCTATTTCTTCCTTAATTGTCCTATGTAGCTAGAGTAGCGAAACTGAAAGGCAGTCAAAACGAGAAAAAATATGTACGTACCACACATCAGGCGGGTCTATGTTGAATTCCTCTTCACTACCACTGCTCGAAGTCGAACTACCATCACTCGACTCTCCTCCGGCTCCACAATCAGATGAATCTTCGGGCTCAAGCTGATATGGAGCCACCACAAATGCTACTTCCTCCTCGTCCGACATCTTTATATGATTATCGTAAAACGTTAAAACGTCAGGAAAGCCGAAAATAGATGACTCGTACAGTGTTGTAAAATATACTTTCACTTCGCAGTAGGACCATTCGTACGGCACTTCCGATAAATAACGCTTCTAACGGCTATATTTCCCAAGGGCGGCAACTCTTGATCGTCGTATTACCTGTATTATTTCCTACCTGTCGTATGCACTAATGCATGTTTTTAAAAAATCATTCATTTCGACATCCTTTTCTGAATGTTAAATACTACTTTAAAAATGCTTTGTTTTAATGTATAAGGTTTCTGTCCGTTGGACTTTAAGCTTGCAAAGAAGAGGAATTTTCGTCGCTTTTTAAACAAAGGTAGTTCAGATAAGTGAAAACAGCAATATACTAGTCATTTGAATCATAAAACATTTCATATATGATCTATTCAATGTGAAGACATAACCCCGATCAGAAGCCATTAGTTGTGATAGACCTCTGAAAACATTCACTTGGGTTTATGCAAAACATTTACACAATATTGAAGCACATGCCATCATTTTCGTTAATAGCATCATCAATGTTTATTATAGTCATAGTGCTTTAATTTTCGTATGAACTATCTGTAAATCATGCATAATTACCCGGCCGTATTTGAGGATCTCGCGACATTTTTCTCCTCACTACTGAACCCGCTGAGAAACGACAACGGCAAGAAAAATTGTTAAAACAACAAAAATTAATGTCCTTTACATGACTAAACTGACACGTGTGTGTTAAGAAAGGTTTCAGACACATTTTATATCATTGAGACTTTATTCGTTATTTGATTTTAATCCAATTTTATTCACGCGGTAAATATTCAATTTTTTTTTACAAGAAAACCGATACCATACCATATAGAGCAAAATAATCATATAACCTGTCGATATATATATTGTTTTTATATTGAAAGTCATTTTATAAACATCAAAGAAATAATGGTTGTTATTTTAGTACGAACTGAAGCAGTTATAAACACGTAAGGGGACATCTTGCAATGCAAATTTTCTGTGGCCGGGGGTCGCCATTTTGTTTTTGTTGTTTGTTTAGTTCTTTTTTTGCTTCTTTATAAGGAGTAAATCTTGTTCATATCACGTGAAGTGTGCACAACAGGTACAGGAATTATTTTGTTTTATGATTTACCATCTGAACATTAAAATAAACATTAAATTGTTATTTACTACCTTCCTAGATGCATTGATTGCTCAGCCTTATAAGATAAATATAAACAACTCCTATAAAATGGCAACAAGTGCTGTTTAGAAAATAAAATAATAAATAAATAAAAATAATAAGTGCGGGGGGGGGGGGGGCACAGACACATTAACAAATTAAAGTTGCCATTTAAGTACGAATTGAAGAAGTTAACAACACGAAATTGGACATATTGCAATGCGAAATTTCTTTAGCCGCCTGAATCGCCATTTTCTTTTTACTTCTTTACATAGGAGGGAGTAAAACAGCTCATGCCACGTCAACAGTGCATTTAAGATAAAACATTATTTTGTTTGCTATTTACCATCTGAATTTTTAAATAAAAACAACATTGTTATTTACTGCCCATGAATGACAAAGACAGACGCTGGTGCTTCCCTTGGGGTGGTGAACAAACAGTAGTAAAGGCAGGGGCATTGATTGCATATATCAACAACTCGTAAATGGCAACAAACGCTGTTTAAAATTAATAATTATTTCTATAAATAGAAATAATTGTTTTTAAAAAGCAGGAAATGAAGGCGTCTCATTAAAAATCTTGGTTTTAAAAATATTTATATAATGATTAATGATACAATTTTGCCTCGATTTTGTTAGAAAGAAAAAGGAGAATATTATTTCTACACATCGATAGAATTAACAAAAAAAGAAAATAAGAAGTGCCCGTAGAATTTGAACTGAGGTGCGTCGGCAGGAAAAGACCAACTGCGTTATACGTCCCCGGGCGATATTCGACGGTTCAAAATCGAGGTATTGTAGAGCGTGGTCACCTAATTAGCATAACAAAAGAACGTGCATCATATGCCGGACGAAGCGGCGAGTTTCCAGTCTCTGTGTATATATGTCTCTGTTGATGACATTGAAACGAAATGGACAGCTGATAGAGAGAATCTGGATGAATTAATTAATTTTGCCAACAAGTTTCATCCTTCCATAAAGTTCACGGTTGATATTTCTGACACCACTAATGTCTTCTCGGATACTAAATCCACCCTCCTGAACGGAAATATAACCTTTGATCTTTACACTAAGCCCACCGTTTCTCCCCTCTACTTGAGTCCCGATAGTTGTCATCCTCCCCATGTCTTCAAGGCATCCCGAAAAGTCTACCCATTACAGTACGGCGAATATGATCGTATTGCACCAGGAGCTCGGAACTCAAACAGAGACCTTGCCACAGAGGCTACAATAGGAACTCTGTCGAAAGAGCTATTTCCGATGCCAAGTCGATTGGTAGAACAAATTTGCTCGAATACAAGATCAATGACGCTGCACCGAGAATACCATTGGTCACCACCTTGCATCCATCTCTACTAGGCCTATCCTCCATTCTACGTAAGCACTTCCCTACTCTCCACAAATCCAAGCGTATGGCTAAGGTCATTCCGTCGCCCCCTATGGTCGCCTACAGAAAGCCGAAAAGCATTAAAGATCATTTAGTCAGATCCAGGCTTGACAATCCACTACCTGTTGGTACAATCACAACCTGCAACAACAAACGCTGCAAACTTTGTCCCCAGTCACAAACCACCTCTGCCTTCAGAAGCTCCATTACAGGACACGAATACAAAATTTTGGAAAAGCTCTCTTGCAAATCCAAAAATGTGGTGTACTTAATAACATGCAAAGTGTGTAAGAAACAATATGTTGGGGAAACAGAAGATGCGCTTAACATGCGAGTAAATAACCACAGTTCGTCCATCTCTACTAAAAATGCATTTGCCTGTGGGTAAGCATTTTAACAAGGCTAACCACTGTTGGGAGGATATGATGATTGTGGCCATAGACCATAACATTATGTGGACGACAAAAGAAAGAGTCGCCAAAGAAAACTTTTGGCAATTAACGATTAAGACAGTAGAACCTAATGGTCTTCACAAACTGATGAATGTCTACCAAATGAACAAAAAATATTAAACACCTGTTGTTGACTTTGTGCTTACATCCCCTTCTTTTTTTATTATTATTGTTATTTTTTAAATCTATTTATTTATTTCTCTGTGTTTCCTCATTCTTTTTATACTTTCTCATTATACTTTCGACTCTCAGTATTCTCTTACTTCACTTAGTCAAATTACAACATGAATGGGTCAAGGCAAACCGCAACACTAGGTGTCGCCCTATTCTCCTATCACCACGATATCAGAATAAGGCCAGGTTATTTACATTTGGACAGCGAACTACTTACAAAATGTAGCTAACGCCCGATATCACGGAAGGGTATAATGACATGAAAATATAAAGACATGAATGACATGAAAATAGGTTTTAGGGGTGTTAAAGTTTCAAAATGTATTTTATGTGGTATTGTTTGTCATCTTATAATAGATATGGGTATAAGGAACAGAAATATCAACTTTTAGAAAAACTTTGTGCATTGTAGGGGTCACAGCACCTGTCACTGAAATGACATGAATAACGAAAAGGTATAATGACATGAAAACTAAAGACATGAAAATATATAAAACGGAGGTTAACAGTTAAATAATGCATTTTATGAAAAATGTTTTGTCACTTTATGGTAAAAATGGATATAAGGAGCCGATCTATCGACTATTACCAACACTTTATACATTATATGGGCCACCGTGACAGCACCCGTCACTGAAATGACATGAAACGGCGAAAAGGCATAATGATATGAAAATTAAAGACATGAAAATGTAAAAACGGGGAATAAAACGGCTGCCAAAAGAATGCATTTTATGTGGTATGTCTAGTCATGTTATGGTTTGTAAGAGTATAATGAACCGATAAAGCAAGTTTTACGGAAAACACTCACACAAACACACATTTTAGGGGTCATAACCCCTATGAAATGACCAGAACGGAGAATGGGTATATGATATGAGAATCATTGTTAATTAAAATTATAGAATGCAACATTTATTGGTTGTCTTCGTGTGATGTATAAAAATATATATATTTATACAATACACATGGTTTATATGGGGGGAACGCAATAAATCAGGTTATAGTGACATGAAAATCGGTTTGTAAGAGAAGCGTACCACATACTAGCAGTAAAAATGTTTGTGGGCCTGCCAGTTGATGATGACAGAAGAGAGGTCAGCTTGCGAAAATTATCAAAGCGCAGTTCATAAATTATTCTTAACATCAAAACTTAATAAAGGTATAAATAAAAATTGTCTCAAAATTCTCAAGTTTTTATTCATATCCTTATATTTCACTTTATTTCCAGTCATTCTATTCTTTCATGTCATTAAATCTTCGCTGAACATTTTATTCATGTCATTTCTTTTAAAAAGTAACTTGCGTGTGATTCATTTATATCTAACAAAGTCAATAAAATATTATAATGAATGTAATGATATACTACATTTTAAAACCATAAATTAGTTAGATGCTATATACCCCAATGAACTTTCGTATCTATTCAATTTCATGTCATTCTTCAGACATCATTGTGACCTTTTATACATACTATAAGTACATAGCGGTACCATTCTCAGTGATTATTTTGTTTCTTAAAACACATACATCGATAGTAAAAAAAAATATAAATAAATAAATAAAAAAAAAAAAAAAAAAAAAAAAAAAAAAAAAGGAGCAAAACTGGCATTCTTTGTGTTTTAAACACATTTCAGTGACGGGTGCTGTCACGGTGGCCCATATAATGTATAAAGTGTTGGTAATAGTCGATAGATCGGCTCCTTATATCCATTTTTACCATAAAGTGACAAAACATTCTTCATAAAATGCATTATTTAACTGTTAACCTCCGTTTTATATATTTTCATGTCTTTAGTTTTCATGTCATTATACCTTTTCGTTATTCATGTCATTTCAGTGACAGGTTCTGCGATCCCTACAATGCACAAAGTTTTTCTAAAAGTTGATAGATCTGTTCCTTATACCCATACCTATTATAAGATAACAAACAATACCACATAAAATACATTTTGAAACTTTAACACCCCTAAAACCTATTTTCATGTCATTCATGTCTTTATATTTTCATGTCATTATACCCCACCCGATATCACCGCGTATTTAGAATAGTGCTTTGTATATAGCTTTCTTTTTTCATAATACTATTTATGTTGTTTTTTATATTGTTTTGTCCCGAGGAAGGGGCATAAATCCTCAAAAAATTTCACCATATTTTTTTTTAATTAGTGTCGTTTGTCGCTTACTTGTGCTTTTATATATATATATATATATATATATATATATATATATATATATATATATATATATATATATATTTATATATATATATATATATATATATATATATATATATTTATATATATATATATATATATATATATATATATATATATATATATATATATATATATATATGAAGAATATAAATTGATGATAATCATCAACACACACACACACACACACACACACACACATATATATATATATATATATATATATATATATATATATATATATCGTAAAGACGTTTTTAAAAGGATATTTGATAACACAAAGTTCTTCTGTCATAGCTACGCATCTGTAATTAAAATTATCGGACAACCTCAGAAATTAAACTTAAATCACATTAAGCATAATAACACAACTACTTTGGAAATGCTTTTTTTGTTTTTTTTTTCAGTCTGAAATACTTACTAGCTGTGGTTCAAATAGATCAGTTTGTATAGCATGCTCATAGTAGGCGAAATCTTCAGGGTTTGAAAACCTATGTCATTACTGTACTTTGTAAAAACTGAATGTTCAACCATCTGTATTCCGTTGGTAGTATTTTTTATTCATATCACAACAAAAGAAGGACTTGGAAATGCAAGGTTTAAAAGAAACCTCATGATCTCGATTATTACTATATATATGTACAACCACTGTAATTGCCTGAGATAAAGCTTTTAAGACCTATGTATTTTATGTCTGTATAAAATACATTGATCGGTGACGTCATAACGTCCCATATTTGAACCACTTTTGAACACAGAAAGCGATGTTTGGCAGACTTTTGATTGTTATGCTAATGACGTCATAATGAAATGTTCGACATTTCCAACCTTACGTGACGTCATAGCAGTCGTATTTTGCGCTAACGTGCTTGACATTCGACGAAAAAATGTCATTCTGGATAAACGTTACGTTGTCATGTAACACCGGCTGTTTCTTTCAATAGACCATTTTCGAGTTACCGTTACGGTTCGAATTTTACGTAGCTTTAATCTAAAACCTTGCTCATGCATACTTCCGGTTGATTGTTGTTACCGTGTAACTCGAAAATAGATCTCGCGTAAAGTGGATTCACTGATTGATTTAGACTTTAAAAGTAACTCCAGTAGAGAGAGGTGACTTGTTATGAATACAAAAAGACCAATTGGTGAAATTATGCAGATTTGTCGAGGAGTAGTCCGACTTGAACAGCTGTCAACAATGTTGACAGTGTGAAACTTGAAATGTTGCAATGAACAGCTGATGGCCGTGATGAACAGTGTCAGTGAAAGTGAAAGACTTAGACTGCCAAAGTTTTTCGTTGGTTCGCGCTCGATGATTTATCATTAATGTTCATTGTTAGTCGGATACATAATCAGTGGCGGATACAGGATTTCCGAAAAAGGGGGGGGGCAAATGAATATTAGCCAAACTCAGCCATTTTTGGTGCAAAATCTGAATTTTTACTAGTAAATATGTGACCAAAAGTGGGGGGACACCCCCTCTAAATCCGCCACTGATAATTAATAATTGTTCTTAATGTTACATTAAATTATGTAACTGACATTATGCATGTTCCCTATCTTTTTCTTACATTAGTATTCATGCGGTTACAAGTGTGCTCATGAATTGAGCATTATACTTCATGATGAATCTGACATGACGTGTCAATACACCATTCAAGATGCACATTGAATATCCATGATTATCAAGGATCACGTGGCATTCTCTCACTATGCCTATGGTTAAGGACCTTAATCTACTAAGACTACTTTTTTCATCTCTTCCATACTCCATATAGTAATTTGCTTGAGACATGCATACAGCAATATATTCCTTTACCACTATTATCAGCTGATAATGCCTATTTAACATTGCTTGCAAAGGAGACTAGTGCAACAGAAACTTATATTGACTATTCCATTCCCACTTGAAAAAAGTGAAGTCAGAATACAGTTATCATCATCATAATGTCACATTGCTAAACTTAGTAAATACCTCTGTCATACCTCGTACATTAATGAAAATAAATCGTAATGTCACAATTTGCAGCGAATATTTCTAAATGGAAAGAGGAGAAAAGAAGAAGTTGATAATTTTATTTTGGATAGAGAGATTGTTGTAGAGGAAGATTCCTAATATCAGGGTTGGTTTAAGAGTTTACATTTAATTCTCACCCACACATGGAGTATGCAGATATTATGATATTTTACTAGTATAAGAATAAGTGTGGTCATTATGGGGAAATTTAGAGAATTTAGCCCTATAAAAATGATAAAAATTATGAAAGCTATATTATAAACTGTTTGTGGCAAATTACATAAGTGATGTTGAGCTGCACTTGACTAAAGCATACCGGTAATTACATCTACAAACAATATTTTATGGTACATGTACATGTAAAAATGTACAATGGATATTAATACTAATATAGCCATTACTTATATTCTAACAAACTTAAACTCTTTAGCTCTTATACTGATAGTAGTTTTTGTTGCAGGATTTTATTTTCTAATGTAGTTTATCATTGTTTTTGGTGGCAACTGTGAGAAGTGCAAGTATTAAATGGCTTTAAATACATGTACAGGTCTTATTTGCACTTGACATGCTGGCCACATTTCTATTTAAGCATCATGCATACAGTTCCATCTATGTTATGATCATAGACAAGATTCTGTGTATCACTTTTTATCAATGGGAGATCATACACAGTTACATGTAGTGATGGTAAACTGTATCAGTTACTTTTTAGTTTTCATTTCCTTGACTTTCTATTACATGTACATTTAAAATTTTCAACTTTTAATATTGTTGGATAATTGACTGATTTATAATTGAGAAAAACATCAAAGTATACTGTGATGAATCAAACATTTTTATAGTAATCAACATCAGTCATTACATTTGATTGATTTATTAGTTAGCATAGATATAATTATATGCATGTACATCAATGATAGGACTCCAAGAAACTTTTTAATTAAATTTGTAAGTTAATTTTTTTTATCACTCTATGTTATATTTTGTCAAATAAGACAGGTCCCCTAAACAAATATTTTGTATTTTCCATCAACTCTTGTTGCTTTTGATATCTCTCTTATCCTCAGAGGTGAATGTGTCTGTCTCCATATCCCTGCTCAGTGATCTTCAGAGTTAATATCTATATGTATCTCCATATGCCTTACCAGAGGTGTATGTAACTTTCATCTTCAGAGGCAATATCTGTCTGAGTTTCCATATCCCTGCTCAGTGGTGTCTGTAACTTTCATCCACGATTCCACAAGGCAGTAGGATGATGATCATCTCCACATGACACTGAATTACAGAAAAAGTAAAGTGAATGATTTTAATGTAACCAGCACTTTGCTGTTTTCTCATATGATTTTATACATAACAAATAGGAGGTCCATGACCATAATTATGTAAACCTACCTAAATATTTTATGGTAAAATGATGAAAGCACTGATCAACATAGCTGATTAAAGTGAAAGTTTCAGTAAACATAAATTTCAGATATTTCTGAGGGAACAGATTGTTATAAGAAATACTTCTAAAAGTTACTTAGAGTTACTAATTATTAAACAGACTTGTATGAATTACTCAATTATATAATGGAAATTTTTACATTTTTCAAAAATCTCTCCAAATGGAACTGATGATCATCTCCGTGATCCTGGACGTCAGTAGTGGTACAGTACTCGGTAGTGTCAGTATGGATAGTACCCGGTAGCAATGTCTCAGGTTCTAGTTCAGCTAGCTTTACTGGTCTGATGCTCCCTTTGGTTATTCTTATTCTTCTTCCAATACGAAGTGTACTCAGAAGTTGAGCGTTATACTTCATGTGGCAGTCAAGATAAAAGCCTCTCAGGGCAGTATGATACAGTTACGGGCATTTTGAAGTAGGCACATAATGTGGGATTTTTTAAAGTAGGCATAATCTTTGGTATCAACATAATGCGAGAAGCAAAGTTTGTGATAATATGCAGACTTGTATTTTTTTTTTCTCAACATCCCTTTGCTACGTCGTCTTCTTTTTCTGCTAAACAAAGAGGCGAACACCATCACTGCGTCAGGACAAAATATAGGGACTATCTTTTATCATTCTGCCACTTGACAAAGGCTTGACAATCGATAATTTGCAAAACAGTGTTACTTTTATGGTTATCACGATGTTTACGGAACATAACTAAGGAAACCGGAAGTTGGCATGCACAAGTAACTAAGGATTTCTAAATATAACTTCAATAAAATACGGGTTTATAACGGTCAGATTCTGTAACTCGAAAATGGTCTATTCATAACTCCCATCCGGAATGATTTAATGATGCAGTTTATAAATAGGAAATGAAAGTTTCCAGTATGATATTTTGGCGTTAAAAGTAAGTGTCTTATTTTGTGTTTTCATGCAGGAATAAAGTCTGATGCATTTATGAGATATAATGCGCAAATAAGACACTTATTCTATATATCATGGAAATATCTGGAAATGATAAAACGTTTCGAGTTGTGAATAGAGTACATAAGGTCCCTCTCGTAACAATCTGAAAAGACATCTGCTATAAGTGAACCATGTAAGCGCCCATCAAGTTATTTTAAAATCTGGGATGTGAGTATCCTTATCTGAATTCTCATTATGAATTTTATAGGTGGGCATAAGAAGTGAAACTCAACTCATAAAAGAAATAAAGAAAAACAAAGACGGAATTTTGCACCTAAAGGTAAAAAGGGAACCATGTTGCAACATCAAATATTACCATCACTATTTGATATATGACACCTGTTTTGAGGATGGCGACAACAAATTGATGGGAGTACATGTAGCAGAGTATAGCGGGAACGTTATAGGTACTGGTTTTGGAGAAGTGACAATGAAGTATTATGAAGTAAATGATGCAGATGAAAACAGACAGGATGGTCCAAAAGAGGAAGATGGAGTAGACAACATAAAATCTCTTTTTAACAATCAAGGTGAATATGTATGCACAATAGTAAAAATTGTTAAAGACCAAAAAGCCCGAGACCAAATTCTCTTACGAATCTTAGAAAGGAAAGGTTTCCGGCTTTATAGTGCAGAAGACAATAATTGTGAACATTTGCTAGGTATGCTATTCACGGAGAGAATAACACTGAAATAGATCAATCTTTCAGCTGCGGAAAGGCATGTGTTGATATTTTTTTACTATGCGGAAAATCGATTGGCTTATTTCTCAGTTTACTAATTGCTGTGATTGGTGCTGCTGTCGGCACGTATATTCGCCGTGCATATCTGGAAGTGGTGATTGCTGCTTTTGTATTGAGAATAGAGGGCTCAAGTAATTATAATAATGCATGTGAGGGCTTGGGTAAAAACATTATAACAGCAACTCAAAACCATTTAGAATCTGAAGAGCACCTCCATATATACGACAACAATCCACAGGCTATCTCGATAATTGAGAATGTCAAAAATGAAATGCTTAATATCGATCACATTTGTAAAATTGCTAGAAATCTGGGATGTAAAGTTCCTTTGGTATGCACTGCGTCGTCCTCTCTAGCCTGGTTTCTCTTGCAATCTGCATATATAGCTATATATATAAAATATATGTTACCTCCCCTCAGAAGAGCCAATCAAAATAAGCTATTTTGTAAATTCCTATCATATGAAATTATCAGTGGAGTCGTTTCTGTAGTATGTACAGGTCTTGCCGGATATGAAGCGCAGAAGAATTTTCTTCGTCCTGCAAGCAAATTTTTCCTCATTACTTCAGGAGTTTACATTGTTTCTCGCATTGTTTGTGGATTGGTCATTAGTTTCAGTAGTCGTTGTATGTGTATTGGATTGGATTGTCAAATATGTTGTTCCACGAAATGTGAGAAATGTTGTTTAAAATACTGGTGTAATGTAAAACGTTGCAACAAAGCTCTGTCAAGTGTATCCACTATTTGTATTTTGCTATTTATTGTCGGTTTAGTATCATTGAACTTGTTATATTATAAAAATTCTCTTCAAATATATTAAGGCCATTGCATAGGGCAGACATGGTACATCTGATAAGTATTTTATTGCAAAACAGGTGATCAAGGGTGGGAGAGCTCCAATTTTACCACCATGTTCACTTTGTACTTTCCTTCTAGCTTGCTGCGATCCACTTGCCTTTTGCGTCATTTCGTGAGGTGAGTAAAACTAAAATAAGAAAATACACATTAAGAATCGATACAGTTTGATTTGTAAATATGTAGAATGAACAAAAAAAAAAAAAAAAAAAAATTAAATGTAAACTTCTTTTACCGGTTAAAAATCTAACAGGACTTATGCCATATTTAAGACTGGTTCATGTACATTCCTAATTAATATTTTTTATAATAATGATAATAATAATAGTAATAAGAATAATAATGATGATCATCATAAAATAATAATAATGATGATGATGATGATAATGACGATGATGATAATGATAATGGTAATTTTTATTTATTTCTGCGATGATACTAGACGAATAAACGCACAATTGCAGTATGTTGTGTCGATTATTATATTATTTCAGTATTTTATAACATTAACTCATTGTGAAATATTGAATTATCGTGTCTTGAAAAAGAAATAAATACCGAAGAATTTCAAGTATAGAGGGCACAAAATGAAATGTTTGTTACCAAGCATGTTTTCTTATTTCCGACAAAACTAAAAAGTGTTTGAATCAATTCTAAACCATGCAATTTATAATATATAAGAGTTTCGAATTCCTTCAAAATCGGTCACAAACCAGGTTTTAGCCGATGGAAATCCTTCTCTTGAAAACGATACTGTTTTGTGGCAAAAAAGATTAGGTATCAATATTTTCACCAAATAAGACATATATTTGTTTGGTGTTTTTTTTAGGGGGGGGGGGTGACATGAAAGAGTTTTATACATATTGATTTGAAATTTATGTATAAAACCCTAAAATATTTTCATTTTTGTAGATACAAGCTGTATGAAAATCCCATTCGTAAACTGCAAAATAATGTATAGTTAACTTAAACTTTCAAAATAAATCGTTGTATCTGTAACGAATGTCCAATTTCTTTTTGCTAAACATGTAAAATGCTTATATGAACTCTGACCTGATGTTTATCAGTTATTACATTATTTCTATCTCTTAATTTTCATTAATCTCCAGTTTGTAAATTTCTGTATTGTAAATTGTTTTCATGCTGTATTTCTTTGATATGTTCCTGTGACCGCACGGTATCATATAATAGATACATGTAACATATCATTATATTGTTGTTTCCATATAGTACTAGTGTTTTATTTCCTATCATTCTATAGTCATTTTAAAAGCGCTATCTTCATCGGTTTACCATTATACAACTGTTCACTTAATTGGCTAATGTGTTATCAATTTGTATTGGTCAGCACTATGAGGTTTACTCTAAACGCCCGTGTTTCAATGTTAATCTGCCTGGATTAGACAAACGCTGCAATTGCGTTGTAACCCTTATACCTTTCCCTATAGATATTTTTTCGAACATTAAACTAAAACCTTTTCTACGTTATGTGTTAACTTTAATGAAATCGTATATATTGTATATATTTGTATATAATTCTGCAATTGTTTTATTCACAATAAATGTTTGCCCTTATGCGAGTCTTCTTCGTTTTTCCTCTTGACACAGGAATCTTGAATTGAAACAAGGGTCATTTTAGGATTGAAGATTAGACGCTCCTGTTACAAAGTGCTGCTTTACCGGTATCCAAGTAATTCCGTTTCAAGAACAGAAACATAGCCTATATGGAGGCACACCACATTATATCTTTTCAATACACTATAATTCATTAATACCTTATAGTGTAGAAAATATGTCTAGTAGGATTTGTATCATCTAGAAACAAATAACTGATAATTCTCTGTCAAAGGAGTTTCCGGCTGTCACAAGAAAACATTACAATTTTTCGTGTAAAAGTATTAACTATATGGCCACCGCTCGTATATTATTCAATTCCAGCGAATTAAATGCATTTATTCTGACTCTCTCCATAATGCAGGATCGATAAATTAAAATTTCCGCCAAAGACATAATACAGTTAAAGAATATTTGTATATATTCGTATTATGTCATATCAAGTATAGTCAAAAAGGTTAAGATGGTTGGCTTGTATAGTCAGGTCTCAACATGTAAAGATGATGGATAAATCCAAATCATGTCTTAAAATCATGAAACCAGAGGACATACAAAATCAGTGAAAATGAAAAACAAGTGAAAATAACAAAATATGTTTACTTGAAGAGCATATGGGAATCCCTGTAATGGAGTGAGATCAGGTGCCCGGGGAGAGTGAGCATCTCCTGCTTGCTAGCAACATCCGTCACATATACCCAGTAGTAAGAGTGAAATCGTATAAATTCCATATGTGTTTATATATAGAGAAGTTAAAGTAGGTAACCTTCTAGTATAGAAGGTGTCAAATCTGTGTAAAATGATCAGAATCTGTCTCGGTCCAGAATATCATTTAAAAGTCTGGATAACGAGATATTATATGGAGTAATAAGAGTCTCGTAACGACCGTAGAACTCCCTCAGTGAAGTTGCTAGTCTAGCACATATATAACCCTGTTTGAACAGCTTAACTGAAAGTCGCCGAGCCCACAGAACAAAGTCATTGTAATTTGAACATGCTCTGGAATAACGTATTAATTGAGATATGAATACGCCGAATGCGGGCGATGATGGAATGCTGCTACTTATGAAAGGAAAGTTTGTGATGGCGAAATTGAAATCGTCACGTTTGTCATAGTGAGGTGTGCAATTGACCATTAATGTCGAAAGACAACATAATATCTAAATACGAAGTAGAATTACTACTTTCTGTGGTTTCTTTGACCTCCAGTTCACTTGGGTAGATGATGCTAAGGTAATCCGCGAATAAAGGATAATTTATTGAAAGCAAGTCATCTATATATCTGTAAGTGAAATTGAAGCCAAGAGCCAATTGGTTTTTTCCTTGCGAAAGCAAAGACTGAATGAATTCAGCTTCGTATGAGTATAGAAATATGTCAGCCAGAAGCGGAGCACAGTTAGTGCCCATTGGAATGCCGACAATTTGTTGAAAAATCTTTCTTCCAAACACCACAAAAATGTTATCGATAAGAAAGTTCAACATCTGAATGACAGCTGTTTCAGTGTATTTATTTTTGGAATCAGAATTTTCCCTTACAAAGTAAGTTTTATCATGGCCTATAACTATATATTTGAATTTGCGGCTTCCGTTTTTACAAGTAAATGCATTTTGAATAATTTCCGCTAATCTGTCTTTTAATTTCTGAAAAGGGATCATTGTGTAAAGAGTCAAAAAGTCAAAAGACTTGATAGAGTGAATTTTAGTAAAACTTTTTGATTATAGATGTTCTAACAATTCTTTTGAATTTTTAAGGATCCACATCTGATTAATTCCACTTCTGGAATATACTGTTTCGCAATATCTATGAAGGCCAGATTTATTTTCTGATAATATTTTTGTGAGTAACATCGATATAGATTTTGTGGAACATTTCGAGCAACCAGCGATAAAGCGTTGTTTGTAAGGACTTTTGTGCATTTTTGGAATACAGTACAAATATGGAAGTTTTATCTATTTGTGTCATTACCAAACGTATTGAGGACAAATTTAGGATTCTCAAGTACTTCTGAAACCGAAAGGTTCGAGAGAGTATAAGTAGGATTTCCTGGAACTGAATTTAATCCTAATTCTTTCACTAGGCTGTCAAAGCAATATTTCTTACAAGTAAATGTATAACGATTAGACGCTTTATCTGCTGGTGTAATGATATAATGTTCTTGGAGGAGGGTAAGTTCTCTGACAACATCAGGATCTTTAAAAATAGATTCGAATCTGGTGTTTACAGAGCCTTGTAATTTTTTTGGAAGGTGATGTAATCAGCTTCACTAAGCCGTCGTCCATCCCAATTTGGAAACCGATGTTACCCAAGTGTTCTTCCGCCCTAAACAGTTACAAAAATATAGTCCCTGAACAAATCTCGCATAAAATTCAATTTTAACTACTAAAGTTAAAGAATTTGTGCTTTACATATTGAAATTTGCTAAAATAGATAGATGAAGTGTACTCTTATTTATGAGATAAAGTTATATGAAAAATATTCCTGCGCTACAGTATGTCGTGTCAAAAGATACAAGTTTATTTCTTAACCATGGCTATCTTTCGCTTAAGGATAGATCGATCGTTTTGTTTTGTTTTTAATATGTTTGATATATATGCACATCTTCACTTGTGTGCATGACCTCGTTTGTTTATTCGACTAAACATCTTCTATATTGTACATAGTCTTTTGCAATGTTTACTTATATAATTAGTCAGAGGTTCCAAGTCGTTCGGACTAAGTATAAGGGAGTATAGACAAGATGTTTCGATGCAAGGACATTTCGGTACATTGTCGTTTCGGTACAGAATTAAGACGTTTCGGTACAAGAAGAAAATATCTTGAACCTCGAAATGGTCGTTGTGGTTGTTAAAGCATTCTAATTTATACATTTTTGTCTCGGAATATACTGAAACCTATGTACATCAAAATGAACAATTAATGGTACAAACACATAATATTGATACCCATATGCACTGAAACATCGTACAAACCATGTTCGTGCATGACGTATGTCAACATAAAGGATATTTCACACAGTGACACTGTCAAAGTAAACATAGAGAGAAGATCAAATGCATTTCATTTACAAAATATTCATAAAAAATTGTTCTTGTCTCTGTGAATAATTCAACAGTATTTCTACTGTTTGTAAGTCGGTGCGTTTGAGCTCTTAGTACATGTATATGTATAAAAAAAAACAGCTTTGAAAATTACTATGTGGTGACCGAAATTTACGAAAAGACAAGTAGAATATTGTGATATGATGTTTAAGCACATGTTTATACATTGCTATGTTGCTATTATATACATAAAAATATGCGAGTTTCATTTACATGTAATTAGTTAGCTCTAATTTCTTTTGTTATTTTCTTTGTGATGTCACGGAAGACCTTACTTTTCCTCTGTTACTCTGAAAATCCTTCCTAACTCTTCTTTTCTAGACGCTAATTTTAATCCCTAATATGTGTCACTAGTTTGTACATCGATATCTTTTTTTTTATTTTCAAGATTTAGATCTATAGCTTTGGTATTAATCTACATGGGGTAGTGACTTATTCCCCTTTAATCAAATTTCAATTAACATGTTTGTCCAGACAAAGCATGGCATAATCATAAAATCAGACACAACAAATTCAAACATTGTATATAACTAGTCTGCATGTGACGTTCAAATTCTTATGAAAGTGATACAGAGAGAGAGAGAGAGAGAGGTGCATAATTTTGCACTTCTTTTGTATTTTTCCCTTAAAATTAGATTTAGTTTTGTTATAAATTCTTAAGAACTATTTTCTGAATTACTGACAATTGCCCACCCTCCGTTCTACCATAATTGGCATATGGCAATGCATTGATATTGCCGTTTAAATTTCAAATTTCAGACACAGTCTGTTGTACACATGGTACAAATTGTTTAGATCATCTCGTGAACATTAGATCTATCGATTTATGTTGGTTTTAGATATTTATAACCATATCTAATCAACACTTAAACGATTGTCAAAAAAGAGGAAGTTGGGAGAGGTTAAACTAATTTTATACTTCAGGGATTCAGGTGCAGATTCAACTATTGCACGTGCCCCCATCCGACAGGAAGCATAGGGGGTGGGCAACAAAGACATCTTTGTTAAGTAAATGTTTTCATATTAAATCAATCACTAGCCAGAAACAATCATAATACACTATAGCTGTTACCAATTGCATAATTTTTTTTTCAAAATTGCCGCCGGTTAAAACTTTATCGAAGCTGCTGACACAGTGAAAAGGAGATATGATCCATCAGCATGCCATGGTACATGCGCTGATTTCAATGAAGTGGACAAAAACGCCCCTAATCGACCAATTCGGCCTTGCAGACTTTCCCACTCCCAATACCTGTTGAGGCTCTGGATCTAACCCTGAGTCTCTGTGTAATTCCAAATATCCATATTTGCAAATCAAGCCATTTATTCCCAATGATAGTACGAATATACATCAAGTCCATCAATTTAACATTATTTTCGACATTAAACATACACCCCCTCAATGACCTCATGTAAAGGCATATATACAATATACATAAATATATAAATGTGTAATGTATTAAGGATGAAATAATCGCTTTTATCTTATTCATTTATCTTGATATTAATCTAGGGTCATATCCCACCCAACCTTCAGTTTAATTATTTGATCAGGTATGTATATTAGATATATAAGTCCCTGTTGATATTGTCAGCTGGGGGAAATGAAGTAAAGATAGATTTTGATATAGGAAAATCATATACAGACTTGAGGATGCCTCTTACTGTGCTGGGAATAACTCCATTTTCCCGGTGAAATTGAATACCCTGTTAGTTCATTATGATTAATTATGACGATATCCTACTTTGCGCCCAAGGTGGTATATTTAAACTTAGCCGCAAGTCGTGGCCCTATTAAATTGATAGGAACACATTCTTTACATTGCGTAAACTTATAATTTTGATCAACGGAATGGCCGGTGTTACAGAGTGAGCCTCCTCCCCCCCCTTTGCCCTGCGGTCCTACTCTAGAGTGAGCCTTCACCTCAAGGGGAACGTTCACGCTAGAGCCAGCCTTCCCCTGATCAAACAGAACGCAAGGACCAATTTCTGGAAAAATGCACGCGTGTGATAGACAGTTAAGGTCGAGGTATTACCTCGGGCGGGCATTACTGTGGTTTGCTAAGATTCAGATTCTATATATCATTTAGGATATAAACTGTGGCGGATCCAGGATTAAAATACTGCAAAAAAAAGGAGGGGGTGGCGGTGGGAAAGCACATGTGAAAACAAGTATTTGTCAATCTACTCAATCATGCATGAATTTGAATAATATTTCACAGCATTGTTGCCCTGGGCCTAAGGGTGTGTCATGACATTGACTGAAAGGTCATACATGTATCTTCAAGGTCAAGGTCACAATGTATGTGATAGGTAAATCAGGCTGTGTCATACCTTTCTACCCCTTGTATAGATTTGAGTAATATATCACAGAGTTGTTACCTAGGATCAGGATCAAAGGGTGTATTTTGACCTTGAACCAAGGTTATATCTGCAAGGTCAAGGTCACAATGCATATGATGGGTAAATCTTTGTCTGAGCCAGAACTTTGTATCCCATGCATAGATTTGAGTATACGTAATATTTCACAGAATTGTTGCCCAGGACCCAAGGATGTGTCTTGACTTTGAACCAAAGTTATATATGCAAGGTCAAGTTCACATTGTATATGATGGGTGGGTAAATCTTTGTCTAGTCCATAACCTTTTACCCACTGCATGGATTTGAATAGTATTTCACAGAATTTTTGCAATTTGGGAATGTTTCTATACTTCATCCCTTCAAACTTAGTGACAGGCATATAATGCCACGCTAGGCGTTGCTATTGTTGACTATACAGTGTTCTTCATTAATCACCTTCCATCAGTACTGTCAGTACTTTGATTTAATTTTTGATCTCGGCAGTACTGCAATAGATTTTATCCATTCCGAAAGAGTATCGACCTGTACTTCCTCTCCTTTTGCCCATCGTGTGGGATATTCCTCTTAGCAGTTCATAATATTCTCAAAATGTTGGCTCCATGTGAATGATCTGGGTTCTCTATTTTGGACCTTTAAGTAAAAGTGCTCTTAATTTGGTGCTTTTAACAATATCAAGATCACCAGTAATGACATGACCACAAGGAGAATATACAAAATTAGATGAGGAACATGCACACGGTTGAGGATGTCATGCAGAGTGGCTAAGATCATGACACTGTAGAATCCCCTTGTAATTATTAATTTTGGATGCAACTGATGGTGTGTAGCTATAGGAAATACATGGCGGATCTTTGTTTTTGAAATAAGGAGGTATTTTCTCTAAAACAGACTTATCATTTAAAATTTGGCCAAAATTTAAAGAATCAATGCCTTTATTTGCAAATTCAATTTTGATGAAAGGGCGATTAGAATTTTCCATAGATATATCTGACTTGACGGGATGAAAAAGTCTAGCGGTCGATATATTTATAATAATGCCATCTAGTCTATACTCTGCAGAGCTTATATCAGTATATATACGGTGTCTAGACGATGCGTACAACTCGTGTAATTTTCTGAGTGAAATAGAATAAAGTTTTGTGCGAATGTGATGAAGGCCGAACGGTTTATTTATAAATGGCAAAAGAGCATTAAAGGAAATATTATGTATTTCAGGTTTGTATTGTATCATGACTTCGATTCCTCCTCTGACTTTTGTTGAATAAACCGAGTACGTTAACTGATTGACACGCAGGACTAGTTAGGTTACCAATACTACTAATATCGTCATTGCTTCCATAGGGCGAAGCAGTGCCGAGACGTCTTATCCAGTATTCTTCTCTTTTCCGACGAAAAGGAGTGCTCAAATTGGCACCGTGTGTGGGGTGATATATGTTTTCTATAATTCTATTTTTATTGAGAGTATAGACATATCAACATATCGGTTAACATTCTTGAAAGAGGGATCTGAAATTGCGCTAGATCCCTATATCGACCATAGAACATTCTAGGTGACAATTTCAAACATTCTTCAATACATCCTTATGAGATATTGGGGTCATATCGTTGTTTAGTGCCAAGAGGCCTCGCAAAAGTTTGGTATAATAGAGCAATCCCTCTATAAGGTAATTTGAACTCAAATTATAATTTGTTTTACCACTATACATATTGTGTAAAGCCGCCTTATAAGAGATAATGGGGTCATATCGTAATTATTTCGCCGTCATAGTTTGCAATTTTGTTTCAAATGACTTGTATATTTATTTATTTTTTTATCATAAATAATTTACTTATATAGTAACAGCAATTGTCTTCTAAACGTAAACAAAAGGCAATTGAAATGACTTAATGAATCTGCGAACAGCTTCACTAAGAGACTGTGTCCGGTTGAAAACTAAGGTAGTGATACACATTTTGATTTTTGTTTTGGTTTCAGTGGGCATTATAAGTAAATAGCGGGCAAGATTGGTATGAAAATTGCAAACATAAATGAAATATGCTAATATATAAATACATGTAGTAGAAGCTATTTATGACCCTAGGTTTAACTAACTCAAAGTCCAGGTCCTGGTTAATTACTTCATTGATTGGAAAACATTGCGAGTATTATGGATGGTATAAATACTAGTCCAAATCTGATTGCATGATTGCAAACGCAAATACCGGAATGCGACAGCTGAACGTATAATGCCCTTGATCTCTTTTAATATCTTGTTTGTTGGAAACATTCTTGTTTTACGTTATAAAAATACTATTACACTTGTATAATCAGTTTTATGCAATGAATTTTGAAATTGATCACAGCAATGGACTTCTCCAAAACAGTAAGGATCTTTAGCGTACCACGTCAACAGTTAGGCGAGACAGCAGTTTGCCTGTTTAATCAGAATGATTATTATTATATGTGAAGAACGATCTCATTGCCAACTTTTCCTTGAGAGCCAAACACCCATTAAAGTACAGAGTTATGCACGAAGGAGATACTCCTTATCTTAAGACTAATTTTCACACTTCCACAGTAAATGCGAAGGATTTTTCTGATCAGTGCAAAGGGACTAAACACTGGACTGAAAACAATATGTCAATTGGTTCAAATGTCTGTATATAACGATATTGAGCGATTCAGGAAGTAAATATATGCTGATTCACACTGCTGAGACCTGCATGTATGTGGCGATACGTTACCACAGGTGCACTTCCATCAAAAGAGAGGAGCTCACAAAAGTTGAGAAAAAGCAAAAGCAAAGGAACATGAGAATGAAAACCGGAAACGAGATTTTCAGGAATGAGGGGGTAAGGATCATCCTTGGTTGACATGTAAAATGATTGGTTCATGTACTTTCTATCGTGCATATAGCAATCAACCGATCACTAGAAATCAAAGTTAATTGCTGGATGCGCTTACATGGTTTTGAGTCAGGTTTATCCAATGAGACTTCAAAGTTCCATATGCGTAGCAGAGAGAAATACCTTAATAAACAAAAGCCAAAGAGATGAGAGTATTGCCGCCAAATTCCTTCGTCAAGGAATGAACACCATTTTAACAGATTGGTGATACATTTTCTACAATCCTCATGCACTTGTAAAGCAACGTTTGCCCATTTACAGACATGTCGCAATGATAAACAATGTGTTGTTTTTAGCTCACCTGAGCCAAAGGCTCAAGTGAGCTATAGTCATAGTGCACCGTCCGTCGTCGTCCTCGTCCGTCCGTCGTTAACTTTTTCACATTTTCGACTTCTTTTCTGGAACTACATAGCAGATTTGGATCAAACTTTGCGTAAATGATGTACTCAAGGTCCCCTACTAAAATTGTGTTCGGGATCCAGATTCCCTCAGGGATGAATCCAGGGCGGGGCCAAAAGTGCCGAAAACGGTACCCCTCTTCAAACATCTTCTTCTCCAGAACCAGTACATATATGGAAAAACTAATTGCATTTCAACAATCTATAAAGATGGGTTATTAAATTATGTTCGGGGTTAAGATCTGTCAAATAGAAATTTAGCTTTTTTGACATGTTTTTGGACTTTCATTTCAATGCTGAAATGTGTCATGTTTTTCAGTTAATTGATATTGATGATTTCTTAATGACTATTTTGATCATAATCGTGGTAAGGAATATTATTGTGAAAGAATTTTTTCATTATGTCAATTTTTGGATTTTTGTGAAATTTTTTAAGACTTCAAAAAAAAAAAAAAAAAAAAAAAAAAAAAAATCAAAGTACTGAGAGTACTGGTGGAAGGTGATTAATGAAGAACACTGTATAGTCAACAATAGCAACGCCTAGCATGGCATTATATGGTCGTCACTAAGTTTGAAAGGCTGAATTTGAAAGTATAGAAAGATTCCCACATTGCAAAACTTCTGTGAAATACTATTCAAATCCATGCAGTGGGTAAAAAGTTATGGACTAGACAAAGATTTACCCACCCATCATATACAATGTGACCTTGACCTTGCATATATAACTTTGGTTCAAAGTCAAGACACACCCTTGGGTCTTGGGCAACAATTCTGTGAAATATTACGTATACTGAAATCTATGCAAGGGGTACAAAGTTATGGTTCAGACAAAGATTTACCCATCATATGCATTGTGACCTTGACCTTGCAGATATAACCTGGGTTCAAGGTCAAAGTACACCATTTGATCCTGATCCTAAGTAACAACTCTCTGAAATACTACTCAAATCTATAAAAGGGGTAGAAAGGTATGACACAGACTGATTTTCTTATCACATACATTGTGACCTTGACCTTGAAGATACATGTATGACCTTTCAGTCAATGTCATGACACACCCTTGGGTCCAGGGCAACAATGCTGTGAAATATTATTCAAATTTATGCATGATTGAGTAAATTGACAATTACTTGTTTTCACATGTGCTTTCCCACCCCACCCCACCCCCCTTTTTTTTTCTTTTCCTTTTTTTTTTCTTTCTTGCAATATTTTAATCCTGGATCCTTCACAGTTTATATCCTAAATGATATATAGAATATGAATCTTAGCAAATCACAGTAATGCCCGGCCGAGGTAATACCTCGACTTTGACTGTCTATCACACGCGTGCATTTTTCCAGAAATTGGTCTTTGCGTTCTGTTTGATCAGGGGAAGGCTGGCTCTAGTGTAAGCGTGTCCCTTGAGGGGAAGGCTCACTCTAGAGTAGGACCGCCGCCGGGCAAATGGAGGGGGGGGGGGGGTGGGGGGAGGCACACTCTGTAACATTCCGCCATTCCGTTGATCAAAATAATAAGTTTACGCAATGTAAAGAATGTGTCCCTATCAATCTAATAGGGCCACGACTTGAGGCTAAGTTTAAATATACCACCTCGGGCGCAAAGTAGTGTATTGTCATAATTAATCATAATGAACTAACAGGGTATTAAATTTCAACCGGGAAAATGCAGTTATTCCAAGGACAGTAAGAAGCATCATCAAGTCTGTATATGATTTTTCTCTATCAAAATCCATCTTTACTTCATTTCCCCCAGCTGACAATATCAGCAGGGAATTATATGTCTAATATACATACCTGATCAAATAATTAAAGATTTCTAAACTGAGGGTTGGGTGGGATATGACCCTAGATTAATATCAAGATAAATGAATAAGATAAAAAGCGATTATTTCATCCTTAATACATTTATATATTTATGTATATTGTATATATGCCTTTACATGAGGTTATTGAGGGGGTGTATGTTTAATGTCGAAAATAATGTTAAATTGATGGACTTGATGTATATTCGTACTATCATTGGTAGAAAATGACTTGATTTGCAAATATGGATATGTGGAATTACACAGAGACTCAGGGTTAGATCCAGAACCTCAACAGGTATAGGGGAACGTACAAATCTCTCGAGTCGGAAAGTTTGCAAGGTCGAATTGGTCGATTAGGGGGGGGGGGGGGGGGTTTCAGGGGGCTTCCCCGAGAAAAATTAAAATACAGTGTTTGTGAGCAAACTGAAAGCCTCTGTAGCGTCTTTGAACTGTATCTGACTCGGTTTTCCCTATCCAAAAAAAAAAAAATGGATTTATATATATATATATATATATATATATATATATATATATATATATATATATATATATATATATATATATATATATATATATATATATATATATAGATAGATAGATAGATAGATAGATATATAAATGAAACATGTAATTCATGTCAACAAATATTGATTTACACTTGCACGGATCTAAAAATATATAAATAAAACGGGGGACGGAAGTCTAACCCGATCAAGGAATAAAGGATATGATTGTCGGGAAATGATATACATAATTGTAAAAACAACATGCGTTTTTGTCCACTTCATTGAAATCAGCGCATATACCATGGCATGCTGATGGATCATATCTCCTTTTCACTGTGTCAGCAGCTTCGATCAAGTTTTAACCGGCGGTAATTTTGAAAAAAAAATTATGCAGTTGGTAACATCTGTAGTATATTATGATTGTTTCTGGCCAATGATTAATTTAATATGAAAACATTTACTTAACAAAGATGTCTTTGTCGCCCACCCCCTATGCTTCCTGTCGAATGGGGGCACGTGTAATAGTTGAATCTGCACCTGAATCCCTGAGGTATAAAATTAGTTTAACCGTAAGTGTTGATTAGAGATGGTTATAAATATCTAAAACCAATATAAATCGATAGATCTAATGTTCACGAGATGATCTAAACAATTTGTACCATATGTACAACAGACTGTGTCTGAAATGTGAAATTTAAACGGACAATATCAAAGCATTGCCATATGCCAATTATGGTAGAACGGAGGGTGGGCAATTGTCAGTAATTCAGAAATTAGTTCTTAAGAATTTATTACAAAACTATATCTAATTTTAAGGGAAAAATACGAAGGAAGTGCAAAATTTTGCACCTCTCTCTCTATATCTATCTATCTATCTATCTGTATCACTTTCATAAGAATTTGAACGTCACATGCATACTAGTTATATACAATGTTTGAATTTCCAATCGTGTCTGATTTTATGATTATTCCATGCTTTGTCTGGACAAACATGTTAATTGAAATTTGATTAAAGGGGAATAATCCACTACCCCATGTAGATTAATACCAATTTTACAACATCTTGTGAAAAGCTATAGATCAAAATCTTGAAAATAAAAAAAAAAGATATCGATGTACAAACTAGTGACACATATTAGGGATTAAAATTAGCGTCTAGAAAAGAAGAAGAGTTAGGAAGGATTTTCAGAGTAATAGAGGAATAGTAAGGTCTTCACAAAAGAAAATAACAAAAGAAATTAGAGCTAATTAAATACATATAAATGAAACTCGCATTTTTTTTAAATGTATATAATAGCAATATAGCAATGTATAAAGGTGTGCTTAAACATCATATCACAATATTCTACTTGTCTTTTCGGACATTCCGGTCACCCCATAGTAATTTTCAAAGCTGTTTTTATACATATACATGTACTAAGAGCTCAAAAGCACCCGACTTACAAACAGTAGAAATACTGTTAAATTACTCACTGTGACAAGAACAAGTTCTTTATGAATATTTTGTAAATGAAATGCATTTGATCTTCTCTCTATGTTTACTTTGACAGTGTCACTGTGTGAAATAATCCTTTATGTTGACATACGTCATGCACGAACAAGGTTTCAGTACGTACGATGTTTCAGTGCATATGTGTATCAATATTATGTGTTTGTACCATTAATTGTTCTTAACACTTAATATATCTATTTTAGCAAATTTCAATATGTAAAGCACAAATATTTTAACTTTAGTTGCTAAAATTAAATTTTATGCAATATTTGTTTAGGGACTATATTTTTGTTACTGGTTTATGCGGAAGAACACTTGTGTAACATCGGAATCCAAATTGGGATGGACGACGGCTTAGGGAAGCTGATTACATCACCTTCCAAAAAAAGGGGGGGGGGGCGGTTGGCCATTTTTCACATTTTCAACTTTTTCTACAAAACCACATGAAAGATTTTAATGAAACATGGAATACATGAAGTACTAAAGGTCCTTTATCAATTTGATAAATTTCATCCAAATTGGTTAACAGATAATGCCACCATGTCTAAAACGTAGGTCTCACAATGGTACATACATGTATACCACTTGGTAATTGAAATATGGAGAGTAGCGGTTCAAATCCAGCTGTGGTCAATTTTTTTTTTCATTTGTGTACACATCTAAATAAGTTTTTTGATGTTTCTTAACACTCAACATATGAAATTAGACAATTTTAAGTTTAAGACCTCAAAAAAAAAAAAGGGGGGGGGGGGCAAAATGGTACCCCTCTTCAAACATCTTCTTCTCCAGAACCAGTACATATATGGGGAAACTAATTGCATTTCAACAATCTATAAAGATGGGTTATTGAAAATTGTGTTCGGGGTTAAGATCCATCAAAAAAAAAAATTTACGCTTTTTTGACATGTTTTTGGACTTAGTCATTTCAATGCAGAAATGTGTCATGTTTTTCAGTTAATTGATATTGATGATTTCTTAATGAATCTTTTGATCATAATTCTGGTAAGGAATATCATTGTGAAAGAATTTTGTCATTCTCTCAATTTTTGGATTTTTTATGAATTGTTTAAGACTTCTGAAAACAAAAAAGGGGGTGGGGTAGCCATTTTTCACATTTTCAACTTTTTCTACAAAACCACATGAAAGATTTTAATGAAACAAGGAATATATGAAGTACTAAAGGTCCTCTATCAATTTGGCAAATTTCATCCAAATTGGTTAACAGATAATGCCACCATGTCTAAAAAGTAGGTCTCACAATGGTACATATACCTCTTGGTAATTGAAATATGGAGAGTAGTGGTTCAAATCCAGCTGTGGTCAAAAAATTTTTTTCATTTGTGTACACATCTAAATAAGTTTTTAGATGTTTCTCAACACTCAACATATGAAATTAGACAATTTTAAGTTTAAGACTTCCAACAAAAAAAAAGAGGGGGGGGGGCGCAAAATGGTACCTCTCTTCAAACATCTTCTTCTCCAGAACCAGTACATATATGGGGAAACTAATTGCATTTCAACAATCTATAAAGATGGGTTATATACCTCTTGGTAATTGAAATATGAAGAGTAGCGGTTCAAATCCAGCTGTGGTCAAAAAAATTTTGTCATTTGTTTACACATCTAAATAAGTTTTTAGATGTTTCTCAACACTCAACATATGAAATTAGACAATTTTAAGTTTAAGACTTCCAACAAAAAAAAAAAAAAAAAAAAGAGGGGGGGGGGGGCAAAATAGTACCCCTCTTCAAACATCTTCTTCTCCAGAACCAGTATATATATGGGGAAACTAATTGCATTTCAACAATCTATAAAGATGGGTTATTGAAAATTGTGTTCGGGGTTAAATCCATCAAAAAGAAATTTACGCTTTTTTGACATGTTTTTGGACTTAGTCATTTCAATGCAGAAATGTGTCATGTTTTCAGTTAATTGATATTGATGATTTCTTTATGACTATTTTGATCATATTTGTGGTAAGGAATATTATTGTGAAAGAATTTTGTCATTATCTCAATTTTTGGATTTTTTATGAATTTTTTAAGACTTCCAAAAAGAAAGGGGGTGGGGGGATTGGCCATTTTTCACATTTTCAACATTTTCTACAAAACCACATGAAAGATTTTAATGAAACATGGAATATATGAAGTACTAAAGGCCCTCTATTAATTTCGTAAATTTCATCCAAATTGGTTAACAGATAATGCCACCATGTCTAAAAAGTAGGTCTCACAATGGTACATATACCTCTTGGTAATTGAAATATGGAGAGTAGTGGTTCAAATCCAGCTGTGTTCAAAATTTTAGATGTTTCTCAACACTCAACATATGAAATTAGACAATTTTAAGTTTAAGACTTCCAACAAAAAAAAAAAAAAAAAAAAGAGGGGGGGGGGGGCAAAATGGTACCCCTCTTCAAACATCTTCTTCTCCAGAACCAGTACATATATGGGGAAACTAATTGCATTTCAACAATCTATAAACATGGGTTATATACCTCTTGGTAATTGAAATATGGCGAGTAGTGGTTCAAATCCAGCTGTGGTCAAAAAAATTTTTTCATTGGTTTACACATCTAAATAAGTTTTTAGATGTTTCTCAACACTCAACATATGAAATTTGACAATTTTAAGTTTAAGACTTCCAAAAAAATTCAAACATCTCCTTCTCCAGAACCAGTACATATATGGGAAACTAATTGCATTTCAACAATCTATAAAGATGGGTTATTGAAAATTGTGTTCGGAGTTAAGATCCGTCAAAAAGAAATTTACGCTTTTTTGACATGTTTTTGGACTTAGTCATTTCAATGCAGAAATGTGTCATGTTTTTCAGTTAATTGATATTGATGATTTCTTAATGACTAAGGGGCAGGCGTGGTGTAGTGGTTAAGCGCTTGGCTTGCGGCACCGACGATCCGGGTTCGATTCCCGGGTTGCGCCACTATGTTTAAGAGGTTCGTAACCTCCTGCTTCCATGTCGCGATATAACTGAAATATTGTTGAAAGCGACATAAAACACCAATCAACCAACCAACCAACTTAATGACTATTTTGATCATAACTGTGGTAAGGAATATTATTGTGAAAGAATTTTGTCATTATCTCAATGTTTGGATTTTTCATGAATTTTTTTAAGACTTCCAAAAAGAAAAGGGGGGGGGGGGGGGGGGGGTTGGCCATTTTTCACATTTTCAACTTTTTCTACAAAACCACATGAAAGATTTTAAGAGACATGGAATATATGAAGTACTAAAGGTCCTCTATCAATTTGGTAAATTTCATCCAAATTGGTTAACAGATAATGCCACCGTGTCTAAAAAGTAGGTCTCACAATGGTACATATACCTCTTGGTAATTGAAATATGGAGAGTAATGGTTCAAATCCAGCTTTGGTCAAAAAAATTTTTTCATTTGTTTACACATCTAAATAAGTTTCTAGATGTTTCTCAACACTCAACATATGAATTTAGATAATTTTAAGTTTAAGACTTTCAAAAAAAAAAAAAAAAAAAAAAAAAAAAAAAAAACAACCACCCGGGGGGGGGGGGGGGGGGGGCCCCAAAAAGGTACCCCTCTTCAAACATCTTCTTCTCCAGAACCAGTACATATATGGGGAAACTATTGCATTTCAACAATCTATAAAGATGGGTTATATACCTCTTGGTAATTGAAATATGGAGAGTAGCGGTTTAAATCCAGCTGTGGTCAAAAAAATGTTTTCAGTTGTTTACTCATCTAAATAAGTTTTTAGATGTTTCTCAACACTCAACATATGACATTAGACAATTTTAAGTTTAAGACTTCCCCCCCCCCCCAAAAAAAACGGGGGGGGGGGGGGGGGGGGTATGGTACACCTCTCCAAACATCTTCTTCTCCAGAACCAGTACATATATGGGGAAACTAATTGTATTTCAACAATCTATAAAGATGGGTTATTGAAAATTGTGTTCGGGGTTAAGATCCATCAAAAAGAAATTTACGCTTTTTGACATGTTTTGGACTTAGTCATTTCAATGCAGAAATGTGTCATGTTTTTCAGTTAATTGATATTGATGATTTCTTAATGACTATTTTGATCATAACTGTGGTATGGAATATTATTGTGAAAGAATTTTGTCATTCTCTCAATTTTTGGATTTTTTTATAAGACTTCGAAAAAGAAAAAAAAAAAAAAAAAAAAATAAGGGGGGGGGGGGGGGTTGGCCATTTCTCACATTTTCAACTTTCTCTACCAAACCACATGAAAAATTTTAATGAAACATGGAATACATGAAGTACTAAAGGCCCTCTATTAATTTCGTAAATTTCATCCAAATTGATTAACAGATAATGCCACCATGTCTAAAAAGTAGGTCTCACAATGGTACATATACCACTTGGTAATTGAAATATGGAGAGTAGCGGTTCAAATCCAGCTGTGGTCAGAATTTTTTTTTTTTAATTTCTTTACACATCTAAATAAGTTTTTAGATGTTTCTCAAGAGTCAACATATGAAATTAGGCAATTTTAAGTTAGATCTGGACAATATTTGAAACAATTGTTGTTCATGACCCAGACTTGAAATCACTCAACAAAGGGCCCCACCTAAAGAAAATTACTAACTTGTTGCCCTGAATGACATCTTGCAGAGAGAAAGGAAATGCTTAGTATCAAAATCACCTGAATGGATTTGCAAAAAAGTTTTTTTTTTTTTTATTCTAGTCTGAAATAACATTTGACATATTTTCAACATTTGTGTTGACTTAGTCACAGTAATGCAAAAATAAATGAATTCTTCCTTCATGCATGACTGATCATCTAGGTACTCAGGTGAGCGATATAGGCCCACTTGGGCCTCTTGTTTCAAAAAACATTGCCAAGATTTAGAGACTAAAGCTTGTGTCACGCTTAAATGGTATAAATGTCTCCTCCATAATTTGTGACAGTTGCAAGATTCTTGAAGAACAAATTATGTATATTCGTTCATGTAAGGAAGGGGAGATCATCACAAACATCCTTACTATAGGGATTTTCCAGTGCATTAAAACGGCCTTGGATGGTGTTGGGTTGACTGATTGGCAAAAGAAAATAGTTGGATTAGGAAGTAATGTGGCATGTTTCATGATCGAGGAAAGGGGTGGAGTGGTGGCAAAGCTAATGGAAGTCAAATCAACATTACAGTGATTTCATTATTTCTTTCATAGTGTAGAGTTGAAGATGGCATCATATCATACACGTATGTGTACTCTCATCACTTGTCTGTACTTGTTTTATCCAAACAGTGCATTGAACCATGAATCGTAGAAGACCATTTGATGCTTTCGGGACTCAATGGTTGCCACATACCCATAGAGCCTTGGGCAACTATTTCTACAGCTATTCTTCAATCTAGTCATCCAAGAACAGGTATATATATGGTAAATTTTTTAAATGTTAGACATGATTGTGTTTTATCTAACTAGACTATTTCTATACAAGATTAGTTGAGGTTAATAACTTACATCTACATTTATATTTTTGTTTATAACTTACATTGATTAATATCAAGATTATGCATATGATTTATGAATTCAAAACACTTAAATCCTGAGCACCTGATATTAACCCTGGTTTTTAATTTATATGAGTTCATGTTGTCCCTTTTGATTTTTTTCTTGACTATGCTTTCTTCGTCAATTGGATTTTGATTTTTATGATTGACTATTTGATATCCTCTGGCTCCTAGAACTACTGTGTACATGTAATGTTGTTGCTCAGACTCTGAAAGTATATAAAGTATTTATTTTCAAAACAACTATTGCTGATTTTCATGAACCTTAACGGGAAAACTTTTTTTACCGTGCGGTTGAAGTCACGTGACTACGCTGGGGGCGTAGTTTAATTGGTCGCCGAAATCACTGCTTGCCTCAAGCTCGGGGTATTGCCTTAGAGGCGCTTGGTAATAGGGGTATTGGGTATGCCTGAAGATGCATGGTAATCGGAAGGTGTGAACATGCTACAGTTTAGTGTATACAATGTCTATGACTTGAATTGGTAATAGAAAAGACATTCTTTAGTAGATTCTAGTAGTGTTTTATTTTTTCATTTTGATTGCTTTTATTACTTTTTATGGGGTGGATGTTTGATGTATTTGTTTGTTTTGATCTTTATTCAGAAAATTTTATTTTGAAAGAATTTATGGACATAAGCCGATATTTCTCCCGTACTTTACGAATTACACAGTTTGGCATCCTCCAAATATCAATTGGACTGCCATACAAATCTGTTTCGCCTTCTGTCCAGACTGACCCGAGTCTTTCTATTTAGATATCGGAAATCATTCCTCATACCAAGACCGCATAGCTTTGTCCAGAACTTCTTGTTTAGGACCTTAGTTTTTCTATGATTAAGATGGTGAGGAGAGATGTCCGATTCTGTTATAACCCAGGGTCACGAAAAGCAATCTGTGAATTCGTGCTCTCCATCAAGTTGTAGAATGAGAGGGTCGTTGCCAGGCGATTCGGTGTCCACAAGGTCCTCTGTCAAAAGTGCTGGTGGAGTTTTTGTCTAGTCTCTTTGTGTACAAAAGATGTCTGTAATGCTTGAAGCTTATCAGGTGATAGATTCAAAGTTACGGTGTTCATTGTTCGGTTTTAGAAACAGACTGATGATATATGGAAGAGATTCAGATATATTAAAATGCTTTTTCATAATTAATTTCTAATTGCAGATTTTACTTTGTTCTCTTCATTTCGTTAATTACCCCCCCCCCCCCCCCCGGTGGTGATAAGAATAGGACCTCCGTACCTCTTGCGTGTAGTATGAGGCGACTAAATGAGGCACCCGGGGAATTCTTGTGAAAGATTCCCAAGCACCCTCTTGCTGGTCGCTGTTATAGACCAAATGAGGCATCCTGTTTGCCGTGGGATGCAACCCGTGTCGTTGGAGGACGGGATCCTGGTGGCTGAGGGCATCTTCAAACTGCGGTTTGTTTGATTCCAACACTCCACTTTGGCCTTTACTTCAGCTAGTCCCAATCCGTATCTCGAAGTTTTAGGAGTTCTGTTGTGTAGATGGCGGGTACCGGTTGCACTTCTTCTTCATGTCTCCGTGAACGCAACAAAACATTCTGTATTTTTTTTAATACCAAAAGATGTCAAAACAGTTTGTAAACATGATATTTATTGTATTGAAAATGGTAATAGTTATTATCAAAGTGTTTAAATATTGTATTTGAATAGAAATAGATTAAAAAATAAATTAAAAAAAAGTTCGAATAATTGTTCATTTTGTTCTTACACAATTAACATTTCACTATGAATAGTTACCCCTATGAGGGCCCCTTTCACACCCAGTTACGGTAGATGTTATTTTAACCGAGTAGGCGAATCGGGAATAAACCCACCAAGTTATCAAAAATTACAGGGCTTGTCTTACCGTGCATGTACCGTGGACATTGGATTTTGGCGTGTAAAGCCGCGGACACGCGTGGACACTGTCCCTGTATATCGGCCATATTGACCGCGTATATAGGTGGTCATTTACCTGTGTCCGCGCCGTCAGACGGTCAAACGTGGACACCTAATACATGTATGTCCCGGTAAATGGGTATGATAGTGCTAAAAAGGAATCGACCTTATGATGATGCGTATTGTGTTTGCTCAGTGAAGCATGAAAAATAACGAAATTAGACTTAAAAATATCTTGATTAATAATCATTTAACATCTTTTCAAATCTCCTCTGCTTGATTTACACAATGAACGTTTGAAATGTATCTTAAAATATTCTGCTATTCTAAATATTTTTAAAATTAGAACGTATTTTTATATAAAAATTGAAAATACAGTGCGCACCTGGAGCACAGACGTATATAATGTTTTAGATATATACGTCCCTGTCTGGACGTATAACTACGTTATATACGTTATTTATACCCGTATATCTACTTGTGGTAAAAATGCATTAATGGTATTTGAATTAAATCGGTAAAGACAAGCTGATTGGTCATTGTACAGATACGTGTATAAGTGTGATTTTAAAGAGAAAACTGAAGACATCTGACAAAGCTGTATGACAAAACTCACCAAGGACATGCACACAAAAAATGATTTATTATTCCGAGAGTGTGCCCAGTTTCTTTGTAATACCTATTTCGGACTCTTAATTAAAGAAGGCAACGATACGAATTGAAGAGCGCAATTACTACTTGTGGGTTCAGTACAGTAAAGCCGACTGTAAAATCAAATAAATTCATATAATTACATGTGATATGATATTTATTATTGATTGCTCTGATAAACATATTCAGATTTTGAAATATTACATGCGATTACGATGACATACACGATTGATTAATTCTGGTAGATATTTATACATATGGACATTGATCAGTGCAGGCAAACTTTTCAAAAATATTTATAATCTCAGAACAAAAGACAAAGCATGCGCACTTGAGTCGCAAGGGAAACTAGAGTGTCGGTCGTTTTCTTACCTAAACAGTAAAGAAAAGTATCTTTCAGAACCCCCCCACCCTTTTATTTTCTTATCTTCTTACATACTCCTGCCAGATATAGGGCCGTATGTATCTTATGATTTCATAGAATCCGATCGTCTAATTCCGTGTATTAATCAGTGTCATAATCAAACCCTTATTCGCTACCAGGGTGAAGTAAAACAATAGACTTCACACAACACGCGTGCTCCAGTCGTAAGGATACCTGGACTAAGTGCCGTTTGACCTAAACAGAGAGGACCCCCTTTTTTTATTGTTTTGTCTCGTTACACATTCTTTCCCAATACGATCGTATCTTTTTTGGATTAATTTCACGGATATAATGATGCAATTATATGTAAAAGATGATGACCCGACTGAACACTGAATCTTGCATGTTTTACAATAATACATACACAAATATATATTTTGGTTGTATTGAAAAAGTTTAAAATACGTTTGCAAATGATATTTCGTGCAGAGAGAGAGAGAGAGAGAGAGAGAGAGAGAAAGGGGGGGGGGGGTGACGTGTCGTTACTTTAACTCGGGCGTTAGGTGGCGTCGATCTTTCACTTAAATTTATTGCCCTGTAGGCTTACAGCACAATGCTTAGACTTGCAATAGGGAAATCACCCATTGTATTGGCGAATAAGATATTTGACTGAAACATCGTACAATTCTTCATTATCAACAAGTACAAATGAAAGGAGGAAGGGGGGGGGGGGTGTATTCAGTTTTGGGTTTTCTCTCTTTGCCGGAGATATGGTTCTTAGATTTTGCTGTTGAGGGGGAGTAATAAATCAGAAGAAATCTGATAATAATTAATTTTCAAATATAAAATAGTAATGCTTGTACACAATTTATTAATACACATCCACATATAACGATAGAATACATATATGCATTGGTATGTACATGTATAACAGTCTTCACACTAGAGATTTCCACACCTCTGTGGCTTAAATTAAAAAAAAGTTGGTTCACACATGAATGATTAGACTTTTCCACAACAGGGAAACACCTTGGATGCTTTCAACTAAGGGTGATTTAAAAACATTGTGATTTTTTTATTTATTTTTTCTTCAATCAAAAACTCCTTAAGTAAAACATCGTGTTTTTCTGATTTTTCGCAAAACATCCGAGCCTGGCGCCATAAACTGAGAAAATCATTTCAATTATTTCAGTTTAATTTATTCCATTATCACAAGGACTTATAAACAATTTCTTTATAAGTCCTTGATTATCAAACATTCAAATAAATTGTCATACAGAATGGGTTTATTCTATTTATGGATAGAATAAAACTAAAAAAAAATCCAAATCCCAGTTAAAAATTCATCGCTGAACAAAAAATACGACTTAAGTATCTTCTCAATTTATGGCGCCGGACCCTGGATTTTCTTAAACGATGTAAAAATTTCCAAGTAAACAGACACTGCTGTACTCCTACATTCTCTCACTTGAATGACCTACCTAGTTATAAATTAATTGCACCAAACGGCAATAAACGACGGCTGATTAATGACTGTCCATTGAAATGTGATACCCGAACTTACAGCAAGTATTTTGGTAAAAAAGAAGTTAATCGTAAATGTCCGATACCTGCTGTGAACAAGTGAAACTATCGTTAATGTTCTTTAATTAACATGACATAATACCGGCAAGAAAGATATTCAGGCACATGGTTACAAAAAAAAATTAACAATAAAAATGATAAATCTTCAAATAACTGACATCATTTCCACGGCAATATTGTTGTATTCACTCATTTTTCAAAACTACTCTCTATTAACAGTCGGTTAATAGGTTATCGGGGCCGTAATTAATATTTGCGTCTGTCTTTCAGGAGATTTAGCGGAAGCAAAAATATATATAAATATAATCTGGAAGTTTCACGATCGTATTTTTAAAGACAAGATGACAACACGTCATGTCTGACGGTTTGTAAAATACAGGCACATCTATGTAACGTCCCTTACGTCCACTGTGGGACAATTATAATTTAAAGGTGTGAAAAGCTCGTCCGTTTTGTCCACCAGAGGACACGTGCAGGTAAAAGGTGTGAAAACCTTGTCCGCTTTGACCTCGAGAGGACAAGTACAGGTAGATGGCAAATTGTATTATTAACATTAACGTGGACAGAAAACTGGCCTCCCGTGGTGTCCACGGAGCACAGACGTGGACTGCCCACCGAGGCAACGAGGATTTTCCAACTTCCACGGTACATGTACGGTACATGTAATTAATGTCATTGATAAGTTGGGTAAAACATTTTTATGGTTTAATATGAAATACAAGATTTTCCCAAGATTTTCCACTAGATAATACATGTAAAGATGATGGATAAATCCAAAACACAAGTCCAAAAATCGTGAAACCAGAGAACATAGAAAATCAGTGAAAATGAAAAACAGATAGAAAATAACAAAATATGTCTACGTGAAGAGCATATGTGAACCCCTGTGATGGAGTGAGATCAGGTGCCCGGGGAGAGTGAGCATCTCCTGCTTGCTAGCAGTACAGTTCAGTGCAGTCCTAACCTTACATTCAATTGCACTTCGAGTTTAGTTTTTCGTCCTGAAAACCAGTCATTAAGTTTAGTCAAGTGCACTTCTATCGAGTTTACTTTAAAGTAATTCCGTCTTCAAGTTTACTATCCCGTGACACCAAATGTACTTTTCATGGTTGTTTATTACAATTACGCAATTACGTATAACACGATAGAAATAATTGTCTTATTATGTACAATTGCATATTTTATATTTATATAAAAATTGTTTTAATAGAAAAATATAGTAAATGTACATGTATATAGAAAGTAAACTAACCTTGGAGTAAACTTTGAATCAAGTTTAGTTCTAAACTTGGAATCAAAGAAAAAAGAGGAGTTACTGGCTCAGTTATGTGGCAGAAGTCACCATGCAGCTATACAATACATGAATATAAATAATATACTAGAACATATCACACATTACAAAAATATTTGATTGTAGTGCAATTACGATACCGACTTAGGACGGTCATTTAATTTGACAAAAGCCAAACATATGGTGTGGTTAACCGGTTTACGGGCCCACCTTCCCACTCACCGTAACAGCAGAACAATCAAAGGACGTACATTTAAAAATTTATATATAATCCTCCATGTAAAGATCAAGGGTCAACAGGTATCGCATATTGAGAGGTCATAAAAATATAAACACGTAAGGTATTGTAAAACACATAGTGGTATAAAAATATATGCGACAACAACATGATAAACCGTGCTCTGCCAGTCCAAGTAAACATGAAAAGCAGTCATAAAGTTAACTTGAAATGCACTTTATGTAAGGTTAGGACTGCACTGAACTGTACTGCTAGCAAGCAGGAGATGCTCACTCTCCCCGGGCACCTGATCTCACTCCATCACAGGGGTTCACATATGCTCTTCACGTAGACATAGTTTGTTATTTTCCATTTGTTTTTCATTTTCACTGATTTTGTATGTTCTCTGGTTTCATGATTTTTGGACTTGTGTTTTGAATTTATCCATCATCTTTACATGTATTATCTAGTGGAAAATCTTGGGAAAATCTTGTATTTCATACATTTAACACTAAAACGTTATATTTCCTTAGTTTAGTAATTTTGCTGCGAAATAGGGACAAAAAAAAAGAAAAAGATGGATTGATTGATTGATTTTTGTTTTACGTCACACCACGAATATTTCACGTATATGGTGACGGCATCTGCCTGATGCGGGGCATACAAATTTTGTCCTGTGCAACGGACCCACCCGAAGCAGTGAGGGATCTTTAACGTGCCATGCATACCACGACACGGGGCCTCGGTTTTTACTGTCTCATCCGAAAGACATGACACCGGCATGACCACAGCGGGACTCGAACCCCGGCCTCCCGATCAGGAGTCCGACGCGATACCACTAGGCCACGCCGGCTTCAAAAAAAAAAAAAAAAAAGAAAAGAAAAAAGAAATGCAATATAATATTGTATGGCATACCGTATAACGGGTAATTTCTGCGGTTGGAAGATTTTGCGATTTGCTCCTTCAAAGTTAGCATTTAATTTTTTGTGTTTTCAAGTTTTGTGATTCCGCGTAATCGCAAAAATAAAATCATGACTCACAGACACTGGCATGATGGAAGCGGGATTCGAACATGGGATCCCAAGTTATGAGCTCTATCTGTAACCCACGTCGGCTAAAGCCCATGAATGCACATTATACTTTAAGGTATCTCCTTACAAGGTTTAAAATCAGGTTTACATACCATTTTTATTATATAATCCAACAATTTATCATATGGCGGATAAGTAAAAAACAAAAGTGGGTTGCTGGACATTTTTCTTTGTCATCAGATCTTGAAATATGTATTATAAAAAATCAATTTTTACATACATTTAAGCAATTTAAGTAATTAAGTATTATGGTCATTTCTCCCTGTCGGTATGTTATTCAATAGAATGTGCAACTTTATATGGTAAATGTCACCAGCATTCAACTTTGAAATCAGTAAATGAATTCCATACAAATTCCACGTAAAAGGAAAACAACAAAATGTGGGTCCCCGGGATCATTTTCTGTCCTGAATAAAACCGGTATGATTTGGCCGATAAAGATTCCAAAATCGGGTTAAGCGGTACTTTTCTTCTTTTAATGCTTTATTCACATCATAACAAATTTGTTGAGGTAAAGAAAATAGTACCTTTGCGAGACTTTTTGAAAAATATTAAAGAATAAAGTATCCTTAACCCTTATTTTTAGAGAATTTTTTTTTCAAAATATGGTATTGCTCAGAATAAATTAAATTGATTATTTTAAATCCAATATAGTAAATCAAAAGATAAAACTGATCATAAAACTACTAAACAAGGTTATATATTATTGAAATATTGACAAATTAATGATCAGTATTTATATTATTTGCATTAGTATTAAATCATCGTTTGTTATTATGAATACCGATTAGTTATGGTAGAATGGAATTTTCAGAATTTGCGAGAACGATATAGTTGACAATTAAATAGTGGTTTCTGCGTTTATTGAAAGCACTGATTTGATTTTTCCTTAGTTTTGTTTTTATAAACCCACCCTCTATTATTTCTGTCTGGAACTTGCGATCGAGATACGGCTGTAAGAATAGAAACAACGGTTTGATTCGGCTGTGACGTCACAGCTGTAGGGAGTAACGTTAATATAAAATTTATTTTTATTTTATATAATACTTTATAAACATGCGGTATTGGACCCTTTGTAAATCACTTGCGCGGGCAAGAAGTTCCACATGAGCGTAGCTATCTTAATACAGTAATCCCCAGTAGTAGAAAAAATAAAACTAAATCTTTCGTCAGGGGCGAATCTAAGTAACTGGATCAATTAATTAACTAGCTTGGCATTTGTGTACAGTTTCTTTGAAAACTTGTAGAAACAAAGACTCGGGGTCTGACGCGTGTAAGATGAAAATGATGCGCCCGCATGACTTCACGGATTATCATAATTAGTGAAGCGTGAAAACCATAAGCCTACATGCAAACACGGTAGTTATCAGGCGCTTGTCTTCTAAGGAATGTGTGTATATATGTCTCTGTCCAAGCCAACTATTGGAAATTTTGTAGTGTCATTCCCTTCCATAGTTATTCTTGACGTACCTTAGGTTAGACATCGTTAAAATTACCACGGACCGCAAAATACCTGCATTAAATCGGGGGAATTACAGGTGTACGTATCTTTTCTGCAAACATTGATAAACGATGAATGCGCGATACGAAGGTCAGAATATGGTTTATAGAAATTTGATTATTTTGCGATTTTATTATTATTTTTTCGATTTTGATTGAGCCGGAAAAAGTAAACAAACGCAGAAATATCCCGTTATACGGTAATTTGTTATCATTTCATTGACAAGTATTCTAAACATTATATTAAACCAAGTTTAATTAATTGAACACTTCATTTGGTATGAATTTTCCCTAGTTAAGTAAGCAAGTGGTTTCTGTTCATCAGTACATGCACTTCATTGTTTTTGTAATATTTTTCCTGGAGATAATAAAATGTATCTCATTTTGAAAATGAACTAAAATTCATTATGTACACCTTATATGTAACATACTTGTCTCAAAATAATAAAAAATAGTTAGTATTAAAAAGAGTCAAAGAAGAAAACAGCATATTTCAGTTATTTGATGAAAGAGGGTGATTATTCTTTACAATTTTTCAGATGCAGCTTTTTACAATACGACCACACGTAAATTAATTCTTTGATTTGCTTCCCAAGGCTGGTAGATTTTTGGAAAAATATAGAAAAATAAAATCAACCCCACAATAATGTAATATTTTTTGACAAAATCTTGCTGTATTTCACTTAAATAATCGGAGACCACAGGTATTTCAAATTATCATTTAAAGTTTAGATTGATTGATTGATTTTATTTTTACGTCACACCACGAATATTTCACGTATATGGTGACGGCGTCTGCCCGATGCGGAGCATACAAATTTTGACCTTTGCAACGGACCCACCCGAAGCAGTGAGGGATCTTTAACGTGCACGACACGGGGCCTCGGTTTTTACTGTCTCATCCGAAAGACATGACACCGGCATGACCAGAGCGGGACTCGAACCCCGGCCTCCCGATCAGGAGTCCGACGCGATACCACTAGGCCACGCTGGCTTCAAATTATAAATGGAAACCATGTATCGATAATTACGAACCACCTAAATTCAAAATTATTAATGTGTGTTCAACAGCATTCAGGTTCACATATTTCTATATCTAATACATATCACCTATGTATTATTCCCCAAATATTTAACGACCGATATATATTTTGTCAACTTTGGTTCAGAATGAGCTTCAATATATATCTGAATAATGTAAAAATACATGTATATACACACAAATTATAAATGTTGTAGTCTATTCAACTTATCTTCCACATTTAGGAATATCCTTGAGTGTCCAACAGCATAGATGTACATCTACTTCAGGATTTAATACATACTACCTAACTTCTTCAATCACCGGACTTTGGTTTAGACTGATCTTCAACAATATATACACCCCAGAACTTATTTGTGGAATTCATTCATTCATATATATATATATATATATATATATATATATATATTATATATATATATATATATATATATATATATATATATATATATATATATATATATATATATATATATGAAATATAATTATGTATCTTCAACATTCAAGAATATCCAACAACGCACATGTACTTCTAAAACTAATTCATGTCACCTATCACTAACTATACTCAAGAACTCAATGAACAGTTTTGACAAATTTGGTTGAGACTGATCTTATATTCAACAAATGAGAAATGGAAACCATATAATTATGTATCTTTGATATTCAAGAAAATCCTTGTGTGTTTAACTGCATATATGCTCATGTACTTTTTAAACTGATAGTCATTACCTATACCTAACTTGTTAAACAAATAAAACATTGAATTTAATACTCAACCACCGATTTGGAGACAGACCAACAATATATATGTATTTATATACCCCACAAAATGCTTGTTGTAATCCATTTAATTACTGAATATCTTCAACAGTCAGGGATACCCTTGAGTAATCAATTAAGAACCATGTACTGTAAAACCGAAATCCAACCAAATTTAAAAACCAAATAAAACACATTAAATAATCATATTTCTTTATGTTTAATAGATAATTCAGTTTTACTTGCACATAAAGTATTTTTAGGACTTATTTTAAATCATTTAAAAATGCATGATAAAAGAGTTATTTTCCTTGCAAATAAACGTACATGTGCTTTTATGTTCATTAAAATGTGCAATAAAATATTCAGTAACTTATTTGACTTCAGTTTTATATTAATTTGCATGAAAATGAATTCCAATGCTTTATTTTATTTTTTTAAGACAAAAACTTTATATAGTGATGATGGAACACAAATGGCTGCCGCAAACGTCAACTGATGTTTCTCCTCAGTTGATCTATTATAATGAACATTTTACAATGTGCATGTAAATCCGTATAAACAGGTATTAACTGGAATTTCTGTGATTGTTTACACCTATGTGCAGGTGTATACCGACTGAATTATTTAAAACCATAAAAAAGTGAGATGTGTCAAGCCATAGACGTCCGCGGTGTAGTACTACGTGAACACTGTTTACCTGTGTTGTGTCATTTGGCTTCAATTTGTAGCCGTTTGTTTTTTAATTCGGAGATTAAATCTTTTATTAAATTGAATATTTTTAATTTTTTCTTTTTTTAATAAGGATGGGAAAAAATTCCTTCGCCAAAGGCCGAAAAAAAAAAATATTGCCAGAAAAATGAAAATATCGCGAATTGTGACATTGTGATGTGACTCATTTATTTTTTTTTTCTGTGCTACAGATTCTAAAATAAAGCACTCCAATCAAGACCAAAATTGTCCACATTGTTCAAGTTAAACAAGGAAACGCCATTGATTTGTTTTTGTTTTTGATTGTTTTTTGCCACACTCAACAATTTTTCAGTCATAAGGTGGCGTCCAGTTTCTATTGGTGGAGGAAACACCCAGATACAATGTACCTGGGCAGAAACCACCGACCTTCCCTAAGTAAACTGGCAAACTTTCTAACATAACGTCAGGTAGGTGCTAGCAGTACTCGAACCCACGCCGACTGGAGTTGAGAGGTCTGGTAATTTAAAGCGCAATCCTCTAACTCTGGACTACGGAGGCCACCAAAACATCATTGAAAACAAAATGCAAAGTTGAAAAAATGGTTTTGTCAATTATGTAATCTCTAAGTGATGTCAATCTTTGGCAACATTTCTAAGGTGGTATGTGACACCTCCATATTGTGATTAGGGCTGTGTATTTCTAAACAAAACCGATAAGATATGATACAAGATTAAATTTAACGATACACGATATATTGGATTTTATTTTTCATTAATGTAGAATTAAACAAAAATAAATAATAACAAAAAATATAAATATAAAACAACCCCTGATGATAGTAAAAGGTTACAGATCATGAATTATATAATTCAAAATTCATTAAATCTTAGGAGTGGGAATTTGCGCTCTAACACTGAGATGTCCATTGGTTATCAATGTTGTGAATCGTTTTCTCAGACTTTGGTTCAACAGGTTTTGGGAATGCAATTATTATTAAATCAAATTGATTGAGTATTTGTTGTTTTTCGCCACACTAATATTTTTCTGTTATATGGCGGTGTCCAGTTTTATTGGTGGAGAAGAGAGACCGGTTACAAGGTAACCAGCCAAAGACCATCAGCCTTCTGCAAATTAACTTTCTCACATAACGTCAGGTAGGTGTAAGCCTATTTCGAACTCCTTGAGATTTGGGACATGCTTCTCCAACCACTCGCCCACGGAGGCCCCTTATAAAATATTCGTTGGTTGGTTGATTTGTGTTTTACGTCGCTTTCAACACTATTTCAGTTATATAGCAACGTGGAAGCAGGAGGTAACCAACCTCTTAAACATAGTGGCGCAACCCAGGAATCGAAAATAAAATATTCGACTCCATGTGAAGTAGCAACTAGTTTATTTTTCATTATGCCACTAGACCTGATATATTTTCTCGTTACGAATGAAAATTATATTTCAACATTTCCAGGGGGCAAGAGCTGTCATGCTGCGTTTAATTAACACAATTTTGTGCTGTTTGTGCAAATGAATTATCTAATGGGGCATTTTACAATGAGTTAACTTTGGGTGTCTTCTGTTTTAGAAATATAAAAAACTATATATCAAAATCAAGATTGGACATTAAGCGTTTTGTGATTTGGTACGTGGATCTTGTATTAACCTCTCTCCCGCTTCCAAAGTCGTGTGGGCTACATGAATCACCTCTCAGTAAGTCTTATTGACAATGTGCATGCCTGAAATATTCATTACTGAAAATATCCCAGCATGTTGACTTTCTCTGTGACATTTAGCATAAATAATATATATCCTGATCACAATTATTGGGAGAAACCGGACTATGTTTTCATAGCATTGAAATAATAAATTCAGACAATATACTATTTTCTTAGGTTTGTCAAAGTTATATACTTTCCGTTAATAATAAATTAACAAAGATACGGAAATTTTAAGGAGATTTATTCGAATTATTGTTCTTAAATGGAACATATAATACTCAGAGGCCCAAAGGAACAAAAGTAAGAATAAGGAAAAGCTCGGGTTTCCATCGGAGGAATCAACATGAACGCTGGATAGCCTCAAATCATAACCTGAACATAGCATCTCGTTGGGAAGTTGTCTGCGTTGACCGCAATCATTAAGATTTGATTTGTTTCTATACATAAAGTCTCAGTCTTCAAAAATGCTATTTTATCAGATAATATAAATATAGAATGTATATCAGCAGGTTTATAGGTTACAGACAAATCGCAGAAATGGTATAGAAAGGGACATATTGTCTGAACACATCGGCAAGCACATGTATACACCACAGGTGCTCGTTTTCATATACACAACGGCTCCGCCCCTGTACGTCTCCGTCTCGTACTAAAAAATAAGCACGAGACAGAAATGTACGGGGGTGGAGCCGTTCTATATACGAAAAACAGCACCTGTGATTAAAATCGATCTATATCGAGATCTCGATATATCGATGCACCCCTCACTGCAAAAATCCCAAGTTTCTGTTTGCGAAAACCTGGCGGAAATATGAAGTTTCCGCCAGGTTTCAGGTGGCGGAAACTTGCTGGAAATGTCCCAGCTACTGCAGGTTTCCGTGCGGAAACTTGGAGTTTCCGGACGGAAACCTTGCGGAAACTTAGTGTTTCCGCAACAGAAACCGGTGGAAATTTGCAGTAACTTGATGTTTCCGCAACTGAAACCTTGCGGAAACCTGCAGTAACTGGGACATTTCCAGCAAGTTTCCGCCATCGGAAACTGGCGGAAACCGGGACATTTAAGGAAAGTACATGAATGAAACCAGCTGAACTCAGAACATATCGTCCATATAAACTGGAAAATTAAATGTTTTCTATAACCTGGAGACCTAAGGAGGTTTCCGCTACGGAAACTGGCGGAAACCTGCTGAAACTAGGACATTTTGTAATAAATGAAATATCTGCCGGTAATTATACAGTATAGATGCCAAGAGATGTTGTTTCCCCAGATGTAATGGTAGAAATCAACCTCTTGCAATTCAATAGAAACTGACAGCTAATTGTGTATCTTGAAATCTAATATATCTACTGTATAGGCCATCACATTTTCACAAACAAAAATACACAAACAAAAGAAATACAATAATAATTCACAATTGTTTAATAGTATACAGTATATGTTCAAACTTGCACATACAACATTCACAAAGTAACTGACAAATAAAAAACTTTTTAAATTCTTTTGTTTTGAAAATGTATACAGCGTTACATTTCGCCACTTCAAGATTAAACAAAACCAGGAAATAATGTTCTGTCCTTGTAATCAAACTATCTGAATTTTCACAAGTATGTGTTCCTGTCAGAATTTGAAACTTGTGACGTTGTGTACATTGAGAATTGCATTCTTTAATGTCCTCTCATTGATATTCTGTCACTGATTTTCTGTCATCTTAATCCTGCTTCTGAAACAAGGGATATCAATTAAAAACTACACATACATGTACATAAGAGACTAAATCAGAAATTTATCTAGTAACTCCATGTCCATATATTTAGGTGCTTTAACAGAACAATTCTGAATAATCTTCCCTAAACAATATACCAAATGTTACCATTTTATTTTTTAATTCCATGTATGCACATGCCATGCATAGATCTACCTCAAATGTCAACAAATCTACATAGATTCCAGTGAAAAAATATAACAGTACTTGCAATCGTACATAACCAGGACAAATACTTTTACTAAATTTAGTAGAAAACTGACAGTCATTAGGGGCCCAATGGATGACCTTGACCTTAATTTTGTGTCAATGGAAAGATCCTAAATCTCTACTTCTAATAATTCAATAATTACAGTCAGTGTTAAAGTTTTTCAAATGGAGGTCAAAGGTCAATGTCAAGGCCACATAATAAAAAATTTTGGTAACAAAAGAAAGGTCTTGTCATAAGGAACACACATGCCAAATATGAAAGCCCTACTTCTTATGGTTCCACAGTTATGGTCAATGTTAAAGTTTTTCAAATGCAGGTCAAAGGTCGATGTCAAGGTCACATGATCAAAAATCTTCACTGCAAAAAAACCCAAGTTTCCGTTTGCGGAAACCTGGCGGAAACCCTGCGGAAACATGAAGTTTCCGCCAGGTTTCAGGTGGCGGAAACTTGCTGGAAATGTCCCAGTTACTGCAGGTTTCCGCAAGGTTTCCGCGCGGAAACCTTCCGGAAACTTGATGTTTCCGCAACTGAAACCTTGCGGAAACCTGCAGTAACTGGGACATTTCCAGCAAGTTTCCGCCATCGGAAACTGGCGGAAACCAGGACATTTAAGGAAATGTACATAAATGAAACCAGCTGAACTCACAACATATCCTCCATATAAACTGGAAAATTAAATTTTTCTGTAACCAGCTGGAGACCAAAGGAGGTTTCCGCTACGGAAACTGGCGGAAACCTGCTGAAACTAGGACATTTTGTAATAAATGAAATATCTAATTATGTAGTAAAGATGCCAAGAGATGTTGTTTCCCCGGAAGTAATGGTAGAAATCAACCTCTTGCAATTCAATAAAAACTGACAGCTAATTTTGAAATCTAATATATCTACTGTATAGGCCATCACATTTTCAGAGACAAAAAAAAAAAAAAAAAAAATACACAAACAAAAGAAATACAATAATAATTCAAAATTGTTTAATAGTATCCAGTATATGTTCAAACTTGCACATACAACATTCACAAAGTAGCTGACAAACAAAGCTTTTTAAATTCCTGTGTTTTGAAAATGTTTACAGCGTTTCATTTCGCCACTTCAAGATTAAACAAAACCAGAGCAAATGAATGAAATCAATGTTCTGTCCTTGTAATCAAACTATCTGAATTTTCACAAATACGTGTTCCAGTAAGAATTTGAAACTTGCGACGTTGTGTACATTGAGAATTTCATTCTTTAATGTCCTCTCATTGATATTCTGTCACTGATCTTCTGTCATCTTAATCCTGCTTCTGAAACAAGAGATGTAAATTAAAAACTACACATACATGTACATAAGAGACTAAATCAGAAATTTAACTTGGAACTACATGTCCATACAATTAAGTGCTTTAACAGAACAATTCTGAATAAGTTTCCCTAAACAATACACCAAAAATTACGATTTTATTTTTTAATTCCATGCACAGATCTACCTCAAATGTCAACAAATCTAAATAGATTCCAGTGGCAAAATATAACAGTACTTGCAATCATGCATAACAAGGACAAATACTTTTACTAAATTTAGTAGAAAACTGACAGTCATTAGGGGCCAAATGGATGCCTGTCGCCATGACCTTGACTATAATTTTGTATCAATGGAAAGGTCTAGTCACAAGGAACACAGATGCTAAATAATAAAGCCCTACTTCTAATAATTCAATAGTTACAGTCAGTGTTAAAGTTTTTCAAATGCAGGTCAAAGGTCAATGTCAAGGCCCCATAATATCAAAAGAAATGTCTTTTCATAAGGAACACACCAAACATGCCAAATATGAAAGCCCTACTTCTTACGGTTCCACAGTTATGGTCAATGTTAAAGTTTTTCAAATGCCGGTCAAAGGTCGATGTCAAAGCCACATGATCAAAAATCTTGATACCAACTGAAAGGTCTTGTTATAAGGAACATACATGCAAAATATGAAAGCTCTACCTGTGACAGCGTAAGAGATGAGGCCAATGTTTAAGTTTAGTTGACAGACGGACAGACAGAGTGATTACTATAGTATAGGGCACTCACTTATGAAGCGGGGCCTTAATAATGAAAATATAAGAGAAAGTGAATCGTTAATTCATAGATGTATAATGGGAAAAAATAAACTTACACATGTTTGCTGGCTTTACTTAAAAAAGCTACATTGATGCTGAAAATAACTGTGCAATTTCTTACTAAAACAATATACATATATATTTGTCAAATGTTTGCTGTTTATGCAGTGAAATATCGCTATGTCATAAATTAATTCACGACATAGGTAACGTCATAGCGTGAATGAGAATTTTGTCAAGGCGGTACTTCATGAAATAAACACATTTAAACTGAGTGTAAACATGTTATAGAAAGAATCTGATATGGATTTTCATTTTATATGGTATTTATGAAACTCGTATGTTTTATATCCCTTCCCCAAGGTTCGGGGATATAAAACAAACAACTCGCTTCATAAATACCGTATGAAATGAAAATTCATTTAAGATCTTTTATAATTTATGAGATTTTATCACTTATTTCTTCCTCCCTCAACCCTTTTAGCTTTCTACTATATTATATATGAATAGCAAATAAACTAAGTAGCATATTACCATATCATTAGTGAAAATTACTTCTAGTACATGTATATGTATAAGCAAAATTATACTGTATAAATACATGTACACAATGTATGCATATTCTTTATATTGTTTGTAGTTCCACATATGTCAGTTTAATATATGATTCAGCTTAGTTCAATTTGCTGGGAGCTTAACTATTAGATTGAAATGTCTCAAGTTCAAATCCCAGAGGTAGCTATTCGGTGTCATATGTTTCATATTATGTTATATGTGGCATGTCATTGATCCCTCACTGCTTCACAAAGGTTGCACATGTCTAAATATCTGTGTAAATTAAAGAAGACTGAAGAATCAAGCAAACAAAACTACAGTGCAATAAATATATTGTTTATTGTTTAATAGACAACGACCTTAATTAATTTCCCTTGGTATATATCCCTTACAGAAAAGAATGTCATTGAACTTCCATTGCTTTTACAGTTATATTCTTTCCATTGAAATTCTATTACTTTTGCAGTTCTACTAATTAGATGCAAACTGGTAATGTAAAATGTATTTGTAAAAACCATTGATTTTCCAGTTTTCTGTAAAAACCCATTGCAATACCATTCAAAGTCCATTGAAATACCATTGAAATCGGCGAATTATTTAAATTAGGTAGAACCAGTTAAATGACGTCACATTTAACTGAAAAATCAATGTTGAAATACAGCATTCAGAAAACCATTGAAATACCATTACTTTCCCAGTTATTCCACAAAAAAAAAAAAAATTACAATGACTTATAGAAACAGAAGTTTTATTGTGTTCTTCGCATGTAATGCCACTATGTTAATTATCAAAGAACTGATGTTAAATTTTAATTAGATATACAAAGATCATCTTGCCAACAAATAATGTATAGCCAACTTAATGAAAATGAACATGTATATCCATTGAAAGTTCTCATATTTAAATGTTCAGAAACCTACCTTGTTTTTCAGAATTTTGGAAAATGTTCATATATAAACAAATTAAATCAATGCATAGAACAAAATTAAATTCCCTGAAAACATCATCAGAATTCCATATAATTAATCCAAAGATTGTCAGTCAACAATATTAAGTAACTTATTATGTAATGAAGATCCAAAAAATCTTCATAATACTTTTGTATACATGTCTCCTTCCTGTGCATGTTTTCTGTAAAAATGTCACCTTTGAATGCTTATCACATAGTTTAAATCACATTTCTATGTAAAAATTTTAGTTTAAATCACTTCTCCATGTATCAATTTTATGCATTCAAGCATGTCATACAGTTTTTCTGTACACACTTTTTTTTCTCATTCTGTAGGTCTTTTAAAATCTTGGTACATCCTTTACCACTTTCTATCTGTTGTTTCAAATTTCATTAAGCAAAGTGACATGGATGTTTTTGAGGCAGGTGATCACTAACATGTTGCAAAGATCTGTAAAAATAAATATCACAAATGAATTACCAATTTAAGTTTATCAGGACAAAGGTACAATGGGGTGGACAGAGTAGTCTCAATGAACGTGATGAGTAAGAGATGGGGAAAAGGAAAAAAATGAGGAGACAGGGCGAGAAAGGGTAAAAAAGGAAGAGCATACTCTCTATTGACCACCTTACACACGACCACTGTCATGCGCGGATCCAGAGGGATGCACCGGGGGTCTGGACCCACCCTAAGTTTTGACGAAAATTGTTATCGTTACAAAAATATGGATGAACACCCCCCTCCCTCCTTTTTGACCAAAATTTCTGGATCCGCGCCTGACTATGCTCCTACCGAAGGTATAATGCATTATTACTAATTACTTGTTAACATGAGACAACCCCAATTGCAAACACGCGAGATCGCAGAAAACGTGACAATTATGAAAGTATATCAAAGTACATGCACGAACAGATTCGTTCGTTCACAAGTGTTTTAAATGTTTTCATTTCTTGAAAAATTCTATGCAAGTGACATCTAACACGATATTAATTATCCGTGTGTTCCGATACGTTCAAAACAGGTGCACATTTTGTACGTACTCCGTCAGCTTGCGATAATCACTGACATTCATTCTCTTCTAATTAACCCGTATTGTATCATATTTCCCGGCCTCTTCAGCGACAGAGAATGTCCCGCCGAGCGCCATTTGAGTTTGATATCAATAACTTACAAGTGATGGGTTCGACGGGGTAGTATGAGAATTATCAACTTTACAGAAATGCAATCCTATATTACTCGTAAGCATAAAGTTTAATAATTTCAAATTAAATAATGCAACAATCATTTCACTCTCATTGTTAGTTTCTTTGTCTTAAACAAAGACAGTGCCCAGCCACGTAGATTCAACGTTTTCAATTATTAATTAACATAAAACATCCGAGCATAAAAACACTGAAAGTTTAAAAAAAAGAAAAAAATCAGTACTTACCAGTACGTTTGTGTAAAGAATGTCCTTCGAGACCTTTCGATGGTACATTTATATATGCAACAAAATCCGTCTTTCTATTTTGTATTATCCCATCATCGTCCCTTGTAAATATGCTTGCCAATTGTTTGACTATCTTTTACAAATAAATGCAAGAGCGCGTACACGACGATATACAAGACGTTTTCTCAAATTGAATCATGGCGCTCGATCGGATGCTGCTTCATATTCATTTGATACTAGGCTCTGCATGGACTGAAACCGTATCGTAGTGTGGATAAAGAAATAATATTTTTCTTTTATGGAAATTAAACCACAAAATGTATTGCGTTAATATTTTCCCCTGTATAATTGTTTCAAATGTATTAATAACTGAGAAAAAATGGCAATGATAGTTATGGTGTGTGGGGTGGGAAAAGGGGGGGGGGGGTTATTGTAGTGTTTTTGCGTGAGACCTTAATTTACAAAACAGCCTATTCAAAGTGATTTATCATAATTAAGCACAGTGCCCCTGAAAATTAATCGTTAAGATTGAAAATTGACATCGACGAAGTGAGCCCTGGTCCGCTATCGCATTTGCCGTACATTTCGGCACCATATATATGTATAGGTACTGGACGGATATGTACGGAATTTCACATTTGAGTAAGTCCATACGAGGGATGTTCCGAAATTATTGTTACTTTGGCGATTTCTTTTTGATAGAAGTAATTGTGATCATTTTACTTTGCCCTGTCCTTCGAAGTACTCCCCCTCTGCATTTATGCATCGTTTCAACCGATGAATCCACTTTTGGAAACAGTTTTCGTACTCTTGAATTGGTATACTCATAAGATACTGGTGAATGGCAAAGCCAAGGGCATTTCTTGATTTATATTTTTTTCCAGATAGGTGAAATTTTAGTTTGGGGAACAAGAAAAAGTCACAGGGGACCAAGTCTGGTGAAAATGCAGGGTGGGGGAGGACAGTGACCTTTTCTGCCTTCAAAAACTCCGTTACAATACGCGCTTTGTGTGTTGGCGCATTGTCATGTAAGAACCTGAGGTACTTCAAACCTGTATGTGGGGGGCGGCGTTTGTAGACTTTCTTCAGTTTTCGAAGTACAACGTCTCTATAATACTTTGCTGTGACAGTTTTGCCTTTCGGAAAAGGGATTTGCATGATTGGACCCTTGTTATCAAAGAATATGACATACAAAACCTTCCTCACAATACGTATTCTTTTAGCAATGCTAGGGCGCCTGGCGTTTTTGTTTGCCAAGATTCGATTAGAGCATTTTCTTTTGGGCTCGAAAAAATACACCCATGTATCATCACCTGTGACCAAATTATCAAAAGCCTTTTTGCTGTATTTTGGGTATTTCTTCAATAAGGATTTGGCCTTGTCAACCCGGGACCTCTTTCGGTCGTCAGTTAGTAAATGGGGTATCCACCTGGCATTGATCTTGCCCAGCTTAAGATGTTTCTTTAAATACAGTGAATACGTGCTAAAGACAAGCCTGTCATTTTAGCTAACTGCCTGACAGTGTACCTTGCATCTTTTTCAAGGATTTGCCGAAATCGTTCAATGTTATGCTTTGTTGTAGTTGTTGCAGGGCGACCTGTGTGAGCAGCATCTTTCAGCTGCTGGTGTCCCGACTTAAATCGAGCAACCCACCTACAAATAGTCATATATGACATTTGACCCTTCCCATAAATATCACACACCTCACGATGAATATCTACCGCCTTTAAGCCAAGTAGAGACCTACCTTTGATATAGGCCCTAATTTCAATTACGTTTTCAGCTCTCTTGCCAACCATATTTATATAGAGTGTAACGAGTACGCTACAAAACAATGTACACAGCACCAAGGTCAGTGTAATTGTGAGCGAGAAATTTACCTATACCACGCTTCAGATATCACGCTATCGCCATGAGGTAGTTTTAAGCTCATTTAGCACTATTTCCACGAGATATTGCGCAAGTAACAATAATTTCGGAACACCCTCGTATCTTCGAAGGTCTCTGGTATTAATTAATAGGGAGTAACGATACGCACTTCGTTAACACGGATGAAAGGCGATCCTTATCGAAATATTTTGAAGATCGTAGATGGTTTCCACACAATCATTATATAACCATCTTCTCGAGACAAGCGAACGTAATATCTTACGTACGCTTGTCTCGAGAAGATGTATATAGCGGGAGTTTACAAGATACGTGTATACGTACTAAATTAATGCGTCCATTCATTTAAATACATGTATAACTCTTTTCCCTCGGATTTCTGTATATTTGTATCCCTTTTCAAACTTGCGTTCTGTTGTGTTCAGAAACAACTTGCCGAACATAATAATATACCTATAGACTATGTGTATGTACAACCATTGAATTGAGAAAAACTGCTTTCGAAAATAAATGCTATATCAATGTATAATTGTTATACTAAACGTCCAGTTATTTGAGATAATGGTGTTTCAATGGAAATATTGAGGCATTAAAATCACAGTTATAATAAAACTTGAACTTCAATGGTCTTAGAATAACTGGTTTAGTGAGACTACAAGGTGAAACAATGGTATTCTAATGGTATTTCAATGATAACTGCTAAAACACTGGATTTTCAATGACGTTTCAATGTGAAATTTTCAGTTTCTTTATCTAAGGGATTGACAAGGAGAGAAGGACCGAGGGATTAGAACCCAGAACTGACTGAAGTCACAGGTCATAGAAGCAACAACCCCGTGGCCCCTCTGTGTATAATATGCTATTAGAATATGTTTTAGTATATTATACAGAGAGGGGCACAAGGTCAAGCTTGCATCTACGACCTGTGACGTAAGTGAGAGGGAGGCCATGTGAATTACATGAATTACCAAAAAAGCCCCAATGTACTAATGTTAACAGTGGGATAGGGAAGTATGATAATCAAACCCTCAATCACTACTTAAAATTAGATAATAATATTTGAAACAATTAAAAGTCTCTAATCCTCCATCTTACTTTTCTTTGTATCTCTGCATTTCACATGCGGAATTTGATTTCTTCCTCTAATTCTTCTTTACAAGATCATCTTATATATAATGATTTTCTGAGATTTTTTCTGCATCTGCAATTGAGCAACAATTCATTCTGACAGCAATGAAATTTTATAAATCATAACTACTATATAATTACACTGAGGCTTAATTATGAATTGTGCTGAAAACATTATAGTATGTTTATTAGTACACTTCCAAGCACAATCAGTAGCCCCTATTTCTAGTATATATTTAATATAATAATGGTGACAGGAGCTAGCTATCAAGCAAGCTTGGTCTCTAAGGACAAAAATAGCAGCTTTATAAAGGGTTTCTTAGGAGAAGCTAATTCTTGATCTGAATAATAAACAATTTTCTTTTCTTTTTTTTTCTAATTATTCAGTACTTTTATTTAATGTTGATTTTTTATTACATACATGTAGTATTTAACATGATTATCAAAAAATACTGATACTCTTTTTTTAAAAAATCAATGATAATAATGATCAATACAATATCCATTCATTGATTCAACTTCAAGAGGTCCCATGAGTAAAAGGCAAATGTTGCTTTTTAGGGTCACTGCCTGAAAAAAGAAGGGGCACCCCTTATATTTGCCACTAGAAGAGATGCCTATCCAGTACATCATTACATATATCAACGTTTTTATATCAAAAATACTACATTATTTTTATGTACACAGTATATACATTTACATGTCGAATGATAAAGGATTTCAGCAAATGAAGTGATGAATGAAGTAATTAACCTTAATTTAAAACCCCCTTTCCCCTATACTATATTTTTAATTGATAAATCCTATAGGGTAAGATATAACATTTCAAGTTAAACATCAACTGTTTCGTACATACACGCAACATTTCATGTCTTTATCAATGAAATCATGCTGTAGTTGTATGTTCACTTACTGTACTGCATCATGAATGATGTACGCGTCAGCCTGATCAGATCGGGATCACTCGATCATGAATTACAAATCAATGGACTGTAAACTAGTTGATGAATAGATTATGAATTTGGATATACATACCTTGCGTATTTAACTTTAAATACAGATCTTCTGTAAAGGACTTCTAGATGATTGGGAAAATCCTTCTTCTCGGGAGCTTCTGTCATGTTTGTTATGATTTCGATCCGCGGGAGAGCTGTATGTTTTGAGCATTCTGATTGGTCAATTTAAATATTTTTGAAAAATCCATAAATTTATATTTTAATTTAAAGATAACTATAACAACGATCTTTGTGAAAGTTGTCTCAGGATAGTCGCGGGACTGAATGCTGAATAAAATACAATTATATCTGTATTTTTTGGGTCTACATTTCCTTTAACCACATCAAAATCCCTACATTGTCAGTTCAGTGGCTTTCCATTGATCATTTCAAATGTTTTTTCAGAGACATTTTTTGTGAACTCAGAAAGATTTCTTTAAGAGAGGGCAGATCATAGAGATTATAATAAGCTAAGAAATGCCAAATTGTCATGCGTACCGCACGTGCAATGATTCCCCGGGGTAACCCCGGAGCCCCGGCTATGCCGGCCCGAGAGGGACCGGCCACTCCCGCACTCCAGGCCTTGATGGAAGTCTACATCCTTGTCACACATGCCTCTGGATCCGCCGCTGGCAGACTTTACACAGTTTTGATATTTATTTTCATCTTCATATGACTTTGGCAAGGACTTAGAAACAAAGTTTTGGTTTCAAAATCTCACATGCTATTCTTATGCCGGCGCAGGACTTCATTAATTAATAGCATATGGAAAAAAAACACACAAACATTTCCCCCGTTTCACTATTCTCGGCTAAAAGTACTGAACAACTTCGTGTGCCCGTGTATACGCGTGGACTTCGCTTCGAATTTTACATATATTTGAAATGAAATGTTAGCCTAGTCATTCAATATTCAGTAGTATGGTATAAATGTACATAGATAATATAAATATACTGTGTAATGTCACAATGTATATAACATATACCTGGTAACGGTAAAGTTTATTGGAGAACAATAGACCGGATAGAAAGGTGTGAAAAGATGGGCGCAAGGGTGGAGATTAAGAAAGTTACTGAAATTGCAAATTGTTAAATATGCAGGAAATGAAATTGATTCTTTTTTTCTGATACATTTTTACAAATTCCACACACATCAATGTTTAAAACTTAATGGATCAAAAGTTTTACCAGGGAATTGATTTTGCAAAACACGCTCCATATTTCAATACAATTGTGCAACAACCCCCCCCCCCCTTTTGTCAGGTAATCGAGGCTTTCTGTGAAGCTTTTCATACTTTTACATATATGTACTCTATTTTTCATTGTATCTTGGTTTGTTTAGTCTCAGTGGTAACTGATATTGATTTGTTTTGCCTTTTCTCACATGGGATTAACTAAATCTCTCTCTCTCTCTGAGGCTCTCTCTCTCTCTCTCTCTCTCTCTCTCTCTGAGCAGTGAATGCCACTGCCTCCGTACAGTTATTATGCTGTTACAGAATTTTACAAGTTGATATTAACATGGACTTAAAAACAACTTATTTATAAGTCCTTGTAATTAATAAGTAACACTACAATAAAAGATTTTATCTTTATTTTCAAGATGCAAGTTGTGCAGAGAATTTTGTATATAATTTATTCAGTAGATGTTCGATACATCCATAAATGAGCAAGTAGGGAAAATGCTCCCGCCTCCCTTTCCTATCGCCCTAATCCCTTGTTCATATCTATATACATGTATGTATAAAATATATACTTGGGGTTTTTTTTATATATTTTTATACTTTTAATCACAGGGCTTTCGGCGCGTTGCCCCCTTAGTTATACCAATATATATTGGTATACTTGAGGGGTGGGGGTAGGACAATGAGCCGAAAGCCCTGAGCTTTTAATATACAGTAAGTATTTTCTACCAGGTATTGACGTGACTTGACTTGGATCGAAATAAAAATCAGTCGAGATGAACATGTAAACACTGAGATGCCAGTTGAACTAGGAGTACATTTTTATTAAACAGTATTAAACATTAGTGAAACAATAATATGCACATTACTCTGACTTTTGTAGAAATATGTATGGGTAAATTTTGTTTGTTGATACTTTGAAGTTCAGTTTGAGTTTTTTCTGTCTATAGTCTGTTGGCACCACTACAGTACAATACATGTATCAATTAGGCCTGTATAAATTAATGGCTTTGATATTAAACCTAGTTACAAAAATGGCCTTTGTGATCAATGTTTTGTTTATTTTAAGTTCTTGGTTATCTTTATCAATATTACAATCAAAGATACATAAATATAATTAAATTTGAAACAAAGATATAGTTTTGAAATAGATATACTGTATACCATGTAAAGTCTAATTATAGGAAATGCCAAGATATTTAAAGAAGAACTTGTGAAGTATAATTATGCGTGCATTACTAGCTTCTAGCAACATATTGATTTTCCTTATTTATTATGATTACTTATCCAATACATTTCAGTTAATTGCCATTTTCTTTTAAATGAGAAATTGGTTAATATATGTACTTAGAGAGCGGAGTACATTCTGAATGTGATATTTAAGTGTTTAAGTAATATACAGAAAGAGCATTTACATGGAAATGAGATAACAATTTTCAGATTATATGAGAAATGATTTTATCAAAATATCATAGGATTATATATACCCTTATGTACCAGTCTACCTCTAGTAAAACTAGATTATCATATATCTCATTTAACTTGAACAAACAAAATCAGTATGCATATTGCAGACTTGTGGGTTTAGAAAGAATTTTAAAAGCTATAATTTCTTTCAGCTTTATGTCTTTAGATTTAATAAAAAATTGACAGTCATCTGTAGTCCGTTAAACTTTATTATTAAGCTTTATGACATTTCACTTCTCTTAGCATTTGTAAAAAGAACATACATATTATTGATATGATTAAAAAATAAAAGTTTAATCTTACTTGACATAAAATTTCTTTAGAACTCAGGTTGTTAAGTTTTGAATATTAGTATCCATTAAGTTTTCGCCTTGCAAAAACCTGTAGAAGTCTTTGTGAGAAGTTTCGATTATGAAGAAACTTCGACCGTAAGTTTCCATAAAACTAAAACCAGCGGAAACTTAACATGCAAGTTTCCGTTGCTGAAACCTTCCGGAAACTTGATGTCCTAAGTGTACTCTCAGCATTTTAATGAAGACCATACACATATTATTGAACTGAATGAAAACAAAGTTGAATTTTGACATAAATTTTCTGTAGAACTCAGGTTGATAAGTTTTCAATATAAGTTTCCATTAAGTTTTCGCCCTGCGGAAACCGCCGAAACTTTTGTGAGAAGTTTCCGTCACGCGGAAACTTGCTGAAACTTTTGACTTTAAGTTTCTGCCAAGATTCCGCAATACTGAAACCTGTGGAAAATTCACGGGCAAGTTTCCGCAGATTTCCATTGCGGAAACCTTCCGGAAACTTGATGTCCCAGTTTCTGCAAGGTTTCCGGAGTTGCGGAAACTTGGGGTTTTTTTTGCAGTGACTAATTGTGATATACTTTCCATCAAAATAAACAATGAAATTACTGCAATGTATAATTCTTTTTGTATTTTCCTTCCAAAACTATGTCTAACAGCGTAGTACAATGGGTTAGTGTCATCTAAAAATCTGTCAGTTATGAGTTCGAATCCCACTGGGTCTTTTATAATTTTTACCTTTCCATAAATTTTTTAAACATATTTTTTGGTCTATTGGTATTGTAAAATTTGAAAACCTTAAAATGGTGAAAGTGTTTTAATCATAATATACTTTTATCCCCATCTTCTGTCCCATATCACCTTATTAAATTTAACCAAACTGACATTGTGAATGGTTTTCACTTTTATCCCATGTTACAAATCTAAAAAGAAAACTCCAATTTTTCTGACAGTGCAAAAATAAACCACCTAATTTTACTTGTTTGACACAACACACCATACCCAAGCTATACCTACATATTTCATATGTGGGGAATGCTTTAATCAAGAAACATTTACTAGGTGATGCCCAATTTTCATTGGTAGTAACTTTAATTTCCATTGCTGTGAAGTAACAAATTTCAGATTTGTTATTTGACAACTAACAAGTGATCAATCACCATATGTGCAATTGAATATTTGACCACTTTGTTTGATTTTAAAATGCTGCTAATTTGTACTAATATCTAATGGTTAAAACCTGGGTACTAGGTATATCTACACCTTGGGCTCGGCCCATAGAGCTGCCCAGCGCGTCCCCAGGTGACGGACAGGGGATGGCCTCAAATGGGGCTTGTCTATGGTCCGCGGAAAGCTTGACCGCGGACCATAGTGGGCCGTGTGGTGGTCCTCATTAATGTCCACATAGGAGGAGATCTCTGATCATAAAAACCCGGTATAGAGGAGTCCGTTAGCACACCGGTGCCTCCCCTCGGACAGATAGGGTCCGTTAGCCTAGGCCGGCAGCCTATCTAGGAGAGTGATACTCTGATCCCAAACCCGTAGGGCATGATGCGATAGTCCTACGAGACACATGCCTAGGGGAAGGAAAACCCCGAACATAAACCATTCCTTACTGAGGTTTTGCGCAGGGTCAGCAACCCTACCAAGTAAAAATTCAACACGCTACAGAAACCAATGCACGTCACCAAAACTCTATGGATCCAATAGCTGGTAGTAATATCGACAAAGATAACATGACGCCTAGCGGTCAAAGCAAACAGGAAGCCCCTAGATTGAGTTATTACCTTCTTGGGCCAAAACTTACATCATATATTCCTACTTGGAATCTTAGGACTCTATACGAGGCCAGTGTTATATAGTAGTTTTTCCCCCATAGTAGTTCCCCCCCCCCCGGAAAAATGGCTATATAGTAGTTTTTCCTCCATGGCGGAAAAAACTACTATATAGTAGTCTTTCCCCCATAGTAGTTTTTCCCCTTACGTAACGGTTTGGAAATTATACACGTTCGTTCTGTATTAGTCAGATAACATTTGAAATACAAATGTACTATAGTAATAGCCTGTGGATCAAACCGATGGTGTTATGGTTAATGTGTTTCTAAATACTGTTAAGTGTTTTGTTTGTGCCTGTATGTGTTTATTTATTTTTTGTTTTATGTATTTATTTACAAGTCTTTCTTTTTATATATTTACCATAGTATGCTATTTTCTTCTATTATTTCATTGTAAAAATTGTCGTTTACTTGCGTATAGATGTCAATCATGACGTCAGGCTGTGACTCAAGATTCGATCCCAGGCAACTTTTCGTAATACAAAATAAGCAAAATATGAATTTATCAATCAAAATGTTCCAATGACAAATAAAAGAATTGAACGTGCAAGAATTCCTTGAACATTCAGTTCCTAAATAAATTAAGACTGATGCATTTTATATATCACAATATCGCTCATCATGTAGAAAGTAGATGATGAACATGAAAATAACAGAAGGGAATTCCACCCAGGTGTCCACGATTTGCAATCTACGACAAGGCTTGTCTAGTCGCAGATGTTGTAAATGATGATCACAAGAATGCGATTTCCTTGTCCCTTACGCAAAGTATGAAAGGTGGCATCTAAAAGTATCTATATGCTAAGTTTCAAAGCTCTACACCCTTTTGTGTAGAATATATAGTCAAGGTTAAAGTTTTTGAAAAGTAGGTCACACTTCAAGGTCAAGGTCATTAGGTCAAAAGTCATGGTCCCAAATTAAAGATCTTATCACAAGTAATCTATATATGAAGTTCAAAACCCCTTCTCCTTTTGGTACAAAAGATACAGACAAAGTTTAAGTTTTTGAAAACGTAGAGCACCAAGGTCAAAGTCACTAGTTAAAAAAATCATGGTCCCAAATAAAAGGTCATCACAAGAAAACTATATGTGGAGTTTCAAAGCCGTGTACCTCTTGGTACAAACGATATAGTCAAGGTTTTTGTCACAGGCTAAGAGTCACAGACAGGCCAAAAACTAGATGCCCCCGAATTTCATTCCGGGGGCATAAAAACGAACTTGTTTTTCTTTTTTCCATTTGTATATAGAGATTTCTTGGATTAAATAAAGATATCTCGAAAGAAATTCTAGTGTATAAATCCCTGTTCTAAATATATACATTTGTATTTGGAAAAGAGATTAAAATTGAAGACATTTCTACTTAAGAAAATGAGATATCTCTAAATTTATTGGATATATCTCCTTATAAAAAATTGAGATATCTCTATTTTAAATAGAAATCTATTTATTTTAACAATGTAACAAGCTGGATTTAGTTACATGTATGTGTGAAAAGAAAATCCGGAATTTCACATTGGGAGGAAAATCCACTATATAGTAGTTTTTTCCCGGGGAAAAATGGCTATAAGAAGGGGGAAAATGGCTATATAGCCAAATTTCCCCCGGGAGAAAAACTACTATATAGCCATTTTTCCGGGGGGTAAAACTACTATATAGCCATTTTTCCGGGGGGAAAAATGGCTAGGGGGAAAACTACTATATAACACCGGCAAAGCAGCACAAGTAGCTCTGGAGACGAAGAAGTATAAAATCAACACCCTAGGCATAAGTGAATGTAGATGGACAGGGTTCGGCAAAACAGTGTTAACAACCGGAGAGACAATAATCTACTCTGGCAAAAGTAATGAACATCAGAGCGGGTTCGCCATAATGATGGACAAAGACCCGAAAAAAGCATGCTATAATGGAAGCCAAGTAGTAATAGAATTATAACTGCCAGGTTCAATTCTAAGCATATCAAACTCACAGTTATACAAAGCTACTCGCCAACAAATGATGCCGAAGAGGACAAGAAGGATCAGTTTTATAATCAGCTTCAATCACTGCTGCACAAAGTACCCAAGTATGACATGCTTATTGTCATGGGTGACCTCAATGCAAAGGTTGGAAATAACAACTATAGAAGGGAAAACTGCATGGGGGCACATGGACTGGGATCACTGACTTCTGCGAATTAAAGAACATCAGCATATGTAACACACTATTTCCCCATAAAGATGCACACAAACAAACATGGATCTCACCAGATGGAAGAACAAGAAACCAAATTGACTACATCATGGTATCTCAGAGATGGAGAAGATTAGTGCAGGATACGAGGGTGTATAGAGGAGCTGATGTAGCCGGTGATCACTATCTTTTACGAGCCACAGTAAAACTTAAACTCAAGTCCATATAGAGAGCATCAATTCGAAGGAGATTTGCTGTTAATAAACTTTGTAATCCTGAAACAATACAAGGCTTCAGATTAGAGCTACACAACCGATTCAGTGTACTGGAAGAAAGCGATAACATTGAGACGAAATGGGAAAACATCAGAGAGTCAATAACATCTGCAACAGAAACAACCATAGGCTATGTAAAGAATCGAAAGGAAGAGTGGATATCAACGGACACTTCGACAGCGATCAGCGAGAAAAAGCAATTGAAAGCAAATTTACTGAATAGTAAGACTCAAGAGGAAAAAGAACACAATCAAAATGCATATAAAGAGAAAAATAAAGAGGTTAAAAGATGAGCTAGGAATGATAAAAGAGCTAGAGTTGAGAGAATTGCAGCAAAATCAGAGGAGGCAGCCAGAAAGGGAAACATCAGAGAACTATATAAACTGACAAAATCCTTAATAGGAGGCGTACAGAAAACCACAAACATTGTGAAGGATGAGAAAAACGAACTGCTTACTGAAGAGAAAGAGGTTACGCAAAGATGGGCGAGATGCTTAACAGAGGGGACCCAACGAGCACTCCAGACATTGACAATGACAACAACAATATAGAAGAACTTGATATAAACACAGAGGATATTGAAAGAGATGAGATTTCCAAGGCAATAAAACAACTAAAGAACAATAAAGCAGCAGGAATTGACAACATTAATGCTGAACTTCTGAAAATAGACACAAACATCTTCATTGACACTCTCCATGACCTCTTCAATAAAATTTGAAATACATGCATATACCTAATGATTGGAAGATAGGCCTTATAATAAAACTATTCAAAAAGGGAGATCAAACTGACTGCAACAACTGGAGAGGTGTTACACTTCTATCAACCATCAAAAATATTCGCCAGAATTATACTCTACCGAATAAAGGATGAAAAAGATTCCAAACTACTCAACGAACAGGCTGGATTCAGGAAGAACAGATCCTGCAATGACCAAATATTTGTTCTCTGAAACATAATTGAACAAAGCACAGAATGGCAAGCAGCAACACATCTCAAATTCGTAGACTTTGAGAAAGCCTTCGACAGAGTCCACAGAGAATCCCTGTGGAACCTTCTACGAGTTTATGGCATACCATAAAAAATTGTGGACATCACGAGAAACCTACATGAAGACCTGGAATGTAGTGTAGTCAACGGAAACGACAACTCAGAATGGTTCCCAAAAACATCCGGGCTCTATCAGGGCTGTTTATTATCACCGATTCTATTCCTGGTGGTTATAGATTGGGTAATGAGAAACACCACAAAGAATAACAACTCAGGCATAAGATGGAGGTTAAACAGAAAGCTGGAAGACCTTGAGTATGCCGACGATCTTTGCCTCATATCACCCACCCAACAGACGCTGCAAGACAAAACAAACACTCGTTACAAGACTGCAAGTAGCATAGGCCTCAACATTAACATCAATAAGACCAAGACCATGAGGATAAATACAAGAAACACATCTCCCATTAGCATATACAACGTAGAAATAGAAAATGTAGAGCAATTGTGTTACCTAGGTAGTACTGTTTCGCCATCGGGAGGGACTGCTAAAGATTTCATACAAAGAATTGGTAAAGCAAGGTATGCATTCTCTATACTTAGACCACTGTGGCAATCATCAGCTGTCACAACGACGACTAAGATACCAATATTCAACAGCAATGTAAATCCCATCCTTCTATATGACTCAGAATGCTGGAAGTTAAAGAAAGACGTGGAGAAGAAGCTGAGCGCTTTCATTTATTAATGAAAGCGCTATCCACAAAATAAGATGGTCAGACGTGATTTCAAACAAACGTCTTAAGGAAATATCAGACCAAGATGACATCATAGTGGAAATAACAAGACGAAAATGGAGGTGGATAGGGCATGTCCTGAGGAAAGACTATAATGACATTACAAGGGAAACCATGTATTGGACAGCAGATGGCAAAAGGAAGAGAGGACGCCCAAAAATGACTTGGAGAAGAACTGACTGCAGAAGCGAATTAAAGAAGTTGGGATACACCTGGAACATGGTAGAGAGGCTAGCAAAGGATCGACAAGACTGGAGGAGATGTGTTAAGGCCTTATGCGCCCTTAGGCGTGAAGCGGACTAAGTAGGTAAATAAGTAAAACCTAAAAACCATACTACTGTTGTATGCCAAAAGACACAAGTAAAATTTAAACAACTGCTATACTTTTCAGCAAAGCAGTTATCATATTTGAGGACCTTTTTAGATGCGTACTGTTAACTCCGTTGTCGAACAATTTAGTTAGCCCAACTTGCACTGCAGAAAAAGCTACATAAACAAGTCATTATATATCCGCATGTAATCTTTATACATAACAAATAGCAAAATTACATTTGAACAAAGCCTGTCAAAGGTAAAGTCAAATAGCTGAGACCAATGCATTTTTAAAGTATCATTTTTTGGTCAAACATTTCGTTTCCAAGTGCCATATGGGATTTGTATTAATTTAATTATTTTTTATGCATATATCTCACGTTTTAAAATGTGTCATTTGAACATATATAACAAGAACAAATTAGATCTTACCTATCTTGGCCTTGGTATCACTGTCGTGTCATCTCTTGCACTTTTAGATCCGGATTCATCAGACGCTTCAAAAAGCTGGCATTACAACTTACCTATAAACGTCTGGATAATTGAGAATCTAAGCTAGTTCCGAATGTTCCGATCAAGTGAGTTCCCAATGTGTCAAGGTCAAAGGGAAGTAATACAAACTATCTAACGATATGAAACCGTGTTATGGGCAAAAGACCTTATATGTTATATGCAATTTTTTGACGTCATTTAACGGGGTCTTTTTGTGGGGCAATTTATATACCCCGTGTCGTACATATGCCCCACAAGAAAGGTTTTATATAGAAAAATACCCCATATATCGAAACGTTTCTTTATATAAATATATTAAAATTAAATTAAAAAATTTAAGTAAAATTAATATAAATCGTTCAAGCTACTCCAAAATTATGAATGCAAAATCCTCGAATATAAAAAAATACACTATTTCTCTAATTCGTCAAAATATTCCAAAGAGAATGCAATAAATTCTGTTAGTGTTGCTCCGTTTCTACGTTTGGGTCGATGGCCTTCATCGAGAAAACATAAACATAAAGATGTCTCGTGTTCATGTTTTCTTCATAAAAGCTATCTGCCAAAACGTAGAAATGAAGCCACACTAGCAGGATACATTTTTCTATCACTAATGACAGGTCCAAGCCGTGTTACTGTAATACAAACGCCTAGGTACAGATGGGTGCAGTCCTAACATAACATACACGTTAACGCAAAAAGCGGTCGCGAGGACTGCTCTAGCACACGTGCTAGGACTGCTCGACCGGACGCGCGTGCGCTCCTCACGTTAACGCGGTAGGGAATTCGCGTTAACGCGATTTATTCCCGCGTGCGCTCGGTCCAGTCGCACGTTCACATGTCTATATTTGTAATTCTCTATGCAGTATGGATGGAGAAAATAAAGGGATCAGAATAAATTACCGCGAATGTCGCCATAAAAACTTGTATTTAATGAAATGTTAAAATGACACCCTGCATTAAGGATTTCATATGTAATATAACAAAGGAAATTATCGCGTAGACATGCAATAAGGTATTTATGAAAAAACTTCGTCAGTTTATACTAGCATGATTACTTTCTAATTTCATTTATTTATTTGTTTCTAATTAGTTTATTTATGTATTTATTTGTTTATTCATTAATAACTAATTTATTTTTGTATTTAAATTGTATTTTGTATTGTATAGCTCCATGGTGACTTCTGCCACATAACTCCTCTTTTTTCTTACATGTATTTATTATAATTATTATTAATTAAGTTATTTCTATATTATATGAATACAATATCATCGTTATTATTTTCTTTAGTAATTTTTATTTCCTTATAATTATTATTATAATAATAATAATAATTATTATAATGATTATTTTTATTATTATTATTATTATTATTATTATTATTATTTTCCTAAAATAAGAATAAATTTCATTAAAGTCAATGTTCGGAAATTGCGTTCAATATTTCTAAAATTCATCCCTTAACTCGGAAGCGTTTTACTTAATTATAAATATTTTACTTACACATTAATAAGTTTTTATATTTATATATCGATTATCCTTCAAATCCTTCTATATGAATATGTTAATACAAGTTTTAAGTTGTAAGCAAGCGAACGTGGCTGTCAAGACGTTCACGCGGCAGTCAAGCGCGTTCACGCGGTGTCGAAATGAAGTTCACGTGGAAATCTGCGTTAACGCAAACGCGTGTGCTCAGCAGTCCTGAGCGCACGAGGAAAGCAAACTTCACGTTAACGCGACGTTAACATAATGTTATGTTAGGACTGCACCTCACTGTACAACCAAAACATTTCTATAAGAGGAAAGTAGATCAGTGTTGTGACGCACGACTATACAGTAGTTTTTATTAGTCAAGGTAAATCTGTAGGAATTTTAATCACCCAAATTTGGTGTTTGAAATGTAAGATTTGTCGCTTTTATCGTCAAGAGGGCCAGGTGTTATTGAAACTTAAATTCTATGAATAATTCACACGAACTGGCACATGTAAGCATGCTTTTTATCACTTACCATCCTCCTTCGAAAAGTGGAAAATTAACAAGATTCTAGTTTGATTCGAATGAATAACGTAAAAAACTTAACTGCTTAACTACTGAAAATGAAACGGTTAGGATATATATTGAACGGATATTTCGGTATTGCTTTAGAATGCAATTGGAACAATAAAGTTTGGGAGAGCCTGTCCGATGTGCACATATATTGTGTACTAGCCTTAACCTACCAGCATAGCTTTGTATTATGTTACAACCGATTCGATAAGTAAAGACCACCATTCTTATTCAAATTCCAAACTCTAACGATAATATATTGTATCTAATTGTACTTGCGTAATCTTATCTGCCCTTGTGACATTTTATGTCGCAAACCACTACGTCTTCCACATTCACCATAGATAACTTAAAATATCAGATGACAGCACATCATCCCTGTACAAAAGATGGTATTGAACGCAACAGATTGCGAAAGATTACTAAACTTAACCAAATTATTCTGTGTACATTTGACGTGTAGTGTCGAATTTATCTTATTTGTATGATTTTGACACCTCACATGTTCATCGGAGAAGTATGCTAAATGAAATAATATTGTAGGAGGTTTTTTGAATTTGAAATCTATGCATTAATGTCAATGATTGATTGGTCAATTTACTATTCTCTTGCTAACGTTGGGATAACTTCAAATATTTTGGTACCACTGTAGCCAATACTACAAACATTTTCATTTTAGTGCTCTAACCATAAGGCTTTCGGTTCGTTGACTCTCCTCAATATTATCAATATAAGAAATTAGGAAGTACACGTGTTTAAGTTCCAGTGACATCTGGTTTTGGGTCGCCGAGGATGGAAAATAATCGAAATGAATGTGCGACTGTAGTGAGTTATTTGCTTTTGTTTATACTCTATCTTCAGAGGCCGTTTTTAAAAGGGAAGCGGCAAGTGGTTTCTTAGTTTTATATCTTATGTCAAGATTTTTAAAAATTCTAAGATGCAAACGGGAAAATGTGTAGTTTTGGTAATCCCTTCGCCTATATTGGTATCATTGAGGGAAAGGGGCGCAACGAGCCAAAAGCCCTATGCCTTAACTACTGAACCGGAAATTTTTAACTATAATTTCAATATCCACTGAAAGGACACCTCGCGCTTAACCATTTAGCATTTAAGTATAATAATTTCTATAGTTAACGCTAAGCCTGCTATATATATGAACACTGAATTGAACAGAACATGACCGAGATACATTGATACTGATATTGACCTACCAACGTCTTTTTGATAATGTAAAGAGACTGTTTTGTAAATATTTACCAACGTTAAATAGTGAGCACGTAAATATTGTAATTCCAAAGTCGAACGATAACGTATCTTATCTCACTGTCTGTTCTTAAGTATTCCCATCTAGCCTTATGACATCTATGACGCAAATTGCCAGTGTATCTTTCCGAGAAAAACACTTGTACGAAGAGAAATTGTTATGATACCTGATATATTGTCATTAAACTTAATTCCATTCTTTATTCCGGCGAATCAAAATCCGCTAGACATATCGAAAAAAAAAATCCCTGGAGAAGCATGATTTGTGGAAAAAATTTGGAAACAATGTAAGGCTTTCCTCCTCTTCTTTTTTACGATTTAAAGGTTTGTGTCAATACAAACATTTCAACATTTGTTTTTCATATTGGTCACTTTCATGAAGCATTTAGGAACCCCGATATCAGATTTATATACATGCATGTGTGGGTTTAGAGTCGATACGACACTATACTTAAAATTCTAATGACATTAGAAATTTCACAATAAATACAATAAATGCTACTTGCTGACGCTCTTTAGCAGGTTGCATTCATATAACGACGAAATCAAAAATAAGTTTTCAGCAAAGTTAATGAATTTATTGAAAAAGAATAAAAAAATCAAATAGAAAATTTGATTAAATATATTATTGAATAGATAGCGGTACCGACATTTATTGAATTCTTCATTTTGAAATTTGAAATTTCATTGATAAAACAAGTTTGTTCCTTTCATTGTCTTGTTATGTTAAAACTCATTGAGCACAATGTGTGAAATACGATAAATTTATACGGGTTATCGCTAATGCTCGACTTGTATTGGACCTTTTTTATTCAGAATGAGAATGTAACCTTGGAGGATTCGTTCATATATATTTACACATTTTTATTGTAACTAAATTAAACATGATACAAGAGTGAGGTATCACTTCATCATTATAGAATACAACTGCAAATTGCTTGTGTAACTAATACTGATAAATTTAGATAATGAGATCCCTACAGAATATTACCAACATTAGCTGCAGATAGCCAAAAACAAAGTGTCCCATTTTGATGCACTAAGGCTATTGAAATTTATATTTATTCCGTAATAATACTCATATTTATGTTTTATGACCTCTTAACATGAGTATGTTGTCAATACTTGCTCTCTGTATGGGGAATATATTGACATGCTTTTAATATATTTTCTTTTAATGTTCCTTTAATTGACTGTCGGTATCGTAACCCCGGCACTTTCAAATATTTTTGTAATATTTTTTTCCGTATATAATTTACTAGCATCACTGAAGAGACATGACTTGTCGAAATGCGCATATGTTGCACAAAACCAAAAGGTATATATGTTCTATATTTATAATCATGTTTTGTGCGCATGTACTTGGTGTCCTTTATCAGATGTCTTCTGTTTTCTCTTTACTGTACTACATTTGGTGGGTGAAAACTGGGGCTGGACATCTGTTAAATATACCAATGAAATGACAATTTTCACTAAATGTCTGATAATTTCTATTACTATATTACATTCAAAAAGTGTTTACGATTTATCTTGCTTTATCTGATCCTCTGCTTGTCCATGACGATGTTTCCTAATATTCGTGAAGATATAGATATAATAGGGTACATATGACTACAACTGTAAAATTGTCGTAGATTGGCGTTAAACTGTATTTGATTGAAACTACTTTGAAACTTTATCTGTCTCTGTCCCGTTTCCTTTGCAAGTTATCAGCCGTTATTATGCGGCTCAGTGGAAAGGATATAAACACCTAAACAGTGAATTTCTATAAGCCATAATCATGTTTAGCAATGTCCAAAGTTTAATAGACATTGGTGACAATGGCAAGACTGATATTACAAGCTATGTAGCCCGAGTTTGCTTTGGATATTTATAAAACTTAAAAAAAATTATAGAATAACAAGAAGAATTTATAATTGGTGTCAAGGGCAAAACGGATTTTACAGGCTGTATACTCCAAATTTCCTTGGGATGATAATAAAGCTTTGGAATAACAGGAAGAATTTACAGTGTGGACAATACAATGGTATGCTTCATACCTCTTAACTTAACATTTGTCTTGTATAGAAATATCAAGTATCTGAACATTTGAGTGCTGTGAATTTTGTGGTGTACTGTATTTATGGCAAATAAATGCTTTCATGTGATTGGTTCGTTCTTTTTATCAGTAAATAATACGTCACGTCACAGCCTTTGATTAAAGTAGATAAATACATCGTTCTTGCCAGATAGCAACACAGATCATCACTACTTCGGCAGTAACGATTGACGGTTGTCTCCAACATTACTTTGGTATGTATTTTAATTATTTTAACGAATGCAATCTATAATTCGCAGTCACTATCATGTTAAAGAAATACGATGAAAAAGTGTCACATTTTGTCATCGAAACAATTAACCAAAGTCGCTGTTTCCATATGTTTTTCAGTTTTGCAGTATGACTGTATTTATTACGGTAATTTTATTGCTAAATCGGCAGATTGACTAACGGGCAGTGGAGACCCAGAGTCTCAGTCTTAGCCGTGACTGATGGGTATCCTTGACTCGATAGGGATGGTACTAAAATTCCTCACGGATAGCTGGGACTAAATTCATGAGTAATGCATAAAAAAATTTCGCTACCATATAAGGCAATAATTTTGATTTGAGAATCAGACAAATACTTCCTTCTTCTTGCTGTGTTATTTTCTACTGATTGTGCTTTATCTTCACTTTTATGTTCACTTTGATTCTATTCTTTATATTGTAGATCTGTTCTCCAAGGACTTCCCTCCTTATAACAGTATGTATTCAAACATGGCCAGTCGAAACAGGTAAGTAAAGAATATGAGAATCTTTTTTCAATAATTATAATTTTGAACACCTATATGCACCAATTCTATTTAAATCATGAGATTAAAACATGTATGGTGTATCAGGATTCTTTGGCAAATCAATTATCGTTGCAATTATTACAAGCCAAGACAATTAAATATTGTAAATATTTTAAATTTTATGAAACATGCTCTTATCTAAAGAACGATAAGGTCGTATTATCACACAAATTAATGATGAGAAGCAACACGAACGAGGTTTTCGATAAGTATATTCTATATAATAGCATAATTAGAGGCTTATATACTCTGAATCATTATTTCACACAAATATAGTCCATATGAATTTGAGGCTAATACATATATATGCTATATCATCAAATAATCTAAGATAAAATATAGTTCATGTAATATCATAATTTGTGGTCAATATATTCCATATCTGATATGAACATATTTCTAGTAAAAGGATAATTTCAGATTTGTATTACATAAAATAGCATAGTCTGACATAAATATATTTATATAAAAGTATTATTTCCGAGTATGAAAAGTCAGCACGCGTGCCTACGGGGAATATCTGCAATTTACAAGCACATTCAGAGAATTGTGGTCCTCCGCTTTCGGAGTTCTATCAGTAAGGGTGCAGTGATCTGTGACATATTGTCATGGCTGTGCATGTCTACATGTATCTGCAGCGGAACCTTGTAAAGTTTGATGATATTATACTAGATTCTAACTTGATTGAGAATTTATATTAGGTTTACACAAACCAAATATGAAGGTTTAAATGTGCAATCGTATTGATCCAGAATATCATATAGCATACTTGAAAAGGGACTTTATTCTTTCAAACAAATTTCTTGTACTGGCTAAAGAACTCCTATGAGAAGTTTATCAGTTAGTCCAAAACGCCCTTAGAAACACGGAGTGCTGCTATTCGGGGAGGGACAAAGCATATGGATGTCTTATGTTTCTCATAACGGGATGTGTCTGAGCATTTTGACTGATAGAGTATAGTAGACATGACGCAGAAACGAGTTTTATTAAAGGTCGTTAACCCAATCGTAGACGTAACTTGCGAGTTTGCCTTTCACTAAACATCGTAACTTACGATTATGCGTAGATTTGCGTGTAAACTTACGTATGCCCAGTAGCAGAAGTTACTTCGCACGTTAGCAAAATGGCGGCCGTTTTGTCGTTAGTTCAGAGACAAAATGAAGGTGCCTTGAGAAGAAAGCGTGGTTTTGAGACAGCGGCAGCCCTAGACGCATTAAATGACATACAACTTATTAGCTGATATAGGTTTCCACGCCATACCATAATATAAACGATAAAAGCTTAGACCGACAGCAAAGAGATATCAATCTATTCTCTCCCAGTTACAGGTAATATTTTTGTTTAAAAATAAAAAGCAAATACTTCGGAAAGGTCTGATTTATATCAACGAAAACGATATCCATGCGCATCAATATTCTGTAAATTCACAGTACTTGTTTCAATGCATTCCTCACTATCAGACTGTTTGAATTTTCAGTTGCGTACATAACTACATAAATGTTATGCAATAACAGATACAATCTATCATACCCCTGTATTTTGATATGTATTCCATTGAAGGTTATTTATTTTAGTAAGAAGGGGAAAACACTATTCAATGTAAAATAGGAAAGTAACTGGTGTCACAAAACTGGCACTAATAACAAGTATACTTTGATTTTCTAGGTAATCGCCGTATAAAGCCTATTTAACTGCATAATCACAGTTGTTTTCTATGTGTAAAACAAGTAAAAGTAATTCACATGACAATTTTCCAACGCCCATCCTTCGTCATCAATACTTTTTTTTCAATAAATATTGCAAGTTTGATCAAAATATTTGCTTCTTTTAACAAAGAACAAAATTATAAATAATGAGATTAATAATTAATTTTTCTATAGAGGTAAAGCAGTAAAACCGATTTATCAGCTTTGTAAAATACGATACAGTTAGTAAATCGATTTTATCTCCATAGAAGAATGTTACTCGTGACTATTACGTCAACAATATAATATATCTAACTGAGCTATAATATTCACATTTGTAAAACCATATGTGTTCGAATCCAAGATGAGAGCATATATATATGTAATGAATTCGTAAGGTTTCTTCATAACTGTAGTGTTTATTATATATTAAATTGTGTCTTTGGCTTTACTATTTTTATACAGGGGTACATTTCCAAGAGATACAAAGACCAAAACAGTGCCTTGTTTAACTAATTCTTTTTCTTTTTCAGCGTATCTATGCATGTGAACAGAATAGTAAAATTTCTAACATCATTTTGTTATGTAAATTCGTAAATATGTTTCGCAGAGTGGATAGAACACATTAGTATACATTACTGTTACGGTTGAAAAATATTTTTCAATGAAGTATGCTACTAAACATTATGTTTGTATTGTAGATGTCATCACATCAGTGGAGGATATCTGCCATTTAATCCTCTTCAGTGCACACTTATCACTGGGACTTGCTTCAGGTTCCATATTAAAGCATTATGTGAGAAAATTATCCCTATTACATGATGACAGAGTAACGATGCACCACAACAACAAAATTGACGGAGGAGCAGTTTCACAATCAGCACATGAAATAAGACAACAAGTTGTATCTAGAATTTAATTAAATTTGATAATGGTTGAAAGACATATCACTTTATTTGAAAAGTACTTTTTTTTTACTATTGGCTATTCTTTCTCATGCCTTTACTTTCTTGCCCTATTTTTAGGTTCTATTATTTCCTCGATTTCACTGTCATAAAAAAAGACATTACAAAAAAAAAAAAAAATTAATAAATAAACAAATAAACATCTTTATTTATTCCTTATTGAAGTTCACTTATTAGAAATAATTTATAATTTGATAATATGTTTTAATAATAAAATTTAATACTTAAAAATTACATTTTAGTGAGAAAAAAATTACATTTTAATAAGAAAAAAGTTTCAAATGAATCCATCATTTTCAACCTTCATGTAAAAGGGAGTAAATGGGAAATGGTTGTAGACAATTCCGCCACACACGCATATACATCGTTACATTTCGTCACATTTACCACACTTATATCCCTTTCATTTTCTGTAATGAATTTAACCATTATCAAATATTAATGGATTAATAGAATGTCATAAATTATCTTACATCTTTTATACTGAAAAACCTAATATGGTTGAATCTAATTCGCGACAGACATACAACTAGATTTTAATCTTTAACATTATATCTTCTTTTAGTTATATGCTTGATGTTATAGTTAAATGTCTTAATAAAAAGTGCTTATTAAGTGTTATTTGTTCCATTTATGAAACTAGCAATAAACTTTATAAGGATAAGTTGGATAAAAATGTTCTATTACATTTTTGTAAATCTACCCCAAGCTTTTATTACGCTGTTTGTATTATTCACCTACACACTAGTATCTGCACCCTCATCTATGGTATACATGGCCTCAAATGAATTATTGCTTAAGAGCTGAAAATACCAAACAACATAATTAAATTTTAACATCTTTCATTGTGATATAAACTAGTCCTGAGGTTTCAGCTAAAGTGCTATTAGAATGCTGGGGTATTTTGCATTTTGTTAATATTCTAATTGAATTTTTATCAACTTTATAGAAATTGCCGCTCCTTTTGCTTCAGTATTTCTCTGATAGATATCTAAAAATACCCATTTTACGGGAAAACCGGACTACAATTAACGCTTCCTGTACAACTTTGTTGTACAACCTTTAAACTGTGCCTTCACAATGCAAACATTAACACCATAATTAAAACTCAAGAAAATGTAGCGTTGGCACAACTTCTGACGTCACATATTACGGAGACTAACGAGTGAAGAAATCCACCGAGGTGTTTATGGATTATCGTATATACCTGTATCATGTAATTGGTTATACAGCAATGCAATTTTTTCACCGAGATGTAGACGCTCACAATGTATAGAAAAATTGTGAACATTCTTATAGCATATTAAAACATAACAAAAGCAGATAAGAACAATAATTTGATAATTCCCTGTAGAAACTTATTTGGAATGAAAACTCCGACGAAACAAATAGTTTGCAGAACAGTTGACTCTTAACATATGGGTCCGTGGTTCGAATCCAGCAATAAGTTGGCCGGACTGACACTAGCAATAAATGTCTTTTTCTCCATGGTGAATTCTGCCACATAACTGAGTCAGTAACTCCTCTTTTTTCTTACATAAAATGTAACTTATAACCATATTAACGTATTATTATCTTGAAATGCTCCAAAAGCAAAATATATTTATTATACCTAAATATTTTTTTTCAATATTGATGAAAATATTGTTATCTACATACTTAAATCTAACTTTCGTGGATTGAAGATGAAGACAGCTTGAGGGCCAACTACAAGTTTCTCATAAGTCTAGCTTTCAGTTCTTTTGTACTGACATGAAATATATACTTCAAATTTTCAGTCATCAATTTAAGTAAATCACTCTAAAACTAAGGAGTATCTCCCTCATGCATAGCTCTGTCCTTAGATAGATTCTTTGGTTCACTTTTCGGTCGTTTTGATTTCAACACAGCTCTTTAAATATTTATATATGTTGGGAATTCCAATCATTTGGCCACGAGCATTACTGAAGAGACATAAGTTGTCGAAATGCGCATATGTTGCACTAAATTAAAAGGTATATATGTTCTATATTTATTCTACTCTCTTTTTTGTTGAGGGACCCCTTTTATAACTGGCTCTGCGAGTCCCATAAACGCTCTTCTAGGTTTCTTCCATAGTCCGCCCACATGTGGAGATGCCATCGGTTATGTAAAGTATGTAATCTAAAACACAGGCTTAATATACATGCAAGACATTTATCATTGCGAATGCTGAGGGTATATCACTACAGTGATTAATTTTAAGATTTGTATAGATATTTTTGATGGTGCATTGTCTTGGTCATCTAGTGAATGGCTGCAAGATGATACTAGGTCACAGGATAATTTAAACCTCAATGAACAGGAGGGGGTAGTACCTTCCTACATATATAAGATATCTCGTTATCCAGACTTTTAAATGATATTGTGGACTGAGACCGAATCCGATCATTTTACACAGATTTGACACCTTCTATACTAGAAGGTTACCTACTTCGACTTCTCCATATATAAATACATATGGAATTTACACGATCTGTATCTTTCTACTGGGTATATGTGACGGGTGTTGCTAGCAAGCAGGAGATGCTCACTCTCCACGGGCACCTGATCTTTCTCCATCACAGGGGGTCAAATATGCTCTTCAAGTAGACATATTTTGTTATTTTCCATTTGTTTTTCATTTTCACTGATTTTGTATGTCCTCTGGTTTTATGATTTTTGGACTTGTGCTTTGGATTTATCCATCATCTTTACATACACAGATGTGCTGCTGTAATGGTGTATACTTTTAACATCACCCAATATAAAATGTGGGTATAATTTTCCCTTTAATTATATAACAATTGGCATCTTTCTAGTCATAAAATATATGAGTAGATAAAGCGTATGTGTATATTACAAGAGATCATTTTTGCACTAAAATCTTGATTACAGAAACTGACTGCAAGCCTATTCATGGTAAATAAAAGGAAATTTTATTTCTGGTATTATCGTTAATACGACACCTTTTATTGCATATTACACAGAAGTTTATGTAGAATACATCGGCAATATTCGTCAGTATATGAATGGGTACATTTTTATATTTCCCTCATTTTATTAATGAATAGGGCTCCAGAGACTTCGGTCGCACATCTGTACCTAAAATCATTGTTAAATCAAGTTAACCCCCCCCCCCCCCCATCCAGGTGATGACGACTTACTATATCTATCTTTTTTTAAAACATAGAGTTAGAATTAAGAGGATAGTCTTAAGTTTAAAGTTAAGACCTATTCATGTAACGTGTCGTAAGTTTAGTCTTAGAATAAACTACAAGAACAGAAATCGGTCGTAAATTTTAGACTTATGACAAATATCCACCTTCCTAAACGCTTGCGTACACAAGCGTACCACAGCGAATATTTATTCCGCCATGCCCATCACCAGATGTATATCGTTTAATTTATTGGCGTCCTAGAATAGGAAAGAAGAGAAATAGAGTCGAAATTTTTTTATTTAAATTTATACGAAATATAAGTGTCAGCCATCATTCATAGATCAAAAACTGATGTGTCACAATTAACATTATTTTCAGTTAATGAGCAACACTGATTAACAATAATGCACGATCGATGAGCGTGAGCTACGTTATAATATCTACATAGATACAGATGTCTAGAAAAAATTCTTTTTTTCTTTTTTACCGTTTTATCACAGTTCATGTGTAGAAAATTAAAATGTCATGAAATGTCTCAATGAAATGTATAATTTCAGAGGAGCTAGAAGCACCAAATAAAGTAATCATAACAATGTATAAACGTCGCAGACTACATTATATTATAAAATTATACATTATATTGTAATAATGTATAAACGTCGCAAACTACATCATTTTATAAAATTACATCTTAATATTACATCTAATTATAGTTTATCGTTTATTTTTTCAATATTGTAACTGATTAAATAATTTAATTGTTTATACAAGAAATTCACAAAGAAATAGTTATGTTGTTTATGTATGTATCGTTAAGAGAGCGCAATATTCTATTGTAATGTAAAATACGAAGGTAACTGCTGTCGCAAGACTATGGTACTAACAACAATGTAACACAATGGACATCCACAGACCTCTGAAATTCCGTGAGCGTCTCTCGTTTGGCTGGTCTCAGTAGCCGTGAATGCTCTTCAATACAGACGAAACCAAGATAGTTCAACACTCTATACATACATAAATGTAAACAAATACGTAGAGAGTGCCACAGCCATACAAGATCAGGAAAAAGGTAAAATATCACTTAAGTCGAACCCTCCCCGGGGAACTTTTTTCACGAGCTAGAAACATATCATATGTAGGGAGATGTTTTACAGAAGTAAAGTGTTTCGATCGAGAGTGTCATGGTGGTAATGTTTGAAGTGTTTCATGTTTGTCCTCATATGTGAATGTATGACAGTCGACCTGGTGAAAGATTTTTCAATTCATCTACGTGTTTGATTATGGCAGACAGCGGAAAGCAATATCTCGCTATTAAATTTTCGACGTCGATATATTTAGGTATACTTTTGTAGTCTGTTTGTGTTCATTGTTCGGTCACGACATTCTTTCTCTTCTTATGTTTATATTGTTTGAAATTTCTATTGCTAACAAGGATCAGCCCGTCTTTCCACTTTTCCTGTCGTTGTCACCAATACCTTAACTTCAATTTAGAAAATTAGACTTGGGAATGGATCTGCTAGTCTTAAAGTTACGACCAAATTTACACTTCAGAAAAAGCGTAAGGTGTTTTGTGAACAGCTCATTTCTCCTTAAGTCTAAGAATTCTACCTGCTTCTTTGTGAACAAAAGGACGAGACTCGAGGGAAAAGTGCAATTTTTCTGGCGTAAATTACATTGATGAGCGTAATTCACTACCCTACAAGCAACAAACACAATCGAATAATGTAACTATATAAAATTGAAATTTTATCAATAAAGACATCAGTGTACTTACTTTTTTGTAAACTGATTTCATGCAGTCTTTTTGTCTTGCTTGTGATCGTCGGTGAAAATGTCTACGTGTTGACCTTGGCAGATGACATTTCTTTTATCTGCCAACATCCCATTTCGTCCAGTTCGGGTTTTTATCTTTTTAGTCTACCTTGTTTTACTTAATAGACGACAACAAATTCGAAAGTGAAATTACACAATATTGATTTCTCTTTGTTAAGAAATTGTCCGTCTCCTTGTTAAAGCGTTTCAGTCATAGAATACGACTGACACTTCGTTCAAGCCTACGTTTACAACTGGACTTGCATCTTTTAGTGAAATGCAACTTAAGCATACATAGACTTAGTAGTAAAGTCTACGTCTACGTTTAAGTATAAGACTACGACTTTTGGGAAAACTCGCTCCATACACGTCGAGTCAAAGCCGCAAGTAGTGACCCTATATAAATGATAGGGCCACATTTCCTAACGTCGCATAAACGTGCAATTTTGATACACGGAAAGGTTCGCATGATTCTCCGCATTTCGACATAAACTATCTTAAATATATAACAATTAAGCAAAAGACTGGCAATAATAAAGTACACCCGATCTGTCCTCTGGAGGCTCCACACAGATTTTTCTAACCTGTGTCAAATTTGCCGGTTTGTTTATACCCTTTGGAATACTAACATCGTCCTATACTTATGAATTATCATGAAGATATCCTTCTCTTGGTCGATATTTTTAATCACGTACGCATGTATGAAATTTTCAGCATTAAAGTGTATCCATTTTTTATGAATCTGCATATTTATTTGTATATATTTACAGGATTTGCTTTATTTTAACATACTTTACCTTTATTATGTCAGAATTGTGGATATAGAGAAGAACATTAATTACCAATCATTAAACTCAACGGAGACAACACATGTACAAGGTTATTATAATCTGGTTTTTTCATTTTTATTCTTATTATTTTCACTGTTATTATTATTATTATTATTATTATTATTATTATTAGTAGTAGTAGTAGTTAGCCGGTATGGCCTAGTGGATAAGGTGCTCGGCTCCTGATTGATAGGTACATTGCAAAGGTCTCAATTTCTATGCAATGCACCAGGAAGATGCTGTCACCAAATACGTGAAATAATCCTGTGTCCGGCGCCATAAACTGAGAATATACTTAAGTCATAATTTCAAATTCTTGTGTTCAACAATGAATAAATAACTAGGATTTGGATTTTATTGAGCCTTATTCTATCGATAATTAGAATTAAACTAAATTAAAAAGAAATAAATGACTTAATAATTTTTTTTCAGTTTATGGTGCCAGACCCTGCAGTGGCGTAAATCAATAATCCATCAATCAATATCATTATTATTTCAACATATATACAACTACTAACCACCGACAGAAAAACTTGTATTGAAAACGTTTCCTCTAAAATGTTTGGTTTTTAATATTTAGAATAATGTTCTGTCAAAATTCTACGCGTGTGTTTGTGTGAACGCGTTCTTACTATTATTTAATTTACAAATCAAATTTAAATTATATATACTAGCGCAAGCAAGAAACTTTGAAGTTAAGTAATTTCATTTATAGATTCATATACAAAATATTATTATCTCCTTTAATGCATTGATTTTCAATTCAAACATGAGATCACGGATTATGTTCATTATGGTTGATACGAACAGCCACTGTAGATAACGGGAATGCAAAAACTTTTTAATAGGTTGTATGACCGTAATTTGCTTCGATGCATTCTTCACCCTTAGGACGCATTGAACAAATCAGGTTATGCACAAATGCCGGAGGAATGTTTCGCATTATGCGCAATAAAGAACGACTTAAAATATTCAACGTAGCAGGAGGTTTAGCTCTTGATAAAGACGTCGTGCCATTTCATCCCTAACATTTTCTATTGGTTATAAATCCGGTGACAGGGCATTGTAGGACATTCACGTTTTCCTATTGTTGATAGTGAAAACGCTTGGTGTGTGCAGTCGTGTGTTTTCCTGCTGCAGAATGTCGTTACGCTGATGGTTGTGAATAATGGAAGTTCGCCCGTTACACAACCCTCTAATATCACTAAAGGGGTTCTTACACTTACTGAAATTCAATCCCAGACCATAGCGCTCCCTTCGCTAAACTGGCGGCGCTGAATGACACAGGCATCAAATGTAAAGTTCTCTGGTACAACGGTAAGCTCTAACACAATCGTTACTGCTTTCGAGATGAAATCTCGACTCGTCCGTAAATTGAATTTCCACACAATCTGTTATTGAAACCACAATGCCTCCAACATCAAGCTAACCTCTGAACAGATCCGCTTTGCTTATATTGTCTTCATAAAGCGTCTACAGTGTTAATATGTACTCCAAACTACTTTTAGATAAAGGACGTAAACGATAATTTTAATTATCTGACGCATCTCTGAAACAAAACGTGATTCCAAAAACCAATGTTTTTCTGTTTCAATACATTGAATACTGTCAATGAATGGAAGAAGTTCTCATCGTCTAGAAGCCACGTGTTGTGTAGCCGCGAAACACCGTAATATATATATATATATATATATATGTATATATATATATATATATATATATATATATATATATATATATATATATATATATATATATATATATATATATATATATACATATATATATGTCAGTCAGAGACAAATTGTTGTGCAAAAATATACTAATATTTTAACTAAAAATGAGATCGATTATTTGACAGTCTTCCAATCAAAGACTAGTAATTTTTACTGATTACCAAAAATACACAAATCAAATCAAATAAAACATGCAATATACCAACAACAGTCTGATTATACTGAAATAATTAACCCTTCCGATTTAAAATGCAGACCTATAATTGATGGACCATCCTGCCCTACTCATAGACTGAGCAATTTAATAGATATATTATTACAACCAATTTTAAAGGGAATAAAAAGCTACGTAAGAGACGACATAAACTTCCTTAATAAGATTCCATCAACAGTTGATCCCAATACCTCATTAACAACTCTTAATACAAGTCTTTATTCAAATATACCACACGAATTCGGTAAAGAAGCAATTACCTATTGGATAAAATTACATCTAAAATTGTTACACCAACGCTTTAACGAAAAATTTATCATAGAAGCCATAAACTTAATTATTAACAATAATACATTCCAATTCAATAATAAGCAATATAAACAAATCTTAGGTACTGCCATGGGAACTAAAACGTAGCTAAATCATTGTAAATATTGTGGAGGCGGTATAATATTTTGGAACAAATCATGGGGTAAAATAGAAGATTTACATAATATATTACAAGACTTATATCCTTATATAAAATTCACAATGGAAACAAACGTTAAAGAATTACCCTTTTTAGATATAATGATTAAAAAATGGTAATAAAATTATCACAGATATTTATCGCAAACCAACTGATACGCAACAATATTTACACTTTAAGAGTCATCATCCTAAATCTTGTATAATATCAATACACTCTTGCAAGGCGTATATGCACAATTATTAAACCGTCTGAATTAAGATCAACTAGATTGAAAGAATTACGAAGTTCTCTAACACATCGCAGATATCCCATAACATTAATAAGTAAGGGATTCGAGATGGCCGAAGCCATACCGATATCAATTCTACGACAACTCACTAAAATGAAAGACACTAAAAATTCATTAGCATTTATTTCAACATGAAAAAAGGAAATCCAAAAATCTTTAGTTAAGAATTTAAACATTTAGAATATTTAAGAACAGACGAAAAGATGAACAGAATTCTAAATAAGATACAAATTATCGAAAGCAAGAGACAACCAAAAATTCTAAGACAATTAATTACATCTGCGAAAACAAATTTTAATACTGAGGAATTGGAAAAACGTGGGTGTAACAAAATGTAAGAATAAAAAATGTAAGGTATGTGATATAATTATGAAAGGAATGTGTATAATTTAAAACATGGCAGCATTCATTTCCTAGTAAAACAGAAATTAATTTGTAATTCTAAAAATGTAATATATTTCATATCATGTGACAAATGTAAAGAAGACTATATTGGGTCAACACAATGTTTAAACCACAGAGTAGCTTTACATAAAAGCAATATAAAACACTCACAAAACCGAGTGTTATTTGTGAGCAAATACCTTCACCACTGTAGTAATGGCAAATTTAAGGTTATGTCTACAAACCAAACAGACAACTATTCAATCATTACGATCAAAGAGCAAGATTTCATCAATATATACAAACCTTCACTTAACAAAACAGCATCATCCCAGGTAGTGGAATGAGAGATTATATCAGATACTTTTGTTAAAATACTTACTATATACTTTATCTGATAATTTTGACCTGTGTAATAAACCTGTCAATGAAATATATGATCTACATATATATGATATGCCTTAAGAGTGGAATAATCCCGTAAGGATTTAAGAACATATTTGATGTATTGTTCTACTAAAAGAGACAGATACATGGACGAAAAACACTATTTATATATTAAATTTTGTTTCATACAGATACAGAAGCAGGGGAAAATGTAAGAGAAATTTAGCACTATTGCAATTAATGCTTGATGCTTAATTTCATAACCTTGCATCAAAGAAATGTGTATATACCTTCCTATTTATGCCAGTATGTAAATACATTTCTAACTTAGAGAAAATATGTTGCAAAGTTTTACACCTTTTGCTTTAATTGCTTTAACTGCTTTTGCTTGTATTAAGTTAAAGATATTTGGAATAGCAATCGATTTAGTTTCAATGTCGAACTAATATTACGGCAAAATTTGCTGAATTTTATTTTGGTTCATCATAGATAGACTATTGAAAAGTATTTCTTTTTGCTTCTGTTCGTGTTATTATTTCAAGTTATCAGATATCCTTTTGAAAACAATTTAGATAATAAGGAGGGAAAAAGTTTTCAAAGCCTCAAAGACAACGAGTCAATCGTCATTAAAAAGGCTGACAAAGGATCTACTGTCGTTGTTATGAACAGGTCCGATTTCGTAAAAGAAACTAACAAACAGCTTTCTTGCCCTTCTTTCTACACCAAACTCGATACTGACCCCACTTCCGAATTTGCTAAGACTATCGTAGTAGATTTAGTAAAGATGTGTGATGCAGGTGAGATTGACGAAGATACATTAGACTACCTCTGCCCTGGAAACTGTAGGCCAGGTCAGTTTTATTTGCTTCCCAAAATTCACAAAAAGGGCATCCCTGGCCGTCCCATCGTCAGTGCTATTGGTCATCCCACTGAGAAAATATCACAATTCCTAGAATACAATCTGCGTCCACACAACATTAATAAAACACCTAGTAGTAATTTACCACACGGCACCCTCCTTGTAACCATGGATGTCACCTCTCTATATACCAATATCCCTCACTACGAAGGGATAGAAGCTTGCAGAAAAGTGTAGGATTCGAGGCAAATCAAAAAGCCCTACACCAAGTCTTCGGTAAATCTCCTTGAACACACACTCAAACTTTACAATTTCATGTTCAACGGTGAACATTACCTCCAAATCAATCCTATATCCATGGGAACCAAGATGGCGCCCTCATATGCCAACATCTTCATGGGTGAGTTAAAAAAAAAGCCTTCTCGACCAGGCCCCAGTCAAGCCTATGAGTTTGCTTCGTCTTATTGATGACATTGAAATGAAATGGACAGCTGGTATAGAGCATCTGGATGAATTCATTATTTTTTCCAACAAGATTCATCCTTCCATAAAGTTCACGGTTGATATTTCTGACACCACTAATGTCTTTTTGGATACTAGATCCACCCTCCTGAACGGAAAGATAACCTTTGATCTTTACACTAAGCCCACCGATTCTCACCTTTATCTGAGGCCCGATAGGTGTCATCCTCCCCATGTCTTCAAAGGCATCCCGAAAAATCTACCCATCAGAGTACGGCGAATATGCTCGACTGATGACTTGTATTGCACCAGGAGCTCGGAGCTCAAACAGAGACTTTGCCCCAGAGGCTACAATAGGGACTCTGTTCAAGTCCATTGGTAGAACAAATTTGCTCGAATACAAGATCAATGACGCTGCACCGAGAATACCATTGGTCACCACCTTCCAACCATCTCTACTACGCCTATCCTCCATTCTACATAAGCACTTCCCTACTCCACAAATCCAAGCGTATGGCTAAGGTCATTCCGTCGCCCCCATGGTCGCCTACAGAAAGCCAAAAAGCATTAAAGGTCATATAGTCAGATCTAGGCTTGACAATCCACTACCTGTTAGTACATTCACAACCTGCAAAAACAAACGCTGCAAACTTTGTCCCCAGTCACAAACCACCTCTACCTTCAGAAGCTCCATCACAGGACACGAGTGCAAAATTTTGGAAAAGCTCTCTTGCAAATCCAATAATGTGGCGTAGTTAATAACATGCAGTGTGTGTAAGAATATATATAGAACATATATACCTTTTAATTTTGTGCACCATATGCGCATTTCGATAATTTATGTCTCTTCAGTAATGCTCGTGGCCGAATGATTGAAATTCTCAACAGTGTTTAAGCCAAAAGTGACCGAAATGTGAACCAAAGTACCTATCTAAGGACAGAGCTATGCATGAGGGAGATACTCCTTAGTTTTAAGTGATTTATTTAATTTGATGACTGAAAATTTGAAGTATATATTTCATGTCAGTACAAAAGCACTGAAAACTAGACTTATGATGCCCTCGGGAACTATCAGTCCACCAGCAGTGATACCGGCCTAGTGGTTATAATAAATATAGAACATATATACCTTTTAATTTTGTGCACCATATGCGCATTTCGACAATTTATGTCTCTTAAACAATATGTCGGGGAAACAGAGGATGCGCTCAACATGTGAGTAAATAACCACAGTTCGTCCATCACCACGAAAAATGCATTTGCCTGTGGGTAAGCATTTTAACAAGGCTGACCACTGTTGGGAGGATATGATGTTTGTGGCCATAGACCATAACATTATGTGGACGACAGAAAAAAGAGTTTCCAAAGAAAACTTTTGGCAACTAACGATTAAGACAGTAGAACCTAATGGTCTTAACAAACTGATGAATGTCTACCAAATGAACAAAAATATTAAACACCTCTTGTTGACTTTATGCTTACACCCCTTCTTTTTTATTATTATTGTTATTTTTTAAATCTATTTATTTATTTCTCTGTGTTTCCTCATTCTTTTTATACTTTCTCATTATACTTTCGACTCTCAGTATTCTCTTACTTCACTTAGTCAAATTACAACATGAATGGGTCAAGGCAAACCGCAACACTAGGTGTCGCCCTATTCTCCTATCACCACGATATCGGAATAAGGCCAGGTTATTTACATTTGGACAGCGAACTACTTACAAAATGTAGCTGACGCCCAATATCACCGCATATTTAGACTAGTGCTTTGTATATAACTTTCTTTTTTTCATATTTCTATTTATGTAGTTTTTGTATTGTTTTGTCCTCGAAAATTTGACCATATTTTGTTTTAAGTTAGTGTCGTTTGTCGCTTTCTTGTGCTTAGGAAATGCATTTTTGTTATTTTAGTCTGAAATACTTACTAACTGTGGTTCAAATAGATCAGTTTGTATAGCATGCTCATAGTTGGCGGAATCTGCATGGTTTGAATTCCTATGCCATTACTGTACTTTGTAAAAACTGAATGCTCAACCATCTGTATTCCGTTGGTAGTATTTTTATTCATATCACGACGAAAGAAGGACTTGGAAATGCAAGGTTTAAATGAAACCTCATTAACTGGATTATTACTATATCATGGAGACATCTGGAAATGTGAAAACGTTTCGAGTTGTGAATAGAGTACATAAGGTCCCTCTCGTAACAATCTGAAAAGAAATCTGCTATAAGTGAACCATGTAAGCGCCCATCAAGTTATTTTAAAATCTGGGATATGAGTAACCTTATCTGAAATCTCATTATGAATTTTATAGGTGGGCATAAGAAGTGAAGCTCAACTCATAAAAGAAATAAAGAAAAACAAAGACGGAATTTTGCACCTAAAGGTAGAGAGGAAAGCATATGACCATCACTATGTGATATATGACACCTGTTTTGAGGATGGCAACAACAAATTGATGGGAGTACATGTAGCAGAGTATAGCGTGAACTTTATAGGTACTGGTTTTGGAGAAGTGACAACGAAGTATTATGAAGTAAATGATGCAGATGAAAACAGAGAGGATGGTCCAAAAGAGGAGGATGGAGTAGACAACATAAAATCTCTTTTTAACAATCAAAGTGTATATGTATGCACAATAGTAAAAATTGTCAAAGACCAAAAAGCCCGAAAACAAATTCTCTTACGAATCATAGAAAGGAAAGGTTTCCGGCTATATAGTGCAGAAGACAATAATTGTGAACATTTTGCTAGGTATGCTATGTACGGAGAGAATAACACTGAAATAGATCAATCTTTCAGCTGCGGAAAGGCATGTGCTGATATGTTTTTACTATGCGGAAAATCGATTGGTTTATTTCTCAGTTTACTAATTGCTGTGATTGGTGCTGCTGTCGGCACGTATATTCGCCGTGCATATCTGGAAGTGGTGATTGCTGCTTTTGTATTGAAAATAGAGGGCTCAAGTAATTATACTAATGCATGTGAGGGCTTGGGTAAAAACATTATAACAGCAGCTCAAAATCATTTAGAATCCGAAGAACACCTCCATATATACGACAACAATCCACAGGCTATCGCGATAATTGAGAATGTCAAAAATGAAATGCTTAATATCGATCAGATTTGTAAAATTGCTAGAAATCTGGGATGTAAAGTTCTTTTGGTATGCACTGCTTCGTCCTCTCTAGCCTGGTTTCTCTTGCAGTCTACATATATAGCTATATATATGAAATATATGTTACTTCCCCTCAGAAGAGCCAATCAAAATAAGCTATTTTGTAAATTCCTATCATATGAAATTATCAGTGGAGTCGTTTCTGTAGTATGTACAGGTCTTGCCGGATATGAAGCGCAGAAGAATTTTCTTCGTCCTGCAAGCAAATTTTTCCTCCTTACTTCAGGAGTTTACATTGTTTCTCGCATTGTTTGTGGATTGGTCATTAGTTTCAGTAGTCGTTGTATGTGTATTGGATTGGATTGTCAAATATGTTGTTCCACGAAATGTGAGAAATGTTGTTTAAAATACTGGTGTAATGTAAAACGTTGCAACAAAGCTCTGCCAAGTGTAGCCACTATTTGTATTTTGCTATTTATTGTCGGTTTAGTATCTTTGAACTTGTTATATTATAAAAATTCTCTTCAAATATATTAAGGCTATTGTATAGGGCAGACATGGTACATCTGATAAGTATTTTATTGCAAAACAGGTGATCAAGGGTGGGGGATCTCCAATTTTACCACCATATTTACTTTGTAATTTCCTTCTAGCTTGCTGCGATCCAGTTGCCTTTTGTGTCATTTAGTGAGGTGATTAAAAAAAAAATAGACATTAAGAATCGATACAATTTGTAAATATGCAGAATCAACAAAAAATAAAATGTAATTGTTTTTTACCGAATAAAAAGATAACGGGACTAATGCCATATTTATGACTGGTTCATGTACATTTTTAATTAATATTTTTATGATAATGATAATATTAATAATAATAATGACGATGACGATGATGATCATGAAATAATAATAATAAGAATGATGTTGATGATGATAATGACGATGATGATACTAAGAATAATAATAGTAATTTTTATTTATTTCTTAGAATACTAGTAGGCTAAATAATAAATGTATTGTTTCTGTTTCGCATACCTTTTGTCCAAAACTCAATAAAAGAATGAAAAAGACAGGTTTACAGGCATTTCCTGCGATGATACTAGATGAATAAACGCACAATTGCAGTATGTAGTGTCGATTATCATATTTCAGTATTTTATAACATTAACTCATCGTAAAATGCTTATATGAACTCTGACATGATGTTTATCAGTTATTACATTATTTCTATCTCTTAATTTTCATTAATCTCCAGTTTGTAAATTTCTGTATTGTAAATTGTTTTCATGCTGTATTTCTTTGAATTATTCCTGTGACCGCACGGTATCATATAACAGATACATGTAACATATCATTATATTGTTGTTTCCATATAGTACTAGTGTTTTATTTCCTGTCATTCTATAGTCATTTTAGAAGCGCTACATGTGTATCTTCATCGGTTTACCATTATACAACTGTTCATTTAATTAGCTAATGTGTCATCAATTTGTATTGGTCAGCACAATGAGGTTTACTCTAAACGTCCGTGTTTCAATGTTAATCTGCCTGGACTAGACAAACGCTGCAATTGCGCTGTAACCCTTATACCTTTCTCCATAGATATTTCTTTTCCAACATTAAACTAAAACCTTTTCTACGTTATATGTTAACTTTAATGAAATCGTATATATTTGTATATAATTCTGCAATTGTTCTATTCACAATAAATGTTTGCCCTTATGCGAGTCTTATTAGTTTTTCCTCTTGACACAGGAATCTTGAATTGAAATAAGGGTCTTTGTAGGATTGAAGATTAGACGCTCCTGTTACAAAGTGCTGCTTTATCGGTATCCAAGTAATTCCGTTTCAAGGACAGACACATAGCTTATATGGAGGCACACCACATTATATCTGTTGATTACACTATAATTCGTGAATACCTTATACAGTTAGGTGCAGTCCTAACCTTACATAAAGTGCACTTCAAGTTAACTTTATGACTGCTTTTCAAGTTTACTTGGCGACAACAGAGTAAACTTGGAATCAAGTTTAGTAGTAAACTTGATTCCAAGTTTAGTACTAAACTTGATTCGAAGTGCACTTCCAGATTAGTTTACTTTCTATATATGTATATACCGATTCATTTCACTTGATGTAACCGGACAGAACACACGCCTTTATATAATCGAGTTGTTTATCTTAATAAAACATTTGACATGGAAACACATATCGGAAAAACGTCTCGGATATCAATGTATATAAGGGAAAGGACCATTTCATTACGTGGAAGTGGCCATGCAATAGTTGAGATTTGACGTAGCTTGATGGAAACTGAAAGTATACAAGTTTCACGACGAGCGATAAGTGCTTTAAACGTTATGTTACCGGTTCGATTATAGACACACATAGAATTCAAGGTAAGAAGAGATTATTATCCCAGGACGCCACTTAACAATTACCCTCTTTGCCACGAAACCGAAAATAGAAGACAGTGTAGTTTTCGTTATGGAATGCCCCATTGATGGCAACATCTATACACCCTGTCGAAGTGAAACCACAAAATGCCAAAATAACGAGGAAATATCGTATAACAAAACATAACAATAATAATTCATCACAAGAAGAAAATGTAGATGCAGTTTGAAGTATCGAAACTTCCGATAAAATACCATACGAATGTTCAACATGAAATCAATAATGTAAAATTGTTAATTGTTTAAAAAATATTTACTATATTTTTCTAATAAAAGAATTTATATATATCTAAAATATGCAATTGTACATAATAAGACAATTATTTCTATCATGTTATACGAAACTGGATAATTGTAATACATAAACGTGAAAAGTAAACTTGTGTCACGTGATAGCAAACTTGAAGACGGAATTACTTTAAAGTAAACTTGATATCAAGTCCACTTGACTAAACTTTATGACTGGTTTTCAGGACGAAAAACTAAACTTGAAGTGCACTTGAATGTAAGGTTAGGATTGCACCCAAATGTAGTGTAGAAAATATATCTAAATAACTGATAATTCTCTGTCAAAGAGTTTGCGGCTGTCACAAGAAAACATTGCAATTTTTCGTGTAAAAGTACTAACTATATGGCCACTGCTCGTAGATTATTGAGTTCCAGCGAATTAAATGCATTTATTCGGACTCTTTACAGCACATCTCTCCCCATAGTCGAGGATCGATAAATTTAAATTTCCGTCATAGACATAATACAGTGAAAAATATTTGTATATATATACATATTATGTTATATCAAGTATAGTCAAAAAGTTAAGATGGTTGGCTTGTATAGTCAGGTCTAAACATATCGGTTTACATTCTTGAAAGGGGGATCTGAAATTGCACTGGATCCCTATATCGACCATAGAACATTCAAGGTGACAATTTCAAAAGTTCTTCAATACATCCTATGAGAGTTGTTTAGTGCCAAGGGGCCCCGCAAAAGTTTGGTATTATAGAAGAAAAAATAGGAGTTACTGGAACAGTTATGTGGCAGAAGTCACCATAGAGCTATACAATACATGAATATAAATAATATACTAGAACATATATCACATTACAAAAATATTTGATTGTAGTGCAATTACGATACCGACTTAGGACGGTCATTTAATTTGACAAAAGCCAAACAAATGGTGTGGTTAACCGGTTTACGGGACCACCTTCCCACTCACCGTAACAGCAGAACAATCAAAGGACGTACATTTAAAAATTTATTTATAATCCTCCATGTAAAGAACAAGGGTCAACAGGTATCGCATATTGAGAGGTCATAAAAATATAAACACGTAAGGTATTGTAAAATACATAATGGTATAAAAATATATGCGACATCAACATGATAAACCGTGCTCTGCCAGTCTAAAAGCGAGCTAAGACCCTAGATCTATAGGAGTCCCGACTAACAGTCAGAGGGGACGAGGTTCAGGACCATGTCTCCTCTTTAAGAGGTTTGGACAAGGCCCGTCATATAGTCCCCACCGCCCTGTTAGTCAGCGTGCAACGTTCAAGTAAAAGTCTGCATAAGGCTGTAGAGGGGCCAAATACAAGACCTATCTCAATATCATATTGTCTATTTATAAGACGTTTGATTATTTTATTACATGATAATATAACGTTATAGACCAATCCCTCTATAAGGTAATTTGAACTCAAATTATATTTTGTTTCACGACTATACATATTTTTGTAAAGCCGCCTTATAAGAGATAATGGGGTCATATTTTGCAGTTTTGTTTCAAATGACTTGTATATTTATATATTTATTATTTGATTTATGTGGTAACAGCAATGGTCTTCTAAACGTAAAACAAAAGGCAATTGAAATGACTAAATGAATCTGCGGACAGCTTCACTAAGAGAGTGCGCCCGGTTGAAAACTAAGATAGTAATTCACATTTTAATTTTTGTTTTAGTTTCAGTGGGCATTATAATTAAATAGCGGGCAAGATTGGTATGAAAATTTCAAACATAAATGAAATATATAAATACATGTAGTAGAAGCTATTTATGACCCTAGGTTTATCTAACTCAAAGTCCAGGTCAAAAAGGTCCTGGTTAATTACTTCATTGATTCGAAAACAGTGCGAGTATTATAGATTGCATAAATACTAGTCCAAATATGATTGCAAACGCAAATACCGGAATGCAACAGCTGATTGTATAATGCTCGTGATCTCTTTTAGTATCTTGTTTGTTGGAAAGATTCGTTTTACGTTATAAAAATACTATTACACTTGTATAATGACGGGTATCAGTTTGGTGCAATGAATTTTGAAATTGATCACAGCAATGTACTTTCCCAAAACAGTAAGGATCTTTAGCGTACCACGTCAACAGTTAGGCGAGACAGCAGTTTGCCTGCTTAATCAGAATGATTATTATTATATGTGAAGAACGATCTCATTACCAACTTTCCCTTGAGAGCCAAACACCCATTAAAGTACAGAGTTATGCATGAAGGAGATACTCCTAATCTTAAGACTAATTTTCACACTTCCACAGTAAATGCGAAGGATTTTTCTGATCAGTGCAAAGGAACTAAACACTGGACTGAAGACAACCCCGGCATATGTCAAACGGTTCAAATGTCTGTATATAACGACATTGAGCGATTCAGGAAGTACATATATGCTGATTCACACTGCTGAGACCTGCATGTATGTGGCGATACGTTACCGCAGTTGCACTTCCATCAAAAGAGAGGAGCTTACAGAAGATGAGAAAAAGCAAAAAGCAAAGGAATATGAGAATGAAAACCGGAAACGAAATTTTCAGGAATCATGGGGTAACGCTCATCCTTGGTTGACATGTAAAATGATTGGTTCATGTACTTTCTATCGTGCATATAGCAATCAACGTTAATTTAGATATATTTAGATTATTTAATAAGATTTAGAGACTTAAGCTTGTGTCACAGTTAAGTGGTATAAATGACTCCTCCATAATGTGTGACAGTTGCACAGATTCTTGAAGAACAAATTATGTATATTCGTGCATGTAAGGAAGGGGAGATCATCACAACTATCCTTACTATAGGGATTTTCCAGTGCATTAAAACGGCCTTGGATGGTATTGGGTTGACAGATTGGCAAAAGAAAATAGTTGAATTAGGAAGTAATGTGGCATGTTTCAAGATCGAGAAAAGGCGAGGAGTAGTGGCAAAGCTAATGGAAGTCAAATCAACATTACAGGGATTTCATTATTTCTTTCAAAGTGTAGAGTTGAAGAAGGCATCATATCATACACGTATGTCTACCCTCCTCACTTGTCTGTACTTGTTTTATCCAAACAGTGCATTGAACCATGAATCGTAGAAGACCATTTGATGCTTTTCGAATGCAGCACATACTTTTGGGACTCGATGCTTGCCACATAGCCATAGAGCGTTGGGCAACTATTTCTACAGCTATTCTTCAATCTAGTCATTTAAGAACAGGTATGTATATGCTCAAATTAAAAAATGTTAGACATGATTGTGTTTTATCTAACTAGACTATTTCTTTACAAGATTAGTTGAGATTAATAATTTACATCTACATTTATATTTTTGTTTATAACTTACATTGATTAATATCAAGATTATGCATATGATTTATGAATTCAAAACACTTAAATCCTGAGCACCTGATATTAACCCTGGTTTTTAATTTATATGAGTTCATGTTGTCCCTTTTGATTTTTTTCTTGACTATGCTTTCTTCGTCAATTGGAATTTGATTTTTATGATTGATTATTTGATATCTTCTGGCTCCTAGAACTACTGTGTACATGTAATGATGTTGCTCAGACTCTGAAATTATATATTAAATATAAAATATCTATTTTCAAAACAACTTCTGCCAATTTTCATGAACCTTAACGGGAAAACTTACCGTACGGTTGAAGTCACGTGACTACGCTGGGGCGTAGTTGTATATGGTGCACAAAATTCAAAGGTATATATGTTCTATATGTATTATAACCATTAGGCCGGTGTCACTGCTGGTGGACTGATAGTTCCCGAGGGCATCATAAATCTAGTTTTCAGTGCTTTTGTACAGACATGAAATATATACTTCAAATCGTCAATCCTCAAATTAAGTAAATCACCCTAAAACTAAGGAGTATCTCCCTCATGCATAGCTCTGTCCTAAGATAGATTCTTTGGTTCACTTTTCGGTCATTTTAGCTTCAACACTGCTCTTCATATTTTTATATATTTTGAGAATTCCAATCATTCGGCTACGAGCATCACTGAAGAGACATAACTTGTCGAAATGCGCATATGGTGCACTAAATTAAAATGTATATATGTTCTATATGTATTAATTGGTCGCCGAAATCACTTCTTGTCTTAAGCTCGGGGTATAGCCTTAGAGGCGCTTGGTAATAGGGGTATTGGGTATGCCTGAAGATGCATGGTAATCGGAAGGTGTGAATATGCTACAGTTTAGTGTATACAATGTCTATGACTTGAATTGGTAATAGAAAAGACATTCTTTAGTAGATTCTAGTAGTGTTTTATTTTTTCATTTTGATTGCTTTTATTACTTTTTATGGGGTGGATGTTTGATGTATTTGTTTGTTTTGATCTGTATTCAGAAAATTTATTTTGAAAGAATTTGAGGATAAAAGCCAATATTTCTCCCGTACTTTACGAATTACACAGTTGGGCATCCTCCCAATATCAATGGGACTGCCGTACAAATCTGTCGTTTCGCCTTCTGTCCAGACTGACCCGAGTCTTCCTATTTAAATATCGGGAATCATCCCTCATACCAAGACCGCATAGCTTTGTCCAGAACTTCTTGTTTAGGACCTTACTCTTTCTATGATTACGATGGTGAGGAGAGATACCTGATTCTGGTATAACGCAGGGTGACGAAAAGCAATCTGTGAATTCGTGTTCCCCTTCAAGTCGTGGAATGATGTCGCATGGTTGGCCATAAGTACCCTGGTCATCCGCTTTTGTGGTCAGCGTGATGAATCGATACGTGAATGGCAGCTTCAAATCATTGCTATCCCCTAGATGCACAAGTAAGATGTGGGGCTTACACCTTTCTCTTTAATTTGAACATTCATTGAATTTGACTATTGCTACAATAAAAATGCACATACAACATAATTTTTTTCTGTTTCATTGTGATAGTCAGATTAGTTCATGAACTGCATGTAAAATTTCACTTGTATATATGCAGTATATAACAGGTCAAAACATGGATTTTCCTCGACCCTTGCATGGATATACTTTATGGACAAAATGTACATATAATGTATTATCGCTGGATTTTTATACTGCATGCAGGATGGAGTTAAAGGTAATTAGTTATATTTTATGTATTAGAACTTTTATTCAGATTAAGTCAGTTGAAATTGGTAATTCCAAATTGTTGACTGTCACACTTTGGAGATAATTAAATGCAGACATTCATAGACCACTTCCAGCCCAATCGTCTTGCTGCAGCAATCAAAACAGATGAAATTCTAGCTGAGTTGGACGAACTGATAATTAAGTTAGTTTGTCTCATGCAGTAATTCATATCAGAGTAAATGTACATGAGCTAAAGATCTATTTGACTCACTGTTTGAAGTTTTCAGACCACTTAAATATGCAGAGTGTAATTTTTCATATTTAAACTCATTATTCCATTTACATTTCAGTCACAAAGATGTTGCCATATTGGAAGACAATTTATAACTCCAACAGAAACTCTGCCCTCACACACTACCATCATATTCTGCTAAGGCAGGAGGGGGTTTTTGTGAGATGAAATTAGAGAATGGAGAGCATGACTTCGACCATGCATACTATCTGATTTACTCATTCTCATGTTCCACACTGAATATATTGAAGACTTTAATCCAACTGAACCCATCCATTAGTGGAATAGGAGTATCTCAAGATCCCGTCGTTTAACTATACAACATTCCATAATGTTTTATTTTGATATATTTTAGGTTTTGTCAGATAGAGCAGAAAACCAACCGTTTTGGTGGAGGGCTATGTTTATATTTCACGTGTATGGTGACTGCATCTGCCAGTAGCGGAGCATACACATTTTGACATTTGCAACGAACCCACCCCAAGCAGTGAGGGATCTTTAACGTGGCATGCATACCATGACACGGGACCTCGGTTTTTTACCATCTCATCCGAAAGACAGGACACCAGCATGACCAGAGTGGGACTCGAACTCCGGCCTCCCGATCAGGAGGCGAGCGTTATACGACTTCATGTCTATTGAAAAAGTAACCCACGTTTTAATTACATTTGCTCACAGAAATATTTATTATCATTGGAAAGACGATGTTATAAAGTTTACTCATATAACTGTACATGTGTTTGGGGAAAACGTAAAGAAAACCTTTCAAAAGGCATTTTTAATACAATGAGCCGAATTACAAGCTAAGACCCCAGCGATGAAGGGGAATCTGTGTGTTGCATGTACTTCTAAAATTATTATGAAAATTTATCTCTTATTTCAACTATCCAATGTGTACATACACGTTTTATTTAACGTAATCAATAAAGCGATTTAGAAGGCCAATAGCAGTGTGATAATATGTATTTAAGTATTTTAAAATCCATTTCAAAGGAGAAATTAATATTTTCAAAACATCATGTAATTTGCGTTGTTCTGACTATGTGTCATATGCTACTGACCGAAAGCACATACAGACAAACGAACCGACCATACGCTCTTTGTAAAAACATTTATCAGAGACACACATAAAAGAGAAAGTGGTAGAGAGAAAAAGAAAATGTTTAAAAATCATACAGTCGCTTAACTAATTATAATAATTCACATTATGTTAAAAACATTGGTAGCCTCGGCTATTAAGCAAAGGGGTCATCTCAAAATGATAATATTAGTCAAAATTGTTGTTACCTCTGGTGCATTGGCGTGCTATGTTCTTGACTCAAGTGATACCTTCAAGGTCACAGTGAACTAATTATCAAAATCAGATGCCTGTCCATAACACCATAGTTTTGAAGTGGATATGCTTCAAAATGGCTCAATAGTTGCCCATGTCACAAAATTAGTGTTATTAACTTAAACCGACGTCAAATATTAGTTTAAAGGTTTCAGTTACCTTTTGTCGTCTCGTCGTTTCTGAATAGACAGGTATGATATTGATTTGACTGGATGTCAAAATATGCTAGCATGATAATTTACTGTTTATTTTACATATGCAAATTTAATAGATTTCTTGTCTTCCGGTAGGAAAAGTGAAGTGACGTCAGCTAACATTAACTACTGACTTTATTTTGAGTTCAGTTAATATACTCAATATTCATAAATAACCTCATTTGAGTGCATTGGACGCTGAAATACATTATTCAATATATTTCGTTTAACGAAAATTCGAATCTGAAATCAAAATTTTCATCATTTGCGATTATGCTCTGCATAAAACTGAACTATGATGTAAAAAGCATACATGCCAAGTATTCATTTATCTATTTATTAACAGATTTAGAGGGGCTGGGGTTGCAACTCCTTTCTTTGGCCGGAAAATTTTACCAAAAAGATCATTTTCGACTTTTCGGACTGAATAGTATAAAATATTAGCCATGGCAGGCTGCAACCACCACTTTCAAAGTTTGTTAGATCCCCCTATGCTGTTTATGTATTTCCATTTACGGATGTCATTTGCTTTCATTTATGTCTGGGAATCGTTAAAAATATCCAATAGATAGGCAACAAATCTTGTGTTGGAAGGGGATTGGCCTGACTATTGGTAGTATGCAACTTTAATAATCATCCCCATGGGCACAGTATATATATATATATATATATATATATATATATATATATATATATATATATATACATATATATATATATATATATATATATATATATATATATATATATATATAATATATATATATATATATATATCCAGAAATGAGTTTTTGACATGCACAGTGTAATTTATTTATAAATTTATATCGAAATTGTAAACATATAAATTATAATAAAGTTCCGTTATGATAGATAACGTCGCACAGTTAATATTTAGTTCCTCCTAACGTTTTTATCCATCTTACTGGACTCTTCCAATAACGTTAACAACAGTCGCTACTCCCTGAAGAGTCCAGTAAGATGGATGAATCGTTATATTTCTATTTGTATAAGTGTATGCTTTCTTTAGAAAAAAAAATTATGTTTGTTGAAATATTGGAAGAAGCATGATTAGTACAATCACATGCTTTACATTCTCCTGTCAGAGTCAATCCGATATTCATGTGATGCCAAAACACCTGGTAGGCGTTTCATCAATAATTGTAAATTTACGAAAACTTAAATTTACGTCAGTTGCGTATGTCAAGTTACGTATAAATTTAGTTGCTCGTATTTTGCTTTTCATCATCAAACAACGTAAGTGTCTACGTGTGTAACGATCTGAAAAGCGAATCTACTAAAAATTTACGTCCTTAGTATCGACAACTACGCATGAGGGATAGATACTTTCGTTTTCGAAATATCGTCTGTTTGTAAACAATAATCCATAATCATGTCTGAAAAGAAGCATAGAAAACCAAATTGGCGAGGTGAAGAAATGCAGGTGCTGGCCACAGAAATAAAATCAAAGTACTGAGAGTACTGATGGAAGGTGATTAATGAAGAACACTGTATAGTCAACAATAGCAACGCCTAGCGTGTTTTCACATATGCTTCCCCCCCACCCCTTTTTTGCAGTATTTTAATCCTGGATCCGCCACAGTTTATATCCTAAATGTAATATAGAATCTGAATCTTAGGAAACCACAGTAATGCCCGCCCGAGGTAATACCTCGACCTTGACTGTCTATCACACGCGCTCATTTTTCCAGAAATTGGTCCTTGCGTTCTGTTTGATCAGGGGAAGGCTGGCTCTAGCGTGAACGTAGGGGGGGGGGGAGTCTGGCTATGGGGGAGGCTCACTCTGTAACACCGGCCATTCCGTTGATCAAAATTATAAGTTTACGCAATGTAAAGAATGTGTCCCTATCAATTTAATAGGGCCACAACTTGCCACTAAGTTTAAATATACCACCTTGGGCGCAAAGTAGGATATTGTCATAATTAATCATAATGAACTAACAGGGTATTCAATTTCAACCGGGAAAATGGAGTTATTCCCAGCACAGTAAGAGGCATCCTCAAGTCTGTTTATGATTTTCCTATATCAAAATCTATCTTTACTTCATTTCCCCCAGCTGACAATATCAACAGGGACTTATATATCTAATATACATACCTGATCAAATAATTAAAGATTTCTAAACTGAGGGTTGGGTGGGATACGATCCTAGATTGATATTAAGATAAATGAATAAGATAAAAGCGATTATTTCATCCTTAATACATTTATATATTTATGTATACTGTATATATATATACCTTTACATGAGGTCATTGAGGGGGTGTATGTTTAATGTCGAAAATAATGTTAAATTGATGGACTTGATGTATATTCGTACATCATCGGGAGTAAATGGCTTGATTTGCAAATATGGATATTTGGAATTACACAGAGACTCGGGGTTAGATCCAGAACCTCAACAGGTATTGGGAGTGGGAAAGTCTGCAAGGCCGAATTGGTCGATTTGGGGGGGGGGGGGAGGGGGTTCAGGGGGGCTTCCCCCGAGAAACATTAAAATACAGTGTATGTAAGCAAACTGAAAGCCTCCGTAGCGCCTTTGAACTGTATCTGACTCGGTTTTTCCTAAAAAAAAAAATATATATATATATAGATATAAATATATATAAATGAAACATGTAATTCATGTCAACAAATATTGATTTCACAATTGCACGGATCTAAAAATAAATAAATAAATCGGGGGATGGAAGTCTAACCCGATCAAGGAATACAGGCTATGATTGTCGGGAAATGATATACATAATTGTAAAATCATGCGTTTTTGTCCACTTCATTGAAATCAGCGCATGTCGTACCATGGCATGCTGATGGATCATATCTCCTTTTCACTGTGTCAGCAGCTTCGATAAAGTTTTAACCGGCGATAACTTTGAAAAAAATTATGCAATTGGTAACATCTGCAGTGTATTATGATTGTTTCTGGCTAGTGATTGATTTAATATGAAAACATTTACTTAACAAAGATGTCTTTGTCGCCCACCCCCTATGCTTCCTGTCGGATGGGGGCACGTGCAATAGTTGAATCTGCACCTGAATTCCTGAAGTATAAAATTAGTTTAACCTCTCCCAACTTCCTCTTTTTTGACAATCGCTTAAGTATTGATTAGAGATGGTTATAAATATCTAACACCAACATAAATCGATAGATCTAATGTTCACGAGATGATGTAAACAATTTGTACCATACGTACAACAGACTCTGTCTGAAATGTGAAATTTAAACGGCAATATCAAAGCATTGCCATATGCCAATTATGGTAGAACGTAGGGTGGGCAATTGTCAGTAATTTATAAATTAGTTCTTAAGAATTTATTACAAAACTAAATCTAATTTTAGGGGAAAAATACGAAAGAAGTGCAAAATTATGCACCTCTGTGTGTGTGTGTGTGTCTCTCTCTCTGTATCACTTTCACAAGAATTTGAACGTCACATGCAGACTAGATATATACAATGTTTGAATTTCCAGTTATGTCTGATTTTATAATTATGCCATGCTTTGTCTGGACAAATATGTTAATTGAAATTTGATTAAAGGGGAATAATTCACTACCCCATGTAGATTAATACCAATTTTACAACATCTTGTGAAAAGCTATAGATCTAAATCTTGAAACTGAAAAAAAGATATCGATGTACAAAGTAGTGACACATATTAGGGATGAAAATTAGCGTCTAGAAAAGAAGAGTTAGGAAGGATTTTCAGAGTAACAGAGGAATAGTAAAGTCTTCGGTGACATCACAAAGAAACTAGAGCTAACTAAATACATGTAAATGAAACTCGCATTTTTTTATATATATAATAGCAATATAGCAATGTATAAACATGTGCTTAAACATCATATCACAATATTCTACTTGTCTTTTCGGAAATTCCGGTCACCCCATAGTAATTTTCAAAGCTGTTTTTATACATATACATGTACTAAGAGCTCAAACGCACCCGACTTACAAACAGTAGAAATACTGTTGAATTATTCACAGAGACAAAAACAAGTTCTTTATGAATATTTTGTAAATGAAATGCATTTGATCTTCTCTCTATGTTTACTTTGACAGTGTCACTGTGTGAAATAATCCTTTATGTTGACATACGTCATGCACGAACAATGTTTCAGTACGATGTTTCAGTGCATATGTGTATCAATATTATGTGTTTGTACCATTAATTGTTCATTTTGATGTACATAGGTTTCAGTATATTCCGAGACAAAAATGTGTAAATTAGAATGGTTTAACAATCACAACGACCATTTCGAGGTTCAAGATATTTTCTTCTTGTACCGAAACGTCTTAATTCTGTACCGAAACGACAATGTACCGAAATGTCCTTGCATCGAAACATCTCGTCTCTACTCCCTTATACTTAGTCCGAACGACTTGGAACCTCTGACTAATTATATAAGTAAACATTGCAGAAGACTATGTACAATATAGAAGATGTTTAGTCGAATAAACAAACGAGGTCATGCACACAAGTGAAGATGTGCATATATATCAAACATATTAAAAACAAAACAAAACGATCGATCTATCCTTAAGCGAAAAATAGCCATGGTTAAGAAATAAACTTGTATCTTTTGACACGACATACTGGAAGCGCAGGAATATTTTTCATATAACTATGTCTCATAAATAAGAGTACACTTAATCTATCTATTTTAGCAATTTTCAATATGTAAAGCACAAATTCTTTAACTTTAGTGGCTAAAATTGAATTTTATGCAAGATTTGTTTAGGGACTATATTTTTGTAACTGTTTAGGGCGGAAGAACACTTTGGTAACATCGGTTTCCAAATTGGGATGGACGACGACTTAGGGAAGCTGATTACATCACCTTCCAAAAACAGACAGGAAATTTTATTTGGAAAGTTTAACGCGAGTTTAACATTTGAGAGAAAGAAGGAAGAGTGGGATGAAATAGTACGAAGGTATACAACTTATTAACTATTAAATTATAATCCATAATCATGTCTGAAAAGAAGCATAGAAAACCAAATTGGCGAGGTGAAGAAATGCAGGTGCTGGCCACAGAAATAAACAAACAGACAGGAAATTTTATTTGGAAAGTTTAACGCGAGTTTAACATTTGAGAGAAAGAAGGAAGAGGTGGATGAAATAGTACGAAGGTATACAACTTATTAATTATCAAATTATTAATAACCATACGTCAGTGTTGAGTCCCGGTCGGCAGGGGATGCTTACTCCTCCATGGCACCCGATTCCACCTCTGTTTTGACAGAGGTTAGTGATTATTTATATTATATTTACATATGTATTGTCGTGTATCGTCGACTTCGAGTTGTGGATTTCGGAACAATATCTTGGATTTGTACATGAATAGACAGAAGAAAAAAATATATAGAGCCATCATGATCTCTGAAAAATTTAACTCAAAATCAAATTAAAGAAATCCAAAAGGCCTTAAAGGGAGTGTAATGCAGGGCATGGTCAATTTTATGAATTCTTCTTCCAGTATCAAGTGTACTCAAAAGTTGAGTGTTATACTTCATCAAATTGATGCCCTGGTGAAAGGTTTATGTCAATGTGTTTACATGACAAATTACAAGACACAGAAATTTTATATATCAACATCTTTTCATGTGATTTATTTTTGCTCCGAGATTCTTTTCATTTTCTATTTTCATTTAGAGTCAATTCAATATCAACATCATGTATAAGGACATCAGATGATGTGAAGAAATGATGGAGTGATGCCAAGACTATGGTAAAGAAGAAGGAGGCCCAATGAATGAGAGAGATGAAAAAGAAGGGAGGAGGAACCAGTGTTCCTATATCTTTTAAAACGTGGGATTTAGATGTAAGAAACCAGTGTATTTGATTTATGTCGGAATAAGTAGCTAGCTGTAACAAGACAATGAATTTTACTTAGCTTGAGTTTTACCTTTGTAATTTCACTTGATAAAGGCCAGTTTTAATAGCTGAAAATTTGTGAAGTAGCATGTTGTTTTTATATTCTGAATATTTATCTTCAAGTTATTCATTTTCATTTTCTGAAAGATTTATGTTACTTAAAACATATTTATCTGAAAATCATTATAATACATAATTCATTATTTTTAACACAAATGTTTCTTTTGATGGACATGTATAATTTGGTACATTAGCCTCTCACAGCCTTTTATAAGGACCTTGCATGAAATTTGTTAGTGATTTTTTTTCACTCATGATATTTATTACCTATCAATTGTCTATATTCGTAAGGCAGTCAAAATATACAGTGGAGATTTCTAAAATGCACACTCAAACTATCATTCCTAGATAGACCATATCATTAATTTCATGATTAATGGTATGTATCAGCAAATAAATTATAATTTTTTTCTTTGATTGCAGGTGCTCGCTAGTATTCTGCCAGAACTGATTCACGGAATCACAGGAGCAGTAGACACTGCTGATGAAGATATGATTAGTAAATATCATCTTCATATTGCCTACCTAAATCAATCAATATTCAGAAACATGTAGTAGATGTAGTTTGACTATTCCAGCTGAAACTTTGAGATTGCTTTTAATTTTAAAAGTTGAGTACTATGTTAATGATTGAAACAATGCAAACTACTGTGAGGTCTTGAGCATAAAAATGTATTCAATGTATCTGATTAATAGGTATATATCAATTAAACATTATTGAAAGAAAACAATTCATATCAGGGCCTGTGGCAAATTTCGAAACTCTCTCATCAGACGCAGTACCAGAAACACAAGAACGGACGGAAGTTGAGGTAGCTGGAGATGCTGGAACACTCATTGGTATATTTCATAATGAATCAATTTGCTTAAAAGGTTTTGTACATTTTGAATTATTACTTGAATTATACTGATAGGCTCTCAAAATGTTTTTAAGTATGTTGCAAAACAAAAAGGCATATACATGTATAGCAATAGTCAAGTTGAAGGTCAGTCACATATGGTATTCAACATTAATGTGTTTGTCAAAACTTTGTTTGGTTCTGGTTTATTCAACAAGCCATTGCCGTATTGATAAAACTATATGTGTTACTATATATCTCTGAGCCTTGGCAAATTTATCACAAGGACGAGGTAGCAATTTTCCCATCACGGAATTGAGGGATCGCCAGATCCAACTTTAACCATGCCCATTATATAGTTCCAGTGTGATGTTGTATTTAAATACATGTTTGGTAGGTCATTTATTTATGACGTCATAATGACCAATTGTGTCAGAATGTTTGATGTTGGGCATTTGATTATCACTCAGTTCAAGTTGTATTAAGTAGTATCACTGACAAGACTTTTGATTGCACTTGAATTCTAGTATTCTGATACTAATTTATCACACTATACAGTTTTATAGAACAGACTGTTTCAAAGGAAAATGTTGCAGAATCAACTCTTAAGGACCCATATTTTCAACTTTGTGCAGTCTCAGCAAAGAGTTAAAGAACATTTAGTAATCAGAATTCAGGTACCCGTAGTTTTATTTATTAGCTCTCCTGAGCCAAAGGTTCCAGAGAGCTATTGTCATAGCATGCTGTCTGTCTGTCATAAAATTTTCACATTTTTGACTTTTCCTCTTAAACCACTTGACAGATTTTGGTATGAATGAAGTACTCAAGGTTCCTGACAAATGATGTTTTTCGGCTAGATCTGTAAAGGGGTAGATCCAGCGCGGGTCCACATAGGCCCCAGAAGATGTTTTACAATACTTAGTTTATGAAAATATGCTATTTTAGGAAAAAAATATGACCTAATGGACCTTTCTAAATCAAGTTCATACCTTAGCGGAAGTCAGTGTCATAACCTAGACCATCGGTCATACATCCAAACTCACAGTACATATGTAGGTGAAAGTTTCTCAAGACGAAACCTTCTCTGCCTTGTTGGATTTCAATAATTTTTTTCACAGAATGTATTTCCATCTTTTTATATGTGTTACTTGTATACATAGGTGAAAATATTTGCAATGCATAACGTTATCTATTTAAGTTGAAATATTAAAGTTTCCAAATTATCTTTTCAGTTGCAGAAGTGTTGCTATAAATAAAGAAAAAACATGTTGAAATAGAAGAGAAAAGACTTTGTTGGAGAGAGCTGTTATTGCCATTGAAAAAATAGCAGATCGTACAACTCCAAATATGGAAATAAGTGATAGTCTCTGTGTGTCACCTGTAATTAAAATGTTCTAAAAGTAAATTCATGTTACAAAATAAGGCTAAAATCCCAACATTCTGCTTTTGGATCCCAACATACCCCATAGATAAAAAATTTTTTGTACCATAAGAAACATAAAATATGAATGTTTTATCAAGTACCTTTGTATAAGTAATGTAACTGTTTTTAAGGTAAAAAATTCTAAAGTGTAAGTTAAACTCCAAGGTCAAGGTCAAATATAAACAATTTTAGCATCAAATAAAAGGACTTTAAACACCGTGGAATAAATATGCTAAGACGTATATCAATGTTAATGATGAATGCTTTTTTATATACCCAGCAAATTATGATTGGAAAAATTACCTCTTTTCACTTTCTTTGCAGAGTATTTCAGCATTAATAAGTTATAAATGATAATACTTCTTATTTCCATTAGTGGAACTCTTTAAATTAAAGGCATGTGTCTCTGGGACAAAGTGTAAACAAAGAAAATGGCGTCAAATTCAAAAATACAAAATTTAGTCAAATGCAATCAATTCAATTAATTAATATATTAAAGTCAAAGGGAATTTCTTATTCGAACAAAAAGAAAAATGAACTTATTAAATTATGTGAAGGAGTGCAGGAATTGAATTTGCCAAATCTGACCGATAAATCCGATGATGATGAAGCGTCAATCTTAAGAAGAACAGTAAAGGGGAAACATATGCTCATCCTATACACGAAACCAGTCACCTAATTTGGTCAAAAGGTCTAAATAGCATGCCTCATATAGATGCGTTTGATGTCACTGCCTATCTACAAAACAGTTGCGGATGGTCGGTAGATCGTGTCCGAAGAAGAAAGGCAGACAATTCCTACAAGCTTCATTGTGCTGGCCGCATTCATGATGTCGTCATGGCAAATTTAGGTATGAACCTTTCTTGTAAATGACTAAATACTTGGGAATTCAGATCATTTCATGTTTTTCTAGATCTATTAGAACATAAGGATACTTAATGCAATCTCTGTGCGCGCTATTTTTTTCATATATCAGTGGCAGATCCAGGATTTCCGAAAAGGGGGGCCACATGTGTATTAGCCAAACTACTTAGCCATTTTTGGTACCAAATCCGGATTTTTACTAGTAAGTATTGGCCAAAGGGGGGAGGGGCAGCCCCCTCTAGATCCGCCACTGTATATATTATCAGGGACGTCCCTTGAATTTCTATGATTTTCTTACTGGACAATCAAATCATTTACAGAGGATCTAAAGTACGAGAAGTGTTTTAAAATGATTGAAATAATTCTATGATATCACTGTGAAGCAGCCTCTGACTCAGTCAATTAATATCCTTTCCAGGAGTAATCTGTTCTATTTAAAGGGAAAATGTGTACCAGAGACCAAGTAGTCTAGTAGCCCTTACTCACCCTGGATTCTAGCTGAGAAATCAGGTCACATTAACTCAGCTGAAAGTGATTGTGTTGCATAAGTTTTTTATTTAGTGATGATAATTTATTTTGAAATTATATTTATTGATTATAATTGGATTACCATATGCAAATAACAATACTTACGCAGTGAATTATAATAATAAAAATAACCAGGATTATATTAATATCTGTTTTGTTTTCTTTTTTTTTTACATTTTAGTGGGGATGGGTCATGCAAACATGTGATTGCTCTCCTATTTGGCCTTGCTGACCATGTTATAGCCATGGAAGACAGGACAACCATAGGTGTCACAGATGCAGCAGCTAATTAGAACAAACCAAGGAAGGTCTGCAGACCAGTAGCTGTTCATAAGTTGGATGTCAGGTAAAAGGATTAATATTACTTATATCCTTCTTTTCCTCATTTTTCAATTTTCATAATTCTATCATCTCAAAATACTTAATTTGTCTAATTTTTCCAACTTTCATGAATTTTCAGGTCTTACATGAGTCTTCCAGACAAGGCAAGTCCTTCTGAAGACTCAGGATATCTGCCACTAAACCCGACATGCATCAATAACAGGGAAATAGAGAAGGACTTTATTAAGATTTTGAAGGAAAGTAATACACCGGCTGTGGCCTTATATACCTTCTCTGATTCTGATGATTGTAATGATATATATATATGTTTGTAGAGGATCACCCACCAAATATTATTGACCTCATTGCAAAACAAGGACAGGAAAATATAAGTACTCTCACAGTAGATGATATGTACATCAGTCAAGTTGATGAATTAACAAAAGGTCAGTCATCAAATATTATTTGGCAATATCGGCAATATCAGAAATAGGGCAGGCTTACAGCTTCCAATTTTTACAATGCCCTTCATTATAGAGGTGCCAATATTGACAATTACATTGTCAAAAATGTTATTGGTATTTATCACTTTACATCCAGGGGCAGGCTTGGTGTAATGGTTAAGCGCTTGGCTTGCGGCGCCGACGATCCGGGTTCGATTCCCGGGTTGCGCCACTATGTTTAAGAGGTTGGTAACCTCCTGCTTCCATGTCGCGATATAACTGAAATATTGTTGAAAGCGACGTAAAACACCAATCAACCAACCAACTTTACATCCAAGTCAGTAGAGCATGACAAGCATCATGAGCCAATTGCTCGGGGTAAATATGTTGATTTTATGTCAGGGCAACATATATCATTTCAGTGCTCAGAGACAGGTTTGCATGTGTGCAAGATGTTGCCTTATCTTGGAGCATCACCTGATGGCATGGGTGAATGTAAATGTTGTGCAAAATGTTTAATAGAGATCAAATGTCCATTTAGTCTTCGACATGAAGTCCCTCAAGTTGCAATGGCAAAGAATCCATCCTTTGCCTTTGTAAATGGAAAGTATGAATTGAAAAAGAACATGTCATCTCCATACTATATTCAGATGTTAGGTCAAATGGGGATTTTGTGATTTTGTGTTTTGTACAGAAAAGGACATCTATCGTGAAAGAGTTCAGTTTTCTGCTGAAAACTGGGGTGTACTGTTGCAGAAACTGAAGAGCTTTGTATGTATTGCCAAACTTGATACTGTAAGAATTTTACATTTTTCAAGTGAATGTTTATACAAAACCATCTGACAGTGTTGTAGTTAAAATGTAAATGACTACTAGGTATTAGGACTTGATGAACTGTCTTCATAGACTGTAAACCAATAACCACAATCTATATATTTCAGTTTGTATGAGGATTGTTCTAATCTTTTTCAAATTAATAATATATGAGAATAATATATTGAATATTGAATTTCTGTTTTATTAATATTAAATAACAAAACTCTAAAACTGTTTTAAATATCAACAAAACTGATAACATGATAAATAGCAATTAAACAAATTTTAATAAAAACACTAATATGACTGTCAATATTGACTTAGTTTTCAGTTGCAATGTAACAGATATCGTTTTTAACAATGATAACATTTTACACATGTATACAACTGTTTGTAAAAATATAATTAGAAGTAGAATAATATAACATTAAAAATATGCATTTCATTATTGCCTTGTTATTGATAATGAATTAAACAAGACAAAACAATTTATTACTGTCTTTCTTTTTGTATATATAGAATGTTGCTGCAATGATTCTAAATCAGTGCTGAATATATTAAGGTATCATGATGTGAAATGCTCTTTATTTAAACTTCTTTGCAAGTGGTGGCAATAAATTACACATGGCAGCAGCAGCACAAAGCATTGATGATGATATGTTTTTTCATGTTCAATGGATGAATTCCTCCTAGCATTTTGAATGACTTAAACCTGCGGATGGCTCTTTCCACATGAATTCTGAGGGAAGCAATTCGTCGTGTTTCAATTATCTGCTTTGAAGAAAGCATCCTTTCTTTCCCTGTCTTTTTTTCTCTGGTAAATGGTGGCATATTGAGATATGCTCTCTTTAATGTTAAGAGATAACGTATTTGAAACCCACAGTCAGCCATCACTTCATCTCCAGGTAAACTCTTATCTAAGTATTTACTATCTATCCTTATCACTTATGTTACCACTCCATAACTTGGATACAAATGTGAATGCGCCATTTGGTTGAATTGCAACTAAGGCCTTTAGTGTGTTACGTGTCTTATAGTTGCTCCATGTGCTAGCTTGGACTGAACAAATTTTAGGCTTTTGAATAAAAATCTCAGTACAGTCTATAATTGAGGTGGTATCAATTAACTATATGCAACTATGCAACTATAAGACACGTAACACACTAAAGGCCTTAGTTGCAATTCAACCAAATGGCGCATTCATGCGAGAATATCAATAAATCTCTGTTGTCTGGAATCGAGATCGCTGACGTCACATTATGTGGTCACTTCATGGAAACAGGATATATTATAGTAGAAATAAGCCGCTTTTAATATGAAATTTAGTAAGCAAAACAATGAGTACACAAGATTCTTTTATTAAGATATATTAGACGAGAGTGATGTTCATTTTTCTTGCGATACATCGTCATTCGAAGAAGGTGAACATGATAGTGAAGAGAAAAAAGGTGATGTAATCCAATGTACTTTGCGTACGTCAGTACTCCATTTTGATGTTGCTTGACATGATTTCGACCGTTTGTTCGGTTTTATTAAAAATTGACAAGAAAAAGACTTCTTTATTGGTTGGGGCAAATCTTCTTTTTCCATGTTGCTCTGTAGCATTCATAAATGTAACAATTTCAATATTATCTTTCTCACAGTATTTAGTATGTGCCTTCGCATGGGCCGTACGTAATTCATCAATATATTGTAATGTAAAATGTAGGTCAGATATCTTATGTATATATTTATTTATAAAAATAATTAACATTAAAGAATTGAGTTCTATGTGTGAACCATATAATGCTAGGGATTCCGAGTGAGTGAGGGGTTGGGATTGCGCCCTCCCACTGACCTCCTGAATCCATCACTTATATTCTAGTTACCTCATCTACATCCATTGTATCTACATGGCAATCGCGGATTTAGAGGGAGGGGGCCGTCCCCCTCCTTTGGTCACATATTTACCAGTAAAAATCCAGATTTTGCACAAAAAATGGCTGAGAAGTTTGACTAAAACCCATTTGGGCCCCTCCTTTTCGGAAATCCTAGATCCGCCACTGCATGGGTATCTGATTCTGCCTGATCACTGTCTTGTTCCTCCTGATCAGTGTTTCGGTATATTCTTATATAAAAATGGTGGCAATACAACACTTACTCTTGATACTTCCCTCTTTAAATCCGCTTTTCTGATTTTATAATTTTTTTTATTCATTTATTACTCTTTCATTTTGTTCACTCTTGATTTTGACATGTTTCTTAAGAACTGCTGTGACGGGTGATGCATGCAAATTAGAGACGCTTACTCTCCTCGGGCACCTGGTCTCACCTCGGAATTGTTCAGTATTTCGGGGTTCACAACAGTTCCTTTTTGAAAACTTACAGACTTTTGTATCTGTCCTTGGACTTTGAGAATGATTAACGGTTTGGTACTTCTTCGATATTGATTTTTATGGGGTGGATGTTTGATGTATTTGTTTGTTTTGATTTCTATTCAGAAAATTTTATTTTGAAAGAATTTGAGGACGTAAGCCGATATTTCTCCCGTACTTTACGAATTACACAGTTGGGCATCCTCCCAATATCAATGGGACTGCCATACAAATCTGTTTCGCCTTCTGTCCAGACTGACCCGAGACTTTCAATTTAAATATCGGGAATCATTTCTCATACCAAGACCGCATAGCATTGTCCAGAACTTCTTGTTTAGGACCTTACTCTTTTTATGATTACGATGGTGAGAAGAGATGTCCGATTCTGGTATAACGCAGGGTGACGAAAAGCAATCTGTGAATTCGTCTTCCCCATCAAGTTGTGGAATGAGAGGGTCATTGCAAGGCGATTCGGTGTCCACAAGGTCCTCTGTCAAAGTGCTGATGGAGTTTTTGTCTAGTCTCTTTGTGTACAAAAGATGTCTGTAATGCTTGAAGCTTATCAGGTGATAGTGAACGGTGTTCATTGTTCGGTTTTAGAAACAGAATGATGATATATGGAAGAGATTCAGATATATTAAAATGCTTTTTCATAATTAATTTCTAATTGCAGATTTTATTTTGTTCTTTTCATTTCGTTAAATACCTGATATCAATTTGTTTTCCCTATAAAACAACTTATTAACATTTTCCAAGAAAATAATTAACCCGAAATTAAAAAGGTCTAGACCGTGACTTCACAGATTTTTAAGATCGTTAATTTCTTTCCTATTGAATAAGGCAACTGATATAAATTTTATGTCGCATGATTGGCCACATATACCCCGGTCATGGATTTTCCTCGAGCCTCCTATATACTCTATGGACAAAATGTACGTATAATGTATTATCGCTGGATTTTTATACTGCATATCAAATTGTCAAGTATAAAAGTGTCATGAGAAATTAAAATCATTCAAAGGTTTATTCACAGGGGTGGTCAAATCCATAGAGGCGCTAATGCTGATGAGAGTTTTTTTTTTTTTTTCTAGATTACTGTTGAAGAAAGAGAGAATTGCCCCTTCACGTCAGAAAATCCTCAGTGGTCTGCAAGAGTGTTTGGCTGACAGATTTTAAGATGCATTAGAAGGTGTAATTTTTGCATATAGGATAGCCAACCTGACAAAATGGCCCGTGAGAAAGGAGGGGGTTAAAGGTAATTAAATATATTTTATGTATTAAACCTTTTATTCAGATTAAGTTGAAAAAGGTAATTCGAAAGTTTTGACTTTCAGACTTTGGAGATAATTTTAAAAAATGCAGACATTCATTGTCCACTTGGCTAATACAGTAATTCATATCAGAGTAAATGTTCATGAGCTAAAGATCTATTTGAATCACTGGTTGAAGTTTTCAGACCAATTAGATATGCAGAATGTAATGTTTCATGTTTAAACTCATTATTCCATTTACATTTCAGTTACAAAGATGTTGCTTTATTGGAAGACAATTTATAACTCCAACAGAAACTCTGCCCTCACACACTACCCTCATATTCTGCTAAGTCAGAAGAAGGTTTTTCTGAGATGAAATTAGTAACGTCAGAATAGGGAGCATGACTTCCACCCTGCGTACTATCTGATTTGCTCTGTAATATGTTCCACACTGAATATGTTAAAGCCTTTAATCCAACTGAATCCATCCATTAGTGGAATAGGAGAAAGTATCTCGTTTAACGATACAACATTATGGTCAGGGGGTAGAATCTGGACTGTATGAGTTGTGAAGATGATTTTGATATCTGGATAGCGTGTGGTTTAATTTACTTAGAATGAATTGTAGGTATGATATTGATCAGCTTTTCGGCTGATTTAAGTTTGTTATTGTTATTTTGATATGTTTGAGGTTTTGTCTGATAGAGCAGAAAACCAACCGTTTTGGCGGAGGGCTATGTGCTCTTAGTTTTAGTCCTTATGGATTTCAGTTTGGGGTTTTGGGTTTTCCCCCTTCTTGACCACAATACTATAAATCATGTCTCGAAATGAAAATAATATTGCATCATTGATATTGAAGAGCTTAACACATAATTTGGGTTTGTTATAATTTTGGACTAGTAAATTTGGAGATATTCCGTAATATTATGATAATGTGCATATTTTTTTTCACAGTAAATATTAAGTTAATATCTCGGATCAGTACAGAGGTATTAAGCATTTACCGTCATCGCCGCGAGTTCCGTACACGGGAAGGAAATGCTTTTATCTCGTCATATTCACTTTTGTTCACATACAAACTACGTCTTTGGCTCAAATTAGCTGTCGTAAGTCAAAGCGAGTAAAACTTACAGAAATATACCTTATAGAGCCCTAGAACACAAAAATACTTTTGGGAATAAGGAATTCCCATGTAACGTCACGGCATCAATTTTGGATAGATTTTGGAAGTGTCCAATGCGATAGGGATGTCAAGGTAATTAAAACATTTCTATTGATAGACTGAGTTTTTGTTTAACTACAAACCACGAATATTTCACGTATATGGTGACGGCATGTGCCTGATGCGGAGCATACACATCTTGACATTTGCAACGAACACACCCGAAGCAGTGAGGGATCTTTAACGTGGTATGCATGCCATGACACGGGACCTCGGTGTTTACTGTCTCATCCCAAAGACAGGACACCGATATGACCAGAGCGGGACTCGAATCCCGGCCTACCGATCAAGAGGCGAGCGGTATAACCACTAGACCACGCGGTCTTCATGTCTATTGAAAAAGTACCGCACGTTTGATTTTATTACATTTGCTCAGAGATATTTAATATCATTGGAAAATCGATGTTATAAATATCATAGTCATATAACCGTAAAACTGTTTGGGGAAAACGAAAAGAAAACTTTAAAAAATACATTTTGACAATGAGCCGAATTACAAGCTAAGATTCCAGCGATGAGTTACATGTATAAGGTGTGTTTTGAAGGCAAATCTGCCTGTTGCATGTACTTCTAAAATTATAATGAACATTTATCTCTTATTTTATCTATACAATCTGTAATATAGAAAGTCAACTTCAGTGTAGCAATATGTATTTAAGTATTTTTAAATCCATTTTAAGTGAGAATTTAAAATTTTCAAAACATAAAGTTATTTGCGTTGTTCAAACTATGTGTCATATGCTACTGACCGAAAGCAAATACAGACGAACGAACCGACCATACGCTCTTTGTAAAAACATCTATCAGAGACGTGCATAAAAGGGAAAGAGGTAGAGATAAAAAGAAAATGTTTAAAAATCATACATCAGTTAGAAATAATATGCTGTTCGTTTATAAACCGTGCGAAACTTCCAGCATATCCATCACTCCTAGCTGAAAAAAAGTTAAGAAAGAATAGATGACAAGACTAGAGCTTGCCTGTTGCCGACATGGCGGGTCTTCCTCTTTTGATCAAAAGAAAGAAAGAAACAAATAAACAAGTGAATACGGCTTTAGTAAATATATGTTATCATGGACATAGCTGGACGATGTTCAAAACGCCCTTTAAGAAGGAAATAATATTTTACACAGATATCATTATGTGTAACCATGTGTCATCATTTGTCATAGTTTTGTAACTTGTAAAATACACACTTTATTTGTATATATGATGTTGAAATAAAGCGCGTTTACAACTGCATTGAAGTATCTCGGAACGTCCAAATAGAGTTATGCCGAATATATAGTATATTCACTATGAAAATTCTTTATGTAACCTTCGTTTTTTCATGTTTCATGTGGAAAGGGGGGGGGGTATTATTACGACATTGTCATTCCCCCTAATCATTGCATTTCTTTCATTCCTTTTTTTTTTAGCTCACCTTAGCCAAAGGCTCAAGTGAGCTATAGTCATAGTGCGCCGTCCGTCGTCGTCGTCCGTCCGTCGTTAACTTTTTCACATTTTCGACTTCTCCGGAACCATATTGCAGATTTGGATCAAACTTTGTGTAAATGATGTACTCAAGGTCCCCTACTAAAATTGTGTTCGGGATCCAGATTCCCTCAGGGGTGGATCCAGGGCGGGGTCAAAAGTGCCCAAAGCGGTACCCCTCTTCAAATATCTCCTCCGGAACCAGTACATAAATGGGGAAATTAATTGCATTTCAACAATCTATAAAGATGGGTTATTAAAAATAATGTTCGGGGATAAGATCCGTCAAATAGAAATTTACGCTTTTTGACGTGTTTCTGGACTTAGTCATTTCAATGGAGAAAAGTGTCATGTTTTTCAGTTAATTGATATTGATGATTTCTTAATGACTATTTTGATCATAATTCTGGTAAGGAATGTTATTGTGAAAGAATTTTGTCATTATCTCAATTTTTGGATTTTTAAAGAATTTTTTAAGACTTCAAAAAAAAAAAAGGGGGGGGGTTGGCCATTTTTGACATTTTCAACTTTTTCTACAAAACCACATATAAGATTTTAATAAAACGTGGAAAACATGAAGTACTTAACATCCTCTATCAATTTGGTAAATTTCATCCAAATTGGTTAACAGATAATACCACCATGTCTAAAAAGTGGATCTCACAATGGTACATATACCACTTCGTAATTGAAATATGGAGATTAGGGGTTCAAATCCAGCTGCCAAAATTTTTTTTTTCATTTGTTTACACATCTAAATAAGTTTTTAGATGTTTCTCAACACTCAACATATGAAATTAGGCAATTTTAAGTTTAAGACTTCCTACAAAAAAAAAAGGGGGGGGGGGGGGGGGGTTGGCTATTTTTTACATTTTCAACTTTTTCTACAAAAGTCTTTGAGGGATTCTAATAAATCTTGGTAGAAATAAGTCACTTATGATCTTCTTCAAATTCTGTAGTTTTCGTCCAGACCCCTTTACACGTGGCGCCACCATAGTCAAAAGTAGGTCACAAAAGAGTTCCCTCCTTTAACAATATTCTTTTTCATTCGGGCTATATACAGAGACAAACAGAATGCATAGAAATGATCTAGAGGGATGAATGAAGACGTATTGTTATTTTGGTTCCCTTCCAAAATCAAATTTTAGAATTTTTTTCGACATTTCTTTGGACTTGGTGATTTCAATGCAGAAAAATGTCATATTTCCTAGTTAATTGATAATGATGATTTCTTATGGACTATTGTGATCATAATTATGGTAAGGAATGTTACTGTGAAAGAATGTTGTCAATATCTCAATTTTTGGATTTTCTATGAACTTTTCAAGACTTCCAAATGAGGGTGTATAGGAATAATTCAATCACATTTTTCACTTCTGCTGTTATACCACATGAAAGATTTTAATGAAACATGGAACACATGAAGTACTAAAGGTCCTCTATCAATTTAGTAAATTTCATCCAAATTGGTTAATGCCACCATGTCTAAAAAGTAGGTCTCACAATGGTACTTATACCACTTGTTAATTGAAATATGGAGAGTAGTGGTTCAAATCCAGCTGTGGTCAATATTTTTTTTCCATTTTTTTTACACATCTAAATAAGTTTTTAGATGTTTCTCAACACTCAACATATGAAATTAGGCAATTTTAGGTTAGATCTGGACAATATTTGAAACAATTGTTGTTCATGACTCAGACTTGAAATCAGTCAACAAAATGCGCCACCTAAAGAAAATGACTAACTTGCTGCCCTGAATGACATCTTGCAGAGACAAAGGATACCACAAAATCACCTGAATGGATGTGCAAAAAAGTGTTGGTTTTTATTCTAGTCTGAAATAAAATTAGACATGTTTTCAACATTTGTGTTGACTTATCACAGTAATGCAAAAATAAATGAATTCTTCCTTCATGCATGACTGATCATCTAGGTACTCAGGTGAGCGATATAGGCCCACTTGGGCCTCTTGTTTTTTGTTTTTTTGTTTTTGTTTTTTGTCTTTCTTGTTCTTTCTTTTTGCTTTTAATTTTTAAGAGGAAGATCATTCACATTAAGTAAGCAAGAGGTAGCTGTAGCTGTAGATGCAGTTATTATTATTAGGTTTCACAAGTTTCACTTGTGAAACCTTTTATTATTCTACTGTCTTTTCTTATTAGGTTTCACAAGTTTCACTTGTGAAACCTTTTATTATTCTACTGTCTTTTCTTATTTATTATTATTATTATTATTCTTCATCCGTTTTTTTTTATGTGACGGCTCAGAAATCACTCATTATTAAAGATATTACTATTCTGTTTTCAGTGTTCGATTCGAAATTAAATTTTCAAGATTTGATTTTCGTAATTTTCTAAATTACCGCTTATAAGCGCGCAGCGCCACCTACGACGCCAAAATTTTGAATCGCTATATCTTCCTTATTATTTGTCCGATTGGAATGAAATTTTCAGCATTCGATTCAGAAAAGGAGATGCAAGATTATATGTCACTGCGTCAATTTCGTAGCTCTACCCCGAAAAAGTTGACCTTGACCCGATTGTTTTCATTTCAAAAAAAATATTTCAATCTTAGATTTTAGACAGTAGGATGAAAGATTTTAATGGTCTGATTTGGAATATGAAAAATTTTTGAAATCGGACCATAAATAAAGTCACAATGAGCGTGGGAAAATTCGCTATGACGTCATCAAAGCTAATTAAATATTCATACGTTAATATCTCTCTTATTAAATGAGATATCGGCATGAAATTTTATATCTAAACATGTTTCCACATTCTTAATCTACCTCTAGAATGAAAATGGCATGCTGCCAATATTTTTGAAATTATTGAAAATTTTCGAATCAAATCTTTGGCAAGGTCTAGCGACTTTATTTGCAGTCGGATTTTGATCGAGTTTCTTCCATTCGATAGAGCGTTCAAATACCTACCAGTAAAGTGTTCTCAGATTTTCGCTAACTCTTACGGTTCTCGAGTTATTTGCGTTTGAACACGACAACCCCCTTTAAAGTGATGTTTGTGACGTCATCAACACTCATTAATTATTCATGAAATGTTTTCGCCTATAGCTCGCTTATTGAGGAAGATAGAGGTGTGAAATTTGGTAGCATGATAGAGATTGAGAATATCTACCGACTGACAAGAGGAATTTGGCATGGAGCCAAATTCCTGAAAATGACGTCATACTTTGTAAATGACGTCATATCTCCCTTATTTATCATCGGATCGAGGCGGGGACGGTTGGAATGGATTCTGCGTGAAAAAGTAAAATGGCAAATACCTGCAACAGAATTTCGATATCTCTTACCGTTTTCGAGATATTTGCGGTCAAAGTTCAGTGTTTGGCCTTTCCTGAAAATACAATTTAAAACTTCAGGTACCTGTGTCTCGCTTGTTGATAAAGCTAGAGGTATGAAATTTGGTAGCATAAAAGAGAATGCAAATATCTACCGACTGACAAAAGGGAATTGGCATGGTACCAAATTCCTGAAAATGACGTCATACTTTGTAAATGACGTCATAACTCCATTAATTTTCATCTTATCGAATCGGGGATTGTTGCAATCGATTCTGCGCGAAAATTTATATGCATAACATTGCCATCAAATTTTCGCTAACTCTTACCGTTTTCGAGTTATTTAGGTTTAAACACGACAACCCCCTTTAAAGTGATGCTTTCAACGTCACATAAAGTTCATTAATGTTTAATGAAATGGTTTCAGCTAAAGCTCGCTTATTAAAGAAGGTAGAGATGTGAAAATTGGTAGCATGATAGGGAATGAGGGTATCTACCGACTCTTTACTTTGAAATTTCATCTTTCGGCTATTCATTCTCACAGACACATACTCCCGTTTAATGAAAAAATTTTTCGAAATATACGACGTTTTAAGAGAATTACGTAAGATTTAATATTTTTCGATTTTCGCGTATGTAGCTTTTAGTTTTAATGGTAGATCTCTCAAATTTTCACTGTTATGTTCTCTAGGTTCATATCTTTAGAACTTTCATCGGCCGATATTATCTATCTCTTTTAGTTTGGCCTCTATTTCAATTTAAAGTTTTTTTAAAAATTACGTAATGTTCAAAACTGTCTTATTTTTAGTCTTTTAGTTTCCAAAACATTACGAAACGATTTTCCGTAACGATTTTACTATGAAACATGTTTCCCGGTATTTGAAAGTGAGCAATTTAAAGATTTTTTTTATAAAAATATCTTACTTGCGTAACTTTCAAGTATTTTTTATTCGTCGTATGAACAAATTATAAAAACAAGAGTTTGAGAAAGCATTTTGATTTCGATTTCTTAAACAAAAATCAAATTTTGGGCACTCTACCGATGAACAACGCAATAAACATATCTTCAGAAGCGCGGTCAATTTGCCTTGCTTAATACCTTGCACGACACCGCTGTGATATAGGACTTCTTCCATGGACAAGGCGCAGTAACTCGCGATTAATTCAATCGCGATTTAAAGTGCTTTCTATAAAATAGAGTTTGAGAAAGTATTATGCATTCGAATTCTTAAACAAAAAAAAAACCCAAAAAAAAAAAAAACCCCCCCCCCCCCCCCCAAAAAAAAACAAAAAAAAAAAAAAAAAGAAAAAAAAAAAGCAAATTTACATTCTACGAGCTACTGCTGAACAAGGCTATAAAGAAATCTTCTCCGAGCGTCGGCATTACACATTAGAGAAGCGCGGTGAATTTGCCTTGCTTAATACCTCGCACTGCGCCGCTGTTATACAGGACTTCAAACGTGTGTGAATTAATCGCCAGTTACAGTGCTTTACCTGTGGAATACGAGACATTGTCAAGTCTTTCTTTTGTATATTGGGGAAAGCGGCATTACTAAAGGCCATCGCGAGGAGAATTGTTTATTCCAGCAGAGTGGCGATTCAAGGTCAAACATCTGTACACGCGAAATAACTTGCGTAAGTTCATCGCGAGGAGAATTGTTTATTCCAGCAGAGAAGCGATTCAAGGTCAAACATCTGTACACGCGAAATACCTTGCGTAAGTTAATAAATAAACAACATAAAGCGGGCAGTAAGGACTGAAGATGTAGGTTACACGTGCAGATTGTACTAAGTGTGATTGTCCTACATGTTTCTTGTTTCAAATATATGGTCAAGAGTAGTCGATATTGTGCGATGTAGGCTTCAGTATAATGTGTATAATGTAAGTCGCCGTTACCTACAATTTCTGCAAGTAGATTGCGCAATGTGGATACCATCACTAAAGATCAGATATCTGGATCGTGAAAAAGAATTTTGTATTAGAGTAGGAGATCTCAGCTTCGCTGCTTCGACTTTAACTTGTGAAACCTACTCGTTGCTTTAGCAACGAGCTCGTTTCTAGTTATTATTATTATTCTTCATCCGTTTTTTTTTTATGTGACGGCTCAGAAATCACTCATTATTAAAGATATTACTATTCTGTTTTCAGTGTTCGATTCGAAATTAAATTTTCAAGATTTGATTTTCGTAATTTTCTAAATTACCGCTTATAAGCGCGCAGCGCCACCTACGACGCCAAAATTTTGAATCGCTATATCTTCCTTATTATTTGTCCGATTGGAATGAAATTTTCAGCATTCGATTCAGAAAAGGAGATGCAAGATTTTATGTAACTGCGTCAATTTCGTAGCTCTACCCCGAAAAAGTTGACCTTGACCCGATTGTTTTCATTTCAAAAAAAATATTTCAATCTTAGATTTTAGACAGTAGGATGAAAGATTTTAATGGTCTGATTTGGAATATGAAACATTTTTGAAATCGGACCATAAATAAAGTCACAATGAGCGTGGGAAAATTCGCTATGACGTCATCAAAGCTAATTAAATATTCATACGTTAATATCTCTCTTATTAAATGAGATATCGGCATTAAATTTTATATCTAAACATGTTTCCACATTCTTAATCTACCTCTAGAATGAAAATGGCATGCTGCCAATATTTTTGAAATTATTGAAAATTTTCGAATCAAATCTTTGGCAAGGTCTAGCGACTTTATTTGCAGTCGGATTTTGATCGGGTTTCTTCCATTCGATAGAGCGTTCAAATTACTACCAGTAAAGTGTTCTCAGATTTTCGCTAACTCTTACGGTTCTCGAGTTATTTGCGTTTGAACACGACAACCCCCTTTAAAGTGATGTTTGTGACGTCATCAACACTCATTAATTATTCATGAAATGTTTTCGCCTATAGCTCGCTTATTGAGGAAGATAGAGGTGTGAAATTTGGTAGCATGATAGAGATTGAGAATATCTACCGACTGACAAGAGGAATTTGGCATGGAGCCAAATTCCTGAAAATGACGTCATACTTTGTAAATGACGTCATATCTCCCTTATTTATCATCGGATCGAATCGGGGATGGTTGGAATCGATTCTGCGTGAAAATTTAACATCAACGTTGTACCAACAGAATTTCGATATCTCTTACCGTTTTCGAGATATTTGCCGTCGAAATTCATGGTTTCACCATTCCTGAAAATACACTTTTCAACTTCAGGAAGCTGTGTTTCGCTTATTTATAAAGCTAGTGGTGTGAAATTTGGTAGCATGATACAGAATAAAAATATTTACCGACTGAAAGTGGGATTTGGCATGGTGCGAAATTCCTGAACATGACGTAATACTATTTAAATGACGTCATAGCTCCCTTACTTTTCATCCGATCGAATTGGGAATGGTTGGAATCGATTCTTCGTGAAAAATAAAATGTATATATTCACCTAAAGTTTTTTTTCCATATCCCTTACCGTTTTTAAGATATTTGCGGTCAGATTTAACTTTTTCACAGTCCTTTCCGCATACCTTGGGGCCCCACAAAGGGATGTGGTCCCAAAATATTTCTTCCTCTTATTCCCCGGAGAAAAATCTTTCATTATTATTATTATTATTCTTCATCCGTTTTTTTTTTATGTGACGGCTCAGAAATCACTCATTATTAAAGATATTACTATTCTGTTTTCAGTGTTCGATTCGAAATTAAATTTTCAAAATTTGAATTTCGTAATTTTCTAAATTACCGCTTATAAGCGCGCAGCGCCACCTACGACGGCAAAATTTTGAATCGCTATATCTTCCTTATTATTTGTCCGATTGGAATGAAATTTTCGCAGTTCGATTAAGAAAACGATTTACAAGATTTTATGTCGCTGCGTCGATTTTGTACCTCTACACCCGAAATAGCTGACCTTGACCTTGACCTTGTCAGTTTCCTAAAATATTTCAAATTGAAAATTCCAGAATGTAGACGCCGAGATTTCATCGTCCTGATCTCAAATGTGAAAGAATTTTTAAGATTGGACCATAAATAAAGTCACAATGAGCGTTTGAAAATTCGCTATGACGTCATCAAATCTAATTAAATATTCATACGTTAATATCTCTCTTACTAAATGAGATATCGATATGAAAATCAGTGTTTAAACTTGTTTCCTCATTCTTAATCTATCTTTAGAAGGATATTGGCATCATGCCAATATTTTTGAAATTATTGGAATTTTTCGAATCAATAGTTTGGCGAGGTGCGGCGCCTTTATTTGTGGTCGGATTTTGATCGGGATTTTTCCATTCGCTAGAGCGTTCAAATACCTAATAATAATGTGCTCTCAGATTTTCGCTAGCTCTTACCGTTTTCGAGTTATTGACGTTTGAACACGACAACCCCCCTTTAAAGCGATGTTTGTCACGTGACTTAAGCTCATTAATTATTCATGAAATGGTTTCCCCTATAGCTCGCTTATTGAGGAAGCTAAAGGTGTGAAATTTTGTAGCATGATAGGGAATAAGAATATCTACCAACTGACAAAAGGAATTTGGCAAGGTGCCAAATTCCTGAAAATGACGTCATACTTTTCTAAATGACGTCATACGAGACATTGTCAAGTCTTTCTTTTGTATATTGGGGAAAGCGGCATTACTAAAGGCCATCGCGAGGAGAATTGTTTATTCCAGCAGAGTGGCGATTCAAGGTCAAACATCTGTACACGCGAAATAACTTGCGTAAGTTCATCGCGAGGAGAATTGTTTATTCCAGCAGAGAGGCGATTCAAGGTCAAACATCTGTACACGCGAAATACCTTGCGTAAGTTAATAAATAAACAACATAAAGCGGGCAGTAAGGACTGAAGATTTAGGTTACACGTGCAGATTGTACTAAGTGTGATTGTCCTACATGTTTCTTGTTTCAAATATATGGTCAAGAGTAGTCGATATTGTGCGATGTAGGCTTCAGTATAATGTGTATAATGTAAGTCGCCGTTACCTACAATTTCTGCAAGTAGATTGCGCAATGTGGATACCATCACTAAAGATCAGATATCTGGATCGTGAAAAAGAATTTTGTATTAGAGTAGGAGATCTCAGCTTCGCTGCTTCGACTTTAACTTGTGAAACCTACTCGTTGCTTTAGCAACGAGCTCGTTTCTAGTTAGGTTTCACAAGTTTCACTTGTGAAACCTTTTATTATTCTACTGTCTTTTCTTATTATTATTATTATTATTATTCTTCATCCGTTTTTTTTTTATGTGACGGCTCAGAAATCACTCATTATTAAAGATATTACTATTCTGTTTGCAGTGTTCGATTCGAAATTAAATTTTCAAGATTTGATTTTCGTAATTTTCTAAATTACCGCTTATAAGCGCGCAGCGCCACCTACGACGCCAAAATTTTGAATCGCTATATCTTCCTTACTATTTGTCCGATTGGAATGAAATTTTCAGCATTCGATTCAGAAAAGGAGGTGCAAGATTTTATGTAACTGCGTCAATTTCGTAGCTCTACCCCGAAAAAGTTGACCTTGACCCGATTGTTTTCATTTCAAAAAAAATATTTCAATCTTAGATTTTAGACAGTAGGATGAAAGATTTTAATGGTCTGATTTGGAATATGAAAAATTTTTGAAATCGGACCATAAATAAAGTCACAATGAGCGTGGGAAAATTCGCCAAGACGTCATCAAAGCTAATTAAATATTCATACGTTAATATCTCTCTTATTAAATGAGATATCGGCATGAAATTTTATATCTAAACATGTTTCCACATTCTTAATCTACCTCTAGAATGAAAATGGCATGCTGCCAATATTTTTGAAATTATTGAAAATTTTCGAATCAAATCTTTGGCAAGGTCTAGCGACTTTATTTGCAGTCGGATTTTGATCGGGTTTCTTCCATTCGATAGAGCGTTCAAATACCTACCAGTAAAGTGTTCTCAGATTTTCGCTAACTCTTACGGTTCTCGAGTTATTTGCGTTTGAACACGACAACCCCCTTTAAAGTGATGTTTGTGACGTCATCAACACTCATTAATTATTCATGAAATGTTTTCGCCTATAGCTCGCTTATTGAGGAAGATAGAGGTGTGAAATTTGGTAGCATGATAGAGATTGAGAATATCTACCGACTGACAAGAGGAATTTGGCATGGAGCCAAATTCCTGAAAATGACGTCATACTTTGTAAATGACGTCATATCTCCCTTATTTATCATCGGATCGAATCGGGGATGGTTGGAATCGATTCTGCGTGAAAATTTAACATCAACGTTGTACCAACAGAATTTCGATATCTCTTACCGTTTTCGAGATATTTGCCGTCGAAATTCATGGTTTCACCATTCCTGAAAATACACTTTTCAACTTCAGGAAGCTGTGTTTCGCTTATTTATAAAGCTAGTGGTGTGAAATTTGGTAGCATGATACAGAATAAAAATATTTACCGACTGACAAGTGGGATTTGGCATGGTGCGAAATTCCTGAACATGACGTAATACTATTTAAATGACGTCATAGCTCCCTTACTTTTCATCCGATCGAATTGGGAATGGTTGGAATCGATTCTTCGTGAAAAATAAAATGTATATATTCACCTAAAGTTTTTTTTCCATATCCCTTACCGTTTTTAAGATATTTGCGGTCAGATTTAACTTTTTCACAGTCCTTTCCGCATACCTTGGGGCCCCACAAAGGGATGTGGTCCCAAAATATTTCTTCCTCTTATTCCCCGGAGAAAAATCTTTCATTATTATTATTATTATTCTTCATCCGTTTTTTTTTTATGTGACGGCTCAGAAATCACTCATTATTAAAGATATTACTATTCTGTTTTCAGTGTTCGATTCGAAATTAAATTTTCAAAATTTGAATTTCGTAATTTTCTAAATTACCGCTTATAAGCGCGCAGCGCCACCTACGACGGCAAAATTTTGAATCGCTATATCTTCCTTATTATTTGTCCGATTGGAATGAAATTTTCGCAGTTCGATTAAGAAAACGATTTACAAGATTTTATGTCGCTGCGTCGATTTTGTACCTCTACACCCGAAATAGCTGACCTTGACCTTGACCTTGTCAGTTTCCTAAAATATTTCAAATTGAAAATTCCAGAATGTAGACGCCGAGATTTCATCGTCCTGATCTCAAATGTGAAAGAATTTTTAAGATTGGACCATAAATAAAGTCACAATGAGCGTTTGAAAATTCGCTATGACGTCATCAAATCTAATTAAATATTCATACGTTAATATCTCTCTTACTAAATGAGATATCGATATGAAAATCAGTGTTTAAACTTGTTTCCTCATTCTTAATCTATCTTTAGAAGGATATTGGCATCATGCCAATATTTTTGAAATTATTGGAATTTTTCGAATCAATAGTTTGGCGAGGTGCGGCGCCTTTATTTGTGGTCGGATTTTGATCGGGATTTTTCCATTCGCTAGAGCGTTCAAATACCTAACAATAATGTGCTCTCAGATTTTCGCTAGCTCTTACCGTTTTCGAGTTATTGACGTTTGAACACGACAACCCCCCTTTAAAGCGATGTTTGTCACGTGACTTAAGCTCATTAATTATTCATGAAATGGTTTCCCCTATAGCTCGCTTATTGAGGAAGCTAAAGGTGTGAAATTTTGTAGCATGATAGGGAATAAGAATATCTACCAACTGACAAAAGGAATTTGGCAAGGTGCCAAATTCCTGAAAATGACGTCATACTTTTCTAAATGACGTCATACGAGACATTGTCAAGTCTTTCTTTTGTATATTGGGGAAAGCGGCATTACTAAAGGCCATCGCGAGGAGAATTGTTTATTCCAGCAGAGTGGCGATTCAAGGTCAAACATCTGTACACGCGAAATAACTTGCGTAAGTTCATCGCGAGGAGAATTGTTTATTCCAGCAGAGAGGCGATTCAAGGTCAAACATCTGTACACGCGAAATACCTTGCGTAAGTTAATAAATAAACAACATAAAGCGGGCAGTAAGGACTGAAGATCTAGGTTACACGTGCAGATTGTACTAAGTGTGATTGTCCTACATGTTTCTTGTTTCAAATATATGGTCAAGAGTAGTCGATATTGTGCGATGTAGGCTTCAGTATAATGTGTATAATGTAAGTCGCCGTTACCTACAATTTCTGCAAGTAGATTGCGCAATGTGGATACCATCACTAAAGATCAGATATCTGGATCGTGAAAAAGAATTTTGTATTAGAGTAGGAGATCTCAGCTTCGCTGCTTCGACTTTAACTTGTGAAACCTACTCGTTGCTTTAGCAACGAGCTCGTTTCTAGTTGTTATTATTATTATATTCATTAATATTTTTTCTGTTCGTCTGGGATTTTACAGTACTTTTTGTTTATTTAAACGCTGCAGCAATTTTGAAAATAATTTTCTTCAAGGCAAATTCCAGACTAACCCTCTTTCTTCTCGTTTAATTAAATGCTTTTGCCTATCTCCTTACATACTTTATAACTTCTGTAATCTACACCCCTCATTGGAATGATCCGTTACGTGACGTCATGGTGCTCGACGTAAGAACTAGGTGGCTGTCATGTCGTATATTTACTACGGGAATAGGCCCATCCAAAACTTTTTCCGTACAATATATTGTGGCGTTTTTGTATTTTTGTAGGATAGTTATTACGTAGAAATATTAATAATCATAGTTGAAGTAATTATGTAGTTAATTTTGTTAGAATTTATAATTTCTATTCTATAATCTAGCCTGTAGTAATCTAGTTCGTTTATATTTAAATTTAAATGTAATTTCAAGGTGCTATTCAATTTCGGACTCAGCTAGCGATCCCCAGGATCAGCTCATTAAAATTAGATACGGTTACTGATAAGTGGTCAATTCCGGCCACCATCGTGCCGATATTGTTTTCATTTGGTTCTGCTAACGACTGCAGATTCTGCTAGCTTTCACTTTAATCTTAGACGTAAATTTGACAGTAAATTATTGCTGTAATTATTTTATGTTCTCTATATGGTCTATAGGGAGGAGTTCATGATTTGAAATACCTATTCTTATACCTGTTTAGGGTACATTTTGATACAAATAAGGAACATATTATTATTCATAGGTCCTCGTTAATATTCTAGTATAAAAGAAGATGCGTGCGATACTCAGGGACCCTTTTTCGACTTGTTTTCGGCACTTTACTCTGGGATTTATTTTCAACTCTCGGACGTTTTACTTTGTGGAACTTAGTGTAACAAGTTTGTATTTCATTCCGCCACACTAAATTTTATGTGTTTATTATATTGTGAATCCAATCATTGATAAGTGGAATAAATTGAGTTATGTACAGTTATTTTGTCTTCTTAAAAATTCATATTGCTTACGAGATTTATTATACGACAGCCATTAGTGAGTAAGTGGCCCGACGAAAGCAAAAATTCTACCACACTGGTGGCAAGCGCTGGGAAATGAACTTATACATGCTTCAGTTTATGTTTGGAATTAATTAATTCGTGTTCAACGCTACCATGTTTTTATTGGGATTGGAATTATTTGTCTAAGGGAGCTTAAGAAGTAGTTGTGAATTTATTATGTTATTTCAGTGTTAGTAAAATAATTTAAGTAAAATGCAAAAATTTTCGTGAAGTTCCAAAAAAAAGGCCTGTTATTTACTATTTTGGAATATCTTATATTGATGAATTTGTGTGATTTCTTTTAATTTGGGAATTACGTGTTTAAAATGGCGACAAGTGCAGTTAATATCATTAGAGAAGACGTCGACGAATCTGGCGATGAAGAAGTTCAAATCAACACAGAAGCGTCTAGACGAAAAGCTGAAATGGAAGAAGCACGTCGCGAAATCAGTGCTTTGAAATTAGAAGCTGATCGGGCAAGGAAAGAGGCAAACGACCGTAATCGTATTGTGGATGTGTTACGGAATGAAAACGAGAAGTTAGCCGAATCCATGTACCGAGAGCGAGTACGAAATGAAGAAAAAGAACGGCAAATTCGAGAGATGAGAGAGGATGCGCAATCCAGATTTCCGCATGCTGATTCACACGATGATGGCATAAATGGCTACGGAATTAATTATTCTAGTGCTCGCTCCGCTCGTCCACAAATGTCAACACAGAACAACGGTAGATGAATGCCTTCGATGTCTATGCGGTCGGATGAGTACTCGCCGAATTCGCGATACGATGTACCAATGCCGAGATGCAGTGTTTTTGACGGCAGCAGTTCATGGGAAGGGTTTATTCGTCCCTTCAGGTCTTTGGCAGCGACATGTGGATGGGACAATAATGAGAGACTATTTCGTCTAACCAATGCATTGCGCGGCGAAGCAGCGGACTTCGCTTTTACGCAACTAGGCGGTGATGAACTGGACTCGCATGAAATGCTTGAGAAGGCGCTTGAAACTCGTTTTAAAGAACAGAAAACGATGACATCGTACCTTACTGAGCTCGAAAACAGAAAGCTAGGCCCGCGTGAAAAGTTGGCAGAGTATGTGGCCGATATTCAGAGACTTGTGCTTAAAAGCTTCCCCTCAGCAAATGTGGAAACCCGAGAGACGATTAACTTGCGCTACTTTTTAAAGGGGCTTTTCGACCAAAATATGGTAGTCGCAGTTGGCATGAAGGATCCAAAGACGATTGAAGAAGCGAAACAGGCATTAGAGACATACAAAAGCCTTCAAGACGAAATAAAAACAAAGTCGAAGGTTAGAGCGGTGGCGCAACAGAGTGAAACCGTCCAATCGGAAGGACATTACATAACAACAGACGAAATAAAGCTACTTGCCGAGGAGATCAAAAAGTCAATAAGATCGGAGATCGGACACGTAACCGCCGATTCGAGGGACAATCGAGGTACCAGCGATAACCCGAGCACACGCGAAAGGAGACAAAATGCGCAATCTTCCCGTCGCCCACAGGGTGATCTTTCCGACATCGAGTGTTACAGATGCCACGAGTATGGCCATATTGCACGTAACTGTACAGCTCAGGATATACAAGGAAATGGTGCTAGCCGGCCACAGAATAATTCGGAAAACTAAAGGGGACCGGTACATACGGCCCTGTGTCGGTCCACAGTGATGTGAAACGTAAGGACGAAACTATCATAAAAAGTGTTGTTAGAAGTGTACACAATGGATGTACAATGTTTTTAAAGACAAACTTTTATAGTGTCAATGGAAACTTTGTTGTAGATACTGGTTCAGCTGTTACATTGATGTCACTTGCTTTTTATTACAATTTACCACCATCCAAACGTCCCGAGTTAAGGACACTCGCTACAAATCTGAAGTTTGAAGTAGCAAATGACGAATTGCTAGAAGTAAGTGGTGTTGCAACGTTTGAATTTAGGTTGCGCAATGATGTATATAAGTGGGATATGTACGTTGCTCCAATTAGGGAAGATGGACTTTTAGGATTAGATTTCTTATATCATAATGATTTTTCAATGGGAACCAAGAGTGGACTTCGAATCAAAGGACGGAAATATCCGACTTTTGTCCAGAAAACTCCCGTTGGGATTAGCAGAGTCATGTGTGAAGCCAAAACAATTATTCCAAAGAATAGTGAGTGTGTCATTTATGGGTATACGAAGTTTAATAATGAAAAATGTGGTGTTGTGTCACCGTGTAAGTCTGTACCCGATGACAACATGCAAAAGATGATAGTTGGAAACGCAGTAGTAACTGTTACAAAAAATCGTGTGCCAGTACCTCTTGTCAACGTTAATGATGAAGACATTATTTTACATCAAGGACAAACTATTGCAACTGTGGAAGATATTATATTCGCAGAAGGAGAAAACCAAAACATATCGGTGAATCGTGTTTCTGATTGGAAAGGTATGACGTCATGGCCCGAGGATTTGAAGAATTTGTTCAATAAATCAAGTCAAAACTTGAGAGACGACCAAAGTCTTTCCCTACAAACTCTCTTCACCAAGCATGAAGGTGCATTTGCGCGACATGCAGAGGATTTTGGTCGTACATCAGTTGTGCAGCATTCAATTGATACTCGTGACGCCAGACCTATCAAGCAAGCACCACGCAGACCACCCAGAGCATTTGCACACGATGAGGACAGAATCATAGATTCACAATTGAGATCGGACATAATACAGGAATCCACGTCACCTTGGGCCTCGCCTTTAGTGTATGTTAAAAAGAAGTCGGGAGAAACACGCCCTTGTGTGGACTTCAGGAAGTTAAATGACATCACAATGAAAGATGCATATCCACTTCCTCGGATTAATGACTGTCTAGATTGCCTTCAAAACTCACAGTACTTCAGCACCCTTGATCTGCAATCTGGCTACTGGCAAATTGACATTAGACCTGAAGACCGCCCAAAGACAGCGTTTGTGACTCGTAGTGGTCTATTTGAATACAAGACTATGCCCTTTGTAACGCTCCAAGTACTTTCCAACGATGCATGGACCTTGTCCTTAGAGGACTACAATGGAGAAGTCTTCTAGTGTATTTGGATGACATAATCATTTTCAGTGACACGTTTGAATCCCATCTAGAAAAATTAGACGAAGTGCTTAGTCGTCTATCGAGTGCTGGTCTGAAGTTGAAGCCAAGTAAATGCGAACTATTTCGCTCACGTGTTCAATTTTTGGGATTTATAGTGTCAAATGAAGGAGTTTGTCCCCATCCAGTCAAAATTGAAGCAATCAAGCAATGGCCAACTCCATCCTGTTTAACTGATGTGCATTCATTTTTAGGACTTTGTTCCTACTACCGTCGATTCATACAGAATTTTTCAAAACGCGCTGAAGCCCTTAACAGCTTGTTAGAGGCCTAGTGGACTAGTGCGTGTGAAAATGCTTTCAGTGACTTGAAAAACGCGTTGACTGTAAACGAAGTTATGGCATACCCAAACGATACCGGTACTTTCATACTTGACACAGATGCATCAAATACTGCAATCGGCGCGGTTTTATCCCAACTACAGTGGAGTGAAAAAGCAGGCAAAATGATGGAACGCCCAATTTTTTATGCAAGCAAGTCTCCTACAAAACCACAGCGCAAATATTGTGTAACTAGACGTGAACTATTAGCAGTTGTAACTTTTGTTCAGCAATTCAAACACTTTCTGTTAGGAAGACAATTCCTTATTCGAACAGACCATAGTTCCCTTAGATGGATTATGTCATTCCGGGATCCATCCGAACAGACAGCCCGGTGGATCGAAATTTTGTCAAGGTTCAACTTCAAGATTGAACATCGTGTTGGTATAAAACACACGAACGCTGATGCCATGTCAAGATTACCTTGTGACCCATTCTTATGTGACTGTTACGATGGAACAAGTGTACTCGAAGATTTGCCGTGTAAAGGATGTGACACATGCGTGAAAAAGCATATCCAATGGTCATCGTTCTTAGAAGAGGCAGATGTCAAACCACTTGGTATAAATAACATACAAGTGACAAGTCGTTTAGGTTGTAACGAATCAGTGTGGAGACGTATTTTCAAACTTCCGATCACCATGTTGATGTTTGTGTGGATCATAGTGGTTTCAACGTTGCAGATAGGTGGACAGATGTCCAAGTGGGCAAGCGGAAGCCCGAAGTTGTTTGTTAGAAGATTGCGGACCGGACCGATTGACGGGAACTATTCTGGTGTCAGTGAGAAGTCGCAGCCAGTCTTTGGTGGGCAACAGTTCGACCCACAGGCCAGAGACAAAGCGATGGATGCCACGAATAGTGACGGTGTCAATGTCCCTCTAAAAACAGGATCTGAGTGGGTTGGTGGTTATACGTCCACGGATATGTCAAGATTACAACTCCAGGATCCAAGTATTGGTGTTATACTTCGGCACAAGTTAGATGGAGGCACCAGACCGGGTAGAGATGAAATAGCTGCACTCAGTCCAGCAACCCGGAATTTGTGGTTAATGTGGAAGTCACTTGAAGTTCGTGACAGGGTCCTGTACATAAGAAGGCAAATTGGGGATCATATTGACAAGTTGCAGTTAGTTTTACCTGCAATCCTAGTACCCCGCGTTTTAAAGGCATGTCATAACTCATTACTCTCCGCTCACTTGGGGGTGAAGAAAACGATTGCTAAAGTTGAATCATGTTTTTACTGGTATCGGATTAAACATGACGTGACAACCTGGATACGCCAGTGTCAATTTTGTGGTGCACGAAAGAGACCAAAGCAAAAATCAAAAGGGAAGATGAAGAAGTACATGGTTGGAGCACCATTAGATCGCCTAGCTACTGACATTCTTGGACCATTCCCAGTGACTGAAAGTGGAAATAAGTATGTGTTGGTTGTAATGGACCAGTTTACAAAATTCGTGGAAGTCTATGCCATTCCTGACCAAACAGCAGAGGAAGTAGCGAACAAGCTTGTAGTAGAATCCATGTCCAGATATGGTACCCCTCTGGAATTGCATTCCGACCAAGGAAGAAATTACGAGTCGCGTTTGTTTCAAGATGTGTGCAGGCTGTTGGAAATACACAAAACCAGAACAACCCCATTTCATCCTGCTTCAAACGGAATGGTAGAGCGTTTTAATTCCACACTTGTCAATTTGATTTCCACCTACGTAAATGAGGAACGGAATAACTGGGACAAATACCTTAATTTAGTGACTTCTGCGTATAGATCTTGTGTTCACGAAAGCACTGGTTTCACACCCAACATGCTTATGTTTGGTAGGGAAGTTCATCTTCCAATCGCCTTAGAGATGGGTTTTAAACCAAGGGAAGGACATATTTCCGAAGTTGAATACGTTACTGACTTGGAGGAAAAATTAAGTGCTATATATAATCTAGTCCGTGAACATTTGAATACAAGTGCAGTAAGACAATCCAAAGACCATGATACAAGGATATCAAAACATTCATATTCTCCAGGGGATTTGGTTTATAGTCTAGATAGCACAAGGACAGTCGGAAAAAGTTCCAAATTAAGACCAGTAAATTGGAAAGGTCCACTGTTAGTGGAAGAAAAGATAAACGATCTTTTGTATAGTGTGCGCGTTTCCCCAAAGAAACCCCCTAAAGTCATGCACTATGACAGACTAAAACCATACGAAAGTCTAAGTGTGCCAGAATGGATCGCCAGTGCCTGTGAAAAATATCAAAACCGGAAAAATAGCGGAACCATTGTAAACAAACAAGACGAAAATTCCAAGTCACCAAAAATCACTTCTGCCAAGAAATGTCTAAAGAAGTCTCCAGGGAGAAGTAAATCTGAAACGACACTCAAGACATTCGGTGGAAACGTAAGGCGAGGAACCAGAAACCGTAAACCACCGGAACGATTTGATATGTACCGATAAATTGTTTTAAATTGGAATTGCAATAAGGTACAGATAGAATTAATTTTGATTAGGAACTTACATTTATCAGTTAACATTCAACAGAAATAAAACCAGTCTGCAAAGATGTCGCATGAAGAGAACATGTCTCAGGGAATATCCACACCCGTTCAAGATGAAAATAGGGCCTTCTCTCCAGTTTCTAATGCAGATGATGAAATAACGGGGTCGTCTCTACCCATGCCAACAATGTGGAATCTCGGACCCATCCAATTAGAAGCGACACAACGTGTCACAATGGCAGAGCTGATGGCAAAATTAAATTTAGTGGAATCAAAAGTATCTGAATTAATAAATATCATCAAAGTGCAGACCGAAATTATAACAAACGTTACGAGAGCATGTCATATGGACTCTAACATTTTTATTCGGACACTTATTCAAAAACTGGAATTAATCATCAACACGTCGCATAAGGACCTCCCTAAACAAGAAGTGCTGGCTCTCCTAAAAGCAACAAGTGACTTAACAGCGGCAATGTCGTCAAATGCAAGTGATGATCAGGGGAACAATAATGCGCAATGAGCTATAGTGAAGCGTGACATAAAGAAATGATAAGAAGTGAAAAAAAAAAATAGCGAATAAGAAGAATGTTAGTTTAGTGTGATTATATCGAGAAGTAATAACAGTTAGAAATAAATAGTTTAGTGATCTACTGAAGTAGTTTAATAGAATAGTAACATTTTCGCCACGCATTTCTCATCAAACCGTTTGTTTTTGGAATTTGAATAAATTCAGACAACTTGAAATCAGCAAAGGAACCGTCCAAAAGAGTAAATTGGTGCACTGAAAGGAGTCTAGTGAAGTACACCAGGCATAAGGGTCTAAGACCAGTTCCTTGGCCATGAGGGACTAACCAGACCTGGCCTCTGATCCCCGTGCAGGCGCCATTCGTGCGGGGTAGGTCGGCTGTTTTCTGAGGGTTATAGCAGACTGGTGCAATGACGAATGTGTGGTCATTGATGGTGCTCACCAGGTATTGATCTCCAGATCCGCCTCTGGACTGATCAAATATGGTACTTATTTCTTTTGTACCATTCCAAGGACTTACAAGTCATGGACTTCCGGACGGAACTTTACCAGTATTCTGACTTTGGGCCCTAAGTGACATACACATTATTAGTGAAATGGATTATGTCGGGGACTCTTCACCATCGTGGAATAGTTAAGTTCAGTTACATGTAATTGTAATTAATGGAGGATTTGTAACATACATATTGCACGTACAGACGCTGTGGAACTGGATTACGAAGTGACAATAAAATATCAAGTGTAATGTTTCATACAATTCTCGGATTATATATTCATTGTTGATTTAGTAAACTGTGTAGGACAGTCATTTCATTTTGGATATAATTTGTAAGTTTTAAGTGGATAAATACAAATTTCATACCGATTTATAAACTGAACTGGACTTCATAATACATGCAAGGCAACAATTAAACGGTCAACATGAACATTTTGACATTAGTTTGTGATCATTTGACAAAGAGACCGTAAATATTTCCATGCATTGAGTAATCTCTTTTTAAACAACCAGGAGTTTGTTTCCTGGAGGGGGATAGTGTGGCGTTTTTGTATTTTTGTAGGAAAGTTATTACGTAGAAATATTAATAATCATAGTTGAAGTAATTATGTAGTTAATTTTGTTAGAATTTATAATTTCTATTCTATAATCTAGCCTGTAGTAATCTAGTTCGTTTATATTTCAATTTAGATGTAATTTCAAGGTGCTATTCAATTTCGGACTCAGCTAGCGATCCCCAGGATCAGCTCATTAAAATTAGATACGGTTACTGATAAGTGGTCAATTCCGGCCACCATCGTGCCGATATTGTTTTCATTTGGTTCTGCTAACGACTGCAGATTCTGCTAGCTTTCACTTTAATCTTAGACGTAAATTTGACAGTAAATTATTGCTGTAATTATTTTATGTTCTCTATATGGTCTATAGGGAGGAGTTTATGATTTGAAATACCTATTCTTATACCTGTTTAGGGTACATTTTGATACAAATAAGGAACATATTATTATTCATAGGTCCTCGTTAATATTCTAGTATAAAAGAAGATGCGTGCGATACTCAGGGACCCTTTTTCGACTTGTTTTCGGCACTTTACTCTGGGATTTATTTTCAACTCTCGGACGTTTTACTTTGTGGAACTTAGTGTAACAAGTTTGTATTTCATTCCGCCACACTAAATTTTATGTGTTTATTATATTGTGAATCCAATCATTGATAAGTGGAATAAATTAAGTTATGTACAGTTATTTTGTCTTCTTAAAAATTCATATTGCTTACGAGATTTATTATACGACAGCCATTAGTGAGTAAGTGGCCCGACGAAAGCAAAAATTCTACCACAATATCTTATATATGGCTATGTCAGATTTAATGATTGATAGACTAAAAGATATGAAAATAAAAGAATTTTCCGGCGCACGGAACTGGTGGCGAGGACAGTATGACAACTTCTGGCATTAACAGTCTACCAGTATCAGTACGGACCAAGTGGTAATAATAAATTAGACCATACGTGTATTATTTACAGGCGCCATTTGCACATTTCGACAACAAAGTTTTTTCATTCAAGATCCAAACTCAAATTGTGGAAACCGGAAGTATAAATACATGTATATGAAGAGCGAAGCTAACTCTTAATCAAATTGATTTAAGAAGGCTCTATCTGGTTTATTTGCGGAAAACTGACAAATTAAAAATTGGAATAATGCATATGAAAATACAGAACATATTTTCAGCTTCAAGACTGAAAATAGGGTGTACCAGGTATGGTAGTGAAACAGGGGCCATCTCAATTTTACCTTTAGATTAACATTAAAGGTAATGGCGAAAACCAAGAAATCAACACAAAAGTATTGAAAAAGAAAATATGTCATTGGGATTTTAAATTAATTTGCACGATTACAGAACTTATGATGTTAATTCAAATTATGTTAAAATATTGGTTTACCCTCCGATATAAAGCAAAGGGGTAATCTCAAAATAATATTTTCAGTCAAAATTATTGTTACCTGTAGTATATTGTTGTGCTATGTTTTTGATTCAAGTGATACTTTCAAGGTCACAGTGAACTAATTATCAAAATCAGATGTCTGTTGTGAAGTGGATATGCTTCAAAGTGGCTTAATAGCTGCCCATGTCACAAAATTAGTGTCATTAACTTGACCCGACGTCATATACCAGTTTCAAGATTTCAGTTACTTTTTGTCGTCTCGTCGTTGCCAAATAGACAGGTATTATATTGATTCGACAACTGGATGTGAAAATATGCTAGATGATAATATACTGTTTATTTTATATGCGCAAATTTAATGGATTTTTAGTTTTCGGGTAGGAAAAGTGAAGTGACGTCGGCTAACATTAACCATTGACTTTATTTTGATTTCAGTTAATATACTCGGTATTCATCAATAACCTGATGTGAGTGCATTGGACGCTGAAATACATTATACACTACATTTCATCCAAATTTTCATCCTTTACGACTATACTCTGCATAAAACTGACCTACGATGTAAAAAGCATACATGCCAAGTATTAATTTATCTGTTTATTAACAGTAAACGAACACAAACACTCTGTATTGCAAATTTTCGACTTCACGACATTTATCAAGCAATTTTTCAGATGACAAATGTGAAATCCATGTTAACGTTTCAAAGACACATAAGCTTCCAAACTAAACTTAAAGATAAACAATGACTTCCTAACGTCATTAATACGCACGTAAGTATAGCGTTAAAATTGACTGATGTTGATATTAAAATACATAAATATAAAAATTATATTTAAAAAATTATCATCCTATATAAAATTATATAGAATAATTATATGAAATATACCGACATATCATATAAAATAGTAGATATACAGTTAGAACAGTAAGTGTGCTTAAATATATCTATATACAGTATTAAAGATATATACTCCAAGTCACCTCCAAACTGCGTGCATGGCATACTTGACGGTACTTTATTTTTGACGCCATTATGGTAAAATACCACGAAAGCGTGCAGCGCCCACAGTCCGAATACAACCCGGAAACATACTTATGTCTACATGACATTATATAAATTCTAATAATTATATTACTAGAAATGTGTATAATAATCACATAAAGAAATCCTGACAATAAATAGCATTATGAAACAGGTTGTTCATGAAATATAAATATAAAGTCATATGTTAATTAGTTTTAACATTGCATCCATTAGGCGTACGTGTTTCCGAATTTCTTATCCAATTATCTTCAACAATTAATCTATAAATTTTATTTCCGTCTGTAGTCCTAGTCACAATTCAAACACGTAGATCACGTTCATTATGTCCGCAAAATGTTTCATTATAGGCTTTTCTTCTTTTCTCTTATAACGATCTTTCTGTTTTACCTACATATACAGTTTGCAAATTAATTTAAAGAAATCCGTCAGAATCTTAGGAGACGCGAAATGCACGGATAGGAATTAAGTCTACGCATTAATCAATTATATATATATATATATATATATATATATATATATATATATATATATATATATATATATATATATATATATATATATATATATATATATATATATATATATATATATATATATATATATATATATATATATATATATATATATATATATATATATAATTATGTATCATTCATGAATATCCATGTGTGCCCAACAACGCACATGTACTTCTAAAACTAATTCATGTCACCTATCACTGACTATACTCAAGAACTCAATGAACAGTTTTGACAAATTTGGTTCAGACTGATCTTATACCCAACAAATGAGAAATGGAAACCATATAATTATGTATCTTTAACATTTAAGAAAATCCTTGTGTGTTTAACTGCATACATGCTCATATACTTTTTAAACTGATAGTCATTATCTATACCTAACTTGTTAAACAAATAAAACATTAAATTTAATACTCAACCACCGATTTGGAGACAGATCAACAATATATATGTATTTATTTATAAGTTTATATATACCCCACACAATGCTTGTTGTAATCCATTTAATTACTGAATATCTTCAACATTCAGGGATACCCTTGAGTAATCAATTAAGAACCATGTACTGTAAAACCGAAATCCAACCAAATTTAAAAACCAAATAAAACACATTAAATATCATATTTCTTTATGTTTAATAGATAATTCAGTTTTACTTGCACATAAAGTATTTCTATGACTTATTTTGAAATCATTTAAAAATTCATGATAAAAGAGTTATTTCCCTTGCAAATAAACGTACATGTGCTTTTATGATCATTAAAATGTGCAGTAAAATATTCAGTAACTTATTTGACTTCAGTTTTATATTAATTTGCATGAAAATGAATTCCAATGCTTTATTTTATTTTTTAAGACAAAAACTTTATATAGTGATGATGGAACACAAATGGCTGCCGCAAACGTCAACTGATGTTTCTCCTCAGTTGATCTATTATAATGAACATGTTACAATTTGCATGTAAATCCGCATAAACAGGTATTAACTGAAATTTCTGTGATTGTTTACACCTATGTGCAGGTGTATACCGACTGAATTATTTAAAACCATCAAAAAAGTGAGATGTTGTCAAGCCATAGACGTACGCGGTGTAGTACTACGTGAACACTGTTTACCTGTGTTGTGTCAACTGGCTTCTATCTGTAGCCGTTTGTTTTTTAATTTGGATATTAAATCTTTTATCAAATTGAATATTTTTAAACTTTTCTTTTTTTTTAATAAGGATGGTAAAAAAATTCATTCGCCAAAGGCTGAAAAAAATAGCCAGAAAAATAAAAATATTGCGAAATGTGACATTGTGATGTGACTCTTCATTTATTTTTTTGTGCTACAGATTCTAAAATAAAGCACTCCAATCAAGACCAAAATTGTCCACATTATTCAAGTTAAACAAGGAAACGCCATTGAATTTTAAGGCGTCGAGCATTTGCTCGACAGTCTTCTAGCGATCGTAAAAATTTTACCTCTGCACCGCCTTTTTAATTCACATAACAAAGTAGTACCCTCTTTAAAGTAGGGGCAGGCGTGGTGTAGTGGTTAAGCGCTTGGCTTGCGGCGCCGACGATCCGGGTTCGATTCCCGGGTTGCGCCACTATGTTTAAGAGGTTGGTAACCTCCTGCTTCCATGTCGCGATATAACTGAAATATTGTTGAAAGCGACGTAAAACACCAATCAACCAACCAACCCTCTTTAAAGTACTTAAAGTAGTAAAAGTTCTTGCAAAACCAGCTTTGTTATCCTTGTTATTGACATTTCATTGTACAGAAATAAGTTTAAGCATAGGTCGGCTTAACTTAAATTATCAATATATTGCCCTAAAACACTTATTATTCTGTCGCTTATTGTGTGTGTTAAGATATTCATACGCCGTAATGACGTAAGCCAATCATGAATTACAATTGCACTTCATGGGAATTTTTCCAAATATGGGAAAACCACGTGATATGCCTTATTCGGAGAAATCGTAGTAGAACTCTTGTAACACGCGATCAAGTCCTAATTTGAAATAAAAGTGCCAATATGGAAACCGATCGCGGGATCTTCGAAATATATATAATAATATAAATAATGTAATAATAATATATTTAGATATAAATTTCAGTTTAAAAAAGAACAAATAAAATATTTCATAGAATCCTAAATATAGACCGCCAATGCGTGTCACAAAGATCTTAAAATATCTAGACAGGTGACCACTAATTCATAACGAGGCTGACCTAGGTTCAGGTGACGCGTTATCGGCTATTTTTATCTCACTGGATTTCGTTTTGTTTCATTCATTTAACATAGAATCAACAACTATCGACAAAATTAATTACATCCTCAAGGCTAAACATCACGAGCCTCTCGTAAATTACATCAGGTATTGTATACCTATGCTGTGTATGCTACTGTAGACGAATTTTAAAAATATCTACACGCTGTGTGTATAGCTTCTTATCTGCCCTTACCGCCTGTGCTATAAATAACACTTGCGGGACAGAGAATAGCCTCAACAGAATGGCGGTGGTCACTTGTCTCTTCGCGCAGCGATAGCAAGAAGGGCAGATAACTCCAGTCTATCTTAAACAAGCATAGCTTTTTAAAAAAGCTTAGGTTGCAATCGGAAAAGCATTAAATGTTCAAGATGTTTGTTACAAAGCCAAATAGCTTTATGTAAATAGGAATTACTTGTTTTTGAAACTATCTTTATCTGCACAGTTGTGAATTTTCCCGCTAAAATTTCTAAAGCCACGTCTCATTTTTTGCCGTATTAGGGAAGTAGCATGCGTATATAAGTAGCATGCGTATATATCACATGGTCTTCCCCGTATTAGGGAAGTAGCATGCGTATATATCACATGGTCTTCCCCATAGTTGGAAAAGTTCCCACGACGGTATAAAAAATGGCAGTCGAGAAAGTTTTCAAATCGCCTACAAAATTTAATGCAGATGTAAAAGATGATAGCATGGATTAAGACAGAATTTTAGATTGAATGCATGAAAAATAAATTAAGTAGAACACACATGTGAAGATTTTATTCGAAATCAACCGATAAAGTGCGATTGTAATTCACAATCGGCTTGCGGCGAAGGCATGGCGTTGTAGCCATTGCACGTACACATACAATAAACGACCGAATAATAACTACTGTGTTGGGACAATATCAAGAAGCTGTTGGTCCTAGTGTCAGTGTTAGTTGCGTAGACCAAAAACTGTAACCTAGAGCATATCTTAACACAAATAAATCATAAGGCTTCAATATTTTACAGGCAATGGTAACATCTCGTCCATTTCTATCTTTGTTAAAAAAATGGCAATGGTGTTCGATTGTTTTCACATTTACATTTTTTGTAATAAGACATGTGACATATTTCTGCAAGAATGACGCAAAGAATAATAAAATGTTGTGATGATGTCATAACCAATACCACTTATAACCCTTGACTTCCTCAAGACAACGGACCCCATCAAGAATCTGTTTACCATGCATCTTACTTTATGACAAAGCCCCACCAGAGAGTTGCCCACTGACAACTTTTATTCACATTTTGATAGTAAATGATGTATGGCTGTTGGTCCTTAAGCTTTTATTTTTACTCTTTTCCAAAAATTATCGGAATTCAACAAAAAAGATGAACACAACATTGATTGTATTGTTTTTGCCACACTCAACAATTTCAGTCATACGGTGGCGTCCAGTTTCTATTGGTGGAATAAAGACCCAGATACAATATACCTTTGCAGAAACCACCGACCTTCCGTAAGTAAACTGGCAAACTTTCTGACATAACGTCAGGTAGGTGCTAGCAGTACTCGAACCCACGCCGACTGGAGGTGAGAGGTCTGGTAATTTAAAGCGCGATCCTCTAACCACTGGACCACGGAGGCCCCCAAAACATCATTGAAAACAAAATGCAAAGTGGAAAAACTGGTTTTGTTAATTATGTTATCTCTAAGTGATGTAAACCTTTGGCAACATTTTTGAGGTGGTATGTGACACCTCCATATTGTGATTAGGGCTGTGTATTGCTAAACAAAACCGATACGATATAATACAATATTTAATGTAACGATACTCGATATATTGGATTTTATTTTTCAGTAATGTAGAATTAAGCAAAAAGAAATAATAACAAAAAATATAAATATAAAACAACCCCTGATGATAGTAAAAGGTTACGGATCATGAATTATATAATTCAAAATTCATTAAATCTTAGGAGTGGTAATTTGCGCTCTAAAACTAAGATGTCCATTGGTTATCAATGTTGTGAATCGTCGTCTCAGACTTTGGTTCAACAGGTTTTGGGAATGCAATTATTATTAAATTAAATTGATTGATTATTTGTTGTTTTTCGCCACACTAATATTTTTCAGTTATATGGCGGTGTCCAGTTTTATTGGTGGAGAAGAGAGCCCGGTTACAAGGTAACCAGCCAAGACCATCAACCTTCTGCAAATTAACTTTCTCACATAACGTCAGGTAGGTGCAAGCCTATTGCGATTTCGGGCATGCTTCTCCAACCACTCGCCCAAGGAGGCCCCTTATAAAAGTAAATAAAATATTCAACTAGTTTGTTTTTCATTATGCAACTAGACCTGATTAATTTTCTCGTTACGAATGAAACTTATATTTCAATTTCCAGAGGCAAGAGCTGTCATGCTGCGTTTAATTAACATAATTTTGTGTTGTTTGTGCAAATGAATTATCTAATGGGGCATTTTACAATGAGTTAACTTTGGGTGTCTTCTGTTTTAGAAATATAAAATATATATATATATATCAAAATCAAGATTGGATATTAAGCGTTTTGTGATTTGGTACGTGGATCTTGTATTAACCTCTCTCCCGCTTCCGAAGTCGTGTGGGCTACATGAATCACCTGAAGAAACCGGACTATGTTTTCATAGCATTGAAATACATTCAGATAATGTACTATTTTCCTAGGTTTGTCAAAGTTATATACTTTTCGTCAATAATAAATTATGTAACTTAAAATTAACAAAGATACGGAAATTTTAAGGAGATTTATTCGAATTATTGTTCTTATATGGAACATATAATACTCAGAGGCCCAAAGGTACAAAAGTAAGAATAAGGTAAAGCTCGGGTTTCCATCGGGGAAATCAACATGAACGCTGGATGGCTTCAAATCATAACCTGAATACATTTTTCTAAACGAACAAGATGATCAGCTGTACTCCTTTGCTTCCTAAAACCGCACTGAATAGGAATGATAATATTATTATGCTCTAGGAACCAAATAAGTCTCTCATTTATCATTCTTTCTAATGTTTTACAAACACAGCTAGTAAGTGATATAGGCCGATAATTAATTGGATCAGTGTTATCTTTTCCTGGTTTTGGAATAGGAATTATTATAGAATTATAGAAACACACACACACACATTTTGTAACCATTTGTCAAGGACTTATTTTAACGGTTTTTATAGATAAAATTACTAAGATATTGTTCCTATTCTGACTTACGTTTGTAAGATGATCTTTACATTTGCAGTTTAATAAATCACATGTATTACGTACTTCGCAAAAACAATTTTATTCACACAGGACTTTCCAGCGCGATGTCACTTGTTTTATTGATCGACTTAAAGAAAGAAAGAAGAATGAAACAAACAAACAAACGAACGAACAAATAATCTAACTACAGCAGTAGTATGTTACTTAACATCGTTGTTTCATAGAGGTGCTCTAAGTGAGGGGGAAATAAGTACAAAATATAGAACAAGACATTTTAAAGTTTATGTATTTATTTTTTCATTTATTTATAAAATAAGCACTATTTTTCCGTACTGTAACATTTCGGCCAGTGGCCTTCCTCGACGGACTTCAATATTTATCTATTTATTTAATTATTAATTCATCTATTCATTTAAGAACATTAAACTTTTCCGTACGAAAAAAATACATTAAAATAAATTTAATAAAAATAATAAGATTTTAAAAAATCGATAGACGAAGTTTACAGAAAACGCATAGTTTTAATTGTAAATAGATAAATAAATACAGGGAAAAAAAAGAAGAAATTATTAATTCTATATATCCCTATCAATCATTTTAATAACACATAATGATTGATGTTTATTTTTTACATCTTTTCCAATCTGTGTAAAGAATCCATCCAAATATCGTTATGTTACGAACTTAAGGCCGCTCCCCACTCTCTTTCGAGTTTAAAGACATTCATGATTAATATTGATAAATCAATATTGCATTCTTCATAAATTAGCGGCCATTCACCGATATAACGCTGTGAAGTTGCGTTAATTTAATTCTACCAACCCTCCCCCCCCCCCTTTTTTTTAACAGTGTCCAACTTGAGTGAACGAGCATGGCTTTAGGTATGCGTATTTCCTTCTCGCTACAGGCCGTAACGCAGCTACTTATTTAATCCGTATCTAAATTAATAGAACAGCTTTAGAAATCTCACATTTCCCATGTATTCTATGATGTTGCTATTATCAGAGGAAATGCGGAAGAAATTGAACTAAAATAATTGATGTAGTTTAGTTTATGACATAAAAATAAATAAATGATCGTGTGTAAAACAAATTGTTTCACTTTTGAAGATTGAAAATCAGTTTTTGTCCTAAACTTTATAAGTCACTGTTAAAATGACACTTTAATTTTGCCAATAACACAAAATTAACATTGAAATGTACATGTATCAACTGGATATGTTTCAACCTGTTACTAAATATGTTTTGTCCCCTCATACATACCAAGGTACTGTTAAATCCGATTCCCAATTTACAGCATAATAGGTAACAAAATATATGAGATTACGAGCAATATTTACCGGGTTAAACAACCGGATGTTTATTACGTAATAGAGTACTGATGACATGTAGAATAAAGGTAAAAAAACAAAGACATGTCGGATTAAAATAAAGCAATTTCAGATTCCATGCGTGTGCCGTTACTTTCTAATGAAAATATTCTAGTATAATATATATATATATATATATATATATATATATATATATATATATATATATATATATATATATATATATATATATATATATATATATATATATACATATATATATATATATATATATATATATATATATATATACATATACATATATATATATATATACATATATATATATATATATATATATATATATATATATATATATATATATATATACATGTATATATGAGAGAGTGAAGGGGCGTGTGTGTGTGTGTGTGGGGGGGGGAGTGTATGGTCTCAGTTTAAATATACTATATGATTTAAACATCCTACTCGACAATTTACGATTTGGATCCATAGGTTGGGGCAGATCGAGGTATCTGCTCTAAATATGACACCGTTTACTTGAATTTATATGTCATTTTGAAAATAAAGGTCAAATACTTTGCTAGTTTTGACAGGACAGGGTATTTTTATGTAAGACTTCTATATCCCAGTCAACAGGGTGAGTGTCCTTGTATCCGCCATTGCTATACATGACCCTTACTGGATACATTGTTGCAATACGTAATAAGGGAGATACTGTTCATAGGCGGATCTAGAAATTTTTGAAAGAAAAAAGGGGAGGGGGAGGGCACAGTCTCCCATTGAAAAGGGGGGGGGGGGTGCTGTTAGGCGAGCGCCATTGTATTCGCCATTGCTATACATGACCCTTACTGGATACATTGTTACAATACGTAATAGGCGGGCGGATCTAGAAATTTTTGAAAGAAAAGGGGGGGGGGGCACAGTCTTCCATTGAAAAGGGCGCGGGGTGCTTTTAGATAAAATCATTTTATTGTATAGAGTTACATGATGTAGATTAAGTAGGTAGTGATATAACAAACGGCAGATACGTTGTTACACTGATATATTGAAACTTATATGATGCTATTTCAAGCAACATTATTGAATACCGAGAGAATATTTAATCACTGAAATATTTTATAGGACAAAATTACGTATGTCATTCGAATGAAAGAGCAACACGTAGACACGTAAAATTTTCAGTTAAAGAAAGTTATTGTCCTCTGAATTTTGTTATATTACGCTGTTATAATAAGAACAAAGGTCTTAATTTTGTGTGAAAAGTATTGATAGAGAAAAAAGTATTGTGTGTGTGTGTGTGAGAAGGGGTGGGGGTGTTTAAACCTAAAGGTCTTCACATGAAAATATATGGGTATAGTCTCTATAAATGTTGCAACAGAATTGGAATAGAATACATTGTGTTATTTAAAATGAATGACAAGTGATTTTCTTTGTGGTCGATTTGCTGTCAGTACTGGTGTATTAAATTCGCTTTTCGTATAAAATTTATAGGTACTGGTCACATTCAAATATTATTTATTTATTTATTTATTTATTTGTTTATTTATTTATTTATTCATTTTTTTTATTTATCATTCAATAATTTATTATTTATTCACTAATTTATAGTTCTGGAGCTTCTTTATATATATATATCTTTTTTATTTTTTCTTCACTATTTAAATACACAGTTATGAAACAGTGATATTTACCAGGAACATATGTACATACATTTTCATTTGGAATTACAAATGTATATATAAATCTCGGTAAGAAAAGCCTTTGTATTGCAGTACGCCTCTGCTGGGTTTGTTAGGTTTTGAATAATGCATCAGTAAAATTAAATTTAGAGATTTGTTAAAATAATTTCACTTCAAAACACCGTACAAAAATGCAAGATATGTTTTATTTATTTTCTCTTCCCTTTTTTCTAATTCACAACTCATCACATTTTATATACATTAATGCTAATAGGGCTTATAGAAGGGACCGTATAGAAGTACGCGAGGCCACGATTGCACGACAGGAGGGCATCGCAGCAGGTGTCAGTGTTTTTCAGAGTTTTGCAGAGTTTTTCAGTGGCGTCAGAGTTTTTCAGTTTTGCAGAGTTTTTCAGGGTCATCAGTGTTTTTCAGAGTTTTTCAGGGTAGACTTCAGAGTTTTTCAGTGTTTATCAGGGCTGTCAGAGTTTTTCAGTGTTTTTCAGGCAGACTTCAGTGTTTTTCAGTTTTTCAGGGTGTTGCAGAGTTTTGCAGTGAAAAACGGGATTCTCAGGGGTTTTTGGACCCAGTAGTGTTTTCTGTTTTATACGTTTAAATTTTGGAAGGCAGTAACCTGATGAGGAGTTTTTAGAAAAAGTGCGACCTAAACAGTTAGCTATATCATTTTTAGATGTTAAAACATTAGAATTATATTGCAAATGTTTAACATTATTGGAAGTATCTTTTCCTTTTATCTTCTTTAGCATTTTCCATACTTTATTAGTAGGAGTTCGTGTATTTATTTAAGAGACATATTTTCTCCATGACAATCGTTTACAATGGTTAATAGCACGCTTCGCAATAGCTCTAGTTTTGCGTACATTATTTAGATTTGTATTCAAGGGATATCTTTTATATAGTTTTTCAGCCCTTTTACGTTCTTTGATGACATTTTTACATTCATCATCAAACCATGGGTTATGTTTGTGTTTTGGAACTGCAGAGGTTTTTGGAATATTCTTTTCACAAATTTCAACCAGAGTATGTGTAAAAGTAAGTATAGGATCAGCTTCCTCTGAAAAGTTCACTGAATTTAGATTTGTAACACAGTCCGATTGGAATTGGTTCCAGTCTGCTTTGTTAAGTTCCATTGTGGAATATAATTATCATTAGAAGATATGATACTCTTCAATACAGGTGGAAAGTGGTCACTTCCACACAGATCATCGTGTATTGACCAAACAGAATCTGTTAAAAGGGAATGCTCACTTATTTTTAGATCTATTGAAGAATACGTTCCATGTCCTGGATGTAAAAATGTATTGGACCCATCATTAAAGATACATAAATTGTGTTTTGATATGAAGTCTTCAATTTTTTTACCTTTAGTATCTGTATGGTCACTACCCCAAATTTGATTGTGAGCATTAAAGTCTCCTAATAAAATGAAAGGTTTTGGTAACTGATCAATAAGATTATCTAGCTCTGCAGAATTGAAGTTAACACTTGGAGGAATGTATATAGAACAAAACGTGATAGTTTTCTGTAACGTGATACGGACAGTAACAGCTTGAAAATTGGTATTTAGTCGCAAAGAACTGTGTAAAATGGAATTTCGAACTAGAATAGATGAAGCACCTTTGGCTCTGTCATCTGAACTATAAATATCATATTTTGCAAAATTCTTTAATTTGAGGGTATCGGTATCTTTTAGATTTGTCTCCTGAAGACAAAATACTGCTGGCGAAGATTGCTGATCAAGAAGATGTATTTCATTTGTTTTTAAACCTCTACAGTTCCACTGGATTATAGAATCAAAACGATTCATGTTGTTTTTAATCTAGGAAGAGAAGTTTTTCGACCCCTTTTGCCTGGGGATACACTGCGATCCCTAGAACGAGATAAAGAGTTTTTAGCAAGGGTATTTGAATTATATGAAATATCTGTATCTATCGGAGGTGTATTTGAATCCTCCATTTCTACCTCAAGTGCATCAAATTTGTTGCTGACAACTACTGCTCTACGTTGGCCAAAACGTAACCTAGTTTAATTTTTGTAGGTACAGTAGGCGTACTAAACGTCAGAAGAAAAGTATGAGATTTAATCTCCTTACCATCACGCTTAATGATAAAACGTTTTACAGCTATAACCTTTTGATTCTTGAGGCCATCAAGAATAACATCATCAGCCAACAAATGTAAATTTCGGTCCTTGTCCCTGAGTATACCTCTACTAGTATTGAGAATGGAATGCGGTAATACTTTAACGGGTATTTCACCGATATGATCACACGTTTGCAAGTTCAAGGATTGTTGTTTTGATGCACATTCAACTACGAGATTGCCGTTACGTTGTTTAGTGACGTTTTTAACAGTTCCAGCAATAGACTGTATAGTCTTATCCACTAAGAATAGAGAAGCTTTCGATAAAGCGTGGTCCTCAGCAGATATAACTAAATACCTTGACCAGTCGTCATCTTGTTGTTGAGCGTTCTCTATTGTGTCAGCTAAACGCTTACGTTTAATAATTGTTTGGTGTGGTATTTGTGTAGAATCCATGAGAAAAGTTGTGATTCATTCTCGCAGCCACCCACCCTCCAAGGAGTGTCAACAAGGACCAGACAATACACTGTGGATCTCCGACAGCAATGCACTGGAATGACTACGAGAGGATACTCGGAATATAAAGCAAAGAAACACATTAGGTTGAATATAATATATTCAACAACCAGGATTCCGTCCTCCCACGACACGGGTCGCATCTTGCGGCAACGAAGACGCCTCATTCGGTCTTCACCCACGACCAGCAAGAGGGTGCTTGGGAATCTCATACGAGAATTCCCCGGGTTCCTCATTTAGTCGCCTCATACGACACGCAAGAGGATACGGAGGTCCTATTCTTATCACCCCGGGGACCCCACGGGGGCTTTCAAAATAAACAATACAACTACTACAATGTATAATTTTTTTGGTATTTTTCTTTCCAAAACTATGTCTAACAGCGTAGTACAATGGGCTAGTGTCAGCTACAAATCTGTAAATTTAACCAAACTGACATTATGAATGGTTTTCACTTTTATCCCATTTTACAAATCTAAAAAGAAACCTCTATTTTTCTGACAGTGCAAAAATAAACCACCTAACTTTACTTGTTTGACATAACACACCATACCCAAGCTACACCTACATATTTCATATGCGGGGAATGCTTTAATCAAGAAACATTTACTAAGTGATGCCCAATTTTCATTAGCAGTCACTTTAATTTCCATTGCTGTGAAGTAACAAATTTCAGATTTGTTATTTGACAACTAACAAGTGATCACTCACCATATGTACAATTGAATATTTGACCACTTTGTTTGATTTTAAAATGCTGCTAATTTGTACTAATATCTAATGGTTAAAACCTGGGTACTAGGTATATTTACACCTTGGACTCGGACCGTAGAGCTGCCCAGCACGTCCCCAGGTGACGGATAGGGGATGGCCTCGAATGGTGCTTGTCAGGTCATAATGCGGAAGCCTGACCGCGGACCATAGTGGGCCGTGTGGTGGTCCTCGTTAATGTCCACCTAGGAGATCTCTGATCATAAAAACCCGGTAAAGAGGAGTCCGTTAGCACACCGGTGCCTCCCCTCGGATAGATAGAGTCCGTTAGCCTAGGCCGGCAGCCTATCTAGGAGAGTGATACTCTGATCCCAAACCCGTAGGGCATGATGCGATAGTCCTACGAGACACATGACTAGGGGAAGGAAAACCCCGAACATACATCATTCCTTACTGAGGTTTTGCGCAGGGTCAGCAACCCTACCAAGTAAAAATTCAACACGCTACAGAAACCAATGCACGTCACCAAAACTCTATGGATCCAATAGCTGGTAGTAATATCGACATAGATAACATGACGCCTAGCGGTCAAAGCAAACAGGAAGCCCTAGACTGAGTTATTACCTTCTTGGGCCAAAATTTACATCATATATTCCTACTTGGAATCTTAGGACTCTATACGAGGCCGGTAAAGCAGCACAAGTAGCTCTGGAGATGAAGAAGTATAAAATCAACACCCTAGGCATAAGTGAATATAGATCGACAGGGTTCGGCAAAACAGTGTTAACAACCGGAGAGACAATAATCTACTCTGGCAAAAGTAATGAACATCAGAGCGGGTTCGCCATAATGATGGACAAAGACCCTGAAAAAAGCATGCTATAATGGAAGCCAAGTAGTAATAGAATGATAACTGCCAGGTTCAATTCTAAGCATATCAAACTCACAGTTATACAAAGTTACTCGCCAACAAATAATGCCGAAGAGGACCAGAAGGATCAGTTTTATAATCAGCTTCAATCACTGCTGCACAAAGTACCCAAGCATGACATGCTTATTGTCATGGGTGACCTCAATGGAAGAACAAGAAACCAAATTGACTACATCATGGTATCTCAGAGATGGAGAAGATTAGTGCAGGATACGAGGGTGTATAGAGGAGCTGATGTAGCCGGTGATCACTATCTTTTACGAGCCACAGTAAAACTTAAACTCAAGTCCATATAGAGAGCATCAATTCGAAGGAGATTTGCTGTTAATAAACTTTGTAATCCTGAAACAATACAAGGCTTCAGATTAGAGCTACACAACCGATTCAGTATACTGGAAGAAAGCGATGACATTGAGACGAAATGGGAAAACATCAGAGAGTCAATAACATCTGCAACAGAAACAACCATAGGCTATGTAATGAATCGAAAGGAAGAGTGGATATCAACGGACACTTGGACAGCGATCAGTGAGAAAAAGCAATTGAAAGCAAATTTACTGAATAGTAAGACTCAAGAGGAAAAAGAACACGATCAGAATTCATATAAAGAGAAAAATAAAGAGGTTAAAAGATGAGCTAGGAATGATAAAAGAGCCAGAGTTGAGAGAATTGCAGCAAAATCAGAGGAGGCAGCCAGAAAGGGAAACATCAGAGAACTATATAAACTGACAAACTCCTTAATAGGAGGCGTACAGAAAACCACAAACTAAGTGAAGGATGAGAAAAACGAACTGCTTACTGAAGAGAAAGAGGTTACGCAAAGATGGGCGAGATACTTAACAGAGGGGACCCAACGAGCACTCCAGACATTGACAATGACAACAACAATATAGAAGAACTTGATATAAACACAGAGGATATTGAAAGAGATGAGATTTCCAAAGCAATAAAACAACTAAAGAACAATAAAGCAGCAGGAATTGACAACATTAATGCTGATCTTCTGAAAATAGACACAAACATCTTCATTGACACTCTCCATGACCTCTTCAATAAAATTTGGAACACATGTCATATACCTAATGACTGGAAGAAAGGCCTTATAATAAAACTATTAAAAAGGGAGATCAAACTGACTGCAACAACTGGAGAGGTGTTACACTCCTATCAACCATCAAAAATCAACCATCGATAAAGGATGAAAAAGATTCCAAACTACTCAACGAACAGGCTGGATTCAGGAAGAACAGATCCTGCAATGACCAAATATTTGTTCTCTGAAACATAATTGAACAAAGCATAGAATGGCAAGCAGCAACACATCTCAACTTCGTAGACTTTGAGAAAGCCTTCGACAGAGTCCACAGAGAATCCCTGTGGAACCTTCTACGAGTTTATGGCATACCATAAAAATTGTGGACATCATGAGAAACCTACATGAAGACCTGGAATGTAGTGTAGTCAACGGACACGACAACTCAGAATGGTTCCCAAAAACATCCGGACTCTATCAGGGCTGTTTATTATCACCGATTCTATTCCTGGTGGTTATAGATTAGGTAATGAGAAACACCACAAAGAATAACAACTCGGGCATAAGATGGAGGTTAAACAGAAAGTTGGAAGACCTTGACTATGCCGACGATCTTTGCCTCATATCACCCACCCAACAGGAGCTGCAAGACAAAACAAACACTCGTTACAAGACTGCAAGTAGCATAGGCCTCAACATTAACATCAATAAGACCAAGACCATGAGGATAAATACAAGAAACACATCTCCCATTAGAATATACAACGTAGAAATAGAAAATGTAGAGAAATTTTGTTACCTAGGTAGTACTGTTTCGCCATCGGGAGGGACTGCTAAAGATATCATACAAAGAATTGGTAAAGCAAGGTATGCATTCTCTATACTTAGACCACTGTGGCAATCATCAGCTGTCACAATGAAGACTAAGATACGAATATTCAACAGCAATGTAAAACCCATCCTTCTATATGGCTCAGAATGCTGGAAGTTAAGGATAGACCTGGAGAAGAAGCTGAGAGTTTTCATCAATCGATGCTATAGAGATATCCACAAAATAAGATGGCCAGACGTGATTTCCAACAAACGTCTTAAGGAAATATCAGACCAAGATGACATCATAGTGGAAATAACAAGACGAAAATGGAGGTGGATATGGCATGTCCCGAGGAAAGACTATGATGACATTACAAGGGAAGCCATATAATGGACAGCAGATGGCAAAAGGAAGAGAGGACGCCTAAAAATGACTTGGAGAAGAACTGCAGAAGCGAATTAAAAAAGTTGGGATACACTTGGAACATGGTAGAGAGGCTAGCAAAGGATCGACAAGAATGAAGGAGATGTGTTGAGGCCTTATGCGCCCTTAGGCGTGAAGCGGACTAAGTACGTAAGTAAGTAAAACCTCAAAACCATACTACTGTTGTATGCCAAAAGAGACAAGTAAAATTTAAACAACTGCTATATTTTTCAGCAAAGCAGTTATCATATTTGAGGACCTTTTTACGACTACAAATGTTAAGAGAGAAAAATAGAGTGATCAGAGTGTTATTTGCATTTATATAAACTTCATTGAATTTCCATCACTCGCAGAGTATTATGAAATCTACTTATAGAATTGTAGATAAATAATTATAAGTCGCATGGTTACATTATATTATCTTTCTTTGAATACAACATTTAAAAATTGTATACAGATGGGTGCATTCCTAACATAACATGCACGGTAACGCGAAAAGCGGTCACGAGGACTGCTTGAGCACACGTGCCAGGACTGCTCGACCGGACGTGCGTGCGCTCCTTGCATTAACGCGGGAGGAAATTCGTGTTAACGGGATTTATTCCCGCGTGCGCTCGGTTCAGTCAGTCGAGCGTTCACATGCTTACATTTCTTGTGAGGCCCATGGCAAATGACTAAGTTTAAATTAATCAAAATGCGTTGTTTGCAATTTTCACATCAATAATTTATCGGGAAATACTTTTAACATGTAAATCAAAATCATCTCATTAGAATATTCATTGTGTGTTCTTCTCATTTCTTAAATTTCATCTCATTTGGAGTAGAAATAAAGAAATTAGGGCAATTTTTAAATAGCTAAAATCATTAAAATATCTAACGATACCGCGGCGGTACAGCGAGATGTTTACTTTGCTTTATAATTGACGGCGCGCTTAGAATGAATGAGTATATAATCGATATGTTCACTGGCGTTGTTCTGGGTCACGGTTGTATCAAATCCAGTGAAGTGAGGTTTTTCAGGTAGATACGCCCATTACCTGTAAACAGCTGATCGCCGAAGCGAAAACGATGTGCGATGCGGGCACACATAAGTTTTTTTTTACATATATAATTTTCAGTTTTTAATTTATTTCTACCGGCCCATAATATGCGATAGGTATGTTTCCCCCGATTCATTTGATACCATTTTTATGAAAATATACCTGGAAATGACTACAAACATTTGAAAATAAAAAGATAGCGTTTTCCTCTTTGCCAAAACAACGGTCCGCCATATTGTTTTCACGAGTCATTTGATTACATCGATATACATAGTAAACAATCGTACATTATAAAGTTCTCAAATAAGAGAACACATAACGAAAACAATGTCTATAGAAGTAATTATGATTATCCTATTTGTGAAAAAATTACCCCGTTGCTATTATTTACAAAGTTTTATTTCTCAAAAGTTTTATTTCATCGTTCATGTTGTAATTAAAGCACGGCGTGGGCGCGTGGGTTAATGCTAACCATGAACGACGTTTACATTCGAATTGATAATTATTAGTATTTACATTAATTAAATATTTGACGATTTCATATAGTTTATTGTAATTTTGTAGTTCTATTAATAGGATTTTACACGAGTTTCCTCTGACTCGAGGCGACCTCCATGTATTGTCGTATAGAATTATATACAGAAATACACATTTCAATGTAATAAATACCAAGACATATATTGTGCGATAAAATAAAACATCATTTCATCATTTAGTTTACATTGACCCCACTGTTTACAACTTCAGACTTACATTTTAATTGCAGATAAGTCTAGACCTCTGCGAAAGGAAGTTGGGGGAGGGGGAGATAATTCATTCATATTTAAGAAAGACATTTTTTGTTAAAGGAAAAATGACGAGACTAAGAGCCTATTCTGATTCAAATTATTTGGATTTAATCCTCTTTAATTAATTTTGGTAATTATATCAGTGATGAATCCAGAATTTCCGAAATGGGAAGGGGGTGGGGAAGTGCACAATTGAAAGTCCAATATAAACCAAAATACTCTGCCAATTTAGTGGCGAAATTTGAAGATTTACTCATAATTGTGGCAAAAAGGGGGAGCGACCTCTATAAATCGGCCACTGCAGATATTAAAATGAGAGAACAAGTATATAACAATGAGAGAACAAGTTATGTTAAGCTATGTGAGCTAAGATTCACGGAAAAAAAGAAATAAAGGTTTTTAATTTGTAATTTTTTATTTAGATAACTGTGCATTGAAGACTTTATAGAAAATAATTATAATTTTAATATTCCCCCCATATACCTGTAATTGGCACTCGAAAACGTGTTTTTCAGTACAGCTTACATGAAAACACCAGCGACAGCGTTGACACTTCGTCATGTGCAATCAGATGGCCAGTTCCAAGACGAATTCTATAATATCTGTAATAGTTGACTTCCTAATCAAGTTGCAATATTTTCAATACATATATATATATATCGGGTTATCGTCGCCTAGGGCGATCACCTGTCACCTGTGCGGCTAAATCATTACATAATATCACCTCAACCAGTTGTTTGACCTAGCAAATATCAATCATCATTTCGTACATTTTAACAGCTTTCAAGATATTAATTAGCGATCTTAATGAACTGGATATTCATATTAATGAAAGACAAGAACTAATTATCAGGTTTCCTGTTAATTGTGAAGGATTATCATGAAGGAGACATAAAGAACAGGAATTGAAATCAACCAAACTTTACGACAATTTGTATTTATGAAAAGTTTATATGAGATTTTAACACTTTTTAATAAAAGTTTTTATGTTTTTAAAATAATGAATATAATACATATAGTAGATTAATATAAAAAAAATTAAGCTATACTATGATAAATTAAAAGGTATGTGATATTTTTCACATTTTTTAAAGAGCTATCCGCCCCTGATTTAGGTAAAAATGTTTTTGCTTATACAGAGCTTATTTTTGTCATACAGTCTAAATTCCTACAAATATCCTTCTAAGTTACCATTTTAAATAAGTTTTTACATTATTATGAATCCTTGTATAAGTTTTTAAAAAAATGACCTTGGACATTTGGACTTCGTCATTTTCATCAAAGTAAAAAACTATTCTGAGTCAAGTTTAAGAGATTATATTTGAGAAAATAAGACTTACAACCAATGTTTTTATGTTTTTTTCGTAATACCTGTAGTACATAATGTAGATTAATATAAATAAATCACAAATTTTATGCATAACTGATTAAGTTATACACTCATAAAATTGCGAGGTTGTGCATTTTCATTTGCTGGAAAAAGGTGTGAAAATGCAATATAAACCGGTGAAATTTTCAGAGTTTGTTGACTATAAAACATGACCTATTCTTAGGTATATTGTGATACAAATGAATTATTTATAGGTATCTAAAAAGTGTATCTCATGTGTTTTTAAGGAAAGAGTTTGGGCCTCCCTAACATTTGTAATTCTCTATGCAGTGTTACGGATAGAGGAAATAAAAGGGATCTAATTAAATAACTGCAAATGTCGCTATATATACGTGTATTAAATAAAATATTAAAATGACATCCCGCATTAAGGGTTTCATATGTAAAATGATAATGGAAATTACCGCGTAGACATGCACTAAGGTATTTATGAAAAAACTTCGTCAGTTTATAGTATAAAAATCTAGGATAATTAGATTATAATTCTATTTTATTAATTTATTTTAATAAATTAAATTATGTATTCATTTGTTTAAAATAAAATTTGTTTAAAATAATTCGGGTTTTTTTTATAATTTATTTATGTATTTTTCCTATTTATGTATGTAAAGCTGATGGATAAATCCAAACCACAAGTCCAAAAATCATGAAACCATAGGACATACAAAATCAGTGAAAATGAAAAACAAATGGAAAATAACAAAATATGTCTACTTGAAGAGCATATGTGAACCCCTGTGATGGAGTGAGATCAGGTGCCCGGGGAGAGTGAGCATCTCCTGCTTGCTAGCAACACCCGTCACATATACCCCGTAGAAAGAGTCAAATCATGTGAATTCCATATGTATCTATATATGGAGAAGTCGAAGTAGGTAACCTTCTAGTATAGAAGGTGTCAAATCTGTGTAAAGTGATCGGAATCGGTCTCAGTCCAGAATATCATTTAAAAGTCTGGATAACGAGATATCATATGGAGTAATAAGAGTCTCGTAACGACCGTAGAACTTCCTCAGTGACGATGCTAGTCTAGCACATATATAACCCTGGTTGAGCAGCTTAACTGAAAGTCGCCTAGCCCTCAGAACAAAGTCATTGTAATTTGAACATGCTCTGGAATAACGTATTAACTGAGATATGAATACGCCGTATGCGGGCGATGATGGAATGTTGCTACTTATGAAAGGAAAGTTTGTGATAGCGAAATTGAAATCGTCACGTTTGTCATAGAGTAAGGTGTTCAATTGACCATTAATGTCGAAAGACAACATAATATCTAAATACGAAGTAGAATTACTAGTTTCTGTGGTTTCTTTGACCTCCAGTTCACTTGGATAGATGATGCTAAGGTAATCCGCGAATGAAGGATTATTAATTGAAAGCAAGTCATCTATATATCTGTAAGTAAAATTGAAGCCAAGAGCCAAGTGTTTTTTTCCTTGGTTTTTTTTTATTTATATATTTTTTCATAATATATTAATACCATGATTATCGTCACTATTATTTTTTATTCAATGTTCGGAAATTGTATTCAATATTTTAAAAATTCATCTCTAACTCATAAGCGTTTTATTTCATTCTAAATATTTACCTACATGCACATAGTAAAATGTTCTTATATTCAAATTTAAAATGTATATATCGAATCTCCTTCAATTCGCTCTCTATGTACATGTTAACGTAAGTTTTGAGTTGTAAGCAAGCGAACGTGGCTGACAAGCACGTTCATGCGGTAGCCAAGCGCGTGAACGCGGCAGTCAAGACCGTTAACGCGGTCTCGAATTTAAGTTCACGAGGAAATCTGCGTTAACGCAGACGCGTGTGCTCAGCAGTCCTGAGCGCACGAGGAAAGCAAACTTCACCTTAACGCAACGTTAACATAATGTTATGTTAGGACTGCACCTCACTGTATGTGCATGCCTGCAGATGGCATTATATTACCAGAATTTATATAGAGAAAGATTAAAATATGGTTATAATCCATCACAAAATGAAATATAATTACATGTATAAAGATTTAAACATAACTAAGTATTTTACCAGTATATTCTGATTCGGATTATATAGAATATGTAAATGGTTTTATATAGGATAATAATCTAAAATAAGCATTAAATTCTGGTGCGGCCTTGGGAGTTATCTCAACATTGAGATGAAACACAAAGGTACATACATGTACTAACCTGTCGAGATCAAAATGTTATCAAAACGTCTTAAACTTTGCCCATATTAATGTTTACAATATGATTTCAAGTGCGGCATTACTTTACAATTTTGATTAAACTTATCTGAAAAGAGGGTTTGATCGACATCATTTTAATCTGTATCTTCATCCGATATAATTATCAAATGATAAACTAGATCTTAAAATCTTTTTATAAGAGGAAAGTAGATCAGTGTTGTGAGGCACGACTATACAGTAGTTTTTGTTAGTTAAAGTAAATCTGTAGGAATTCTAATCCTCCAAAGCTGGTGTTTGAAATGTAAGATTTATCGCTCTTATCGTCAATAGGGCAAGGTGTTATTAAAACTTAAATTCTATGAATAATTCACACGAACTGGCACATGTAAGCATGCTTTTTATCACTTGCCATCCTCCTCCGAAAAGTGGAAAATCAACAAGATTCTAGTTTGATTCGAATGAATAACGTAAAAACTGAACTGCTTAACTACTGAAAATGAAACGGTTAGGATATATATTGAACGGATATTTCGGTATTGCTTTAGAATGCAATTTGAACAATAAAATTTGGGAGAGCCTGTCCGATGTGCACACATATTGTGTACTAGCCTTAACCTACCAGCATAGCTTTGTATTATGTTACAACCGATTCGATAAGTAAAGACCACCATTCTTATTCAAATTCCAAACTCTAACGATAATATATTGTATCTAATTGTGCTTGCCTAATCTTATCTACCCTTGTGACATTTTATGTCGCAAACCACTACGTCTTCCACATTCACCATAAATGACTTAAAATATCAAATGACAGCACTTCATCCCTGTACAAAAGATGGTATTGAACGCAACAGATTGCGAAAGATAACTAAACTTAACCAAATTATTCTGTGTGCATTTGCCGTGTAGTGTCGAATTTATCTTATTTGTGTGATTTTGACACCTCACATGTTCATCGGAGAAACATGCTAAATGAAATAATATTGTAGGAGGTTTTTTGAATTTGAAATCTATGCATTAATGTCAATGATTGATTGGTCAATTTACTATTCTCTTGCTAACGTTGGGATAACTTAAAATATTTTGGTACCACTGTAGCCAATACTACAAACATTTTCATTTTAGTGCTCTAACCATAAGGCTTTCGGTTCGTTGACTCTCCTCAATATCATCAATATAAGAAATTAGGAAGTACACGTGTTTAAGTTCCAGTGACATTTGGTTTTGGGTCGCCGAGGATGGAAAATAATCGAAATGAATGTGCGACTGTAGTGATTTATTTGCTTTTGTTTATACTCTATCTTCAGAGGCCGTTTTTAAAAGGGAAGCGGCAAGTGGTTTCTTAGTTTTAGATCTTATGTCAAGATTTTTAAAAATTCTAAGATGCAAACGGGAAAATGTGTGTTTTTGGTAATCCCTTCGCCTATATTGGTATCATTGAGGGAAAGGGGCGCAACGAGCCAAAAGCCCTATGCCTTAACTACTGAACCTGAATTTTTTAACTATAATTTCAATATCCATTGAAAGGACACCTCGCGCTTAATCATTTAGCATTTAAGTATAATAATTTCTATAGTTAACGCTAAACCTGCGATATATATGAACACTGAATTGAAAAGAACATGATCAAGATACATTGATACTGATATTGACCTACAAACGTCTTTTTGATAATGTAAAGAGACTGTTTTGTAAATATTTACCAACGTTAAATAGTGAGCACGTAAATATTGTAATTCCAAAGTCGAACGATAACGTATCTTATCTCACTGTCTGTTCTTAAGTATTCCCATCTAGCCTTATGACATCTATGACGCAAATTGCCAGTGTATCTTTCCGAGAAAAACACTTGTACGAAGAGAAATTGTTATGATACCTGATATATTGTCATTAAACTTAATCCCATTCTTAATTCCGGCGAATCAAAATCCGCTAGATACATCGCGTATCGAAAAAAAAAAATCCAAGGAGAAGCATGATTTGTGGAAAAAAAAAACTTTGGAAACAATATAAAGCTTTCCTCCTCTTCTTTTTTGACGATTTAAAAGTTTGTGTCAATACAAACATTTCAACATATTTTTTACATATCGGTCACTTTCATGAAGCATTTAGGAACCCCGATTACAGACATCTCTCTTAGAAAGTGATAATTATTTAATTGACAGACAAACCTCATCCCGTTAATAAATCGTAGAAGTGAATATCATTTAAATGCAATATGACAATGTATAATAACAACGCATGCTCTTGAAATGTCATTAACAATGAAAATCTTCTACATTGATATTTTTCCATATAATCAGTTCTTCTGTTATCCTTTTTGAGGTATTTGACCTGGGTATACCTAGTCGAGTTTCTTGACGTTAATTTCTGTTACAGACCAGATGAACTCTTTGGCGCACCAAGATGTATAAATTTCATAATGAAAATTTTATTTGTTATTTTATATACCTTAATGCGTAACTCTATGCAAAGTATATATCAGATTTATATACATGTCTGTGCGGGTTTAGAGTTTTCAGAATGAGAATGTAACCTTGGAGGATACTTTCATGTTAAATGCCGGTACTAAAATGCTATAAAGTAAATTGTTTCTGTATTTACCATTAATTGAAATCTCTCTGCGATGTATCAGGCACAGACATGCCGATATATAAATTGACACATTTTTATTGTAACTAAATTAAACATGATACAAGAGTGAGGTATCACTTCATCATTCATCATTAATATTACTGCAAATTGGTTGTGTAACTAATGCTGATAAATTTAGATAATGAGATCCCTGCAGAATATTACCTACATTAGCTGCAGATAGCCAAAAACAAAGTGTCCCATTTTGATGCACTAAGTCTATTGAAATTTATATTTATTCCGTAATAATACTCATATTTATGTTTTATGACCTTTTAACATGAGTATGTTGTCAATACTTGCTCTCTGTATAGGGAATATATTGACATGCTTTTAATATATTTTCTTTTAATGTTCCTTTAATTGACTGTCGGTATCGTAACCCCGGCACTTTCAAATATTTTTGTAATATTTTTTCTGTATATAATTTACTAGCAATCACTGAAGAGACATTATTTGTCGAAATGCGCATATGTTGCACAAAATTAAAAGGTATATATGTTCTATATTTATAATCATGTTTTGAGTGCATGTCCTTGGTGTCCTTTATCAGATGGCCTCTGTTTTCTTTTTAATGTACTACATTTGGTGGGTGACAACTGGGGCTGGATTGGTGTTAAACTGTATTTGAGTGAAACTTGTTTGAAACTTTATCTGCCGGCCGTTATTATGCAGCTCACTTGAAAGCATATAAACACCTAAACAGTGATTTTCTAATCAGCCATAATCATGTTTAGCAATGTCAAAATTTTAATAAACATTGGTGACAAGGGCAAAACGGATTTACAGGCTATACACTCCACATGTCCTTGGGATGATTATAAAAATCTTTGGAATAACATGAAGAACTTACAATGTGGACAATACATTGGTATGCTTCATACTTCTTAACTTAATATTTGTTTTGTATAGAAATATCAAGTATCTGAACATTTCAGTACTGTGAATGTTGTGGTGTACTATATTCATGACAAATAAATGCTTTCATGTGATTGGTTCTTTCTTGTTATCAGTAAATAATACGTCACGTCACAGCCTTTGATTAAAGTAGATAAATACATCGTTCTTGCCAGATAGCAACACAGATCATCACTACTTCGGCAGTAACGATTGACGGTTGTCTCCAACATTACTTTGGTATGTATTTTTTAACGAGTGAAATCTATAATTCGCAGTCACTATTATGTTAAAGAAATACGGTGAAAAATTATCACATACATTTTGTCATCGAAACAATTAGCCAAACTCGCTTTTTGCATATGTTTTTCAGTTTTGCAGTATGACTGTATTTATTACGGTAATGTTATTGCTAAATCGGCAGATTGACTAACGGGCAGTGGAGACCCAGAGTCTCAGTCCTAGCGTGACTGGTCGGTATCCGTGTCTCGATCGGGATGGTACAAAAAATTCCTCACGGATAGCTGGGACTAAATTCATGAGTAATGCATCAAAAAAAATTTCGCTACCATATAAGGGCAATAATTTTGATTTGAGAATCAGACAAATATTTCCTTCTTCTTGCTGTGTTATTTTCTATTGATTGTGCTTTATCTTCACTTTTATATTCACTTTGATTCTATTCTTTATATTGGAGATCTGTTCCCCAAGGACTTCAAGCATGGCCGGTCGAAACAGGTAAGCAAAGAATATAAGAATCTTTTTTTTTCAATAATTATAACTTTGAACACCTATACGCACCTATTCTACTTAAACCATGATATTAAAACATGTATCAGGATACTTGGCAATTATTACAAACCATTACAATTAAATATTGTAAATATTTAAATTTTTTATGAAACATGCTCTTATCTAAAGAACGATAAGGTCGTATTATCACACAAATTAATGATGAGAAGCAACACGAACGAGGTTTTCGATAATTATATTCTATATAATAGCATAATTAGAGACTAATATACTCTATATCATTATTTCAGACAAATATATTCCACATGATAGCATAATTTGAGGTTAATACAGATGGATGCAGTCCTAACATAACATACACGTTAACGCGAAAAGCGGTCACGAGGACTGTTTTAGCATACGTGCTAGGACTGCTCGACCGGACAGGCGTGCCCTCCTCGCGTTAACGCATGAGGGAATTCGCGTTAACACGATTTATTCCCGCGTGCGCATGGTTCATTCGCACGTTCACATGTCTATATTTGTAATTCCCTTACGGATGGAGAAAATAAAATGGATTTAATTAAATTACCGCGAATGTCGTCGTAGAAACGTGTATTAAATGTTATGTTAAAATGACATCCTGCATTAAGGATTTCATATGTAATATAAGAAAGGAAGTTATCGCGTAGACATGCACTAAGGTATTTATCAAAAAACTTCGTCAGTTTATACTAGAATGATTACCATTTCATATTATTTATTTATATATTTTAAAATTGTTTATGTATGTATCTATTTCTTATTTGTTGATTCATTTATAACTAATTTATTTATGTATTTATAGTCCATGATCCAGAAACACTTTTGTCCCCCCCCCCCAGGGGGAATTTTGCAGACATACCTCATATAAAAGTACATTCTCTGGGAAACATTTTAAGCAATGTTTGCACTCTGGCCGTTGGGGGTTTACTGAGTTATGGGGCAAAAACATCAGATTTTTATCAAAAATCGCTGAAAATTGCAAATTTTGAATAAAATGTAAACAACTCGATAAATTCATGAATAAAAATGTAATCTGATAGATCTTGATATGATTTATCTAACTAAAAAGGTTTCAGTACCATATCATGTACCAAATATGTGAATTTTGGGGTAAAATGTGCTATTTTTGCAAAATTAATAGATTTTTCCCCTCATTTTATTCCATTTCGTCTATTCGGCTCGGTGTAGGTCCAAATATTTGTTTTAATGGTTATGGAATGATAAAACAATGTCTAATCTATTTAATGATATGCCATTTCACCCAATCATGAATCATCAAAAAGGGATATTTAAAAATATTTTCTATTAAAGTGATGCCAGTTATGAAAATCACTGAAAATTGGAAATTTTTAATAAAATGTAAACAACTCAATAAAAGAATTCATAAAACTTATACACATAATAAAAAGATGTAGGAAGAAACAGGATCGCCTTGTCTGCAGTCGTGTCCTATTTGAAAAAAGTATGAGAAAAAAACCATTTTGAGAAACACAAAGTTTAAAGTCATTACAAAAAATGTTTATCCATTTAATTATATTATCTCCAAATTTAAGTGCAATACTTTATTAATATATTTCTATGATATGGAATCAAATGCCTTCTCAAAATCTATCATTAACAATATTCCAGGAATATTTTTGGGTTACACACATTAATCACGTCATACATTAAACGTGTATTTTCACCGATGTATCTCCCTCATAAAAAACCCTTTTGATTTTCATGAATGATTGTAGGAAGTATAGTTTTCAACCTTTTGGCGATAACACATCACACAATTTTATATGATACATTTAGCAGGTTAATCGGTCGCCAGTATTTCAAATATTGACGCGGTTTGTCTCTTTTTGGTAGAATACAATGAATACCAAGTTTTTGGGATGTGGATAATTCACCTTTTTCAAAAGAACAAAGGTATGATCTGTAAAGAAAATCACCTAAATCAGACCAGAAAAAAAAAAACTTTTATTATGTTTACACTCTTTTAAAGACTTCAAAATCTCATCTTTAGTCACAGGAACATCTAAATGTTCTTTTCATCATCTGATAGTTTAGGTATATCAATTTCTGATAAAATCAGATACAAGTTCACTTAATCAAGAGTATCATCTTTATTATGATATAAGTTTTCACAGGAATTTTTAACTTCTTTAAGAATTTCTGCTTGATCTGTAATTTCCTTTCCTTCATCTTTTATAATTTTATTGATTGTTTTATTTACGTAATTTCGTTTTTCAAGACTGCAAAAGTATTTAGTTGGTTTTTCACCATTCTCTATCCACCGGGAGCGGGTTATTACAATCAAGCCTTCTGGGTCTTGTTTTCTTAAAGTCTCCAGTTGTTTACTTAGGTTAGAGAATCTTGTCGCTGTTATTCATCAATATAAATATTTAAATTTTGTTTGAGATCTGATATTTCTTTTTCTAAGTTTTCTTTTTCTTCGCATCTTTCTCTTTTCTTCCTAGCACAATAAGGTAATGTTTTATCACGTATGTTCATAAGAAGCATCTCCAGGCATCTTCAATTGTAAATGGGATAATACTGTTGGGGATTTCAGACACCTTCTCCCTAACAAATGGCAATGGTACATACTCTTGTTTAGTCTCTAGTATACAATTTTTAACCAAATGAACATATTCCATATTTTTAAGTAATAAATTGTTGAATCTCCAAAAACCAGATCCTTTTTTAAAATCTGAAATTTTTTAGATCAAGTTCAATACAATAATGGTCTGTTCTGTATCCAGCTTATATCTTAACTGAGTTAACAAATGACATAAGTTCTTCTGAGATTAGAAAAAATCAAGTCTAGCTTGTTTTATTGGGTTTGTTCGATGCCATGTATATTCTTTGTTTTGTTGGAAATTGATTCTCCAAGGATCTACTCAATTACATTCATTTTTAAGTTTTTCAACAGCAGCTCTACTTTTTGGGTGGTTTTGGGAAACAATAATTGTAACAGTCTTTATGAAAGTCTTGAGTAAGGTTCCAGTCCCCAAATATTATCACAAATTCATTACTGAAATCTTGAATAATTTCACCAAGGTTTTCATAAAAGCTATCATCATCATTATTTGGACCATAAATATTTATTCATGTGATAGTTATCATATTGTGAACTTTGATTTCTGTTACTAAAAGATTACCTTTGTTATCTTTTTTGTTCTATTAATAGTAAAATCGAAACTGTTATTGAGCAGGGTAAGGAAACCACGAGAATCATATTTGCCTTGTAAAACTATATGCTCAAAACCCCATTGCATGTGAATTTCTAAACTATCTGAATCGAATAAATGGGTGTCTTGAAGACAAATAATTGAAGATTTTTTATCCCGTAAATATTTAAGACATCTTTCCTCTTTAATGTATCTCCAATACCTCTACAGTTTAATGAGCCTATTGCGAAAGATAACTAAAAATCAAATAAAACTCAACTAAATACAAAGTAACTATATGCAGACATTTGGTGGAAACAACGCTAAAGAATTGGAATAACAAAGCCGGGGCCATGGGGTGCATGTCCATAAATAAAGATTAACACAACACACACACATTCACACATACAATCACCTAAAATGACACATAAACAAATACTGATAGGTTCATCATAAAGATACTGATATGGATAAATATACCTGTAATACATAAACTTCTTCATTCTTGCTTCAAGTATCATAAAAAATGTATTTTAGAAGCACCTCACGTCGTGCACCCCGAAATAATCTAAACAGGATACTTGTAATACAAGTATGCTTTTTATTGTGAAAAAAGATAACGGTCACATAGCATTTATAAATTCCAGAATTGGAAATACTGAAAAGTAGTGATAACTATACCGACGTTCAGAACTTTTTTCGATCAAGCCATATAATACAATAAATGACAATAAGGCCATTTCTTGTTAATTTTCTGTTTTGCGTCACCTTGAAATTAAGAAACCTACCAGCCAGTCAGGGAAAAAAACAACAAAAAAAAAAAAAAAAAAAAAAAACAAAAATCATTTTCAACACTTCATCTTAATAAAATATAAGAAAAACTTGATTTGTTTAAAGAAATTAACAATTTAACAACAAATGGAATGTATAATGACTAGAATTTGAGATCATTGCAATGTCTTTGCTTGAATTAAAAATAACATTAAAAAAAAAACCAATATGTATTTGATTATAAAGAGGTTGGGTGCAATCTCTCATTTGAGAGATAATCACTCAAAAAAGTAATTATCACTGTTTTCAGTAATCAGTTCCAAGTAATGAACAGAAGTAAACAAGTACTAAAAAATTAAAGTTTCAAAATTTTGACTTAAACTTAAAAGGGTACATCTAATATACTGAACATAAAATACAAAAGAAGTTGACCTTTTCAACTTAATTTTGGAGTTTATAGCTGCAACATTTGTACAGCTATAAACTCCAAAACAGTAAGTTCAAAATGTCAACTTTTATGTAAACTATATTCAGTATGTTGTAAACATGTGCCCTTTTGAATTTCAAAACATAATTCCAAAATTTCATTTTTTAGTACTTGTTTACTTCTGTTCATTCCTTGAAATTGATTACTGAAAACAGTGATAGTTACTCATTTGAGTGATTATCTCTCAAATGAGAGGTTGTCCCCAACCTGATAAAGATGAGCATTTCTAACATTTTTAAAATTTGAATAAAATTTTTAAAAAATGAACAGTATGTTTTTGATTATAAAGATCCCGATGAATGGGTTACAAAACATTTTATCAATGTCTTGTCGGACATAACTATTGGACTCTTAAATCTGGACTCTTGTACCAGAGCTGTCTTTAGCACTCGCCAAGTAAATCCCCTCAAGTATTTGATAATAAGTTTGCTCATTTTCAGCTGTAAATGCATAAGGCGATAGCATGCTAAATGAGTTTTGCGAAAGTGATACACATATTATCGTCCCAGCCATCCACACCCTTATTTGGGGGCTAAAGAGCAGGTTTTTTCGCGACGCGAGGTGGGGGCCTTGCAAGTATCTTCTGTTTAATGATTACACTTGTCACAACGTTCAAAAGTCGTATTAAAAAGCGTTTAAAAGACTTAATTATTTTTAGTATAAGTTGAGTCGCGCAAAAACTTTTCGTCACACAAAATACTTTTGTGAAATTATGATTTTACAGTGAATTTTAATGATATTTATTTTTTGTTGTTTTTGGTGGAAATGATTCAAAACCTACCCGCACGCGGACGGAAAACATAAAATTAAAAAGAAATGGCCTAATAGTGAATAAATGACGTATTCATGCAAATGCAATTTTGTATAAACTTAATTATATCAAAGTGTCAGATTAAAATACAAAAATGACTGATACTTTACCAAGGATTCTTGTGTAGAAGTCCTTGATTTTAATGTCTAATAAAGCATAGCTATTATGATGAAAGAGTCTTGCTTCGTAGACTTCTTTGACTTCTTAATAAGCTCCTATATATCATCATTTATATCAAATTTAACTTTTCTCCCAGTTCGTGAACTTTACCGTACACACTTCCATTGAAAAATCACGTGGCTTCTATCGTCTCGTGATCACTGAGGCGTTCCATAAGTTTAGTGTTCTCGTGTGTCACGTCATCTGCAAGTCTAACACCGATTTTCTTCTTTTCAATATCTGATCTTTGGCGGATCGCTCTGGCCTTGACCTCAGAATCCTTCAGTTTCAGTAGAATCGGGCGCGTACGGTCATCTCTACCCGGTATTCTGTGCACAGCAACTATTTCCTTGGAACTCAAAATAGTCTCTGACTCCTTTTTGGGAAAATTAATAACTTCCTTCTCTGTGTTCTCATTCTCTGTCTCCCGCAAACCAAAGATTTTGACATTGTTCTGTTTGGAATATTGTTCGTTGTAGTTTGCCCATTTTCTTGCTTCATCTGCTTTTACAATCGCCGCATTTGCTGTTTTCGCCACCTCCGTGAGTTCGAACCTTTTTTCTGCGTTGAGTTCTCGTAAACTCTCATTTTCAACTTATGTCATCAATCTTTCCCTTAAGTTTGCTGATAATGTTCCTTTGACGCGCCTCCGACTTTTCAAGGTGTAACTCGAACTCCTCTCTCTCTGTTGCTTCATAACATCTTTTATCATCCTGGACACAATTTCTTTTAGATCCTCCGTTTTCACAACACTATCGACGGCAATTTCAATTTTCGCTAGCCTCGACTCCAATCTGCGCAAAGTCGCGCTATTATCGTCAATTTCACTGATGCTGGTATTTTCGCCTGAATTATGACTGGAATTAGAACTACGCAGTAACGTTAAGGCACTCCGCGACGTAATTGACATTATATAGTCTGTATTGAAAACCGCATAAGAAATAGAACTAGAACTTACCTGTTGCCGAGGCAACAGGGCGGGTCTTCCTCTCTCGAAAGAAAAAAGAAAATAAAGTAAATAGAAAGAAGGAAAGAAAAAAGATCAGTAGAATGACTTACATGTACTAAACAGATAATAATACCCCCTTCCCCCCCCCCCCCCCCCCCCGAAAAAAAAAAAAAATAAAAACAAAAAAATTCAACCAAACAAAGTATTTGATAATTGAAATTGAAAAAAACTATTATCTAAAGAAAGAAATAATCGAAAACCAAGTAAAAGAAACATTTGGAATTTCAATAAAAATATACCGGATATTAACTAACAAAACACAGAAACTCCAATGAGTGTACGCATTAATTGCGGCATCATAGATATGCAGATTAGGACAAAGGAGAAGTATATACATGTATACATCTCACAGAAACACTATGTAAACACACTCATGTAATTAAAGTGGTATGAATACAGCTATAGAAAGTCTGTGTATTACAGAATTCCTATTCAGAAGCGTGGTGACGTAATGCGACATAGCTGGATAGAGTTTGTGTATTACGTATTTCAAAAGTCAAGTTAGCTCTATAATACCACTTAGATGACTACTATAGTAAGGACACAACGGAACTCAAATTTAAGTAAAACATACATATTGAGGGATTCCTTTATAAGAGTCGATTAGATATTCCACGGGTAAAGCGCAAGTAACTCGCGATTGAATTAATTGTGAGTTACTGCGCTTTCCCCGTTGAATATCATACAGCGGTGCTGCAAATTCATCGCGTTTCTCTGATATTTTATCCCGACGCTCGGAGAAGATTAGTTTATTGCGTTGTTTATCAGTAGCGGGTAGAGTGCAAAACAATGTTATTTTTGTTTAAGAATTCGAATTCAAATTCTTTCTCAAACTCTCGTTTTTATTCTTTGTTCATACGAAGAATAAGAAAATACATGAAAGTTACGCAAGTAAGATATTTTTTAAAAAAAATCTTTAAATCGCTCACTTTCAAATACTGAGAAACATGTTTCATACTAAAATCGTTACGGAAAATCGTTTGGTAATGTTCTGGAAACGATAAGACTAAAAATAAAAACAATTTGCAAATTACGTAATTATTTAAAATCTTTAAATTGAAATAGCGGCCAAACTAAAACAGATAGATATTATCGGCCGATTAATGTTGTAAAGATATGGACCTAGAGAATATGACAGATAAAATATGAATAGTCTAGCATTTAAAATAACGCTGTATGATGAAGAATTTAAAATTTAACTCATTGTTATGTAATGTTTTCGAAAACTCTTATTTTTGATTTTTTTTTTTACTTAAACGGGTAACGGTGTCTTTGAGATTCTATAGCTACATTATAAAATTTGTAGATAAATCCTCTTTTCAGAAAATGGAATTGAAAAATCGGGGTGAAATTTCGGCGATTTCCGACCCTCTCTCGATAGGGTCTACCAACGCTAGAGGGAAGGGGGCAAATGTTTCGATGTTTTTGAAAATATCACTTAAAAGAGTAAACCCTTCTCACGTACTGTATGTTTTTTTTCTTGATCATACGACGAAAAATAAGCAAGTTATGAAGCAATTACGTAACTAACCAAATTTGTGAAAATCTTAAATTTCTCAATTAAAAATGGATAGAAAATGTTAAAAAAACAACCTCTGACACCATGAAATTGACATTCTAAATCGTTTTTTAATATTTTATTAATTTTATTAACGCTAAGACTTAAAATAAAAAAGTTTTAATGTTACGTAATGAGTTTAAAAACTTTAAACACAAATAGCGCCTTTACCGTAAAAGTTACATAATCGGCGTTAAGTTGGTTGTCAGGATATACACCTGTACAACATTATAAAGAAAGTTTGGGGAGTGTAGCTTAAATAATGAACATTTTATTAGAGAAAATTTAACTTATAATAGTTACCTAATCGGAGTTAATTCGGTTGTCAAGAACTACACCTGTACAACATCAAAAAGAAAATTTCAGAAATCTAGCTTGCATATTAAAAGTTATATTTGAGAAATTTTAAAAATTAAAAATTGTTATTTAATTTTACTCAGAACTTGAATTTTAGCAAAATTTTCTTTTAAATCTATCAGGTTTTGCTTTATTAGTAAGAAAAGCTGAGCAAAAATATTGACAGTGAAGCCGTTTCTGAGAAAATTGTAGTAAAAAAAGTGCTAAAAATAATAATAATAATAATAATAATAATAATAATAATAATAATAATAATAATAATAATAATAATAACAAATGTAAAGAAAAAACCTCACAAAAACAAAAGGTCTTCCGATGGAAATAAATTATTTCTGCAAAAATGGTAAAAATACAAATTGTTTAAACAGTGTACTTTTTCACACATTTAAATTTTATCCCTAGTTTGTTTGCTATCACGTGACTGCTATATATAGCAGATGTAGTATAAACAACAAACATTCAACAAGTTCAAGGGCATATTGCCCAATTTGGTAATAAAATTTTGTTGTAAATAATTAATGGAAATCTATCAATAATATTTATAGCTGTGGCCAACTTCTGAGAGGCGTAATTGTGTGTGAATACTGTGATGGAATCGTTGAATGGTGTAGTCTTATAAGATATTGTCTAATTAAATTGAAATTCTGATAAAATCTTATAATCTAAAAGTTAGGCCCAGCAAGACGCATTTTAAATAGATATGTGGAATTACACAACAAACAGAGTTGATGAAAATGTTGCACTACAGTGTTTTTATTGGCATGTTGATTGTTGCAGTGTCTGCCGCTTCATATAATGCACTGGGCCATAGTGACGTCACAATTACGTCATGTTTTGGCGGGTTTCCTGCAACATTATATAATTGTGTATTGCCTTAACACAACTGCTTAGTGTTCACATAAGAAGATCTTGTAGATGGTCTATTCGACGACCCGACTTTATTATGTTTATTTCCAATACTGAAATTTGAATGACTTGGTCAGTTCTGTTGACCCACTGGACATGTTTACTGGAGTGAGAACTAATCACTAATACTATCAAAAAAAAAATCGCTGAAAACTCCAAAAAAATGAGTGATATTTCCGTCAGAAACTCCACATATATTATCACAAACACATAATATAAGTCCAGTACAATTTTCGGGGTTTTATCTGCCGATAATACGTATTAGTAGCCAAAAATTTTCGAAGCGCCGCTAAACGCTACTGATGTGCGCGCGCCATCTTAAACCCTCAATCTTGAAATTAAGTTCACGTGGAAATCTGCGTTAACACAAACGCGTGTGCTCAGCAGTCCTGAGCGCACGAGGAGAGCAAACTTCACGTTAACGCGACGTGAACATAACGTTATGTTAGGACTGCACCTCACTGTACATATATATACTATATCATCAAATAATCTAAGATAAATATAGTTCATGTAATAGCATAATTTGCGGTCAATATATTCTATAATTTGACATGAAAATATTTCTAGTATTAAGTCAATAATCTAGTATATCTTATGGAGCTACTATATTCACATTTGTAAAGCCATATGTGTTCGAATCCAAGACGAGAATATAAATATTAAATCAATTCTTTGGGTTTCTTCGTAGCTATAATGTTTATGATATATTAAATAGTGTGTTTGTCTTTATTATTTTTAAATAGATGTACATTATAAAGAGATACAAAGACCAAAACACTGCCTAGTTTAGCTATTTCTTTTTCAGCGTATCTATGCATGTGGACAGAATAGTAAAATTTCTAACATCATTTTGTTATGTAAATTCGTAGATATGTTTCGCAAAGAGTGGTTAGAACACATGAGTATACATTACTGTTACGATTGAAAAATATTTTTCAATGAAGTATGCTACTAAACATTATATTTGTATTATAGATGTCATCACATCAGTGGAGGATATCTGCCATTTAATCCTCTTATGTGCACACTTATCACTGAGACTCGCTTCAGGTTCTATATTAAGGCATTATGCGATAAAATTATCTCTATTACATGATGACAGAGTAACGATGCACCACAACAACAAAAATCACCGAGGAGCAGTTTCACAATCAGCACATGAAATAAGACAACAAGTTGTATATAGATTTTAATTAAATTTAACAATGGTTGAAAGACATATCACTCTATTTGCAAACTACTCTTTTTTACTATTAACTATTCTGTCTAATGTCTATACTTTTTTGCCCTGTTTTCAATTCTATTATTTCCTCGATTTCACTGTCATAAAAAATAAAAGAAAAAAGATCTTTATTTATTTCTTTTTGGTATTCATTTACTAGAAATGATTTATAAATTGATAATCTATTTAATATTGTAAAATTTGATACTGAAAAATACTTACATTTTAATAAGAAAAAAGTTTCAGGTGATCTATCATTTTCCACCTTCATGTAAAAGGTAGTAAATGGGAAATGGTTGTGGACAATTCCGCCACACACGCATATACATCGTTACATTTGGTTACATTTACCACACTTATATCCCTTTCATTTTCTGTAATGAATTTATACATTATCAAATATTAATGGATTAATAGATTGTCATAAATTATCTTATATCTTGTATATTACACATCTTGATATGGTTGAATCTAATTTGCGACAAACATGCGACTAGAATTTAATCTTTAACATTATACCTCCTTGGAGTTAATTATTCACAATATGCTTGTTTCCATATTTTAATGTCTCATCAAAAGTACTTATTAAGTGTGATTTGTTCTATTTATGAAACCGGCAATAAACTTTATAAAAATAAGTTGGAGAAAAATGTTCTATTACATTTTTGTAAATCTACCCTAAGCTTTTATTACGCTGTTTGTATTATTTACCTACACACTAGTATCTGCACCCTCATCTATGGTATACATGGCCTTAAATGAATTATTGCTTAAGAGCTGAATATACTAAACAACATAATTAAGTTTTAACATCTTTCATTGTGATATAAGCTAGTCCTGAGGTTTAAGCTAAAGTGCTTTTGGAATGCTGGGGTATTTTGCTTTTTTTTAAAATTCTAATTGAATTCTAATAAACTTTATAATGAAAACTCCGACGAAACAAATAGTTTGCAGAACAATTGACTCTTAACATATGGGTCCGTGGTTCGAATCCAGCAATAAGTTGGCCGGACTGACACTAGCAATACATGTCCTTAGATAAAATGTAACTTATAACTATATTTACGTATTACTTTCTTGAAATTCACCGAAAGCAAAATATAATTATTATACTTGAATATTTTTTTCAATATTGATGAAAATATTTTTACCTACATACTTATATCTGACTCCCTTTGGTTGAAGATGAAGACAGTGTGAAGGTCAACTACAAGTTTCTACTCTCTTTTTTGTTGAGGGACCCCTTTTTTAACTGGCTATGCGAGTCCCATAAACGCTCTTCTTGGTTGATACCATAGTCCGCCTACATGTGGAGATGCGATTGGTTATGTAAAGTATGTAATTTAAAACGCAGGCTTAATATACATGCAAGACATTTATCATTGCGAATGCTGAGGGTATATCACTTCAGTGATTAATTTTAAGATTTTTATAGATATTTTCGATGGTGCATTGTCTTGGTCATCTACTGAATGGCTGCAAGACGATACTAGGTCACAGGATAATTTAAACCTCAATGAACAGGAGGGTGTAGTACCTTCCTACATATATAAGATATATAGTATACACAAATGTGCTGCTGTAACGGTGTATATTTTTAACATCAGCCAATATAAAATGTGGGTATCATTTTCTCTTCAATTACATAAAAATTGTTATCTTACTAATCATAAAATATATGAGTAGATAAAACGTATGTGTATATTAGAAGATCATTTTTGCAGTAGATTCTTGACTACAGAAACTGACTGCAAGCCTATTCATGGTTTATGTAGAACATATCAGCACTATTCAGTTGTAATTTTGAAACTCAGGACAAATATCCACCTTCGTAAACGCTTGCTTACGCAAGCGTACCACAGCTAATATTGCCTCCGCCATGCCCATCACAAAAGGTAAATCGTTTAATTTTTTGGCGTCCTAGAAGAGGAAAGAAGAGAAATAGAGTCGATTTATATTTATTTAAATTTATACGAAATATAAGTGTCAGTCAACATTCATTTATTTTCAGTTAATAAGCAACACTGATTAACAATTAAAAATTCCTTTTTCTTTTTTAACAGTTGATACAGTTCATGTGTAGAAAATTAAAATGTCATGGAATGTCTCAATGAAATGTATAATTTCAGAGTAGCTAGAAACACCAAATAAAGTAATCATAATAATGTATAAACGCCGCAAACTACATTATATTATAAAATTATACATTATACATTATATCATAATAATGTATAAACGTCGCAAACTACATCATATCATAAAATTACATTTTTATATTATATCTAATTACAATTTATCGTTTATTTTTTTCAATATTGTAACTGGTTAAATGATTTAATTGCTTATACAAGAAATTCACAAAGAAACAGTTATGTTGTTTATGTATGTATTATTAAGGGAGCGCAGTATTCTATTGTAATGTAAAATACGAAGGTAACTGGTGTCGCAAGACTATGGCACTAACAACAATGTAACACAATAGACATTCACATATCTCTGAAATTCAGAAGTGAGACCAGGTGTCCGGGAGGAGTGCGAGTCTCTCGTTTGGTTAGCCTCAGTAGCTGTGAATGCTCTTAAATACAGACGAAACCAAGATAGTATATATACATACATGAATGTAAACAGACACGTAGAGAGTGCCACAGCCATACAATATCAGGAAAAGGGTATAATAACTCCAAAGTCAAACCTTCCCCCGGGAACTTTTTTCACGAGCTAGTAACATATCATTATATGTAGTTAGATGTTATAAAGAAGTAAAGCGTTTCGATCGAGAGTGTCATGTTGGTAATTTTGAAGTGTTTCATGTTTGACCTCATATGTGAATGTATGACAGTCGACCTGGTGAAAGATTTCTCAAATTCTTCTACGAGTTTGATTATGGAAGACAGCGGAAAGCAATATCTCGCTATTAAAATTTCGACGTCGATATATTTAGGTAGACTTTTGTAGTCCGTTCGTGTTCTATGTTCGGTCACGACATTCTTCCTCTTCTTATAGATGCATTTATATTGTTTGAAATTTCTATTGCTAACAATGGAGCAATCCGTCTTTCCACTCTTCCTGTCGTTGTTACCAATACCTTGACTTCAGTATAGAAAATTGGACATAAGAATGGATCTGTTTGTCTTGAAGTTATGACCAAATTTACACTTCAGTATAAGAGTAAGGTGTTTTGTGAACAGCTCCTTTCTCCTTAAGTCTAAGAGTTCATCCTGTTTCTTTGTAAACAAAATGCCTAGACTGGAGGGAAACGTGCCATTTTACTGGTGTAAATTACATTGATGAGCGTACTTCACTACCCTACAAGCTACAAACACATTCGTATAAGCTAACTGTATAAAATTGAAACTTTATCAATAAAGACATCAGTGTATTTACTTTTCTGTAAACTGATTTCATGCAGTCTTTTTGTCTTGCTTGTGATCGTCGGTGAAAATTTCTCCCTGTTGACCTTGGCAGATGAAAGAAATTCATCTGCCAATTCCCCATTTCGTCCAGTTCGGTTTTTTCATTTCACACTTCCTTGTTTTTCTTAACAGACGAAAACAAATTCGAAATTTCACCTTAACAGACGAAAACAAATTCGAAGGTGAAATTACACATAACACAATATTGATTTCTCTTTGTTAAGAAATTGTCCGTTTGCTTGTTAAAGCGTTTTAGTCATAGAATACGACCGACACTACGTTCAAACCTACGTTTACAAGTGGACTTGCATTTTATAGTAAAATGCAACTTAAGTACACCCCAGATAGCAAGCTAACATTGGGCCAACGTTGGGCCAATGTCACCCGTTATATTGGACCAATGTTGGCAAATGACGTTGGCCCAATGCAATTTTGCTCATCGGCCCAATGTTGGCCCAATATGTTGGGCCAACGTTGGCCCAATGTGGCGTGTGTTTCCTTCTGACATTGGCCCAGCATTGGGCCGATGTTGCCCCAACATGTTTGACATTGGGCCAACGTCGGCCCAATGTTGGTGACGTTGGATAAACGTTGGCTTAATATTGGCCCAATTTCATGCTGGTGACATTTGGCCACGGTTTGTGACAACAATCATTACAACAGGTGGTTATTAATGTAACTTTTCCCTTAAACTTAAAACACATTGTGTGCAAAATCTTCCCAATGTTTTAAAATGTTGTTTTTCTGCACATGAAGAAGCCTGCTGAGAAACAATTTACGCAATCAAAGGCACAAAGTATATCTAGGTCTAATTGTTATACTGCTACAAATTATCAGAACAAAATAAAATATGTGATTAGATTTATTGTGCGCCCACAACAAGAAAAAAAAAAATGCAAATCTAATACACATCTGATTTAAATATACACAATAATTTGTTCTTAAAATAGATATTTCTAAGTTTCTGAACACATTAAATACACTCTATGTATGTTTTTTAATGACCGGTATTGTGCGCTGACGTCAGTTCCATTTCGTGAGGATTTGCTTCTTTCTTCCTCTAGTTTTCGTTATTCCCTTTCTTCTCGTCCTCCATCTCGGTCACATGAATTAGCGAATCCATTCCTTTCTGATGTTACCGATCTCACTGGATTCAGCTAATAGCCGCTTTGCTCAAACAGCTCCTTTAAATTAAAGTTCAATTTATTGCTTTAAAGCAATTCTGAATAAATAAATATCTATGTTAAATTAGTTTTATGAAAAGCAAAAAAAAAAAAAAAAAAAAAAAGAATAAAAAAAAAAAATAAATATTAAGTTGATGATATGTGTACAAAACATAACTCTTCACACTCAGCACTTAATTCAAAAGAACATTTATGTTTCTAATGCAAAAAGAATTACTGTAAATTAGACTTGTTCAAGTTGCTTTCAGGATAACTTACTTGTTAAAACCTTCTGAGTTTTAACTTCGAAAAGGTCAGCTTTCCTCCTGTGTCCATTCATTTGATTTCTCTGGCAAGCTCACGGACATGAAGGCCAGTAATCTTTTGTTTTCTACATGTTCTCCTCACCAAATCGAATGATAAATTTAGCCTAAAAGGGATTTTTTAAATTTATAGATATTACCTTATATAACGTAGAGTTAAATGTATAATTTGACCTAAATATTATCATTAATTTTTTCTTTTCTTATTATAATTATTACAACGACCTCATTTTGTACTTTATGTGTATTCACACAAATAAACACACACACATACACACTATACATATATATATATTTCATGTTTAAAAAATAATAGTCCCTTAGCTACATAAAACAGTACATGCACAAATGCACAAAGCGCATAGAGGTTAACAATTTGAGGTTATGTAAATTTTATATCAAAGCAAACTAATTGAATATTCGTGGCTTATTTGGCCTTTTGAAAATCTGGAAATTTGAAGATAAATGATATACTTACATGTTCTTGATATATGAAGGATAAATTGAACAAAATCCACTATAAAAATACTTCGTCCCGCTCTTCTTTTTCCTTAGTTGCTATTTTAACTTTATGTGTTGTTATGTACTGGTAAACTTCCGAGATCAGAATGCTGGACACGCAAAATAAATACAACTTTGACCATCCCAACACATTACATATCTAGATTACCATAGTAACTGGCCAGTCTCCCACTGTGAAAAACCCTGACCTAATTACTTGGTCAGTAAATATGCTCTTATCTTAGAATCTTCTAACACTCAAGAACAAGTTTGTAATCAAGGAATTCACGCACAAGTGTGTTTCTCTTTTATTTGATTTCATTGTTTACAATTCCTTATACATGTCTAAAGCGTGTTTTCATATATATTTAATAAAGTACTGTTATATAATCATAATGTTTATACAATTAAACGTAATTTTGAATTATTAATTAACCATTAATTTATACATCTTCAACATCCCGGCCGTACACCATTAAATAAATGATACAATTATGTACTTCGATCATTTTACCGTAACATTTTAACATCGTCCCAGTATGCATCTTCGCAATAAACCACATAAAATATTGATGTTGGCCCAACGTCGGTCCGACGTTTTGGTTTTAAGTAACTCCGACATCTAGTTTTGTCAATCTTACAGTATTGGTCCAATGTTGGGCCAACGTTGTGTTACCAACTAATCTCTGAACACGTGTGAGAAAGTGTTATGATAACATTGGCCCAATGTTGGGCCAACGTTGCATGCCCAACGCCAACAGTCCAACCGTTAGCCAACGTTGGCCCAATGTAGTCATGCTATCTGGGACGTAGGTTTACGTCTACGTCTACGTTTAAGTATAAGTCTACGACTTTTAGGAAAACTCGCTCCAGGCACGTCGAGTCATAGCCGTAAGTAGTGGCCCTATATAAATGATAGGGCAATATTTCCTAACGTTGCATAAACGTGCAATTTTGATAAACGGAATGGTCCACACGATTCTCTGCATTTCGGCATCAAATATCTTAAATAAATAACAATTAAGCAAACGATCGGCAATAATAAAGTACACTCCATCTGTAATCTGAAAGCTCCACACAGATTTTTCTAACCTGTGCCAATTTGCCGGTTTGTTCATACCCTTTGGAATACTAACATCGTCCTATACTTATGAATTATCATGAAGATATCCCTCTCTTGGTCGATATTTTTAATCACGTACACATGTATGAATTTTTTAGCATTAAAGTGTATCCATTTTTTATGAATCTACATATTTATTTGTATATATTTACAGGATTTGCTTTATTTTAACATACTTTACCTTTATTATGTCAGAATTGAGGATATAGAGAGGAACATTAGTTACCAATCAACGGAGACAAGACATGTACAAGGTTATTATAATCTGGTTTTTTCATTTTTATTCTTATTATTTTCACTGTTATTATTATTATTACTATTATTATTATTATTATTACTATTATTATTATTATTACTATTATTATTATTATTATTACTATTATTATTAGTAGTAGTAGTAGTAGTAGTAGAAGTTATTATTAGTAGTAGTAGTTGGCCGGTATGGTCTAGTGGATAAGGTGCTCGGCTCCTGATTGATAGGTCCATTGCAAAGGTCTATTTTATGCAATGCACCAGGAAGATGCTGTCACCAAAAACGTGAAATAATCCTGTGTCCGGCGCCATAAACTGAGAATATACTTAAGTCATAATTTCAAATTCTTGTGTTCAACAATGAATAAATAACTAAGATTTCGATTTTATTGAGTCTTATTCTATCAATAAAGAAAATGCAACTACTCTGCATGACAATTTATTTAAATGTTTGATAATGGAATATATTAAAATGAAATAAATGACTCATTAATTATTAATATTATTATTATTATTATTATTATTATTATTATTATTATTATTATTATTATCATCATTACTATTATTATTATTATTATTTCAACATAATTACAACTACTAACCATCGACAGAAACACTTGTTTTGAAAACTTTTCTTCTAAAATGTTTTGGTTTTTACTATTATAATAATTAGAATAATGTCCTTTCAAAATTCTACGCGTGTGTTTGTGTGAACGCGTTCTTACTATTATTTAATTTACAAATCAAATTTAAATTATATATACTAGCTCAAACAAGACACTTTGAAGTTAAGTAATTTCATTAATAGATTCATATGCAAAATATTATATATATTATTATCTCCTTTAATGCATTGATTTTCAATTCAAACATGAGATCACGGATTATGTTCATTATGGTTGATACGAACAGCCACTGAAGATAAGGGGGGTGCAAAAACTTTTTGATAGTGTGTATGACCGCAATTTGCACCGATGCATTCTTCACCCTTAGGACGCATTGAACGAATCAGGTTATGCACAAATGCCAGAGGAATGTTTCGCATTATGCGCTATAAAGAACGACTTAACATATCCAACGTAGCAGAAAGTTTAGTTCTTCATAAAGACGTCGTTCCATTTCATTCCTAACAATTTCTCTTGGCTATAAATCCGGTGACATCGCAGGCCATTGTAGGACAGTCACTTTGCTGCTGTTGATAGTGACGACGCTTGGTGCGTGCAGTCGTGCGTTTTCCTGCTGCAAAATGTCCTTACGTTGATTGTTGTGATAAATGGAATGATACGCTGATGTATAATCCCGTCACGGCAAAGTTCGCCTGTTATACAGCGCTCCCTTCGCTAGACTGGCGGCACTGAATGACACAGGCATCAAATGTAACGTTCTCTTGCACAACGGTGAACTCTAACACCTAACACGCCACTGCTTTCGAGAGGAAATCTCGACTCGTCCGTAATTTGAATTTCCGCACCAACAGCAAGTTTACCTCTGAACAGATCCATTTTGTTATATTGTCTTCATAAAGCGTCTACAGTGTTAATATGAACTCCATATTGCTTTTAGATAAAGCACGTACATGTAAACGATAATTTTTAATTATCTGACGCATCCCTGAAACAAAATGTCATTCCAAAAACCAATGTTCCTCTGTTTCAATACATTGAAAACTGTCAATAAATGCAAGAAATTCTAATCGTCTACAAGTCACGTGTCGTGTATATATATATATATATATATATATATATATAATATATATATATATAAATATATATATATATATATATATATATATATATATATATATATATATATATATATATATATATATATATATATATATATATAGTTTGGGCCTTTGAACTTAACTCTGCGTTTGATATCGACATGGGCAAATGGTGCACTAATTTGACCTACCATTATTAAATTCCAAAACGAGGTTTCTTATCGTAAGAATTTTGACCTGTGTATTAAACCTGTCAATGAAATATATGATGTATATATATATGATTTGCCTTAAGAGTGGAATAATCCCGTAAGGACTTAGGAAAATATTAGATGTAATGTTCTACTGAAAGAGGCAAATACATGGACAAAAAACATATAAATATTACATTTTGTTTCCTACAGATACAGACGCAGCGGAAAATGTAAGAGAAATTTAGTATTATTGCAATTAATGCTTGGTGCTTAATTTCATAACCTTGCATCAAAGAAATGTGTATACACCTTACAATAAATGCCAGTATGTGTATCGATTCCTCTGTCCTTTCAATACATTTCTAACGTAGAGAAAATATGTTGCAAAGTTTTACACCTTTTGCTTTAATTGTTTAAATTGCTTCTGCTTGTAATATGGTAAAGGTAAAATTGACTTAGTTTCAATGTCGAACTAATATTACGGCAAAATTTGCTGAATTTTATTTTGGTTCAATCAAAAAGGCTATTGCTTTTCGTGGTTTTTTTATCTCAAGTTATTAGATATCCCTTAAAAACGTCTTAACAGTATATATATATAATGGAGTCTGATGACTTATTATCCAAATATATACTGCTTCTGTCATAGCTACGTATCTATAATTAAAACTATCGGACTACCTCAGAATATAAACTTAAACCACATTGAGCATAATAACAGAACTACTTGGGGTTTTTTTTCAGTCTGAAATACTTACTAGCTGTGGTTCAAATAGATCAGTTTGTAGAGCTTGCTCATAGTAGGCGGAATCTTTAGGGTTTCAAATCCTATGCCATTACTGTACTTTGTAAAAACTGAATGTTCAACCATCTGTATTCCGTTGGTAGTATTTTTATTCATATCACGACGAAAGAAGGACTTGGAAATGCAAGGTTTAAATGAAACCTCATTAACTGGATTATTACTATATCATGGAGACATCTGGAAATGTAAAAACGTTTCGAGTTGTGAATAGAGTACAAAAGGTCCCTCTCGTAACAATCTGAAAAGAAATCTGCTATAAGTGAACCATGTAAGCGCCCATCAAGTTATTTCAAAATCTGGGATGTGAGTATCCTTATCTGAATTCTCATTTTGAATTTTATAGGTGGACATAAGGAGTGAAGCTCAACTCATAGAAAAAATAAAGAAAAACAAAGACGGGATTTTGCACCTAACGGTAAAGAGGGAACCATGTTGCAACATCAAATATTGCAACATTAAATATTGCAAGATCGAATATTTCCATCATTATTTGATATATGACACCTGTTTTGAGGATGGCGACAACAAATTGATGGGAGTACATGTAGCAGAGTATAGCGGGAACGTTATAGGTACTGGTTTTGGAGAAGTGACAACGAAGTATTATGAAGTAAATGATGCAGATGAAAAGAGACAGGATGGTCCAAAAGAGGAGGTTGGAGTAGACAACATAAAATCTCTTTTTAACAATAAAAGTGAATGTAAATGCACAATAGTAAAAATTGTCAAAGACCAAAAAGCCCGAGACCAAATTATCTCACGAATCATAGAAAGGAAAGGTTTACGGCTTTATAGTGCAGAAGACAATAATTGTGAACATTATGCTAGGTATGCTATGTACGGAGTTACCACTGAAATAGATCAATCTTTCCGCTGCGGAAAGGCATGTGCTGATATTTTTTTACTAAACGGAAAATCGATTAGTTTATTTCTCTGTTTGCTAATTGCTGTGATTGGTGCTGCTGTCGGCACGTATATTCGCCGTGTATATCTGGAAGTGGTGATTGCTGCTTTTTGTATTGAAAATAGAGGGCTCAAGTAATTATACTAATGCATGTGAGGGCTTGGGTAAAAACATTATAACAGCAGCTCAAAACCATTTAGAATCCGAAGAACACCTCCATATATACGACAACAATCCACAGGCTATCACGATAATTGAGAATGTCAAAAAAGAAATGCTTAATATCGATCAGATTTGTAAAATTGCCAGAAATCTGGGATGTAAAGTTCTTTGGGTATGCACTGTTTCGTCCTCTCTAGCCTGGTTTCTCTTGCAATCTGCATATACAGCTATATATATAAAATATATGTTACTTCCCCTCAGAAGAGCCAATCAAAATAAGCTATTTTTGTAAATTCTTATCATATGAAATTATTAGTGGAGTCTTTTCTGTAGGATGTACAAGTTTTGCGGCCTATCGAGCGCAGAGGGATATTCTTCGACCTGCCAGCAAGATTTTTCTTATTACTTCAGGAGTTTATATTGCTTCTCGAATAATTTGTGGGATTGTTATTGGTCTCAGTAGGCGTATTTGGTGTAATGAATCTGATTCTCAATGTTGTTCCACGAAATGTGATAAATATTGTTTAAAATACCGGTGTAATGTAAAACGTTGCAACAAAGCTCTGTCAAGTGTAGCCACAATTTGCATTTTGCTATTTATTGTTGGTTTAGTGTCATTGAACGTGGTATATTATAAATATTCTCTTCAAATATATTAAGGCCATTGTATAGGGCAGACATGGTACATGTGATAAGTATTTTATTGAACTCCAATTTTACCACCATGTTCACTTTGTAATTTCCTTTTAGCTTGCTGCGATCCAGTTACCTTTTGCGTCATTTCGTGAGGTGATTAAAAATAATAATAAAATGAATACGCATTAAGAATCGATACTGCTTGTAAATATGCAGAATGAACAAAAAACCAAAATGTAAAATTCTTTTACCGGATAAAAACAGTAACAGAATAAATATAGAACATATATACCTTTTAATTTTGTGCACCATATGCGCATTTCGACAAGTTATGTCTCTTCAGTGATGCTCGTGACCGAATTATTGGAATTCTCAAAATATATAAAAATATGAAGAGCAGAATTGAAGCCAAAATGACCGAAAAGTGAAACAAAGAATCTATCTAAGGACAGAGCTATGCATGAGGGAGATACTCCTTAGTTTAGAGTGATTTACTTAATTTGATGACTGAAAATTTAAAGTATATATTTCATGTCAGTGCAAAAGAACTAATACCGTATTAAAGACTGGTTCATGTACATTCTTAATTAATATTTTTATAATAATAATAATAATAATAATAATAATAATAATAATAATAATAATAATAATAATAATAATAATAATAATGATGATGATGATGATGATGATCATAAAATAATAATGATAATGATGATGATGATAATGACAATGATCATAATAAGAATAATAATAGTAATTTTTATTCATTTCTTAGAATACTAGTAGGCTAAATAATAAATGTATTGTTTCTGTTTTGCATACCTTTTGTTCAAAACTCAATAAAAGAATGAAAAAGACAGGTTAATAGGCATTGCCTTACATTCTGCGATGATACTAGACGAATAAACGCACAATTATATATACCGAAGAATTTCATGTAGAGGAAGCTAAATGCAATGTTTGTTACAAAGCATGTTTTCTTATTTCCAACAAAACTCAAAAGTGTTTGAAACAATTGTAACCCATGCAATTTATAATATATAAGAGTTTCGAATTCCTTCAAGATTGGCCACAAACCAGGTTTTGGCCAATGGAAATCTTTCTCAGTAGATCTGAACGATATTGTTTTGTGGCAAAGAAGAATACATGTAGGTATCAATATTTTCGCCCAATGAGACATAGCTGTTTGTTTGTTTGTTGTTTGTTTGTTTGGTGGTTTTTTGGTTTTTTGACATCAAAGAGTTTTTATACATATTGATTTGAAATTTATGTATAAAACCCTTAAATATTTTCAATTTTGTAGATACAAACTGTATGAAAATCCCATTCGTAAATTACAAAAATAATGGATGGTTAACTTAAACTTTCAAAATGAATCGTTGTATCTGTAACGAATGTCCAATTTCTTTTTGCTACAGACGTTTAAGCATTTACAACTGAGAATCAACAATATAAACGTAAAATGCTTATATGAACTCTGACCTAATGTTTATTAGTTATTACATTATTTCTTTCTCTTCATTTTCATTAATCTTCAGTTTGTAAATTTCTGTATTGAAAATTGTATTCATGCTGTATTGCTTTGAATTATTCCTGTGACCGCACGGTATCATACAAAAAGTCCGTGTTTCAATGTTAATCTGCCTGGATTAGACAAACGCTGCAATTGAGCTGTGACCCTTATACTTTTCTCTATAGATATTTTTCATCCATTAAACTAAGACCTTTTCTACGTTATGTGAAATCGTATATATTGTATATATTTGTATATGATTCTGCAATTGTTCTATTCACAATAAATGTCTCCCCTTATGCGAGTCTTATGCGTTTTTCCTCTTGACACAGGAATCTTGAATTGGAACAAGGGTTAAAGAACGTCATTTTAGAATTGAGGATTAGACGCTCCTGGTACAAAGTGCTGTTTTACCGGTAATCAAGTAATTCCGTTTCAAGGAGAGAAACATAGCTTATATGGAGGCACACCATACTATATCTTTGAATACACTATAAATCGTTAATACCTTATAGTGTAGAATATATATCTAATAGAATTTGTATCCTCTAGGAAAAAATAAATGATAATTCTCTGTCAAAAGAGTTTGTGACTCACAAGAAAACATTACAGTTTTAAGTGTAAAAGTACTAACGATATGGCCACTGCTCTTAGATTATTTAATTCCAGCGAATTCTTATTCTGACTCTGACACATCTCTCTCCATAGTCGAGGATCGATAAATTTAAATTTCCGTCATAGACATAATACAGTGAACAAATGTCTGTCTATATACGTATTATGTCAAATTGAGTATAGTCAAAAAGTTAAGATGGTTAGTTTGTATTGTCAGGCCTCAACATATCGGTTAACATTCTTGAAAGAGGGATCTGAAATTGCACTACAGTGCAGATCCCTATATCAACCATAGAACATTCTAGGTGACAATTTCAAACATTCTTCAATACATCCTTATGAGATATTGTTGTCATATCGTTGTTTAGTGCCAAGAGGCCTCGCAAAAGTTTGGTATAATAGAGCAATCCCTCTATAAGGTAATTTGAACTCAAATTATAATTTGTTTTACCACTATACATATTGTCTAAAGCCGCCTTATAAGATATAATTATGTCATATTCTAATCATCTGGCCGTGATATTTTGCTTTTTTTCAAATGACTTATGTATATATTTGTTTATTGTTTTATTAATTTGATTTATATAGTAACAGCAATTTGTCTTCTAAACGTAAACAAAAGGCAATTGGAATTACTAAACGAATCTCCAGACAGCTTCACTAAGAGCGCACGTCCGGTTGAAAAATAAATCATTGGTACACATCTTGATTTTTGTTTTAGTTTCAGTTGACATTATAAGTAAATAAGCGGGCAAGATTGGTATGAAAATTGCAAACATAAATGAAATATGCTGATATATAAATACATGTAGTAGAAGCTATTTATAACCCTAGGTTTAACTAACTCCAAGTCCAGGTCAACAAGGTCCTAGTTAATTTCTTCACTGTTTGGAAAACATTGGAAGTATTATGGAAGGCATAAGTACTAGTCCAAATCTGACTGCAAACGCAAATACCAGATTGCGACAGCTGAGCATATAATGCCCTTGATCTCTTTTAGTATCTTGTTTGTTGGAAAGATTCTTGTTTTACTTTATAAAAACACTATTAAACTTGTATAATAACGGGTATCAATTTGATGCAATGAATTTTGAAATTGATCACAGCAATGGACAGTAAGGATCTTTAGCGTACCACGTCAACAGTTAGGCGAGACAGCAGTTTGCCTGTTTAATCAGAATGATTACTATTATATGTGAAGAACGATCTCATTACCAACTTTTCTTTGAGAGCCAAACACCCATTAAAGTACAGAGTTATGCATGAAGGAGATACTCCTTATCTTTTGACTAATTTTCACACTTCCACAGTAAATGCGAAGGATTTTTCTGATCAGTGCAAAGGAACTAAACACTGGACTGAAGACAACCTCGGCAGATGTCAAACAACATACGGTGATTCACACTGCTAGGGTCTGTATATATGTGGCGATACGTTACCGCAGTTTCACTTCCCACAAAAGAGAGGAGCTCACAGAAGATGAGAAAAAGGAAAAAGCAAAGGAATTTGAGAATGAAAATTGGAAACGACATTTTCAGGAATGAGGGGGTAAGGATCATCCTTGGTTGACATGTAAAATGATTGGTTCATGTACTTTCTATCATGCATAGAGCGATTAACCGATCACTAGAAATCAAAGTTAATTGCTGGATGCATATACATGGTTTTGAGTCAGGTTTATCCAATGAGACTTCAAAGTTCCATTTGCGTAGCAAAGATAAATACCTTGATAAACAAAAGCCAAAGAGATGAGAGTATTGCCGCCACAGTTCTTACGTCAAAGAATAAACACAATTTTAACAGATTGGTGATACATTTCTACAATCGTCATGCACTTGTAAAGCAACGTTGCCCATTTACAGACATGTAGCAATGATAAATTATCTGTTGTATTTTCAAAAAACATTGCCAAGATTGAGAGACTAAAGCATGTGTCACAGTTAAATGGTATAAATGTCCCCTCCTTAATTTATGACAGTTGCAAAGATTCTCGAATTCTTGAAGAACAAATTATGTATATTCGTGCATGTAAGGAAGGGGAGATCATCACAAACATCCTTACTATAGGGATTTTCCAGTGCATTAAAACGGCCTTGGATGGTGTTGGGTTGACTGATTGGCAAAAGAAAAAAGTTGGGCCAGGAAGTAATGTGGCATGTTTCATGATCGAGAAAAGGGGAGGAATGGTGGTATAGCTAATGGAAGTCCAATCAATATTACAGGGATTTCATTATTTCTTTCATAGTGTAGAGTTGAAGAAGACATCATATCATACACGTATGTACTTGTTTTACCCAAACAGTACATTGAACCATGAATCGTAGAAGACCATTTGATGCTTTTCGAATGCAACACGTACTTTAGGGACTCGATGGTTGCCACATACCCATAGAGCGTTGGGCAACCTATTTCTACAGCTGTTCTTCAATCTAGTCATTTAAGAACAGGTATGTATATGGTCAATTTTAGAAATGGTAGACATGATTGTGTTTTATCTAACTAGACTATTTCTTTACAAGATTAGTTGAGATTAATAATTTACATCTTCATTTATATTTTTGCTTATAACTTACATTGATTAATATCAAGATTATGCATATGATTTATGAATTCAAAACACTTAAATCCTGAGCACCTGATATTAACCCTGGTTTTGAATTTATATGAGTTCATGTTGTCCCTTTTGATTTTTTTCCTGACTATGCTTTCTTCGTCAATTGGATTTTGATTTTTATGATTGATTATTTGATATCTTCTGGCTCCTAGAATCAATATCGAAGAAGTACCAAACCGTTAATCATTCTCAATGTCCAAGGACAGATACAAAATCGTTAACGTTTCAAAAAGAAACTGTTGTGAACCCCGAAATGCTGAAAAATTCCGAGGTGAGACCAGGTGCCCGGTGAGAGTAAGCGTCTCCTGTTTGCATGCATCATCCGTCACAGCAGTTCTTAAGAAACATGTCAAAATCAAGAGTTTTGGTTTCGTAATTGTATATACGAAAGTACAAAACTGGTATACAAAGTCATATTTGGTGTTCACTGAACAGGTCATTCAGTCGCATTCCAGAATATTATCAATCATTCTAGAAAGAGGCACATCATATTTTCGTACAAGATCCCCATAGCGACCGTAGAACTTCTTCAGTGACGATTTCAGACGTTCTTTAACATATCCCTCCATGGGCAACTTAGTGGGCAGTCGTTTGGCCCTTGGAATAAAACCGTCGTATAGAGAACATGCTCTTGCGTACCTTATAAGTTGAGATAGAAAATCTCCATAGGCAGGTGAGGACGGGATATTGCTGCAAAGAAACGGAAAGTTAGTTATTTGGAAGTTAAAATTGTCACGTTTGTCATACAGAGAGGTGTCCAAATGCCATTACTGTCGAAAGTTAAAAATATATCGAGATACGAAGCGGAATTATTGCTTTCGGTTGTCTCTTGGGGATAGATTTCATGTATGTTATCCTTAAAGTTAGGATTATTGATTGACAATACGTCGTCTATATATCTATACGTAAAATTAAACTGAGATGCAAGGCTTTTTCTGCCTGTGGAGAGCATGTTTTGAATAAATTCTGCCTCATACGAATATAAGAAAATGTCAGCAAGAAGAGGGGCGCAGTTAGTTCCCATGGGAGTGCCAATAATTTACTGAAAAATGTTCCCTCCAAACACCACGAAAATATTGTCTATTAAAATTCCAGCATTTTGTGTACATGTAATGTTGTTGCTCAGACTCTGAAAGAATATAAAATATTCATTTTCAAAACAACTATTGTTGATTTACATGAACCTTAATGGGAAAACGTTTTTATCCTACGGTTGAAATCACGTGACTACGCTGGGGGTGTAGTTTAATTGGTCGCCGAAATCACTGCTTGTCTCAAGCTCGGGGTATTGCCTTAGAGGCGCTTGGTAATAGGGGTATTGGGTATGCCTGAAGATGCATGGTAATCGGAAGGTGTGAACATGCTACAGTTTAGTGTATACAATGTCTATGACTTGAATTGGTAATAGAAAAGACATTCTTTAGTAGATTCTAGTAGTGTTTTATTTTTTCATTTTGATTGCTTTTATTACTTTTTATGGGGTGGATGTTTGATGTATTTGTTTGTTTTGATCTGTATTCAGAAAATTTTATTTTGAAAGAATTTGAGGACAAAAGCCAATATTTCTCCCGTACTTTACGAATTACACAGTTGGACATCCTCCCAATATCAATGGGACTGCCATACAAATCTGTTTCGCCTTCTGTCCAGACTGACCCGAGTCTTTCTATTTAGATATCGGAAATCATTCCTCATACCAAGACCGCATAGCTTTGTTCAGAACTTCTTGTTTAGGACCTTAGTCTTTCTATGATTAAGATGGTGAGGAGAGATGTCCGATTCTGGTATAACGCAGGGTCACGAAAAGCAATCTGTGAATTCGTGCTCTCCATCAAGTTGTAGAATGAGAGGGTCGTTGCCAGGCGATTCGGTGTCCACAAGGTCCTCTGTCAAAAGTGCTGGTGGAGTTTTTGTCTAGTCTCTTTGTGTACAAAAGATGTCTGTAATGCTTGAAGCTTATCAGGTGATAGATTCAAAGTTACGGTGTTCATTGTTCGGTTTTAGAAACAGACTGATGATATATGGAAGAGATTCAGATATATTAAAATGCTTTTTCATAATTAATTTCTAATTGCAGATTTTACTTTGTTCTCTTCATTTCGTTAATTACCCCCCCCCCCCCCCCCCCCCGGTGGTGATAAGAATAGGACCTCCGTACCTCTTGCGTGTAGTATGAGGCGACTAAATGAGGCACCCGGGGAATTCTTGTGAAAGATTCCCAAGCACCCTCTTGCTGGTCGCTGTTATAGACCAAATGAGGCATCCTGTTTGCCGTGGGATGCAACCCGTGTCGTTGGAGGACGGGATCCTGGTGGCTGAGGGCATCTTCAAACTGCGGTTTGTTTGTGTCCAACACTCCACTTTGGCCTTTACTTCAGCTAGTCCCAATCCGTATCTCGAAGTTTTAGGAGTTCTGTTGTGTAGATGGCGAGTACTGGTTGCACTTCTTCTTCATGTCTCCGTGAACGCAACAAAACATTCTGTATTTTTTTTTAATACCAAAAGATGTCAAAACAGTTTGTAAACATGATATTTATTGTATTGAAAATGGTAATAGATATTATCAAAGTGTTTAAATATTGTATTTGAATAGAAATAGATTAAAAAATAAATTAAAAAAAAGTTCGAATAAGTGTTCATTTTGTTCTTACACAATTAACATTTCACTATGAATAGTTACCCCTATGAGGGCCCCTTTCACACCCAGTTACGGTAGATGTTATTTTAACCGAGTAGGCGAATCGGGAATAAACCCACCAAGTTATCAAAAATTACAGGGCTTGTCTTACCGAGCATGTACCGTGGACATTGGATTTGGGCGTGTAAAGCTGCGGACACGCGTGGACACTGTCCCTGTATATCGGCCATATTGACCGCGTATATAGGTGGTCATTTACCTGTGTCCGCGCCGTCAGACGGTCAAACGTGGACACCTAATACATGTATGTCCCGGTAAATGGGTATGATAGTGCTAAAAAGGAATCGACCTTATGATGATGCGTATTGTGTTTGCTCAGTGAAGCATGAAAAATAACGAAATTAGACTTAAAAATATCTTGATTAATAATCATTTAACATCTTTTCAAATCTCCTCTGCTTGATTACACAATGAACGTTTGAAATGTATCTTAAAATATTCTGCTATTCTAAATATTTTTAAAATTAGAACGTATTTTTATATAAAAATTGAAAATACAGTGCGCACCTGGAGCACAGACGTATATAATGTTTTAGATATATACGTCCCTGTCTGGACGTATAACTACGTTATATACGTTATTTATACCCGTATATCTACTTGTCGTAAAAATGCATTAATGGTATTTGAATTAAATCGGTAAAGACAAGCTGATTGGTCATTGTACAGATACGTGTATAAGTGTGATTTTAAAGAGAAAACTGAAGACATCTGACAAAGCTGTATGACAAAACTCACCAAGGACATGCACACAAAAAATGATTTATTATTCCGAGAGTGTGCCGAGTTTCTTTGTTATACCTATTTCGGACTCTTAATTAAAGTAGGCAACGATACGAATTGAAGAGCGCAATTACTACTTGTGGGTTCAGTACAGTAAAGCCGACTGTAAAATCAAATAAATTCATATAATTACATGTGATATGATATTTATTATTGATTGCTCTGATAAACATATTCAGATTTTGAAATATTACATGCGATTACGATGACATACACGATTGATTAATTCTGGTAGATATTTATACATATGGACATTGATCAGTGCAGGCAAACTTTTCAAAAATATTTATAATCTCAGAACAAAAGACAAAGCATGCGCACTTGAGTCGCAAGGGAAACTAGAGTGTCGGTCGTTTTCTTACCTAAACAGTAAAGAAAAGTATCTTTCAGAACCCCCCACCCTTTTATTTTCTTATCTTCTTACATACTCCTGCCAGATATAGGGCCGTATGTATCTTATGATTTCATAGAATCCGATCGTCTAATTCCGTGTATTAATCAGTGTCATAATCAAACCCTTATTCGCTACCAGGGTGAAATAAAACAATAGACTTCACACAACACGCGTGCTCCAGTCGTAAGGATACCTGGACTAAGTGCCGTTTGACCTAAACAGAGAGGACCCCCCTTTTTTATTGTTTTGTCTCGTTACACATTCTTTCCCAATACGATCGTATCTTTTTTGGATTAATTTCACGGATATAATGATGCAATTATATGTAAAAGATGATGACCCGACTGAACACTGAATCTTGCATGTTTTACAATAATACATACACAAATATATATTTTGGTTGTATTGAAAAAGTTTAAAATACGTTTGCAAATGATATTTCGTGCAGAGAGAGAGAGAGAGAGAGAGAGAGAGAGAGAGAGAGAAAGGGGGGGGGGGGGTGGTGACTTGTCGTTACTTTAACTCGGGCGTTAGGTGGCGTCGATCTTTCACTTAAATTTATTGCCCTGTAGGCTTACAGCACAATGCTTAGACTTGCAATAGGGAAATCACCCATTGTATTGGCGAATAAGATATTTGACTGAAACATCGTACAATTCTTCATTATCAACAAGTACAAATGAAAGGAGGAAGGGGGGGGGGGGGGGTGTATTCAGTTTTGGGTTTTCTCTCTTTGCCGGAGATATGCTTCTTAGATTTTGCTGTTGAGGGGGGGTAATAAATCAGAAGAAATCTGATAGTAATTAATTTTCAAATATAAAATAGTAATGCTTGTAAACAATTTATAAATACACATCCACATATAACGATAGAATACATATATGCATTGGTATGTACATGTATAACAGTCTTCACACTAGAGATTTTCACACCTCTGTGGCTTAAATTAAAAAAAAGTTGGTTCACACATGAATGATTAGACTTTTCCACAACAGGGAAACACCTTGGATGCTTTCAACTAAGGGTGATTTAAAAACATTGTGATTTTTTTATTTATTTTTTCTTCAATCAAAAACTCCTTAAGTAAAACATCGTGTTTTCTGATTTTTCGCAAAACATCCGAGCCTGGCGCCATAAACTGAGAAAATCATTTCAATTATTTCAGTTTAATTTATTCCATTATCACAAGGACTTATAAACAATTTCTTTATAAGTCCTTGATTATCAAACATTCAAATAAATTGTCATACAGAATGGGTTTATTCTATTTATGGATAGAATAAAACTAAAAAAAAATCCAAATCCCAGTTAAAAATTCATTGCTGAACAAAAAATACGACTTAAGTATCTTCTCAATTTTTGGCGCCGGACCCTGGATTTTCTTAAACGATGTAAAAATTTCCATGTAAACAGACACTGCTGTACTCCTACATTCTCTCACTTGAATGACCTACCTAGTTATAAATTAATTGCACCAAACGGCAATAAACGACGGCTGATTAATGACTGTCCATTGAAATGTGATACCCGAACTTACAGCAAGTATTTTGGTAAAAAAGAAGTTAATCGTAAATGTCCGATACCTGCTGTGAACAAGTGAAACTATCGTTAATGTTCTTTAATTAACATGACATAATACCGGCAAGAAAGATATTCGGGCACATGGTTACAAAAAAAATTAACAATAAAAATGATAAATCTTAAAATAACTGACATCATTTCCACGGCAATATTGTTGTATTCACTCATTTTTCAAAACTACTCTCTATTAACAGTCGGTTAATAGGTTATCGGGGCCGTAATTAATATTTGCGTCTGTCTTTCAGGAGGTTTAGCGGAAGCAAAAATATATATAAATATAATCTGGAAGTTTCACGATCGTATTTTTAAAGACAAGATGACAACACGTCATGTCTGACGGTTTGTAAAATACAGGCACATCTATGTAACGTCCCTTACGTCCACTGTGGGACAATTATAATTTAAAGGTGTGAAAAGCTCGTCCGTTTTGTCCACCAGAGGACACGTACAGGTAAAAGGTGTGAAAACCTTGTCCGCTTTGACCTCGAGAGGACAAGTACAGGTAGATGGCAAATTGTATTATTAACATTAACGTGGACAGAAAACTGGCCTCCCGTGGTGTCCACGGAGCACAGACGTGGACTGCCCACCGAGGCAACGAGGATTTTCCAACTTCCACGGTACATGTATGGTACATGTAATTAATGTCATTGATAAGTTGGGTAAAACATTTTTATGGTTTCATATGAAATACAAGATTTTCCCAAGATTTTCCACTAGATAATACATGTAAAGATGATGGATAAATCCAAAACACAAGTCCAAAAATCGTGAAACCAGAGAACATAGAAAATCAGTGAAAATGAAAAACAAATGGAAAGTAACAAAATATGTCTACGTGAAGAGCATATGTGAACCCCTGTGATGGAGTGAGATCAGGTGCCCGGGGAGAGTGAGCATCTCCTGCTTGCTAGCAGTACAGTTCAGTGCAGTCCTAACCTTACATTCAATTGCACTTCGAGTTTAGTTTTTCGTCCTGAAAACCAGTCATAAAGTTTAGTCAAGTGCACTTCTATCGAGTTTACTTTAAAGTAATTCCGTCTTCAAGTTTACTATCCCGTGACACCAAATGTACTTTTCATGGTTGTTTATTACAATTACGCAATTACGTATAACACGATAGAAATAATTGTCTTATTATGTACAATTGCATATTTTATATTTATATAAAAATTGTTTTAATAGAAAAATATAGTAAATGTACATGTATATAGAAAGTAAACTAACCTTGGAGTAAACTTTGAATCAAGTTTAGTTCTAAACTTGGAATCAAAGAAAAAAGAGGAGTTACTGGCTCAGTTATGTGGCAGAAGTCACCATGCAGCTATACAATACATGAATATAAATAATATACTAGAACATATCACACATTACAAAAATATTTGATTGTAGTGCAATTACGATACCGACTTAGGACGGTCATTTAATTTGACAAAAGCCAAACATATGGTGTGGTTAACCGGTTTACGGGCCCACCTTCCCACTCACCGTAACAGCAGAACAATCAAAGGACGTACATTTAAAAATGTATATATAATCCTCCATGTAAAGATCAAGGGTCAACAGGTATCGCATATTGAGAGGTCATAAAAATATAAACACGTAAGGTATTGTAAAACACATAATGGTATAAAAATATATGCGACATCAACATGATAAACCGTGCTCTGCCAGTCCAAGTAAACATGAAAAGCAGCCATAAAGTTAACTTGAAATGCACTTTATGTAAGGTTAGGACTGCACTGAACTGTACTGCTAGCAAGCAGGAGATGCTCACTCTCCCCGGGCACCTGATCTCACTCCATCACAGGGGTTCACATATGCTCTTCACGTAGACATATTTTGTTATTTTCCATTTGTTTTTCATTTTCACTGATTTTGTATGTTCTCTGGTTTCATGATTTTTGGACTTGTGTTTTGGATTTATCCATCATCTTTACATGTATTATCTAGTGGCAAATCTTGGGAAAATCTTGTATTTCATACAATTAACACTAAAACGTTATATTTCCTTAGTTTAGTAATTTTGCTGCGAAATAGGGACAAAAAAAAAGATGGATTGATTGATTGATTTTTGTTTTACGTCACACCACGAATATTTCACGTATATGGTGACGGCATCTGCCTGATGCGGGGCATACAAATTTTGTCCTGTGCAACGGACCCACCCGAAGCAGTGAGGGATCTTTAACGTGCCATGCATACCACGACACGGGGCCTCGGCTTTTACTGTCTCATCCGAAAGACATGACACCGGCATGACCACAGCGGGACTCGAACCCCGGCCTCCCGATCAGGAGTCCGACGCGATATCACTAGGCCACGCCGGCTTCAAAAAAAAAAAAAAAAAGAAAAAGAAAAAAGAAATGCAATATAATATTGTATGACATACCGTATAACGGGTAATTTCTGCGGTTGGAAATTTTTGCGATTTGCTCCTTCAAAGTTAGCATTTAATTTTTTTGTGTTTTCAAGTTTTGTGATTCCGCGTAATCGCAAAAATAAAACCATGACTCACAGACACTGGCATGATGGAAGCGGGATTCGAACATGGGATCCCAAGTTATGAGCTCTACCTGTAACCCACGTCGGCTAAAACCCATGAATGCACATTATACTTTAAGGTATCTCCTTACAAGGTTTAAAATCAGGTTTACATACCATTTTTATTATATAATCCAACAATTTATCATATGGCGGATAAGTAAAAAACAAAAGTGGGTTGCTGGACATTTTTCTTTGTTATCAGATCTTGAAATATGTATTATAAAAAATCAATTTTTACATACATTTAAGCAATTTAAGTAATTAAGTATTATGGTCATTTCTCCCTGTTGGTATGTTATTCAATAGAATGTGCAACTTTATATGGTAAATGTCACCAGCATTCAACTTTGAAATCAGTAAATGAATTCCATACAAATTCCACGTAAAAGGAAAACAACAACACAAATGTGGGTCCCCGGGATCATTTTCTGTCCTGAATAAAACCGGTATGATTTGGCCGATAAAGATTCCAAAATCGGGTTAAGCGGTACTTTTCTTCTTTTAATGCTTTATTCACATCATAACAAATTTGTTGAGGTAAAGAAAATAGTACCTTTGCGAGACTTTTTGAAAAATATTAAAGAATAAAGTATTCTTAACCCTTATTTTTAGAGAATTTTTTTTTCAAAATATGGTATTGCTCAGAATAAATTAAATTGATTATTTTAAATCCAATATAGTAAATCAAAAGATAAAACTGATCATAAAACTACTAAAGAAGGTTATATATTATTGAAATATTGACAAATTAATGATCAGTATTTATATTATTTGCATTAGTATTAAATCATCGTTTGTTATTATGAATACCGATTAGTTATGGTAGAATGGAATTTTCAAAATTTGCGAGAACGATATAGTTGACAATTAAATAGTGGTTTCTGCGTTTATTGAAAGCACTGATTTGATTTTTCCTTAGTTTTGTTTTTATAAACCCACCCTCTATTATTTCTGTCTGGAACTTGCGATCGAGATACGGCTGTAAGAATAGAACAACGGTTTGATTCGGCTGTGACGTCACAGCTGTAGGGAGTAACGTTAATATAAAATTTATTTTTATTTTATATAATACTTTATAAACATGCGGTATTGGACCCTTTGTAAATCACTTGCGCGGGCAAGAAGTTCCACATGAGCGTAGCTATCTTAATACAGTAATCCCCAGTAGTAGAAAAAATAAAACTAAATCTTTCGTCAGGGGCGAATCTAAGTAACTGGATCAATTAATTAACTAGCTTGGCATTTGTGTACAGTTTCTGTGAAAACTTGTAGAAACAAAGACTCGGGGTCTGACGCGTGTAAGATGAAAATGATGCGCCCGCATGACTTCATGGATTATCATAATTAGTGAAGCGTGAAAACCATAAGCCTACATGCAAACACGGTAGTTATCAGGCGCTTGTCTTCTAAGGAATGTGTGTATATATGTCTCTGTCCAAGCCAACTATTGGAAATTTTGTAGTGTCATTCCCTTCCATAGTTATTCTTGACGTACCTTAGGTTAGACCGACGCGATACCACTAGGCCACGCTGGCTTCAAATTATAAATGGAAACCATGTATCGATAATTACGAACCACCTAAATTCAAAATTATTAATGTGTGTTCAACAGCATTCAGGTTCACATATTTCTATATCTAATACATATCACCTATGTATTATTCCCCAAATATTTAACGACCGATATATATTTTGTCAACTTTGGTTCAGAATGAGCTTCAATATATATCTGAATAATGTAAAAATACATGTATATACACACAAATTATAAATGTTGTAGTCTATTCAACTTATCTTCCACATTTAGGAATATCCTTGAGTGTCCAACAGCATAGATGTACATCTACTTCAGGATTTAATACATACTACCTAACTTCTTCAATCACCGGACTTTGGTTTAGACTGATCTTCAACAATATATACACCCCAGAACTTATTTGTGGAATTCATTCATATATATATATATATATATATATATATATATATATATATATATATATATATATATATGTATGAAATATTATTATGTATCTTCAACATTCAAGAATATCCAACAACGCACATGTACTTCTAAAACTAATTCATGTCACCTATCACTAACTATACTCAAGAACTCAATGAACAGTTTTGACAAATTTGGTTGAGACTGATCTTATATTCAACAAATGAGAAATGGAAACCATATAATTATGTATCTTTGATATTAAAGAAAATCCTTGTGTGTTTAACTGCATATATGCTCATGTACTTTTTAAACTGATAGTCATTACCTATACCTAACTTGTTAAACAAATAAAACATTGAATTTAATACTCAACCACCGATTTGGAGACAGACCAACAATATATATGTATTTATATACCCCACAAAATGCTTGTTGTAATCCATTTAATTACTGAATATCTTCAACAGTCAGGGATACCCTTGAGTAATCAATTAAGAACCATGTACTGTAAAACCGAAATCCAACCAAATTTAAAAACCAAATAAAACACATTAAATAATCATATTTCTTTATGTTTAATAGATAATTCAGTTTTACTTGCACATAAAGTATTTTAGGACTTATTTTGAAATCATTTAAAAATGCATGATAAAAGAGTTATTTTCCTTGCAAATAAACGTACATGTGCTTTTATGTTCATTAAAATGTGCAATAAAATATTCAGTAACTTATTTGACTTCAGTTTTATATTAATTTGCATGAAAATGAATTCCAATGCTTTATTTTATTTTTTTAAGACAAAAACTTTATATAGTGATGATGGAACACAAATGGCTGCCGCAAACGTCAACTGATGTTTCTCCTCAGTTGATCTATTATAATGAACATTTTACAATGTGCATGTAAATCCGTATAAACAGGTATTAACTGGAATTTCTGTGATTGTTTACACCTATGTGCAGGTGTATACCGACTGAATTATTTAAAACCATAAAAAAGTGAGATGTGTCAAGCCATAGACGTTCGCGGTGTAGTACTACGTGAACACTGTTTACCTGTGTTGTGTCATTTGGCTTCAATTTGTAGCCGTTTGTTTTTTAATTCGGAGATTAAATCTTTTATTAAATTGAATATTTTTAATTTTTTCTTTTTTTAATAAGGATGGGAAAAAATTCCTTCGCCAAAGGCCGAAAAAAAAAAATATTGCCAGAAAAATGAAAATATCGCGAATTGTGACATTGTGATGTGACTCATTTATTTTTTTTTCTGTGCTACAGATTCTAAAATAAAGCACTCCAATCAAGACCAAAATTGTCCACATTGTTCAAGTTAAACAAGGAAACGCCATTGATTTGTTTTTGTTTTTGATTGTTTTTTGCCACACTCAACAATTTTTCAGTCATACGGTGGCGTCCAGTTTCTATTGGTGGAGGAAACACCCAGATACAATGTACCTGGGCAGAAACCACCGACCTTCCCTAAGTAAACTGGCAAACTTTCTAACATAACGTCAGGTAGGTGCTAGCAGTACTCGAACCCACGCCGACTGGAGTTGAGAGGTCTGGTAATTTAAAGCGCAATCCTCTAACTCTGGACTACGGAGGCCACCAAAACATCATTGAAAACAAAATGCAAAGTTGAAAAAATGGTTTTGTCAATTATGTAATCTCTAAGTGATGTCAATCTTTGGCAACATTTTTAAGGTGGTATGTGACACCTCCATATTGTGATTAGGGCTGTGTATTTCTAAACAAAACCGATAAGATATGAATCAAGATTAAATTTAACGATACACGATATATTGGATTTTATTTTTCATTAATGTAGAATTAAACAAAAATAAATAATAACAAAAAATATAAATATAAAACAACCCCTGATGATAGTAAAAGGTTACAGATCATGAATTATATAATTCAAAATTCATTAAATCTTAGGAGTGGGAATTTGCGCTCTAAAACTGAGATGTCCATTGGTTATCAATGTTGTGAATCGTTTTCTCAGACTTTGGTTCAACAGGTTTTGGGAATGCAATTATTATTAAATCAAATTGATTGAGTATTTGTTGTTTTTCGCCACACTAATATTTTTCAGTTATATGGCGGTGTCCAGTTTTATTGGTGGAGAAGAGAGACCGGTTACAAGGTAACCAGCCAAAGACCATCAGCCTTCTGCAAATTAACTTTCTCACATAACGTCAGGTAGGTGTAAGCCTATTTCGAACTCCTTGAGATTTGGGACATGCTTCTCCAACCACTCGCCCACGGAGGCCCCTTATAAAATATTCGTTGGTTGGTTGATTTGTGTTTTACGTCGCTTTCAACACTATTTCAGTTATATAGCGACGTGGAAGCAGGAGGTAACCAACCTCTTAAACATAAGGGCGCAACCCAGGAATCGAAAATAAAATATTCGACTCCATGTGAAGTAGCAACTAGTTTATTTTTCATTATGCCACTAGACCTGATATATTTTCTCGTTACGAATGAAAATTATATTTCAACATTTCCAGGGGGCAAGAGCTGTCATGCTGCGTTTAATTAACACAATTTTGTGCTGTTTGTGCAAATGAATTATCTAATGGGGCATTTTACAATGAGTTAACTTAGGGTGTCTTCTGTTTTAGAAATATAAAAAACTATATATCAAAATCAAGATTGGACATTAAGCGTTTTGTGATTTGGTACGTGGATCTTGTATTAACCTCTCTCCCGCTTCCAAAGTCGTGTGGGCTACATGAATCACCTCTCAGTAAGTCTTATTGACAATGTGCATGCCTGAAATATTCATTACTGAAAATATCCCAGCATGTCGACTTTCTCTGTGACATTTAGCATAAATAATATATATCCTGATCACAATTATTGGGAGAAACCGGACTATGTTTTCATAGCATTGAAATAATAAATTCAGACAATATACTATTTTCTTAGGTTTGTCAAAGTTATATACTTTCCGTTAATAATAAATTAACGAAGATACGGAAATTTTAAGGAGATTTATTCGAATTATTGTTCTTAAATGGAACATATAATACTCAGAGGCCCAAAGGAACAAAAGTAAGAATAAGGTAAAGCTCGGGTTTCCATCGGGGGAATCAACATGAACGCTGGATAGCCTCAAATCATAACCTGAACATAGCATCTCGTTGGGAAGTTGTCTGCGTTGACCGCAATCATTAAGATTTGATTTGTTTCTATACATAAAGTCTCAGTCTTCAAAAATGCTATTTTATCAGATAATATAAATATAGAATGTATATCAGCAGGTTTATAGGTTACAGACAAATCGCAAAAATGGTATAGAAAGGGACATATTGTCTGAACACATCGGCAAGCACATGTATACACTACAGGTGCTCGTTTTCATATACACAACGGCTCCGCCCGTGTACGTCTCCGTCTCGTACTATAAAATAAGCACGAGACAGAAATGTACGGGGGTGGAGCCGTTCTATATACGAAAAACAGCACCTGTGATTAAAATCGATCTATATCGAGATCTCGATATATCGATGCACCCCTCACCGCAAAAAACCGAAGTTTCTGTTTGCGAAAACCTGGCGGAAATATGAAGTTTCCGCCAGGTTTCAGGTGGCGGAAACTTGCTGGAAATGTTCCAGCTACTGCAGGTTTCCGTGCGGAAACTTGGAGTTTCCGGACGGAAACCTTACGGAAACTTAGTGTTTCCGCAACAGAAACCGGTGGAAATTTGCAGTAACTTGATGTTTCCGCAACTGAAACCTTGCGGAAACCTGCAGTAACTGGGACATTTCCAGCAAGTTTCCGCCATCGGAAACTGGCGGAAACCGGGACATTTAAGGAAAGTACATGAATGAAACCAGCTGAACTCAGAACATATCGTCCATATAAACTGGAAAATTAAATGTTTTCTATAACCTGGAGACCTAAGGAGGTTTCCGCTACGGAAACTGGCGGAAACCTGCTGAAACTAGGACATTTTGTAATAAATGAAATATCTGCCGGTAATTATACAGTATAGATGCCAAGAGATGTTGTTTCCCCAGACATAATGGTAGAAATCAACCTCTTGCAATTCAATAGAAACTGACAGCTAATTGTGTATCTTGAAATCTAATATATCTACTGTATAGGCCATCACATTTTCACAAACAAAAATACACAAACAAAAGAAATACAATAATAATTCACAATTGTTTAATAGTATACAGTATATGTTCAAACTTGCACATACAACATTCACAAAGTAACTGACAAAAAAAAAAACTTTTTAAATTCTTTTGTTTTGAAAATGTATACAGCGTTACATTTCGCCACTTCAAGATTAAACAAAACCAGGAAATAATGTTCTGTCCTTGTAATCAAGCTATCTGAATTTTCACAAGTATGTGTTCCTGTCAGAATTTGAAACTTGTGACGTTGTGTACATTGAGAATTGCATTCTTTAATGTCCTCTCATTAATATTCTGTCACTGATTTTCTGTCATCTTAATCCTGCTTCTGAAACAAGGGATATAAATTAAAAACTACACATACATGTACATAAGAGACTAAATCAGAAATTTATCTAGTAACTCCATGTCCATATATTTAGGTGCTTTAACAGAACAATTCTGAATAATCTTCCCTAAACAATATACCAAATGTTACCATTTTATTTTTTACTTCCATGTATGCACATGCCATGCATAGATCTACCTCAAATGTCAACAAATCTACATAGATTCCAGTGAAAAAATATAACAGTACTTGCAATCGTACATAACCAGGACAAATACTTTTACTAAATTTAGTAGAAAAGTGACAGTCATTAGGGGCCCAATGGATGACCTTGACCTTAATTTTGTGTCAATGGAAAGATGCTAAATCCCTACTTCTAATAATTCAATAATTACAGTCAGTGTTAAAGTTTTTCAAATGGAGGTCAAAGGTCAATGTCAAGGCCACATAATAAAAAATTTTGGTAACAAAAGAAAGGTCTTGTCATAAGGAACACACATGCCAAATATGAAAGCCCTACTTCTTATGGTTCCACAGTTATGGTCAATGTTAAAGTTTTTCAAATGCAGGTCAAAGGTCAATGTCAAGGTCACATGATCAAAAATCTTGGTACCGACTGAATGGTCTTGTTATAAGGAACATACATGCAAAATATGAAAGCTCTACCTGTGACAGCGTATGAGATGAGGGCAATGTTAAAGTTTAGTTGACAGACGGACAGACAAAGTGATAACTATAGTATAGGGCACTCACTTATGAAGCGGGGCCTTAACAATGAAAATATAAGGGAAAGTGAATCGTTAATTCATAGATGTATAATGGGAAAAAATAAACTTACACACGTTTGCTGGCTTTACTTAAAAAAGCTACATTGATGCTGAAATAACTGTGCAATTTCTTACTAAAACAATATACATATATATTTGTCAAATGTTTGCTGTTTATGCAGTGAAATATCGCTATGTCATAAATTAATTCACGACATAGGTAACGTCATAGCGTGAATGAGAATTTTGTCAAGGCGGTACTTCATGAAATAAACACATTTAAACTGAGTGTAAACATGTTATAGAAAGAATCTGATATGGATTTTCATTTTATATGGTATTTATGAAACTCGTGTGTTTTATATCCCTTCCCCAAGGTTCGGGGATATAAAACAAACAACTCGCTTCATAAATACCGTATGAAATGAAAATTCATTTAAGATCTTTTATAATTTATGAGATTTTATCACTTATTTCTTCCTCCCTCAACCCTTTTAGCTTTCTACTATATTATATATGAATAGCAAATAAACTGAGTAGCATATTACCATATCATTAGTGAAAATTACTTCTAGTACATGTATATGTATAAGCAAAATTATACTGTATAAATACATGTACACAATGTATGCATATTCTTTATATTGTTTGTAGTTCCACATATGTCAGTTTAATATATGATTCAGCTTAGTTCAATTTGCTGTGGAGCTTAACTATTAGATTGAAATGTCTCAAGTTCAAATCCCAGAGGTAGCTATTCGGTGTCATATGTTTCATATTATGTTATATGTGGCATGTCATTGATCTCTCACTGCTTCACAAAGGTTGCACATGTCTAAATATCTGTGTAAATTAAAGAAGACTGAAGAATCAAGCAAACAAAAATACAGTGCAATAAATATATTGTTTATTGTTTAATAGACAACGACCTTAATTAATTTCCCTTGGTATATATCCCTTACAGAAAAGAATGTCATTGAACTTCCATTGCTTTTACAGTTATATTCTTTCCATTGAAATTCTATTACTTTTGCAGTTCTACTAATTAGATGCAAACTGGTAATGTAAAATGTATTTGTAAAAACCATTGATTTTCCAGTTTTCTGTAAAAACCAATTGCAATACCATTCAAAGTCCATTGAAATACCATTGAAATCGGCGAATTATTTAAATTAGGTAGAACCAGTTAAATGACGTCACATTTAACTGAAAAATCAATGTTGAAATACAGCATTCAGAAAACCATTGAAATACCATTTCTTTCCCAGTTATTCCACAAAAAAAATTACAATGACTTATAGAAACAGAAGTTTTATTGTGTTCTTCGCATGTAATGCCACTATGTTAATTATCAAAGAACTGATGTTAAATTTTAATTAGATATACAAAGATCATCTTGCCAACAAATAATGTATAGCCAACTTAATGAAAATGAACATGTATATCCATTGAAAGTTCTCATATTTAAATGTTCAGAAACCTACCTTGTTTATCAGAATTTTGGAAAATGTTCATATATAAACAAATTAAATCAATGCATAGAACAAAATTAAATTCCCTGAAAACATCATCAGAATTCCATATAATTAATCCAAAGATTGTCAGTCAACAATATTAAGTAACTTATTATGTAATGAAGATCCAAAAAATCTTCATAATACTTTTGTATACATGTCTCCTTCCTGTGCATGTTTTCTGTAAAAATGTCACCTTTGAATGCTTATCACATAGTTTAAATCACATTTCGATGTAAAAATTTTAGTTTAAATCACTTCTCCATGTATCAATTTTATGCATTCAAGCATGTCATACAGTTTTTCTGTACACACTTTTTTTTCTCATTCTGTAGGTCTTTTAAAATCTTGGTACATCCTTTACCACTTTCTATCTGTTGTTTCAAATTTCATTAAGCAAAGTGACATGGATGTTTTTGAGGCAGGTGATCACTAACATGTTGCAAAGATCTGTAAAAATAAATATCACAAATGAATTACCAATTTAAGTTTATCAGGACAAAGGTACAATGGGGTGGACAGAGTAGTCTCAATGAACGTGATGAGTAAGAGATGGGGAAAAGGAAAAGAATGAGGAGACAGGGTGAGAAAGGGTAAAAAAGGAAGAGCATACTCTCTATTGACCACCTTACACACGACCACTGTCATGCGCGGATCCAGAGGGATGCACCGGGGGTCTGGACCCACCCTAAGTTTTGACGAAAATTGTTATCGTTACAAAAATATGGATGAACACCCCCCCCCTCCTTTTTGACCAAAATTTCTGGATCCGCGCCTGACTATGCTCCTACCGAAGGTATAATGCATTATTACTAATTACTTGTTAACATGAGACAACCCCAATTGCAAACACGCGAGATCGCAGAAAACGTGACAATTATGAAAGTATATCAAAGTACATGCACGAACAGATTCGTTCGTTCACAAGTATTTTAAATGTTTTCATTTCTTGAAAAATTCTATGCAAGTGACATCTAACACGATATTAATCATCCGTGTGTTCCGATACGTTCAAAACAGGTGCACATTTTGTACGTACTCCGTCAGCTTGCGATAATCACTGACCTTCATTCTCTTCTAATTAACCCGTATTGTATCATATTTCCCGGCCTCTTCAGCGACAGAGAATGTCCCGCCGAGCGCCATTTGAGTTTGATATCAATAACTTACAAGTGATGGGTTCGACGGGGGTAGTATGAGAATTATCAACTTTACAGAAATGCAATCCTATATTACTCGTAAGCATAAAGTTTAATAATTTCAAATTAAATAATGCAACAATCATTTCACTCTCATTGTTAGTTTCTTTGTCTTAAACAAAGACAGTGCCCAGCCATGTAGATTCAACGTTTTCAATTATTAATTAACATAAAACATCCGAGCATAAGAACACTGAAAGTTTAAAAAAAAAGAAAAACATCAGTACTTACCAGTACGTTTGTGTAAAGAATGTCCTTCGAGACCTTTCGATGGTACATTTATATATGCAACAAAATCCGTCTTTCTATTTTGTATTATTCCATCATCGTCACTTGTAAATATGCTTGCCAATTGTTTGACTATCTTTTACAAATAAATGCAAGAGCGCGTACACGACGATATACAAGACGTTTTCTCAAATTGAATCATGGCGCTCGATCGGATGCTGCTTCATATTCATTTGATACTAGGCTCTGCATGGACTGAAGCCGTACTGTAGTGTGGATACAGAAATAATATTTTTTTTATGGAAATTAAACCACAAAACGTATTGCGTTAATATTTTCCCCCTGTATTATTGTTTTGAAAATGTATTAATAACTGAGAAAAAATAGCAATGATAGTTATGGTGTATGGGGTGGGAAAAGGGGGGGGGGGTTATTGTAGTGGTTTTGCGTGAGACCTTAATTTACAAAACAGCCTATTCAAAGTGATTTATCATAATTAAGCACAGTGCCCCTGAAAATTAATCGTTAAGATTGAAAATTGACATCGACGAAGTGAGCGCTGGTCCGCTATCGCATTTGCCGTACATTTCGGCACCATATATATGTATAGGTACTGGACGGATATGTACGGAATTTCACATTTGAGTAAGTCCATACGAGGGATGTTCCGAAATTATTGTTACTTTGGCGATTTCTTTTTGATAGAAGTAATTGTGATCATTTTACTTTGCCCTGTCCTTCGAAGTACTCCCCCTCTGCATTTATGCATCGTTTCAACCGATGAATCCACTTTTGGAAACAGTTTTCGTACTCTTGAATTGGTATACTCATAAGATACTGGTGAATGGCAAAGCCAAGGGCATTTCTTGATTTATATTTTTTTCCAGATAGGTGAAATTTTAGTTTGGGGAACAAGAAAAAGTCACAGGAGGCCAAGTCTGGTGAAAATGCAGGGTGGGGGAGGACAGTGACCTTTTCTGCCTTCAAAAACTCCGTTACAATACGCGCTTTGTGTGTTGGCGCATTGTCATGCAAGAACCTGAGGTACTTCAAACCTGTATGTGGGGGCGGCGTTTGTAGACTTTCTTCAGTTTTCGAAGTACAACGTCTCTATAATACTTTGCTGTGACAGTTTTGCCTTTCGGAAAAGGGATTTGCATGATTGGACCCTTGTTATCAAAGAATATGACATACAAAACCTTCCTCACAATACGTATTCTTTTAGCAATGCTAGGGCGCCTGGCGTTTTTGTTTGCCCAGATTCGATTAGAACATTTCCTTTTGGGCTCGAAAAAATACACCCATGTTTCATCACCTGTGACCAAATTATCAAAAGCCTTTTTGCTGTATTTTGGGTATTTCTTCAATAAGGATTTGGCCTTGTCAACCCGGGACCTCTTTCGGTCGTCAGTTAGTAAATGGGGTATCCACCTGGCATTGATCTTGCCCAGCTTAAGATGTTTCTTTAAATACAGTGAATACGTGCTAAAGACAAGCCTGTCATTTTAGCTAACTGCCTGACAGTGTACCTTGCATCTTTTTCAAGGATTTGCCGAAATCGTTCAATGTTATGCTTTGTTGTAGTTGTTGCAGGGCGACCTTTGTGAGCAGCATCTTTCAGCTGCTGGTGTCCCGACTTAAATCGAGCAACCCACCTACAAATAGTCATATATGACATTTGACCCTTCCCATAAATATCACACACCTCACGATGAATATCTACCGCCTTTAAGCCAAGTAGAGACCTACCTTTGATATAGGCCCTACTTTCAATTACGTTTTCAGCTCTCTTGCCAACCATATTTATATAGAGTGTAACGAGTACGCTACAAAACAATGTACACAGCACCAAGGTCAGTGTAATTGTGAGCGAGAAATTTACCTATACCACGCTTCAGATATCACGCTATCGCCATGAGGTAGTTTTAAGCTCATTTAGCACTATTTCCGCGAGATATTGCGCAAGTAACAATAATTTCGGAACACCCCTCGTATCTTCGAAGGTCTCTGGTATAAATTAATAGGGAGTAACGATACGCACTTCGTTAACACGGATGAAAGACGATCCTTATCGAAATATTTTGAAGATCGTAGATGGGTTCCACACAATCATTATATAACCATCTTCTCGAGACAAGCGAACGTAATATCTTACGTACGCTTGTCTCGAGAAGATGTATATAGCGGGAGTTTACAAGGTACGTGTATACGTACTAAATTAATGCGTCCATTCATTTAAATACATGTATAACTCTTTTCCCTCGGATTTCTGTATATTTGTATCCCTTTTGAAACTTGCGTTCTGTTGTGTTCAGAAACAACTTGCCGAACATAATAATATACCTATAGACTATGTGTATGTACAACCATTGAATTGAGAAAAACTGCTTTCGAAAATAAATGCTATATCAATGTATAATTGTTATACTAAACGTCCAGTTATTTGAGATAATGGTGTTTCAATGGAAATATTGAGGCATTAAAATCACAATTATAATAAAACTTGAACTTCAATGGTGTTAGAATAACTGGTTTAGTGAGACTACAAGGTGAAACAATGGTATTCTAATGGTATTTCAATGATAACTGCTAAAACACTGGATTTTCAATGACGTTTCAATGTGAAATTTTCAGTTTCTTTATCTAAGGGATTGACAAGGAGAGAAGGACCGAGGGATTCAAACCCAGAACTGACTGAAGTCACAGGTCAAAGAAGCAACAACCCCGTGGCCCCTCTGTGTATAATATGCTATTAGAATATGTTTTAGTATATTATACAGAGAGGGGCACAAGGTCAAGCTTGCATCTACGACCTGTGACGTAAGTGAGAGGGAGGCCATGTGAATTACATGAATTACCAAAAAGGCCCCAATGTACTAATGTTAACAGTGGGATAGAGAAGTATGATAATTAAACCCTAAATCACTACTTAAAATTAAATAATAATATTTGAAACAATTAAAAGTCTCTAATCTTCCATCTTACTTTTCTTTGTATCTCTGCATTTCACATGCTGAATTTGATTTCTTCCTCTAATTCTTCTTTACAAGATCATCTTATATATAATGATTTTCTGAGATTTTTTCTGCATCTGCAATTGAGCAACAATTCATTCTGACAGCAATGAAATTTTATAAATCATAACTACTATATAATTACACTGAGGCTTAATTATGAATTGTGCTGAAAACATTATAGTATGTTTATTAGTACACTTCCAAGCACAATCAGTAGCCCCTATTTCTAGTATATATTTAATATAATAATGGTGACAGGAGCTAGCTATCAAGCAAGCTTGGTCTCTAAGGACAAAAATAGCAGCTTTATAAAGGGTTTCTTAGGAGAAGCTAATTCTTGATCTGAATATTAAACAATTTTCTTTTCTTTTTTTTTTCTAATTATTCAGTACTTTTATTTAATGTTGATTTTTTATTACATACATGTAGTATTTAACATGATTATCAAAAAATACTGATACTCTTTTTTTAAAAAATCAATGATAATAATGATCAATACAATATCCATTCATTGATTCAACTTCAAGAGGTCCCATGAGTAAAAGGCAAATGTTGCTTTTTAGGGTCACTGCCTGAAAAAAGAAGGGGCACCCCTTATATTTGCCACTAGAAGAGATGCCTATCCAGTACATCATTACATATATCAACGTTTTTATATCAAAAATACTACATTATTTTTATGTACACAGTATATACATTTACATGTCGAATGATAAAGGATTTCAGCAAATGAAGTGATGAATGAAGTAATTAACCTTAATTTAAACCCCCCTTTCCCCTATACTATATTTTTAATTGATAAATCCTATAGGGTAAGATATAACATTTCAAGTTAAACATCAACTGTTTCGTACATACACGCAACATTTCATGTCTTTATCAATGAAATCATGCTGTAGTTGTATGTTCACTTACTGTACTGCATCATGAATGATGTACGCGTCAGCCTGATCAGATCGGGATCACTCGATCATGAATTAAAAATCAATGGACTGTAAACTAGTTGATGAATAGATTATGAATTTGGATATACATACCTTGCGTATTTAACTTTAAATACAGATCTTCTGTAAAGGACTTCTAGATGATTGGGAAAATCCTTCTTCTCGGGAGCTTCTGTCATGTTTGTTATGATTTCGATCCGCGGGAGAGCTGTATGTTTTGAGCATTCTGATTGGTCAATTTAAATATTTTTGAAAAATCCATAAATTTATATTTTAATTTAAAGATAACTATAACAACGATCTTTGTGAAAGTTGTCTCAGGATAGTCGCGGGAATGAATGCTGAATAAAATACAATTATATCTGTATTTTTGGTCTACATTTCCTTTAACCACATCAAAATCCATACATTGTCAGTTCAGTGGCTTTCCATTGATCATTTCAAATGTTTTTTCAGAGACATTTTTTGTGAACTCAGAAAGATTTCTTTAAGAGAGGGCAGATCATAGAGATTATAATAAGCTAAGAAATGCCAAATTGTCATGCGTACCGCACGTGCAATGATTCCCCGGGGTAACCCCGGAGCCCCGGCTATGCCGGCCCGAGAGGGACCGGCCACTCCCGCACTCCAGGCCTTGATGGAAGTCTACATCCTTGTCACACATGCCTCTGGATCCGCCGCTGGCAGACTTTACACAGTTTTGATATTTATTTTCATCTTCATATGACTTTGGCAAGGACTTAGAAACAAAGTTTTGGTTTCAAAATCTCACATGCTATTCTTATGCCGGCGCAGGACTTCATTAATTAATAGCATATGGAAAAAAACACACAAACATTTCCCCCGTTTCACTATTCTCGGCTAAAAGTACTGAACAACTTCGTGTGCCCGTGTATACGCGGGGACTTCGCTTCGAATTTTACATATATTTGAAATGAAATGTTAGCCTAGTCATTCAATATTCAGTAGTATGGTATAAATGTACATATATAATATAAATATACTGTGTAATGTCACAATGTATATAACATATACCTGGTAACGGTAAAGTTTATTGGAGAACAATAGACCGGATAGAAAGGTGTGAAAAGATGGACGCAAGGGTGGAGATTAAGAAAGTTACTGAAATTGCAAATTGTTAAATATGCAGGAAATGAAATTGATTCTTTTTTCTGATACATTTTTACAAATTCCACACACATCAATGTTTAAAACTTAATGGATCAAAAGTTTTACCAGGGAATTGATTTTGCAAAACACGCTCCATATTTCAATACAATTGTGCAACAACCCCCCCCCCCCTTTTTTGTCAGGTAATCGAGGCTTTCTGTAAAGCTTTTGATACTTTTACATATATGTACTCTATTTTTCATTGTATCTTGGTAGGTTTAGTCTCAGTGGTAACTGATATTGATTTGTTTTGCCTTTTCTCACATGGGATTAACTAAATCTCTCTCTCTCTCTCTCTGAGGCTCTCTCTCTCTCTGAGCAGTGAATGCCACTGCCTCCGTACAGTTATTATGCTGTTACAGAATTTTAGAAGTTCATATTAACATGGACTTAAAAACAACTTATTTATAAGTCCTTGTAATTAATAAGTAACACTACAATAAAAGATTTTATCTTTATTTTCAAGATGCAAGTTGTGCAGAGAATTTTGTATATAATTTATTCAGTAGATGTTCGATACATCCATCAATGAGCAAGTAGGGAAAATGCTCCCGCCTCCCTTTCCTATCGCCCTAATCCCTTGTTCATATCTATATACATGTATGTATAAAATATATACTTGGGGTTTTTTTTATATGTTGTTATACTTTTAATCACAGGGCTTTCGGCGCGTTGCCCCCCTTAGTTATACCAATATATATTGGTATACTTGAGGGGTGGGGGTAGGACAATGAGCCGAAAGCCCTGTGCTTTTAATATACAGTAAGTATTTTCTACCAGGTATTGACGTGACTTGACTTGGATCGAAATAAAAATCAGTCGAGATGAACATGTAAACACTGAGATGCCAGTTGAACTAGGAGTACATTTTTATTAAACAGTATTAAACATTAGTGAAACAATAATATGCACATTACTCTGACTTTTGTAGAAATATGTATGGGTAAATTTTGTTTGTTGATACTTTGAAGTTCAGTTTGAGTTTTTTCTGTCTATAGTCTGTTGGCACCACTACAGTACAATACATGTATCAATTAGGCCTGTATAAATTAATGGCTTTGATATTAAACCTAGTTACAAAAATGGCCCTTGTGATCAATGTTTTGTTTATTTTAAGTTCTTGGTTATCTTTATCAATATTACAATCAAAGATACATAAATATAATTAAATTTGAAACAAAGATATAGTTTTGAAATAGATATACTGTATACCATGTAAAGTCTAATTATAGGAAATGCCAAGATATTTAAAGAAGAACTTGTGAAGTATAATTATGCGTGCATTACTAGCTTCTAGCAACATATTGATTTTCCTTATTTATTATGATTACTTATCCAATACATTTCAGTTAATTGCCATTTTCTTTTAAATGAGAAATTGGTTAATATATTTACTTAGAGAGCGGAGTACATTCTGAATGTGATATTTAAGTGTTTAAGTAATATACAGAAAGAGCATTTACATGGAAATGAGATAACAATTTTCAGATTATATGAGAAATGATTTTATCAAAATATCATAGGATTATATATACCCTTATGTACCAGTCTACCTCTAGTAAAACTAGATTATCATATATCTCATTTAACTTGAACAAAGAAAATCAGTATGCATATTGCAGACTTGTGGGTTTAGAAAGAATTTTAAAAGCTATAATTTCTTTCAGCTTTATGTCTTTAGATTTAATAAAAAATTGACAGTCATCTGTAGTCCGTTAAACTTTATTATTAAGCTTTATGGCATTTCACTTCTCTTAGCATTTGTAAAAAGAACATACATATTATTGATATGATTAAAAAATAAAAGTTTAATCTTACTTGACATAAAGTTTCTGTAGAACTCAGGTTGTTAAGTTTTGAATATTAGTATCCATTAAGTTTTCGCCTTGCAAAAACCTGTAGAAGTCTTTGTGAGAAGTTTCGATTATGAAGAAACTTCGACCGTAAGTTTCCATAAAACTAAAACCAGCGGAAACTTAACATGCAAGTTTCCGTTGCTGAAACCTTCCGGAAACTTGATGTCCTAAGTGTACTCTCAGCATTTTAAAGAAGACCATACACATATTATTGAACTGAATGAAAACAAAGTTGAATTTTGACATAAATTTTCTGTAGAACTCAGGTTGATAAGTTTTCAATATAAGTTTCCATTAAGTTTTCGCCCTGCGTCACGCGGAAACTTGCTGAAACTTTTGACTTTAAGTTTCTGCCAAGATTCCGCAATACTGAAACCTGTGGAAAATTCACGGGCAAGTTTCCGCAGATTTCCATTGCGGAAACCTTCCGGAAACTTGATGTCCCAGTTTCTGCAAGGTTTCCGGAGTTGCGGAAACTTGGGTTTTTTTGCAGTGACTAATTGTGATATACTTTCCATCAAAATAAACAATGAAATTACTGCAATGTATAATTCTTTTTGTATTTTCTTTCCAAAACTATGTCTAACAGCGTAGTACAATGGGTTAGTGTCATCTAAAAATCTGTCAGTTATGAGTTCGAATCCCACTGGGTCTTTTATAATTTTTACCTTCCATAAATTTTTTAAACATATTTTTTGGTCTATTGATATTGTAAAATTTGAAAACCTAAAATGGTGAAAGTGTTTTAATCATGATATACTTTTATCCCCATCTTCTGTCCCATATCACCTTATTAAATTTAACCAAACTGACATTGTGAATGGTTTTCACTTTTATCCCATGTTACAAATCTAAAAAGAAAACTCCAATTTTTCTGACAGTGCAAAAATAAACCACCTAATTTTACTTGTTTGACACAACACACCATACCCAAGCTATACCTACATATTTCATATGTGGGGAATGCTTTAATCAAGAAACATTTACTAGGTGATGCCCAATTTTTATTGGTAGTAACTTTAATTTCCATTGCTGTGAAGTAACAAATTTCAGATTTGTTATTTGACAACTAACAAGTGATCAATCACCATATGTGCAATTGAATATTTGACCACTTTGTTTGATTTTAAAATGCTGCTAATTTGTACTAATATCTAATGGTTAAAACCTGGGTACTAGGTATATCTACACCTTGGGCTCGGCCCACAGAGCTGCCCAGCGCGTCCCCAGGTGACGGACAGGGGATGGCCTCAAATGGGGCTTGTCTATGGTCCGCGGAAAGCTTGACCGCGGACCATAGTGGGCCGTGTGGTGGTCCTCATTAATGTCCACATAGGAGGAGATCTCTGATCATAAAAACCCGGTATAGAGGAGTCCGTTAGCACACCTGTGCCTCCCCTCGGACAGATAGGGTCCGTTAGCCTAGGCCGGCAGCCTATCTAGGAGAGTGATACTCTGATCCCAAACCCGTAGGGCATGATGCGATAGTCCTACGAGACACATGCCTAGGGGAAGGAAAACCCCGAACATAAACCATTCCTTACTGAGGTTTTGCGCAGGGTCAGCAACCCTACCAAGTAAAAATTCAACACGCTACAGAAACCAATGCACGTCACCAAAACTCTATGGATCCAATAGCTGGTAGTAATATCGACATAGATAACATGACGCCTAGCGGTCAAAGCAAACAGGAAGCCCCTAGATTGAGTTATTACCTTCTTGGGCCAAAACTTTCATCATATATTCCTACTTGGAATCTTAGGACTCTATACGAGACCAGTGTTATATAGTAGTTTTTCCCCCATAGTAGTCCCCCCCCCCCGGAAAAATGGCTATATAGTAGTTTTTCCTCCATGGCGGAAAAACTGCTATATAGTAGTCTTTCCCCCATAGTAGTTTTTTCCCCTTACGTAACGGTTTGGAAATTATACACGTTCGTTCTGTATTAGTCAGATAACATTTGAAATACAAATGTACTATAGTAATAGCCTGTGGATCAAACCGATGGTGTTATGGTTAATGTGTTTCTAAATACTGTTAAGTGTTTTGTTTGTGCCTGTATGTGTTTATTTATTTTTTGTTTTATGTATTTATTTACAAGTCTTTCTTTTTATATATTTACCATAGTATGCTATTTTCTTCTATTATTTCATTGTAAAAATTGTCGTTTACTTGCGTATAGATGTCAATCATGACGTCAGGCTGTGACTCAAGATTCGATCCCAGGCAACTTTTCGTAATACAAAATAAGTAAAATATGAATTTATCAATCAAAATGTTCCAATGACAAATATAAGAATTGAACGTGCAAGAATTCATTGAACATTCAGTTCCTAAATAAATTAAGACTGATGCATTTTATATATCACAATATCGCTCATCATGTACAAAGTAGATGATGAACATGAAAATAACAGAAGGGAATTCCACCCAGGTGTCCACGATTTGCAATCTACGACAAGGCTTGTCTAGTCGCAGATGTTGTAAATGATGATCACAAGAATGCGATTTCCTTGTCCCTTACGCAAAGTATGAAAGGTGGCATCTAAAAGTATCTATATGCTAAGTTTCAAAGCTCTACACCCTTTTGTGTAGAATATATAGTCAAGGTTAAAGTTTTTGAAAAGTAGGTCACACTTCAAGGTCAAGGTCATTAGGTCAAAAGTCATGGTCCCAAATTAAAGATCTTATCACAAGTAATCTATATATGAAGTTCAAAACCCCTTCTCCTTTTGGTACAAAAGATACAGACAAAGTTTAAGTTTTTGAAAACGTAGAGCACCAAGGTCAAAGTCACTAGTTAAAAAAATCATGGTCCCAAATAAAAGGTCATCACAAGAAAACTATATGTGGAGTTTCAAAGCCGTGTACCTCTTGGTACAAACGATATAGTCAAGGTTTTTGTCACAGGCTAAGAGTCACAGACAGGCCAAAAACTAGATGCCCCCGAATTTCATTCCAGGGGCATAAAAACGAACTTGTTTTTCTTTTTTCCATTTGTATATAGAGATTTCTTGGATTAAATAAAGATATCTCGAAAGAAATTCTAGTGTATAAATCCCTGTTCTAAATATATACATTTGTATTTGGAAAAGGGATTAAAATTGAAGACATTTCTACTTAAGAAAATGAGATATCTCTAAATTTATTGGATATATCTCCTTATAAAAAATTGAGATATCTCTATTTTAAATAGAAATCTATTTATTTTAACAATGTAACAAGCTGGATTTAGTTACATGTACGTGTGAAAAGAAAATCCGGAATTTCACATTGGGAGGAAAATCCACTATATAGTAGTTTTTTCCCGGGGAAAAATGGCTATAAGAGGGGGGAAAATGGCTATATAGCCAAATTTCCCCCGGGAGAAAAACTACTATATAGCCATTTTTCCGGGGGGTAAAACTACTATATAGCCATTTTTCCGGGGGGGAAAATGGCTAGGGGGAAAACTACTATATAACACCGGCAAAGCAGCACAAGTAGCTCTGGAGATGAAGAAGTATAAAATCAACACCCTAGGCATAAGTGAATATAGATCGACAGGGTTCGGCAAAACAGTGTTAACAACCGGAGAGACAATAATCTACTCTGGCAAAAGTAATGAACATCAGAGCGGGTTCGCCATAATGATGGACAAAGACCCTGAAAAAAGCATGCTATAATGGAAGCCAAGTAGTAATAAAATGATAACTGCCAGGTTCAATTCTAAGCATATCAAACTCACAGTTATACAAAGTTACTCGCCAACAAATAATGCCGAAGAGGACCAGAAGGATCAGTCTCCCCGGGCACCTGATCTCACTCCATCACAGGGGTTCACATATGCTCTTCAAGTAGACATATTTTGTTATTTTCCATTTGTTTTTCATTTTCACTGATTTTGTATGTCCTATGGTTTCATGATTTTTGGACTTGTGGTTTGGATTTATCCATCATCTTTACATTTATAATCAGCTTCAATGACTGCTGCACAAAGTACCCAAGTATGACATGCTTATTGTCATGGGTGACCTCAATGCAAAGGTTGGAAATAACAACTATAGAAGGGAAAACTGCATGGGGGCACATGGACTGGGATCACTGACTTCTGCGAATGAAAGAACATCAGCATATGTAACACACTATTTCCCCATAAAGATGCACACAAACAAACATGGATCTCACCAGATGGAAGAACAAGAAACCAAATTGACTACATCATGGTATCTCAGAGATGGAGAAGATTAGTGCAGGATACGAGGGTGTATAGAGGAGCTGATGTAGCCGGTGATCACTATCTTTTACGAGCCACAGTAAAACTTAAACTCAAGTCCATATAGAGAGCATCAATTCGAAGGAGATTTGCTGTTAATAAACTTTGTAATCCTGAAACAATACAAGGCTTCAGATTAGAGCTACACAACCGATTCAGTGTACTGGAAGAAAGCGATAACATTGAGACGAAATGGGAAAACATCAGAGAGTCAATAACATCTGCAACAGAAACAACCATAGGCTATGTAAAGAATCGAAAGGAAGAGTGGATATCAACGGACACTTGGACAGCGATCAGTGAGAAAAAGCAATTGAAAGCAAATTTACTGAATAGTAAGACTCAAGAGGAAAAAGAACACAATCAAAATGCATATAAAGAGAAAAATAAAGAGGTTAAAAGATGAGCTAGGAATGATAAAAGAGCTAGAGTTGAGAGAATTGCAGCAAAATCAGAGGAGGCAGCCAGAAAGGGAAACATCAGAGAACTATATAAACTGACAAAATCCTTAATAGGAGGCGTACAGAAAACCACAAACATTGTGAAGGATGAGAAAAACGAACTCCTTACTGAAGAGAAAGAGGTTACGCAAAGATGGGCGAGATGCTTAACAGAGGGGACCCAACGAGCACTCCAGACATTGACAATGACAACAACAATATAGAAGAACTTGATATAAACACAGAGGATATTGAAAGAGATGAGATTTCCAAGGCAATAAAACAACTAAAGAACAATAAAGCAGCAGGAATTGACAACATTAATGCTGAACTTCTGAAAATAGACACAAACATCTTCATTGACACTCTCCATGACCTCTTCAATAAAATTTGAAATACATGCATATACCTAATGATTGGAAGATAGGCCTTATAATAAAACTATTCAAAAAGGGAGATCAAACTGACTGCAACAACTGGAGAGGTGTTACACTTCTATCAACCATCAAAAATATTCGCCAGAATTATACTCTACCGAATAAAGGATGAAAAAGATTCCAAACTACTCAACGAACAGGCTGGATTCAGGAAGAACAGATCCTGCAATGACCAAATATTTGTTCTCTGAAACATAATTGAACAAAGCATAGAATGGCAAGCAGCAACACATCTCAAATTCGTAGACTTTGAGAAAGCCTTCGACAGAGTCCACAGAGAATCCCTGTGGAACCTTCTACGAGTTTATGGCATACCATAAAAAATTGTGGACATCATGAGAAACCTACATGAAGACCTGGAATGTAGTGTAGTCAACGGAAACGACAACTCAGAATGGTTCCCAAAAACATCCGGACTCTATCAGGGCTGTTTATTATCACCGATTCTTTTCCTGGTGGTTATAGATTGGGTAATGAGAAACACCACAAAGAATAACAACTCAGGCATAAGATGGAGGTTAAACAGAAAGTTGGAAGACCTTGACTATGCCGACGATCTTTGCCTCATATCACCCACCCAACAGACGCTGCAAGACAAAACAAACACTCGTTACAAGACTGCAAGTAGCATAGGCCTCAACATTAACATCAATAAGACCAAGACCATGAGGATAAATACAAGAAACACATCTCCCATTAGCATATACAACGTAGAAATAGGAAATGTAGAGAAATTGTGTTACCTAGGTAGTACTGTTTCGCCATAGGGAGGGACTGCTAAAGATTTCATACAAAGAATTGGTAAAGCAAGGTATGCATTCTCTATACTTAGACCACTGTGGCAATCATCAGCTGTCACAACGACGACTAAGATACCAATATTCAACAGCAATGTAAATCCCATCCTTCTATATGGCTCAGAATGCTGGAAGTTAAAGAAAGACGTGGAGAAGAAGCTGAGAGCTTTCATTTATTAATGAAAACGCTATCCACAAAATAAGATGGTCAGACGTGATTTCAAACAAACGTCTTAAGGAAATATCAGACCAAGATGACATCATAGTGGAAATAACAAGACGAAAATGGAGGTGGATAGGGCATGTCCTGAGGAAAGACTATAATGACATTACAAGGGAAGCCATGTATTGGACAGCAGATGGCAAAAGGAAGAGAGGACGCCCAAAAATGACTTGGAGAAGAACTGACTGCAGAAGCGAATTAAAGAAGTTGGGATACACCTGGAACATGGTAGAGAGGCTAGCAAAGGATCGACAAGACTGGAGGAGATGTGTTAAGGCCTTATGCGCCCTTAGGCGTGAAGCGGACTAAGTAGGTAAATAAGTAAAACCTAAAAACCATACTACTGTTGTATGCCAAAAGACACAAGTAAAATTTAAACAACTGCTATACTTTTCAGCAAAGCAGTTATCATATTTGAGGACCTTTTTAGATGCGTACTGTTAACTCCGTTGTCGAACAATTTAGTTAGCCCAACTTGCACTGCAGAAAAAGCTACATAAACAAGTCATTATATATCCGCATGTAATCTTTATACATAACAAATAGCAAAATTACATTTGAACAAAGCCTGTCAAAGGTAAAGTCAAATAGCTGAGACCAATACATTTTTAAAGTATCATTTTTTGGTCAAACATTTCGTTTCCAAGTGCCATATGGGATTTGTATTAATTTAATTATTTTTTATGCATATATCTCACGTTTTAAAATGTGTCATTTGAACATATATAACAAGAACAAATTAGATCTTACCTATCTTGCCCTTGGTATCACAGTCGTGTCATCTCTTGCACTTTTAGATCCGGATTCATCAGACGCTTCAAAAAGCTGGCATTACAACTTACCTATAAACGTCTGGATAATTGAGAATCTAAGCTAGTTCCGAATGTTCCGATCAAGTGAGTTCCCAATGTGTCAAGGTCAAAGGGAAGTAATACAAACTATCTAACGATATGAAACCGTGTTATGGGCAAAAGACCTTATATGTTGTATGCAATTTTTTGACGTCATTTAACGGGGTCTTTTTGTGGGGCAATTTATATACCCCGTGTCGTACATATGCCCCACAAGAAAGGTTTTATATAGAAAAATACCCCATATATCGAAACGTTTCTTTATATAAATATATTAAAATTAAATTAAAAAATTAAAATAAACTTAATATAAATCGTTCAAGCTACTCCAAAATTATGAATGCAAAACCCTCGAATATAAAAAAATACACTATTTCTCTAATTCGTCAAAATATTCCAAAGAGAATGCAATAAATTCTGTTAGTGTTGCTCCGTTTCTACGTTTGGGTCGATGGCCTTCATCGAGAAAACATAAACATAAAGATGTCTCGTGTTCATGTTTTCTTCATAAAAGCTATCTGCCAAAACGTAGAAATGGAGCTACACTAACAGGATACATTTTTCCATTAATAATGACAGTTCCAAGCCGTGTTACTGTAATACAAACGCCCAGGTACAACCAAAACATTTTTGTAAGAGGAAAGTAGATCAGTGTTGTGGCGAACGACTATACAGTAGTTTATATTAGTCAAAGTAAATCTGTAGGAATTTTGATCCTCCAAATTTGGTGTTTGAGAAGTAAGATTTATCGCTCTTATCGTCAAGAGGGCCAGGTGTACTTGAAACTTAAATTATTTGAATAATTCATACGAACTGTCACATGGAAGCATGCTTTTTATCACTTACCATTCTCCTCTGAAAACTGGAAAATCAACAAGATACTAGTTTGATTCGAATGAATAACGTAAAAAACTTAACTGCTTAACTACTGAAAATGAAACGGTTAGGATATATATTGAACGGATATTTCGGTATTGCTTTAGAATGCAATTTGAGCAATAAAATTTGGGAGAGCCTGTCCGATGTGCACATATATTGTGTACTAGCCTTAACCTACCAGCATAGCTTTGTATTATGTTACAACCGATTCGATAAGTAAAGACAACCATTCTTATTCAAATTCCAAACTCTAACGATAATATATTGTATCTAATTGTACTTGCGTAATCTTATCTGCCCTTGTGACATTTTATGTCGCAAACCACTACGTCTTCCACATTCACCATAGATAACTTAAAATATCAGATGACAGCACATCATCCCTGTACAAAAGATGGTATTGAACGCAACAGATTGCGAAAGATTACTAAACTTAATCAAATTATTCTGTGTACATTTGACGTGTAGTGTCGAATTTATCTTATTTGTATGATTTTGACACCTCACATGTTCATCGGAGAAGTATGCTAAATGAAATAATATTGTAGGAGGTTTTTTGAATTTGTCATCTATGCATTAATGTCAATGATTGATTTGTCAATTTACTATTCTCTTGCTAACGTTGGGATAACTTCAAATATTTTGGTACCACTGTAGCCAATACTACAAACATTTTCATTTTAGTGCTCTAACCATAAGGCTTTCGGTTCGTTGACTCTCCTCAATATTATCAATATAAGAAATTAGGAAGTACACGTGTTTAAGTTCCAGTGACATCTGGTTTTGGGTCGCCGAGGATGGAAAATAATCGAAATGAATGTGCGACTGTAGTGAGTTATTTGCTTTTGTTTATACTCTATCTTCAGAGGCCGTTTTTAAAAGGGAAGCGGCAAGTGGTTTCTTAGTTTTATATCTTATGTCAAGATTTTTTAAAAATTCTAAGATGCAAACGGGAAAATGTGTAGTTTTGGTAATCCCTTCGCCTATATTGGTATCATTGAGGGAAAGGGGCGCAACGAGCCAAAAGCCCTATGCCTTAACTACTGAACCGGAAATTTTTAACTATAATTTCAATATCCACTGAAAGGACACCTCGCGCTTAACCATTTAGCATTTAAGTATAATAATTTCTATAGTTTACGCTAAGCCTGCGATATATATGAACACTGAATTGAAAAGAACATGACCGAGATACATTGATACTGATATTGACCTACCAACGTCTTTTTGATAATGTAAAGAGACTGTTTTGTAAATATTTACCAACGTTAAATAGTGAGCACGTAAATATTGTAATTCCAAAGTCGAACGATAACGTATCTTATCTCACTGTCTGTTCTTAAGTATTCCCATCTAGCCTTATGACATCTATGACGCAAATTGCCAGTGTATCTTTCCGAGAAAAACACTTGTACGAAGAGAAATTGTTATGATACCTGATATATTGTCATTAAACTTAATTCCATTCTTAATTCCGGCGAATCAAAATCCGCTAGACATATCGAAAAAAAAAAAAAAATCCCTGGAGAAGCATGATTTGTGGAAAAATTTTGGAAACAATGTAAGGCTTTCCTCCTCTTCTTTTTTACGATTTAAAGATTTGTGTCAATACAAACATTTCAACATTTGTTTTTCATATTGGTCACTTTCATGAAGCATTTAGGAACCCCGATATCAGATTTATATACATGCATGTGTGGGTTTAGAGTCGATACGACACTATACTTAAAATTCTAATGACATTAGAAATTTCACAATAAATACAATAAATGCTACTTGCTGACGCTCTTTAGCAGGTTGCTTTCATATAACGACGAAATCAAAAATAAGTTTTCAGCAAAGTTAATGAATTTATTGAAAAAGAATAAAAAAATCAAATAGAAAATTTGATTAAATGTATTATTGAATAGATAGCGGTACCGACATTTATTGAATTCTTCATTTTGAAATTTGAAATTTCATTGATAAAACAAGTTTGTTCCTTTCATTGTCTTGTTATGTTAAAAATCATTGAGCACAATGTGTGAAATACGATAAATTTATACAGGTTATCGCTAATGCTCGACGTGTATTGGACCTTTTTTATTCAGAATGAGAATGTAACCTTGGAGGATTGGTTCATATATATTTACACATTTTTATTGTAACTAAATTAAACATGATACAAGAGTGAGGTATCACTTCATCGTTATAGAATACAACTGCAAATTGCTTGTGTAACTAATACTGATAAATTTAGATAATGAGATCCCTACAGAATATTACCAACATTAGCTGCAGATAGCCAAAAACAAAGTGTCCCATTTTGATGCACTAAGGCTATTGAAATTTATATTTATTCCGTAATAATACTCATATATATGTTTTATGACCTCTTAACATGAGTATGTTGTCAATACTTGCTCTCTGTATGGGGAATATATTGACATGCTTTTAATATATTTTCTTTTAATGTTCCTTTAATTGACTGTCGGTATCGTAACCCCGGCACTTTCAAATATTTTTGTAATATTTTTTTCCGTATATAATTTACTAGCATCACTGAAGAGACATGACTTGTCGAAATGCGCATATGTTGCACAAAACCAAAAGGTATATATGTTCTATATTTATAATCATGTTTTGTGCGCATGTACTTGGTGTCCTTTATCAGATGTCTTCTGTTTTCTCTTTACTGTACTACATTTGGTGGGTGAAAACTGGGGCTGGACATCTGTTAAATATACCAATGAAATGACAATTTTCACTAAATGTCTGATAATTTCTATTACTATATTACATTCAAAAAGTGTTTACGATTTATCTTGCTTTATCTGATCCTCTGCTTGTCCATGACGATGTTTCCTAATATTCGTGAAGATATAGATATAATAGGGTACATATGACTACAACTGTAAAATTGTCGTAGATTGGCGTTAAACTGTATTTGATTGAAACTACTTTGAAACTTTATCTGTCTCTGTCCCGTTTCCTTTGCAAGTTATCAGCCGTTATTATGCGGCTCAGTTGAAAGGATATAAACACCTAAACAGTGAATTTCTATAAGCCATAATCATGTTTAGCAATGTCCAAAGTTTAATAGACATTGGTGACAATGGCAAGACTGATATTACAAGCTATGTAGCCCGAGTTTGCTTTGGATATTTATAAAACTTAAAAAAAATTATAGAATAACAAGAAGAATTTATAATTGGTGTCAAGGGCAAAACGGATTTTACAGGCTGTATACTCCAAATTTCCTTGGGATGATAATAAAGCTTTGGAATAACAGGAAGAATTTACAGTGTGGACAATACAATGGTATGCTTCATACCTCTTAACTTAACATTTGTCTTGTATAGAAATATCAAGTATCTGAACATTTGAGTGCTGTGAATTTTGTGGTGTACTGTATTTATGGCAAATAAATGCTTTCATGTGATTGGTTCGTTCTTTTTATCAGTAAATAATACGTCACGTCACAGCCTTTGATTAAAGTAGATAAATACATCGTTCTTGCCAGATAGCAACACAGATCATCACTACTTCGGCAGTAACGATTGACGGTTGTCTCCAACATTACTTTGGTATGTATTTTAATTATTTTAACGAATGCAATCTATAATTCGCAGTCACTATCATGTTAAAGAAATACGATGAAAAAGTGTCACATTTTGTCATCGAAACAATTAACCAAAGTCGCTGTTTCCATATGTTTTTCAGTTTTGCAGTATGACTGTATTTATTACGGTAATTTTATTGCTAAATCGGCAGATTGACTAACGGGCAGTGGAGACCCAGAGTCTCAGTCTTAGCCGTGACTGGTCGGTATCCGTGTCTCGATCGGGATGGTACAAAAAATTCCTCACGGATAGCTGGGACTAAATTCATGAGTAATGCATAAAAAAATTTCGCTACCATATAAGGCAATAATTTTGATTTGAGAATCAGACAAATACTTCCTTCTTCTTGCTGTGTTATTTTCTACTGATTGTGCTTTATCTTCACTTTTATATTCACTTTGATTCTATTCTTTATATTGTAGATCTGTTCTCCAAGGACTTCCCTCCTTATAACAGTATGTATTCAAACATGGCCAGTCGAAACAGGTAAGTAAAGAATATGAGAATCTTTTTTCAATAATTATAATTTTGAACACCTATATGCACCAATTCTATTTAAATCATGAGATTAAAACATGTATGGTGTATCAGGATTCTTTGGCAAATCAATTATCGTTGCAATTATTACAAGCCAAGACAATTAAATATTGTAAATATTTTAATTTTTATGAAACATGCTCTTATCTAAAGAACGATAAGGTCGTATTATCACACAAATTAATGATGAGAAGCAACACGAACGAGGTTTTCGATAAGTATATTCTATATAATAGCATAATTAGAGGCTTATATACTCTGAATCATTATTTCACACAAATATAGTCCATATGAATTTGAGGCTAATACATATATATGCTATATCATCAAATAATCTAAGATAAAATATAGTTCATGTAATATCATAATTTGTGGTCAATATATTCCATATCTGATATGAACATATTTCTAGTAAAAGGATAATTTCAGATTTGTATTACATAAAATAGCATAGTCTGACATAAATATATTTATATAAAAGTATTATTTCCGAATATGAAAAGTCAGCACGCGTGCCTACGGGGAATATCTGCAATTTACAAGCACATTCAGAGAATTGTGGTCCTCCGCTTTCGGAGTTCTATCAGTAAGGGTGCAGTGATCTGTGACATATTGTCATGGCTGTGCATGTCTACATGTATCTGCAGCGGAACCTTGTAAAGTTTGATGATATTATACTAGATTCTAACTTGATTGAGAATTTATATTAGGTTTACACAAACCAAATATGAAGGTTTAAATGTGCAATCATATTGATCCAGAATATCATATAGCATACTTGAAAAGGGACTTTATTCTTTCAAACAAATTTCTTGTACTGGCTAAAGAACTCCTATGAGAAGTTTATCAGTTAGTCCAAAACGCCCTTAGAAACACGGAGTGCTGCTATTCGGGGAGGGACAAAGCATGATATGGATGTCTTATGTTTCTCATAACGGGATGTGTCTGAGCATTTTGACTGATAGAGTATAGTAGACATGACGCAGAAACGAGTTTTACTAAAGGTCGTTAACCCAATCGTAGACGTAACTTGCGAGTTTGCCTTTCACTAAACATCGTAACTTACGATTATGCGTAGATTTGCGTGTACACTTACGTATGCCCAGTAGCAGAAGTTACTTCGCACGTTAGCAAAATGGCGGCCGTTTTGTTGTTAGTTCAGAGACAAAATGAAGGTGCCTTGAGAAGAAAGCGTGGTTTTGAGACAGCGGCAGCCCTAGACGCATTAAATGACACACAACTTATTAGCTGATATAGGTTTCCACGCCATACCATAATATAAACGATAAAAGCTTAGACCGACAGCGAAGAGATATCAATCTATTCTCTCCCAGTTACAGGTAATATTTTTGTTTAAAAATAAAAAGCAAATACTTCGGATTCTTTCAAACGAAAACGATATCCATGCGCATCAATATTCTGTAAATTCACAGTACTTGTTTCAATGCATTCCTCAATATCAGACTGTTTGAATTTTCAGTTGCGTACATAACTACATAAATGTTATGCAATAATAGATACAATCTATCATACCCCTGTATTTTGATATGTATTCCATTGAAGGTTATTTATTTTAGGAAGAAGGGGAAAACACTGTTCAATGTAAAATAGGAAAGTAACTGGTGTCACAAAACTGGCACTAATAACAAGTATACTTTGATTTTCTAGGTAATCGCCGTATAAAGCCTATTTAACTGCATAATCACAGTTGTTTTCTATGTGTAAAACAAGTAAAAGTAATTCACATGACAATTTTCCAACGCCCATCCTTCGTCATCAATACTTTTTTTTCAATAAATATTGCAAGTTTCATCAAAATATTTGTTTCTTTTAACAAAGAACAAAATTATAAATAATGAGATTAATAATTAATTTTTCTATAGAGGTAAAGCAGTAAAACCGATTTATCAGCTTTGTAAAATACGATACAGTTAGTAAATCGATTTTATCTCCATAGAAGAATGTTACTCGTGACTATTACGTCAACAATATAATATATCTAACTGAGCTATAATATTCACATTTGTAAAACCATATGTGTTCGAATCCAAGATGAGAGCATATATATATGTAATGAATTCGTAAGGTTTCTTCATAACTGTAGTGTTTATTATATATTAAATTGTGTCTTTGGCTTTACTATTTTTATACAGGGGTACATTTCCAAGAGATACAAAGACCAAAACAGTGCCTTGTTTAACTAATTCTTTTTCTTTTTCAGCGTATCTATGCATGTGAACAGAATAGTAAAATTTCTAACATCATTTTGTTATGTAAATTCGTAAATATGTTTCGCAGAGTGGATAGAACACATTAGTATACATTACTGTTACGGTTGAAAAATATTTTTCAATGAAGTATGCTACTAAACATTATGTTTGTATTGTAGATGTCATCACATCAGTGGAGGATATCTGCCATTTAATCCTCTTCAGTGCACACTTATCACTGGGACTTGCTTCAGGTTCCATATTAAAGCATTATGTGAGAAAATTATCCCTATTACATGATGACAGAGTAACGATGCACCACAACAACAAAATTGACGGAGGAGCAGTTTCACAATCAGCACATGAAATAAGACAACAAGTTGTATCTAGAATTTAATTAAATTTGATAATGGTTGAAAGACATATCACTTTATTTGAAAAGTACTTTTTTTTTTACTATTGGCTATTCTTTCTCATGCCTTTACTTTCTTGCCCTATTTTTAGGTTCTATTATTTCCTCGATTTCACTGTCTTAAAAAAAGACATTACAAATGAAAAAAAAAAAATGAATAAATAAACAAATAAACATCTTTATTTATTCCTTATTGAAGTTCACTTAGAAATAATTTATAATTTGATAATATGTTTTAATAATAAAATTTAATACTTAAAAATTACATTTTAGTAAGAAAAAAATTACATTTTAATAAGAAAAAAGTTTCAAATGAATCCATCATTTTCAACCTTCATGTAAAAGGGAGTAAATGGGAAAGGGTTGTAGACAATTCCGCCACACACGCATATACATCGTTACATTTCGTCACATTTACCACACTTATATCCCTTTCATTTTCTGTAATGAATTTAACCATTATCAAATATTAATGGATTAATAGAATGTCATAAATTATCTTACATCTTTTATACTGAAAAACCTAATATGGTTGAATCTAATTCGCGACAGACATACAACTAGATTTTAATCTTTAACATTATATCTTGTTTTAGTTATATGCTTGATGTTATAGTTAAATGTCTTAATAAAAAGTGCTTATTAAGTGTTATTTGTTCCATTTATGAAACTAGCAATAAACTTTATAAGGATAAGTTGGATAAAAATGTTCTATTACATTTTTGTAAATCTACCCCAAGCTTTTATTACGCTGTTTGTATTATTCACCTCCACACTAGTATCTGCACCCTCATCTATGGTATACATGGCCTCAAATGAATTATTGCTTAAGAGCTGAAAATACCAAACAACATAATTAAATTTTAACATCTTTCATTGTGATATAAACTAGTCCTGAGGTTTCAGCTAAAGTGCTATTAGAATGCTGGGGTATTTTGCATTTTGTTAATATTCTAATTGAATTTTTATCAACTTTATAGAAATTGCCGCTCCTTTTGCTTCAGTATTTCTCTGATAGATATCTAAAAATACCCATTTTACGGGAAAACCGGACTAAAATTAACGCTTCCTGTACAACTTTGTTGTACAACCTTTAAACTGTGCCTTCACAATGCAAACATTAACACCATAATTTAAACTCAAGAAAATGTAGCGTTGGCACAACTTCTGACGTCACATATTACGGAGACTAACGAGTGAAGAAATCCACCGAGGTGTTTATGGATTATCGTATATACCTGTATCATGTAATTGGTTATACAGCAATGCAATTTTTTCACCGAGATGTAGACGCTCACAATGTATAGAAAAATTGTGAACATTCTTATAGCATATTAAAACATAACAAAAGCAGATAAGAACAATAATTTGATAATTCCCTGTAGAAACTTATTTGGAATGAAAACTCCGACGAAACAAATACTTTGCAGAACAGTTGACTCTTAACATATGGGTCCGTGGTTCGAATCCAGCAATAAGTTGGCCGGACTGACACTAGCAATAAATGTCTTTTTCTCCATGGTGAATTCTGCCACATAACTGAGCCAGTAACTCCTCTTTTTTCTTACATAAAATGTAACTTATAACCATATTAACGTATTATTATCTTGAAATGCTCCAAAAGCAAAATATATTTATTATACTTAAATATTATTTTTCAATATTGATGAAAATATTGTTATCTACATACTTAAATCTAACTTCCGTGGATTGAAGATGAAGACAGCTTAAGGGCCAACTACAAGTTTCTCATAAGTCTAGTTTTCAGTGCTTTTGTACTGACATGAAATATATACTTCAAATTTTCAGTCATCAATTTAAGTAAATCACTCTAAAACTAAGGAGTATCTCCCTAATGCATGCATAGATTCTTTGGTTCACTTTTCGGTCGTTTTGATTTCAACACAGCTCTTTAAATATTTATATATGTTGGGAATTCCAATCATTTGGCCACGAGCATTACTGAAGAGACATAAGTTGTCGAAATGCGCATATGTTGCACTAAATTAAAAGGTATATATGTTCTATATTTATTCTACCCTCTTTTTTGTTGAGGGACCCCTTTTATAACTGGCTCTGCGGGTCATATAAACGCTCTTCTAGGTTTCTTCCATAGTCCGCCCACATGTGGAGATGCGATCGGTTATGTAAAGTATGTAATCTAAAACACATGCTTAATATACATGCAAGACATTCATCATTGCGAATGCTGAGGGTATATCACTACAGTGATTAATTTTAAGATTTGTATAGATATTTTTGATGGTGCATTGTCTTGGTCATCTAGTGAATGGCTGCAAGATGATACTAGGTCACAGGATAATTTAAACCTCAATGAACAGGAGGGGGTAGTACCTTCCTACATATATAAGATATCTCGTTATCCAGACTTTTAAATGATATTGTGGACTGAGACCGAATCCGATCATTTTACACAGATTTGACACCTTCTATACTAGAAGGTTACCTACTTCGACTTCTCCATATATAAATACATATGGAATTTACACGATCTGACTCTTTCTACTGGGTATATGTGACGGGTGTTGCTAGCAAGCAGGAGATGCTCACTCTCCCCGGGCACCTGATCTTTCTCCATCACAGGGGGTCAAATATGCTCTTCAAGTAGACATATTTTGTTATTTTCCATTTGTTTTTCATTTTCACTGATTTTGTATGTCCTCTGGTTTTATGATTTTTGGACTTGTGCTTTGGATTTATCCATCATCTTTACATACACAGATGTGCTGCTGTAATGGTGTATACTTTTAACATCACCCAATATAAAATGTGGGTATAATTTTCCCTTTAGTTATATAACAATTGGCATCTTTCTAGTCATAAAATATATGAGTAGATAAAGCGTATGTGTATATTACAAGAGATCATTTTTGCACTAAAATCTTGACTACAAAAACTGACTGCAAGCCTATTCATGGTAAATAAAAGGAAATTTTATTTCTGGTATTATCGTTAATACGACACCTTTTATTGCATATTACACAGAAGTTTATGTAGAATACATCGGCAATATTCGTCAGTATATGAATGGGTACATTTTTATATTTCCCTCATTTTATTAATGAATAGGGCTCCAGAGACTCCGGTCGCACATCTGTACCTAAAATCATTGTTAAATCAAGTTAACCCCCCCCCCCCCCCCGCCCCCCCCCCCCATCCAGGTGATGACGACTTACTATATCTTTTTTTAAAACATAGAGTTAGAATTAAGAGGATAGTCTTAAGTTTAAAGTTAAGACCTATTCATGTAACGTGTCGTAAGTTTAGTCTTAGAATAAACTACAAGAACAGAAATGGGTCGTAAATTTTAGACTTATGACAAATATCCACCTTCCTAAACGCTTGCGTACACAAGCGTACCACAGCGAATATTTATTCCGCCATGCCCATCACCAGATGTATATCGTTTAATTTATTGGCGTCCTAGAATAGGAAAGAAGAGAAATAGAGTCGAAATTTTTTTTATTTAAATTTATACGAAATATAAGTGTCAGCCATCATTCATAGATCAAAAACTGATGTGTCACAATTAACATTATTTTCAGTTAATGAGCAACACTGATTAACAATAATGCACGATCGATGAGCGTGAGCTACGTTATAATATCTACATAGATACAGATGTCTAGAAAAAATTCTTTTTTTCTTTTTTACCGTTTTATTACAGTTCATGTGTAGAAAATTAAAATGTCATGAAATGTCTCAATGAAATGTATAATTTCAGAGGAGCTAGAAGCACCAAATAAAGTAATCATAACAATGTATAAACGTCGCAGACTACATTATATTATAAAATTATACATTATATTGTAATAATGTATAAACGTCGCAAACTACATCATTTTATAAAATTACATTTTAATATTACATCTAATTATAGTTTATCGTTTATTTTTTCAATATTGTAACTGATTAAATAATTTAATTGTTTATACAAGAAATTCACAAAGAAATAGTTATGTTGTTTATGTATGTATCGTTAAGAGAGCGCAATATTCTATTGTAATGTAAAATACGAAGGTAACTGCTGTCGCAAGACTATGGTACTAACAACAATGTAACACAATGGACATCCACAGACCTCTGAAATTCCGTGAGCGTCTCTCGTTTGGCTGGTCTCAGTAGCCGTGAATGCTCTTCAATACAGACGACACCAATATAGTTCAACACTCTATACATACATAAATGTAAACAAATACGTACAGAGTGCCACAGCCATACAAGATCAGGAAAAAGGTAAAATATCATTTAAGTCGAACCCTCCCCGGGGAACTTTTTTCACGAGCTAGAAACATATCATATGTAGGGAGATGTTTTACAGAAGTAAAGCGTTTCGATCGAGAGTGTCATGGTGGTAATGTTTGAAGTGTTTCATGTTTGTCCTCATATGTGAATGTATGACAGTCGACCTGGTGAAAGATTTTTCAATTCATCTACGTGTTTGATTATGGCAGACAGCGGAAAGCAATATCTCGCTATTAAATTTTCGACGTCGATATATTTAGGTATACTTTTGTAGTCTGTTTGTGTTCATTGTTCGGTCACGACATTCTTTCTCTTCTTATGTTTATATTGTTTGAAATTTCTATTGCTAACAAGGATCAGCCCGTCTTTCCACTTTTCCTGTCGTTGTCACCAATACCTTAACTTCAATTTAGAAAATTAGACTTGGGAATGGATCTGCTAGTCTTAAAGTTACGGCCAAATTTACACTTCAGAAAAAGCGTAAGGTGTTTTGTGAACAGCTCATTTCTCCTTAAGTCTAAGAATTCTACCTGCTTCTTTATGAAAAAAAGGACGAGACTGGAGGGAAAAGTGCAATTTTTCTGGCGTAAATTACATTGATGAGCGTAATTCACTACCCTACAAGCAACAAACACAATCGAATAATGTAACTATATAAAATTGAAACTTTATCAATAAAGACATCAGTGTACTTACTTTTTTGTAAACTGATTTCATGCAGTCTTTTTGTCTTGCTTGTGATCGTCGGTGAAAATGTCTACCTGTTGACCTTGGCAGATGACATTTCTTTTATCTGCCAACATCCCATTTCGTCCAGTTCGGGTTTTTATCTTTTTAGTCTACCTTGTTTTACTTAATAGACGACAACAAATTCGAAAGTGAAATTACACAATATTGATTTCTCTTTGTTAAGAAATTGTCCGTCTCCTTGTTAAAGCGTTTCAGTCATAGAATACGACTGACACTTCGTTCAAGCCTACGTTTACAACTGGACTTGCATCTTTTAGTGAAATGCAACTTAAGCATACATAGACTTAGTAGTAAAGTCTACGTCTACGTTTAAGTATAAGACTACGACTTTTGGGAAAACTCGCTCCATACACGTCGAGTCATAGCCGCAAGTAGTGGCCCTATATAAAGGATAGGGCCACATTTCCTAACGTCGCATAAACGTGCAATTTTGATACACGGAAAGGTTCGCATGATTCTCCGCATTTCGACATAAACTATCTTAAATATATAACAATTAAGCAAAAGACTGGCAATAATAAAGTACACCCGATCTGTCCTCTGGAGGCTCCACACAGATTTTTCTAACCTGTGTCAAATTTGCCGGTTTGTTTATACCCTTTGGAATACTAACATCGTCCTATACTTATGAATTATCATGAAGATATCCCTCTCTTGGTCGATATTTTAATCACGTACGCATGTATGAAATTTTCAGCATTAAAGTGTATCCATTTTTTATGAATCTACATATTTATTTGTATATATTTACAGGATTTGCTTTATTTTAACATACTTTACCTTTATTATGTCAGAATTGTGGATATAGAGAAGAACATTAATTACCAAACATTAAACTCAACGGATACAACACATGTACAAGGTTATTATAATCTGGTTTTTTCATTTTTATTCTTATTATTTTCACTGTTATTATTATTATTATTATTATTAGTAGTAGTAGTAGTAGTAGTAGTAGTAGTAGTTAGCCGGTATGGCCTAGTGGATAAGGTGCTCGGCTCCTGATTGATAGGTACATTGCAAAGGTCTCAATTTCTATGCAATGCACCAGGAAGATGCTGTCACCAAATACGTGAAATAATCCTGTGTCCGGCGCCATAAACTGAGAATATACTTAAGTCATAATTTCAAATTCTTGTGTTCAACAATGAATAAATAACTAGGATTTGGATTTTATTGAGCCTTATTCTATCGATAATTAGAATTAAACTAAATTAAAAAGAAATAAATGACTTAATAATTTTTTTCAGTTTATGGTGCCAGACCCTGCAGTGGCGTAAATCAATAATCCATCAATCAATATCATTATTATTTCAACATATATACAACTACTAACCACCGACAGAAAAACTTGTATTGAAAACGTTTCCTCTAAAATGTTTGGTTTTTAATATTTAGAATAATGTTCTGTCAAAATTCTACGCGTGTGTTTGTGTGAACGCGTTCTTACTATTATTTAATTTACAAATCAAATTTAAATTATATATACTAGCGCAAGCAAGAAACTTTGAAGTTAAGTAATTTCATTTATAGATTCATATACAAAATATTATTATCTCCTTTAATGCATTGATTTTCAATTCAAACATGAGATCACGGATTATATTCATTATGGTTGATACGAACAGCCACTGTATAATAAGGGGAATGCAAAAACTTTTTAATAGGTTGTATGACCGTAATTTGCTTCGATGCATTCTTCACCCTTAGGACGCATTGAACAAATCAGGTTATGCACAAATGCCGGAGGAATGTTTCGCATTATGCGCAATAAAGAACGACTTAAAGTATTCAACGTAGCAGGAGGTTTAGCTCTTGATAAAGACGTCGTGCCATTTCATCCCTAACATTTTCTATTGGTTATAAATCCGGTGACAGGGCATTGTAGGACATTCACGTTTTCCTATTGTTGATAGTGAAAACGCTTGGTGTGTGCAGTCGTGTGTTTTCCTGCTGCAGAATGTCGTTACGCTGATGGTTGTGAATAATGGAAGTTCGCCCGTTACACAACCCTCTAATATCACTAAAGGGGTTCTTACACTTACTGAAATTCAATCCCAGACCATAGCGCTCCCTTCGTTAAACTGGCGGCGCTGAATGACACAGGCATCAAATGTAAAGTTCTCTGGTACAACGGTAAGCTCTAACACAATCGTTACTGCTTTCGAGATGAAATCTCGACTCGTCCGTAAATTGAATTTCCACACAATCTGTTATTGAAACCACAATGCCTCCAACATCAAGCTAACCTCTGAACAGATCCGCTTTGCTTATATTGTCTTCATAAAGCGTCTACAGTGTTAATATGTACTCCAAACTACTTTTAGATAAAGGACGTAAACGATAATTTTAATTATCTGACGCATCTCTGAAACAAAACGTGATTCCAAAAACCAATGTTTTTCTGTTTCAATACATTGAATACTGTCAATGAATGCAAGAAGTTCTCATCGTCTAGAAGCCACGTGTTGTGTAGCCGCGAAACACCGTAGTATATATATATATATATATATATATATATATATATATATATATATATATATATATATATATATATATATATATATATATGTCAGTCAGAGAGAAATTGTTGTGCAAAAATATACTAATATTTTAACTAAAAATGAGATAGATTATTTGACAGTCTTCCAATCAAAGACTAGTAATTTTTACTGATTACCAAAAATACACAAATCAAATCAAATAAAACATGCAATATACCAACAACAGTCTGATTATACTGAAATAATTAACCCTTCCGATTTAAAATGCAGACCTATAATTGATGGACCATCCTGCCCTACTCATAGACTGAGCAATTTAATAGATATATTATTACAACCAATTTTAAAGGGAATAAAAAGCTACGTAAGAGACGACATAAACTTCCTTAATAAGATTCCATCAACAGTTGATCCCAATACCTCATTAACAACTTTTAATACAAGTCTTTATTCAAATATACCACACGAATTCGGTAAAGAAGCAATTACCTATTGGATAAAATTACATCTAAAATTGTTACACCAACGCTTTAACGAAAAATTTATCATAGAATCCATAAACTTAATTATTAACAATAATACATTCCAATTCAATAATAAGCAATATAAACAAATCTTAGGTACTGCCATGGGAACTAAAACGTAGCTAAATCATTGTAAACATTGTGGAGGCGGTATAATATTTTGGAACAAATCATGGGGTAAAATAGAAGATTTACATAATATATTACAAGACTTATATCCTTATATAAAATTCACAATGGAAACAAACGTTAAAGAATTACCCTTTTTAGATATAATGATTAAAAAATGGTAATAAAATTATCACAGATATTTATTGCAAACCAACTGATACGCAACAATATTTACACTTTAAGAGTCATCATCCTAAATCTTGTATAATATCAATACACTCTTGCAAGGCGTATATGCACAAATATTAAACCGTCTGAATTAAGATCAACTAGATTGAAAGAATTACGAAGTTCTCTAACACATCGCAGATATCCCATAACATTAATAAGTAAGGGATTCGAGATGGCCGAAGCCATACCGATATCAATTCTACGACAACTCACTAAAATGAAAGACACTAAAAATTCATTAGCATTTGTTTCAACATGAAAAAAGGAAATCCAAAAATCTTTAGTTAAGAATTTAAACATTTAGAATATTTAAGAACAGACGAAAAGATGAACAGAATTCTAAATAAGATACAAATTATCGAAAGCAAGAGACAACCAAAAATTCTAAGACAATTAATTACATCTGCGAAAACAAATTTTAATACTGAGGAATTGGAAAACGTGGGTGTAACAAAATGTAAGAATAAAAAATGTAAGGTATGTGATATAATTATGAAAGGAATGTGTATAATTTAAAACATGGCAGCATTCATTTCCTAGTAAAACAGAAATTAATTTGTAATTCTAAAAATGTAATATATTTCATATCATGTGACAAATGTAAAGAAGAATATATTGGGTCAACATAATGTTTAAACCACAGAGTAGCTTTACATAAAAGCAATATAAAACACTCACAAAACCGAGTGTTATTTGTGAGCTAATACCTTCACCACTGTAGTAATGGCAAATTTAAGGTTATGTCTACAAACCAAACAGACAACTATTCAATCATTACGATCAAAGAGCAAGATTTCATCAATATATACAAACCTTCACTTAACAAAACAGCATCATCCCAGGTAGTGGAATGAGAGATTATATCAGATACTTTTGTTAAAATACTTACTATATACTTTATCTGATAATTTTGACCTGTGTAATAAACCTGTCAATGAAATATATGATCTACATATATATGATATGCCTTAAGAGTGGAATAATCCCGTAAGGATTTAAGAACATATTTGATGTATTGTTCTACTAAAAGAGACAGATACATGGACGAAAAACACTATTTATATATTAAATTTTGTTTCATACAGATACAGAAGCAGGGGAAAATGTAAGAGAAATTTAGCACTATTGCAATTAATGCTTGATGCTTAATTTCATAACCTTGCATCAAAGAAATGTGTATATACCTTCCTATTTATGCCAGTATGTAAATACATTTCTAACTTAGAGAAAATATGTTGCAAAGTTTTACACCTTTTGCTTTAATTGCTTTAACTGCTTTTGCTTGTATTAAGTTAAGTTGGAATAGCAATCGATTTAGTTTCAATGTCGAACTAATATTACGGCAAAATTTGCTGAATTTTATTTTGGTTCATCATAGATAGACTATTGAAAAGTATTTCTTTTTGCTTCTTTTCGTGTTATTATTTCAAGTTATCAGATATCCTTTTGAAAACAATTTAGATAATAAGGAGGGAAAAAGTTTTCAAAGCCTCAAAGACAACGAGTCAATCGTCATTAAAAAGGCTGACAAAGGATCTACTGTCGTTGTTATGAACAGGTCCGATTTCGTAAAAGAAACTAACAAACAGCTTTCTTGCCCTTCTTTCTACACCAAACTCGATACTGACCCCACTTCCGAATTTGCTAAGACTATCGTAGTAGATTTAGTAAAGATGTGTGATGCAGGTGAGATTGACGAAGACACATTAGACTACCTCTGCCCTGGAAACTGTAGACCAGGTCAGTTTTATTTGCTTCCCAAAATTCACAAAAAGGGCATCCCTGGCCGTCCCATCGTCAGTGCTATTGGTCATCCCACTGAGAAAATATCACAATTCCTAGAATACAATCTGCGTCCACACAACATTAATAAAACACCTAGTAGTAATTTACCACACGGCACCCTCCTTGTAACCATGGATGTCACCTCTCTATATACCAATATCCCTCACTACGAAGGGATAGAAGCTTGCAGAAAAGTGTAGGATTCGAGGCAAATCAAAAAGCCCTACACCAAGTCTTCGGTAAATCTCCTTGAACACACACTCAAACTTTACAATTTCATGTTCAACGGTGAACATTACCTCCAAATCAATCCTATATCCATGGGAACCAAGATGGCGCCCTCATATGCCAACATCTTCATGGGTGAGTTAAAAAAAAAGCCTTCTCGACCAGGCCCCAGTCAAGCCTATGAGTTTGCTTCGTCTTATTGATGACATTGAAATGAAATGGACAGCTGGTATAGAGCATCTGGATGAATTCATTATTTTGTCCAACAAGATTCATCCTTCCATAAAGTTCACGGTTGATATTTCTGACACCACTAATGCCTTTTTGGATACTAGATCCACCCTCCTGAACGGAAAGATAACCTTTGATCTTTACACTAAGCCCACCGATTCTCACCTCTATCTGAGGCCCGATAGGTGTCATCCTCCCCATGTCTTCAAAGGCATCCCGAAAAATCTACCCATCAGAGTACGGCGAATATGCTCGACTGATGACTTGTATTGCACCAGGAGCTCGGAGCTCAAACAGAGACTTTGCCCCAGAGGCTACAATAGGGACTCTGTTCAAGTCCATTGGTAGAACAAATTTGCTCGAATACAAGATCAATGACGCTGCACCGAGAATACCATTGGTCACCACCTTCCAACCATCTCTACTAGGCCTATCCTCCATTCTACATAAGCACTTCCCTACTCCACAAATCCAAGCGTATGGCTAAGGTCATTCCGTCGCCCCCATGGTCGCCTACAGAAAGCCAAAAAGCATTAAAGGTCATATAGTCAGATCTAGGCTTGACAATCCACTACCTGTTAGTACATTCACAACCTGCAAAAACAAACGCTGCAAACTTTGTCCCCAGTCACAAACCACCTCTACCTTCAGAAGCTCCATCACAGGACACGAGTGCAAAATTTTGGAAAAGCTCTCTTGCAAATCCAATAATGTGGCGTAGTTAATAACATGCAGTGTGTATAAGAATAAATATAGAACATATATACCTTTTAATTTTGTGCACCATATGCGCATTTCGATAATTTATGTCTCTTCAGTAATGCTCGTGGCCAAATGATTGAAATTCTCAACAGTGTTTAAGCCAAAAGTGACCGAAATGTGAACCAAAGTACCTATCTAAGGACAGAGCTATGCATGAGGGAGATACTCCTTAGTTTTAAGTGATTTATTTAATTTGATGACTGAAAATTTGAAGTATATATTTCATGTCAGTACAAAAGCACTGAAAACTAGACTTATGATGCCCTCGGGAACTATCAGTCCACCAGCAGTGATACCGGCCTAGTGGTTATAATAAATATAGAACATATATACCTTTTAATTTTGTGCACCATATGCGCATTTCGACAATTTATGTCTCTTAAACAATATGTCGGGGAAACAGAGGATGCGCTCAACATGTGAGTAAATAACCACAGTTCGTCCATCACCACGAAAAATGCATTTGCCTGTGGGTAAGCATTTTAACAAGGCTGACCACTGTTGGGAGGATATGATGTTTGTGGCCATAGACCATAACATTATGTGGACGACAGAAAAAAGAGTTTCCAAAGAAAACTTTTGGCAACTAACGATTAAGACAGTAGAACCTAATGGTCTTAACAAACTGATGAATGTCTACCAAATGAACAAAAATATTAAACACCTCTTGTTGACTTTATGCTTACACCCCTTCTTTTTTATTATTATTGTTATTTTTTAAATCTATTTATTTATTTCTCTGTGTTTCCTCATTCTTTTTATACTTTCTCATTATACTTTCGACTCTCAGTATTCTCTTACTTCACTTAGTCAAATTACAACATGAATGGGTCAAGGCAAACCGCAACACTAGGTGTCGCCCTATTCTCCTATCACCACGATATCGGAATAAGGCCAGGTTATTTACATTTGGACAGCGAACTACTTACAAAATGTAGCTGACGCCCAATATCACCGCATATTTAGACTAGTGCTTTGTATATAACTTTCTTTTTTTCATATTTCTATTTATGTAGTTTTTGTATTGTTTTGTCCTCGAAAATTTGACCATATTTTGTTTTAAGTTAGTGTCGTTTGTCGCTTTCTTGTGCTTAGGAAATGCATTTTTGTTATTTTAGTCTGAAATACTTACTAGCTGTGGTTCAAATAGATCAGTTTGTATAGCATGCTCATAGTTGGCGGAATCTGCATGGTTTGAATTCCTATGCCATTACTGTACTTTGTAAAAACTGAATGCTCAACCATCTGTATTCCGTTGGTAGTATTTTTATTCATATCACGACGAAAGAAGGACTTGGAAATGCAAGGTTTAAATGAAACCTCATTAACTGGATTATTACTATATCATGGAGACATCTGGAAATGTGAAAACGTTTCGAGTTGTGAATAGAGTACATAAGGTCCCTCTCGTAACAATCTGAAAAGAAATCTGCTATAAGTGAACCATGTAAGCGCCCATCAAGTTATTTTAAAATCTGGGATATGAGTAACCTTATCTGAAATCTCATTATGAATTTTATAGGTGGGCATAAGAAGTGAAGCTCAACTCATAAAAGAAATAAAGAAAAACAAAGACGGAATTTTGCACCTAAAGGTAGAGAGGAAAGCATATGACCATCACTATGTGATATATGACACCTGTTTTGAGGATGGCAACAACAAATTGATGGGAGTACATGTAGCAGAGTATAGCGTGAACTTTATAGGTACTGGTTTTGGAGAAGTGACAACGAAGTATTATGAAGTAAATGATGCAGATGAAAACAGAGAGGATGGTCCAAAAGAGGAGGATGGAGTAGACAACATAAAATCTCTTTTTAACAATCAAAGTGTATATGTATGCACAATAGTAAAAATTGTCAAAGACCAAAAAGCCCGAAAACAAATTCTCTTACGAATCATAGAAAGGAAAGGTTTCCGGCTATATAGTGCAGAAGACAATAATTGTGAACATTTTGCTAGGTATGCTATGTACGGAGAGAATAACACTGAAATAGATCAATCTTTCAGCTGCGGAAAGGCATGTGCTGATATGTTTTTACTATGCGGAAAATCGATTGGTTTATTTCTCAGTTTACTAATTGCTGTGATTGGTGCTGCTGTCGGCACGTATATTCGCCGTGCATATCTGGAAGTGGTGATTGCTGCTTTTGTATTGAAAATAGAGGGCTCAAGTAATTATACTAATGCATGTGAGGGCTTGGGTAAAAACATTATAACAGCAGCTCAAAATCATTTAGAATCCGAAGAACACCTCCATATATACGACAACAATCCACAGGCTATCGCGATAATTGAGAATGTCAAAAATGAAATGCTTAATATCGATCAGATTTGTAAAATTGCTAGAAATCTGGGATGTAAAGTTCTTTTGGTATGCACTGCTTCGTCCTCTCTAGCCTGGTTTCTCTTGCAGTCTACATATATAGCTATATATATGAAATATATGTTACTTCCCCTCAGAAGAGCCAATCAAAATAAGCTATTTTGTAAATTCCTATCATATGAAATTATCAGTGGAGTCGTTTCTGTAGTATGTACAGGTCTTGCCGGATATGAAGCGCAGAAGAATTTTCTTCGTCCTGCAAGCAAATTTTTCCTCCTTACTTCAGGAGTTTACATTGTTTCTCGCATTGTTTGTGGATTGGTCATTAGTTTCAGTAGTCGTTGTATGTGTATTGGATTGGATTGTCAAATATGTTGTTCCACGAAATGTGAGAAATGTTGTTTAAAATACTGGTGTAATGTAAAACGCTGCAACAAAGCTCTGCCAAGTGTAGCCACTATTTGTATTTTGCTATTTATTGTCGGTTTAGTATCTTTGAACTTGTTATATTATAAAAATTCTCTTCAAATATATTAAGGCTATTGTATAGGGCAGACATGGTACATCTGATAAGTATTTTATTGCAAAACAGGTGATCAAGGGTGGGGGATCTCCAATTTTACCACCATATTTACTTTGTAATTTCCTTCTAGCTTGCTGCGATCCAGTTGCCTTTTGTGTCATTTAGTGAGGTGATTAAAAAAAAATAGACAATAAGAATCGATACAATTTGTAAATATGCAGAATCAACAAAAATTAAAATGTAATTGTTTTTACCGAATAAAAAGATAACGGGACTAATGCCATATTTATGACTGGTTCATGTACATTTTTAATTAATATTTTTATGATAATGATAATATTAATAATAATAATGACGATGACGATGATGATCATGAAATAATAATAATAAGAATGATGTTGATGATGATAATGACGATGATGATACTAAGAATAATAATAGTAATTTTTATTTATTTCTTAGAATACTAGTAGGCTAAATAATAAATGTATTGTTTCTGTTTCGCATACCTTTTGTCCAAAACTCAATAAAAGAATGAAAAAGACAGGTTTACAGGCATTTCCTGCGATGATACTAGATGAATAAACGCACAATTGCAGTATGTAGTGTCGATTATCATATTTCAGTATTTTATAACATTAACTCATCGTAAAATGCTTATATGAACTCTGACATGATGTTTATCAGTTATTACATTATTTCTATCTCTTAATTTTCATTAATCTCCAGTTTGTAAATTTCTGTATTGTAAATTGTTTTCATGCTGTATTTCTTTGAATTATTCCTGTGATCGCACGGTATCATATAACAGATACATGTAACATATCATTATATTGTTGTTTCCATATAGTACTAGTGTTTTATTTCCTGTCATTCTATAGTCATTTTAGAAGCGCTACATGTGTATCTTCATCGGTTTACCATTATACAACTGTTCATTTAATTAGCTAATGTGTCATCAATTTGTATTGGTCAGCACAATGAGGTTTACTCTAAACGTCCGTGTTTCAATGTTAATCTGCCTGGACTAGACAAACGCTGCAATTGCGCTGTAACCTTTATACCTTTCTCTATAGATATTTCTTTTCCAACATTAAACTAAAACCTTTTCTACGTTATATGTTAACTTTAATGAAATCGTATATATTTGTATATAATTCTGCAATTGTTCTATTCACAATAAATGTTTGCCCTTATGCGAGTCTTATTAGTTTTTCCTCTTGACACAGGAATCTTGAATTGAAATAAGGGTCTTTGTAGGATTGAAGATTAGACGCTCCTGTTACAAAGTGCTGCTTTATCGGTATCCAAGTAATTCCGTTTCAAGGACAGACACATAGCTTATATGGAGGCACACCACATTATATCTGTTGATTACACTATAATTCGTGAATACCTTATACAGTTAGGTGCAGTCCTAACCTTACATAAAGTGCACTTCAAGTTAACTTTATGACTGCTTTTCAAGTTTACTTGGCGACAACAGAGTAAACTTGGAATCAAGTTTAGTAGTAAACTTGATTCCAAGTTTAGTACTAAACTTGATTGGAAGTGCACTTCCAGATTAGTTTACTTTCTATATATGTATATACCGATTCATTTCACTTGATGTAACCGGACAGAACACACGCCTTTATATAATCGAGTTGTTTATCTTAATAAAACATTTGACATGGAAACACATATCGGAAAAACGTCTCGGATATCAATGTATATAAGGGAAAGGACCATTTCATTACGTGGAAGTGGCCATGCAATAGTTGAGATTCGACGTATCTTAATGGAAACTGAAAGTATACAAGTTTCACGACGAGCGATAAGTGCTTTAAACGTTATGTTACCGGTTCGATTATAGACACACATAGAATTCAAGGTAAGAAGAGATTATTATCCCAGGACGCCACTTAACAATTACCCTCTTTGCCACGAAACCGAAAATAGAAGACAGTGTAGTTTTCGTTATGGAATGCCCCATTGATGGCAACATCTATACACCCTGTCGAAGTGAAACCACAAAATGCCAAAATAACGAGGAAATATCGTATAACAAAACATAACAACAATAATTCATCACAAGAAGAAAATGTAGATACAGTTTGAAGTATCGAAACTTCCGATAAAATACCATACGAATGTTCAACATGAAATCAATAATGTAAAATTGTTAATTGTTTAAAAAATATCTACTATATTTTTCTAATAAAACAATTTATATATATCTAAAATATGCAATTGTACATAATAAGACAATTATTTCTATCATGTTATACGAAACTGGATAATTGTAATACATAAACGTGAAAAGTAAACTTGTGTCACGTGATAGCAAACTTGAAGACGGAATTACTTTAAAGTAAACTTGATATCAAGTGCACTTGACTAAACTTTATGACTGGTTTTCAGGACGAAAAACTAAACTTGAAGTGCACTTGAATGTAAGGTTAGGATTGCACCCAAATGTAGTGTAAAAAATATATCTAAATAACTGATAATTCTCTGTCAAAGAGTTTGCGGCTGTCACAAGAAAACATTACAATTTTTCGTGTAAAAGTACTAACTATATGGCCACTGCTCGTAGATTATTGAGTTCCAGCGAATTAAATGCATTTATTCGGACTCTTTACAGCACATCTCTCCCCATAGTCGAGGATCGATAAATTTAAATTTCCGTCATAGACATAATACAGTGAAAAATATTTGTATATATATACATATTATGTTATATCAAGTATAGTCAAAAAGTTAAGATGGTTGGCTTGTATAGTCAGGTCTAAACATATCGGTTTACATTCTTGAAAGGGGGATCTGAAATTGCACTAGATCCCTATATCGACCATAGAACATTCAAGGTGACAATTTCAAAAGTTCTTCAATACATCCTATGAGAGTTGTTTAGTGCCAAGGGGCCCCGCAAAAGTTTGGTATTATAGAAGAAAAAATAGGAGTTACTGGAACAGTTATGTGGCAGAAGTCACCATAGAGCCATACAATACATGAATATAAATAATATACTAGAACATATATCACATTACAAAAATATTTGATTGTAGTGCAATTACGATACCGACTTAGGACGGTCATTTAATTTGACAAAAACCAAACAAATGGTGTGGTTAACCGGTTTACGGGACCACCTTCCCACTCACCGTAACAGCAGAACAATCAAAGGACGTACATTTAAAAATTTATTTATAATCCTCCATGTAAAGAACAAGGGTCAACAGGTATCGCATATTGAGAGGTCATAAAAATATAAACACGTAAGGTATTGTAAAATACATAATGGTATAAAAATATATGCGACATCAACATGATAAACCGTGCTCTGCCAGTCTAAAAGCGAGCTAAGACCCTAGATCTATAGGAGTCCCGACTAACAGTCAGAGGGGACGAGGTTCAGGACCATGTCTCCTCTTTAAGAGGTTTGGACAAGGCCCGTCATATAGTCCCCACCGCCCTGTTAGTCAGCGTGCAACGTTCAAGTAAAAGTCTGCATAAGGCTGTAGAGGGGCCAAATACAAGACCTATAGTCTTTTTGATGATCTCAATATCATATTGTCTATTTATAAGACGTTTGATTATTTTATTACATGATAATATAACGTTATAGACCAATCCCTCTATAAGGTAATTTGAACTCAAATTATATTTTGTTTCACGACTATACATATTTTTGTAAAGCCGCCTTATAAGAGATAATGGGGTCATATTTTGCAGTTTTGTTTCAAATGACTTGTATATTTATATATTTATTATTTGATTTATGTGGTAACAGTAATGGTCTTCTAAACGTAAAACAAAAGGCAATTGAAATGACTAAATGAATCTGCAGACAGCTTCACTAAGTGAGTGCGCCCGGTTGAAAACTAAGATATTAATTCACATTTTAATTTTTGTTTTAGTTTCAGTGGGCATTATAATTAAATAGCGGGCAAGATTGGTATGAAAATTTCAAACATAAATGAAATATATAAATACATGTAGTAGAAGCTATTTATGACCCTAGGTTTATCTAACTCAAAGTCCAGGTCAAAAAGGTCCTGGTTAATTACTTCATTGATTAGAAAACAGTGCGAGTATTATAGATTGCATAAATACTAGTCCAAATCTGATTGCATGATTGCAAACGCAAATACCGGAATGCAACAGCTGATTGTATAATGCTCATGATGTCTTTTAGTATCTTGTTTGTTGGAAAGATTCGTTTTACGTTATAAAAATACTATTACACTTGTATAATGACGGGTATCAGTTTGGTGCAATGAATTTTGAAATTGATCACAGCAATGTACTTTCCCAAAACAGTAAGGATCTTTAGCGTACCATGTCAACAGTTAGGCGAGACAGCAGTTTGCCTGCTCAATCAGAATGATTATTATTATATGTGAAGAACGATCTCATTACCAACTTTCCCTTGAGAGCCAAACACCCATTAAAGTACAGAGTTATGCATGAAGGAGATACTCCTAATCTTAAGACTAATTTTCACACTTCCACAGTAAATGCGAAGGATTTTTCTGATCAGTGCAAAGGAACTAAACACTGGACTGAAGACAACCCCGGCATATGTCAAACGGTTCAAATGTCTGTATATAACGACATTGAGCGATTCAGGAAGTAAATATATGCTGATTCACACTGCTGAGACCTGCATGTATGTGGCGATACGTTACCGCAGTTGCACTTCCATCAAAAGAGAGGAGCTTACAGAAGATGAGAAAAAGCAAAAAGCAAAGGAATATGAGAATGAAAACCGGAAACGAAATTTTCAGGAATCATGGGGTAACGCTCATCCTTGGTTGACATGTAAAATGATTGGTTCATGTACTTTCTATCGTGCATATAGCAATCAACGTTAATTTAGATATATTTAGATTATTTAATAAGATTTAGAGACTTAAGCTTGTGTCACTGTTAAGTGGTATAAATGTCTCCTCCATAATGTGTGACAGTTGCACAGATTCTTGAAGAACAAATTATGTATATTCGTGCATGTAAGGAAGGGGAGATCATCACAACTATCCTTACTATAGGGATTTTCCAGTGCATTACAACGGCCTTGGATGGTATTGGGTTGACAGATTGGCAAAAGAAAATAGTTGAATTAGGAAGTAATGTGGCATGTTTCAAGATCGAGAAAAGGCGAGGAGTAGTGGCAAAGCTAATGGAAGTCAAATCAACATTACAGGGATTTCATTATTTCTTTCAAAGTGTAGAGTTGAAGAAGGCATCATATCATACACGTATGTGTACCCTCCTCACTTGTCTGTACTTGTTTTATCCAAACAGTGCATTGAACCATGAATCGTAGAAGACCATTTGATGCTTTTCGAATGCAACACATACTTTTGGGACTCGATGCTTGCCACATAGCCATAGAGCGTTGGGCAACTATTTCTACAGCTATTCTTCAATCTAGTCATTTAAGAACAGGTATGTATATGCTCAAATTAAAAAAATGTTAGACATGATTGTGTTTTATCTAACTAGACTATTTCTTTACAAGATTAGTTGAGATTAATAATTTACATCTACATTTATATTTTTGTTTATAACTTACATTGATTAATATCAAGATTATGCATATGATTTATGAATTCAAAACACTTAAATCCTGAGCACCTGATATTAACCCTGGTTTTTAATTTATATGAGTTCATGTTGTCCCTTTTGATTTTTTTCTTGACTATGCTTTCTTCGTCAATTGGAATTTGATTTTTATGATTGATTATTTGATATCTTCTGGCTCCTAGAACTACTGTGTACATGTAATGATGTTGCTCAGACTCTGAAATTATATATTAAATATAAAATATCTATTTTCAAAACAACTTCTGCCAATTTTCATGAACCTTAACGGGAAAACTTACCGTACGGTTGAAGTCACGTGACTACGCTGGGGGCGTAGTTGTATATGGTGCACAAAATTCAAAGGTATATATGTTCTATATGTATTATAACCATTAGGCCGGTGTCACTGCTGGTGGACTGATAGTTCCCGAGGGCATCATAAATCTAGTTTTCAGTGCTTTTGTACAGACATGAAATATATACTTCAAATTGTCAATCCTCAAATTAAGTAAATCACCCTAAAACTAAGGAGTATCTCCCTCATGCATAGCTCTGTCCTAAGATAGATTCTTTGGTTCACTTTTCGGTCATTTTAGCTTCAACACTGCTCTTCATATTTTTATATATTTTGAGAATTCCAATCATTCGGCTACGAGCATCACTGAAGAGACATAACTTGTCGAAATGCGCATATGGTGCACTAAATTAAAATGTATATATGTTCTATATGTATTAATTGGTCGCCGAAATCACTTCTTGTCTCAAGCTCGGGGTATTGCCTTAGAGGCGCTTGGTAATAGGGGTATTGGGTATGCCTGAAGATGCATGGTAATCGGAAGGTGTGAACATGCTACAGTTTAGTGTATACAATGTCTATGACTTGAATTGGTAATAGAAAAGACATTCTTTAGTAGATTCAAGTAGTGTTTTATTTTTTCATTTTGATTGCTTTTATTACTTTTTATGGGGTGGATGTTTGATGTATTTGTTTGTTTTTATCTGTATTCAGAAAATTTATTTTGAAAGAATTTGAGGACAAAAGCCAATAATTCTCCCGTACTTTACGAATTACACAGTTGGGCATCCTCCCAATATCAATGGGACTGCCGTACAAATCTGTTTCGCCTTCTGTCCAGACTGACCTGAGTCTTTCTATTTAAATATCGGGAATCATCCCTCATACCAAGACCGCATAGCTTTGTCCAGAACTTCTTGTTTAGGACCTTACTCTTTCTATGATTACGATGGTGAGGAGAGATACCTGATTCTGGTATAACGCAGGGTGACGAAAAGCAATCTGTGAATTCGTGTTCCCCTTCAAGTCGTGGAATGATGTCGCATGGTTGGCCATAAGTACCCTGGTCATCCGCTTTTGTGGTCAGCGTGATGAATCGATACGTGAATGGCAGCTTCAAATCATTGCTATCCCCTAGATGCACAAGTAAGATGTGGGGCTTACACCTTCCTCTTTAATTTGAACATTCATTGAATTTGACTATTGCTACAATAAAAATGCACATACAACATAATTTTTTTCTGTTTCATTGTGATAGTCAGATTAGTTCATGAACTGCATGTAAAATTTCACTTGTATATATGCAGTATATAACAGGTCAAAACATGGATTTTCCTCGACCCTTGCATGGATATACTTTATGGACAAAATGTACATATAATGTATTATCGCTGGATTTTTATACTGCATGCAGGATGGAGTTAAAGGTAATTAGTTATATTTTATGTATTAAAACTTTTATTCAGATTAAGTCAGTTGAAATTGGTAATTCCAAATTGTTGACTGTCACACTTCGGAGATAATTAAATGCAGACATTCATAGACCACTTCCAGCCCAATCGTCTTGCTGCAGCAATCAAAACAGATGAAATTCTAGCTGAGTTGGACGAACTGATAATTAAGTTAGTTTGTCTCATGCAGTAATTCATATCAGAGTAAATGTACATGAGCTAAAGATCTATTTGATTCACTGTTTGAAGTTTTCAGACCACTTAAATATGCAGAGTGTAATTTTTCATATTTAAACTCATTATTCCATTTACATTTCAGTCACAAAGATGTTGCTATATTGGAAGACAATTTATAACTCCAACAGAAACTCTGCCCTCACACACTACCATCATATTCTGCTAAGGCAGGAGGGGGTTTTTGTGAGATGAAATTAGAGAATGGAGAGCATGACTTCGACCATGCATACTATCTGATTTACTCATTCTCATGTTCCACACTGAATATATTGAAGACTTTAATCCAACTGAACCCATCCATTAGTGGAATAGGAGTATCTCAAGATCCCGTCGTTTAACTATACAACATTCCATAATGTTTTATTTTGATATATTTTAGGTTTTGTCAGATAGAGCAGAAAACCAACCGTTTTGGTGGAGGGCTATGTTTATATTTCACGTGTATGGTGACTGCATCTGCCAGTAGCGGAGCATACACATTTTGACATTTGCAACGAACCCACCCCAAGCAGTGAGGGCTCTTTAACGTGGCATGCATACCATGACACGGGACCTCGGTTTTTTACCATCTCATCCGAAAGACAGGACACCAGCATGACCAGAGTGGGACTCGAACTCCGGCCTCCCGATCAGGAGGCGAGCGTTATACGACTTCATGTCTATTGAAAAAGTAACCCACGTTTTAATTACATTTGCTCACAGAAATATTTATTATCATTGGAAAGACGATGTTATAAATTTTAGTCATATAACTGTACATGTGTTTGGGGAAAACGTAAAGAAAACCTTTAAAAAGTCATTTTTAATACAATGAGCCGAATTACAAGCTAAGATCCCAGCGATGAAGGGGAATCTGTGTGTTGCATGTACTTCTAAAATTATTATGAAAATTTATCTCTTATTTCAACTATCCAATGTGTACATACACGTTTTATTTAACGTAATCAATAAAGCGATTTAGAAGGTCAATAGCAGTGTGATAATATGTATTTAAGTATTTTAAAATCCATTTCAAATGAGAAATTAATATTTTCAAAACATCATGTAATTTGCGTTGTTCTGACTATGTGTCATATGCTACTGACCGAAAGCACATACAGACAAACGAACCGACCATACGCTCTTTGTAAAAACATTTATCAGAGACACACATAAAAGAGAAAGTGGTAGAGAGAAAAAGAAAATGTTTAAAAATCATGCAGTCGCTTAACTAATTATAATAATTCAAATTATGTTAAAAACATTGGTAGCCTCGGCTATTAAGCAAAGGGGTCATCTCAAAATGATATTTTTAGTCAAAATTGTTGTTACCTCTGGTGCATTGGCGTGCTATGTTCTTGACTCAAGTGATACCTTCAAGGTCACAGTGAACTAATTATCAAAATCATATGCCTGTCCATAACACCATAGTTTTGAAGTGGATATGCTTCAAAATGGCTCAATAGTTGCCCATGTCACAAAATTAGTGTTATTAACTTAAACCGACGTCAAATATTAGTTTAAAGGTTTCAGTTACCTTTTGTCGTCTCGTCGTTTCTGAATAGACAGGTATGATATTGATTTGACTGGATGTCAAAATATGCTAGCATGATAATTTACTGTTTATTTTACATATGCAAATTTAATAGATTTCTTGTCTTCCGGTAGGAAAAGTGAAGTGACGTCAGCTAACATTAACTACTGACTTTATTTTGAGTTCAGTTAATATACTCAATATTCATAAATAACCTCATTTGAGTGCATTGGACGCTGAAATACATTATTCAATATATTTCGTTTAACGAAAATTCGAATCTGAAATCAAAATTTTCATCATTTGCGATTATGCTCTGCATAAAACTGAACTATGATGTAAAAAGCATACATGCCAAGTATTCATTTATCTATTTATTAACAGATTTAGAGGGGCTGGGGTTGCAACTCCTTTCTTTGGCCGGAAAATTTTACCAAAAAGATCATTTTCGACTTTTCGGACTGAATAGTATAAAATATTAGCCATGGCAGGCTGCAACCACCACTTTCAAAGTTTGTTAGATCCCCCTATGCTGTTTATGTATTTCCATTTACGGATGTCATTTGCTTTCATTTATGTCTGGGAATCGTTAAAAATATCCAATAGATAGGCAACAAATCTTGTGTTGGAAGGGGATTGGCCTGACCATTGGTAGTATGCAACTTTAATAATCATCCCCATGGGCACAGTATATATATATATATAGATATATATATATATATATATATATATATATATATATATATATATATATATATATATATATATATATATATATAGATAGATAGATATATATATATATCCAGAAATGAGTTTTTGACATGCACAGTGTAATATATTTATAAATTTATATCGAAATGGTAAACATATAAATTATAATAAAGTTCCGTTATGATAGATAACGTCGCACAGTTAATATTTAGTTCTTCCTAACGTTTTCATCCATCTTACTGGACTCTTCCAATAACGTTAACAACAGTCGCTACTCCCTGAAGAGTCCAGTAAGATGGATGAATCTTTATATTTCTATTTGTATAAGTGTATGCTTTCTTTAGAAAAAAAAAAATTATGCTTGTTGAAATATTGGAAGAAGCATGATTAGTACAATCACATGCTTTACATTCTCCTGTCAGAGTCAATCCGATATTCATGTGATGCCAAAACACCTGGTAGGCGTTTCATCAATAATTGTAAATTTACGAAAACTTAAAGTTACGTCAGTTGCGTATGTCAAGTTACGTATAAATTTAGTTGCTCGTATTTTGCTTTTCATCATCAAACAACGTAAGTGTCTACGTGTGTAACGATCTGAAAAGCGAATCTACTAAAAATTTACGTCCTTAGTATCGACAACTACGCATGAGGGATAGATACTTTCGTTTTCGAAATATCGTCTGTTTGTAAACAATAATCCATAATCATGTCTGAAAAGAAGCATAGAAAACCAAATTGGCGAGGTGAAGAAATGCAGGTGCTGGCCACAGAAATAAAAAAACAGACTGGAAATTTTATTTGGAAAGTTTAACGCGAGTTTAACATTTGAAAGAAAGAAGGAAGAGTGGGATGAAATAGTACGAAGGTATACAACTTATTAATTATTAAATTATAATCCATAATCATGTCTGAAAAGAAGCATAGAAAACCAAATCGGCGAGGTGAAGAAATGCAGGTGCTGGCCACAGAAATAAAAAAACAGACAGGAAATTTTATTTGGAAAGTTTAACGCGAGTTTAACATTTGAGAGAAAGAAGGAAGAGGTGGATGAAATAGTACGAAGGTATACAACTTATTAATTATCAAATTATTAATAACCATACGTCAGTGTTGAGTCCCGGTCGGCAGGGGATGCTTACTCCTCCATGGCACCCGATTCCACCTCTGTTTTGACAGACGTTAGTGATTATTTATATTATATTTACATATGTATTGTCGTGTATCGTCGACTTCGAGTTGTGGATTTCGGAACAATATCTTGGATTTGTACATGAATAGACAGAAGAAAAAATATATAGAGCCATCATGATCTCTGAAAAATTTAACTCAAAATCAAATTAAAGAAATCCAAAAGGCCTTAAAGGGAGTGTAATGCAGGGCATGGTCAATTTTATGAATTCTTCTTCCAGTATCAAGTGTACTCAAAAGTTGAGTGTTATACTTCATCAAATTGATGCCCTGGTGAAAGGTTTATGTCAATGTGTTTACATGACAAATTACAAGACACAGAAATTTTATATATCAACATCTTTTCATGTGATTTATTTTTGCTCCGAGATTCTTTTCATTTTCTATTTTCATTTAGAGTCAATTCAATATCAACATCATGTATAAGGACATCAGATGATGTGAAGAAATGATGGAGTGATGCCAAGACTATGGTAAAGAAGAAGGAGGCCCAATGAATGAGAGAGATGAAAAAGAAGGGAGGAGGAACCAGTGTTTCTATATCTTTTAAAACGTGGGATTTAGATGTAAGAAACCAGTGTATTTGATTTATGTCGGAATAAGTAGCTAGCTGTAACAAGACAATGAATTTTACTTAGCTTGAGTTTTACCTTTGTAATTTCACTTGATAAAGGCCAGTTTTAATAGCTGAAAATTTGTGAAGTAGCATGTTGTTTTTATATTCTGAATATTTATCTTCAAGTTATTCATTTTCATTTTCTGAAAGATTTATGTTACTTAAAACATATTTATCTGAAAATCATTATAATACATAATTCATTATTTTTAACACAAATGTTTCTTTTGATGGACATGTATAATTTGGTACATTAGCCTCTCACAGCCTTTTATAAGGACCTTGTATGAAATTTGTTAGTGATTTTTTTTCACTCATGATATTTATTACCTATCAATTGTCTATATTCTTAAGGCAGTCAAAATATACAGTGGAAATTTCTAAAATGCACACTCAAACTATCATTCCTAGATAGACCATATCATTAATTTCATGATTAATGGTATGTATCAGCAAATAAATTATAATTTTTTTCTTTGATTGCAGGTGCTCGCTAGTATTCTGCCAGAACTGATTCACGGAATCACAGGAGCAGTAGACACTGCTGATGAAGATATGATTAGTAAATATCATCTTCATATTGCCTACCTAAATCAATCAATATTCAGAAACATGTAGTAGATGTAGTTTGACTATTCCAGCTGAAACTTTGAGATTGCTTTTAATTTTAAAAGTTGAGTACTATGTTAATGATTGAACAAGGCAAACTACTGTGAGGTCTTGAGCATAAAAATGTATTCAATGTATCTGATTAATAGGTATATATCAATTAAACATTATTGAAAGAAAACAATTCATATCAGGGCCTGTGGCAAATTTCGAAACTCTCTCATCAGACGCAGTACCAGAAACACAAGAACGGACGGAAGTTGAGGTAGCTGGAGATGCTGGAACACTCATTGGTATATTTCATAATGAATCAATTTGCTTAAAAGGTTTTGTACATTTTGAATTATTACTTGAATTATACTGATAGGCTCTCAAAAAGTTTTTAAGTATGTTGCAAAACAAAAAGGCATATACATGTATAGCAATAGTCAAGTTGAAGGTCAGTCACATATGGTATTCAACATTAATGTGTTTGTCAAAACTTTGTTTGGTTCTGGTTTATTCAACAAGCCATTGCCGTATTGATAAAACTATATGTGTTACTATATATCTCTGAGCCTTGGCAAATTTATCACAAGGACGAGGTAGCAATTTTCCCATCACGGAATTGAGGGATCGCCAGATCCAACTTTAACCATGCCCATTATATAGTTCCAGTGTGATGTTGTAGTTAAATACATGTTTGGTAGGTCATTTATTTATGACGTCATAATGACCAATTGTGTCATCATGTTTGATGTTGGGCATTTGATTATCACTCAGTTCAAGTTGTATTAAGTAGTATCACTGACAAGACTTTTGATTGCACTTGAATTCTAGTATTCTGATACTAATTTATCACACTATACAGTTTTATAGAACAGACTATTTCAAAGGAAAATGTTGCAGAATCAACTCTTAAGGACCCATATTTTCAACTTTGTGCAGTCTCAGCAAAGAGTTAAAGAACATTTAGTAATCAGAATTCAGGTACCCGTAGTTTTATTTATTAGCTTTCCTGAGCCAAAGGTTCCAGAGAGCTATTGTCATAGCATGCTGTCTGTCTGTCATAAAATTTTCACATTTTTGACTTTTCCTCTTAAACCACTTGACAGATTTTGGTATGAATGAAGTACTCAAGGTTCCTGACAAATGGTGTTTTTCGGCTAGATCTGTCAAGGGGTAGATCCAGCGCGGGTCCACATAGGCCCCAGAAGATGTTTTTCAATACTTAGTTTATGAAAATATGCTATTTTAGGAAAAAAATATGACCTAATGGACCTTTCTAAATCAAGTTCATACCTTAGCGGAAATTAGTGTCATAACCTAGACCATCGGTCATACATCCAAACTCACAGTACATATGTAGGTGAAAGTTTCTCAAGACGAAACCTTCTCTGCCTTGTTGGATTTCAATAATTTTTTTCACAGAATGTATTTCCATCTTTTCATATGTGTTACTTGTATACATAGGTGAAAATATTTGCAATGCATAACGTTATCTATTTAAGTTGAAATATGAAAGTTTCCAAATTATCTTTTCAGTTGCAGAAGTGTTGCTATAAATAAAGAAAAACATGTTGAAATAGAAGAGAAAAGACTTTGTTGGAGAGAGCTGTTATTGCCATTGAAAAAATAGCAGATCGTACAACTCCAAATATGGAAATAAGTGATAGTCTCTGTGTGTCACCTGTAATTAAAATGTTCTAAAAGTAAATTCATGTTACAAAATAAGGCTAAAATCCCAACATTCTGCTTTTGGATCCCAACATACCCCATAGATAAAAAATTTTTGTACCATAAGAAACATAAAATATGAATGTTTTATCAAGTACCTTTGTATAAGTAATGTAACTGTTTTTAAGGTAAAAAATTCTAAAGTGTAAGTTAAACTCCAAGGTCAAGGTCAAATATAAACAATTTTAGCATCAAATAAAAGGACTTTAAACACCGTGGAATAAATATGCTAAGACGTATATCAATGTTAATGATGAATGCTTTTTTATATACCCAGCAAATTATGATTGGAAAAATTACCTCTTTTCACTTTCTTTGCAGAGTATTTCAGCATTAATAAGTTATAAATGATAATACTTCTTATTTCCATTAGTGGAACTCTTTAAATTAAAGGCATGTGTCTCTGGGACAACGTGTAAACAAAGAAAATGGCGTCAAATTCAAAAATACAAAATTTAGTCAAATGCAATCAATTCAATTAATTAATATATTAAAGTCAAAGGGAATTTCTTATTCGAACAAAAAGAAAAATGAACTTATTAAATTATGTGAAGGAGTGCAGGAATTGAATTTGCCAAATCTGACCGATAAATCCGATGATGATGAAGCGTCAATCTTAAGAAGAACAGTAAAGGGGAAACATATGCTCATCCTATACACGAAACCAGTCACCTAATTTGGTCAAAAGGTCTAAATAGCATGCCTCATATAGATGCGTTTGATGTCACTGCCTATCTACAAAACAGTTGCGGATGGTCAGTAGATCGTGTCCGAAGAAGAAAGGCAGACAATTCCTACAAGCTTCATTGTGCTGGCCGCATTCATGATGTCGTCATGGCAAATTTAGGTATGAACCTTTCTTGTAAATGACTAAATACTTGGGAATTCAGATCATTTCATGTTTTTCTAGATCTATTAGAACATAAGGATACTTAATGCAATCTCTGTGCGCGCTATTTTTTTCATATATCAGTGGCGGATCCAGGATTTCCGAAAAGGGGGGCCACATGTGTATTAGCCAAACTACTTAGCCATTTTTGGTACCAAATCCGGATTTTTACTAGTAAGTATTGGCCAAAGGGGGGGGGGGGGCAGCCCCCTTTAGATCCGCCACTGTATATATTATCAGGGACGTCCCTTGAATTTCTATGATTTTCTTACTGGACAATCAAATCATTCACAGAGGATCTAAAGTACAAGAAGTGTTTTAAAATGATTGAAATAATTCTATGATATCACTGTGAAGCAGCCTCTGACTCAGTCAATTAATATCCTTTCCAGGAGTAATCTGTTCTATTTAAAGGGAAAATGTGTACCAGAGACCAAGCAGTCTAGTAGCCCTTACTCACCCTGGATTCTAGCTGAGAAATCAGGTCACATTAACTCAGCTGAAAGTGATTGTGTTGCATAAGTTTTTTTTATTTAGTGATAATAATTTATTTTGAAATTATATTTATTGATTATAATTGGATTACCATATGCACATAACAATACTTACGCAGTGAATTATAATAATGAAAATAATCAGGATTATATTAATATCTTTTTTGTTTTCTTCTTTTTACAGTTTAGTGGGGATGGGTCATGCAAACATGTGATTGCTCTCCTATTTGGCCTTGCTGACCATGTTATAGCCATGGAAGACAGGACAACCATAGGTGTCACAGATGCAGCAGCTAATTAGAACAAACCAAGGAAGGTCTGCAGACCAGTAGCTGTTCATAAGTTGGATGTCAGGTAAAAGGATTAATATTACTTATATCCTTCTTTTCCTCATTTTTCAATTTTCATAATTCTATCATCTCAAAATACTTAATTTGTCTAATTTTTCCAACTTTCATGAATTTTCAGGTCTTACATGAGTGTTCCAGACAAGGCAAGTCCTTCTGAAGACTCAGGATATCTGCCACTAAACCCGACATGCATCAATAACAGGGAAATAGAGAAGGACTTTATTAAGATTTTGAAGGAAAGTAATACACCGGCTGTGGCTTTATATACCTTATCTGATTCTGATGATTGTAATGATATATAAATGTTTGTAGAGGATCACCCACCAAATATTATTGACCTCATTGCAAAACAAGGACTGGAAAATATAAGTACTCTCACAGTAGATGATATGTACATCAGTCAAGTTGATGAATTAACAAAAGGTCAGTCATCAAATATTATTTGGCAATATCGGCAATATCAGAAATAGGGCAGGCTTACAGCTTCCAATTTTTACAATGCCCTTCATTATAGAGGTGCCAATATTGACAATTACATTGTCAAAAATGTTATTGGTATTTATCACTTTACATCCAGGGGCAGGCTTGGTGTAATGGTTAAGCGCTTGGCTTGCGGCGCCGACGATCCGGGTTCGATTCCCGGGTTGCGCCACTATGTTTAAGAGGTTGGTAACCTCCTGCTTCCATGTCGCGATATAACTGAAATATTGTTGAAAGCGACGTAAAACACCAATCAACCAATCAACTTTACATCCAAGTCAGTAGAGCATGACAAGCATCATGAGCCAATTGCTCGGGGTAAATATGTTGATTTTATGTCAGGGCAACATATATCATTTCAGTGCTCAGAGACAGGTTTGCATGTGTGCAAGATGTTGCCTTATCTTGGAGCATCACCTGATGGCATGAGTGAATGTAAATGTTGTGCAAAAGGTTTAATAGAGATCAAATGTCCATTTAGTCTTCGACATGAAGTCCCTCAAGTTGCAATGGCAAAGAATCCATCCTTTGCCTTTGTAAATGGAAAGTATGAATTGAAAAAGAACATGTCATCTCCATACTATATTCAGATGTTAGGTCAAATGGGGATTTTGTGATTTTGTTTTTTGTACAGAAAAGGACATCTGTGGTGAAAGAGTTCAGTTTTCTGCTGAAAACTGGGGTGTACTGTTGCAGAAACTGAAGAGCTTTTACATAAAGTATGTATTGCCAAACTTGATACTGTAAGAATTTTACATTTTTCAAGTGAATGTTTATACAAAACCATCTGACAGTGTTGTAGTTAAAATGTAAATGACTACTAGGTATTAGGACTTGATGAACTGTCTTCATAGACTGTAAACCAATAACCACAATCTATATATTTCAGTTTGTATGAGGATTGTTCTAATCTTTTTCAAATTAATAATATATGAGAATAATATATTGAATATTGAATTTCTGTTTTATTAATATTAAATAACAAAACTCTAAAACTGTTTTAAATATCAACAAAACTGATAACAAATGATAAATAGCAATTAAACAAATTTTAATAAAAACACTAATATGACTGTCAATATTGACTTAGTTTTCAGTTGCAATGTAACAGATATCGTGTTTAACAATGATAACATTTTACACATGTATACAACTGTTTGTAAAAATATAATTAGAAGTAGAATAATATAACATTAAAAATATGCATTTCATTATTGCCTTGTTATTGATAATGAATTAAACAAGACAAAACAATTTAGTACTGTCTTTCTTTTTGTATATATAGAATGTTGCTGCAATGATTCTAAATCAGTGCTGAATATATTAAGGTATCATGATGTGAAATGCTCTTTATTCAAACTTCTTTGCAAGTGGTGGCAATAAATTACACATGGCAGCAGCAGCACAAAGCATTGATGATGATATGTTTTTTTCATGTTCAATGGATGAATTCCTCCTAGCATTTTGAATGACTTAAACCTGCGGATGGCTCTTTCCACATGAATTCTGAGGGAAGCAATTCGTCGTGTTTCAATTATCTGCTTTGAAGAAAGCATCCTTTCTTTCCCTGTCTTTTTTTCTCTGGTAAATGGTGGCATATTGAGATATGCTCTCTTTAATGTTAAGAGATAACGTATTTGAAACCCACAGTCAGCCATCACTTCATCTCCAGGTAAACTCTTATCTAAGTATTTACTATCTATCCTTATCACTTATGTTACCACTCCATAACTTGGATACAAATGTGAATGCGCCATTTGGTTGAATTGCAACTAAGGCCTTTAGTGTGTTATGTGTCTTATAGTTGCTCCATGTGCTAGCTTGGACTGCACAAATTTTAGGCTTTTGAATAAAAATCTCAGTACAGTCTATAATTGAGGTGGTATTGAGATATTTCAACTTAAAAGCCAGGGGTAGGTGCTTCCTTCTTTTATCCTTGGATGGCCATTTGATGAGTGGGTTGAGACGCTGTGCAAGGAACTTCATCCAGATTCTGAATACGTTAGAAATATATCCAACAGACACGCCAAACAGAATTGATATTTTTATATTGTCTAATCCCAGTCGAAATTTCATAATCACTAATATGAATTCTTCCTTCAATGTAAGCTTCCTCTTTACACCTGGTTTTATCTGCTGTCTAACTTGCCACTGTTTTGTACCTGACCTTCCTCCTCCTTTCCAAAAGGAAATTTTGAACTTGGAAATCAGTTAATTGAAGAAAGCATCCTTTCTTTCCCTGTCTTTTTTTCCCTGGTAAATGGTGGCATATTGAGATATGAGATATTGCAACTAAGGCCTTTAGTGTGTTACGTGTCTTATAGTTGCTCCATGTGCTAGCTTGGACTGAACAAATTTTAGGCTTTTGAATAAAAATCTCAGTACAGTCTATAATTGAGGTGGTATCAATTAACTATATGCAACTATGCAACTATAAGACACGTAACACACTAAAGGCCTTAGTTGCAATTCAACCAAATGGCGCATTCATGCGAGAATATCAATAAATCTCTGTTGTCTGGAATCGAGATCGCTGACGTCACATTATGTGGTCACTTCATGGAAACAGGATATATTATAGTAGAAATAAGCCGCTTTTAATATGAAATTTAGTAAGCAAAACAATGAGTACACAAGATTCTTTTATTAAGATATATTAGACGAGAGTGATGTTCATTTTTCTTGCGATACATCGTCATTCGAAGAAGGTGAACATGATAGTGAAGAGAAAAAAAGGTGATGTAATCCAATGTACTTTACGTACGTCAGTACTCCATTTTGATGTTGCTTGACATGATTTCGACCGTTTGTTCGGTTTTATTAAAAATTGACAAGAAAAAGACTTCTTTATTGGTTGGGGCAAATCTTCTTTTTCCATGTTGCTCTGTAGCATTCATAAATGTAACAATTTCAATATTATGTTTCTCACAGTATTAAGTATGTGCCTCCGCATGGGCCGTACGTAATTCATCAATATATTGTAATGTAAAATGGAGGTCAGATATCTTATGTATATATTTATTTATAAAAATAATTAACATTAAAGAATTGAGTTCTATGTGTGAACCATATAATGCTAGGGATTCCGAGTGAGTGAGGGGTTGGGATTGCGCCCTCCCACTGACCTCCTGAATCCATCACTTATATTCTAGTTACCTCATCTACATCCATTGTATCTACATGGCAATCGCGGATTTAGAGGGAGGGGGCCGTCCCCCTCCTTTGGTCACATATTTACCAGTAAAAATCCAGATTTTGCACAAAAAATGGCTGCGAAGTTTGACTAAAACCCATTTGGGCCCCTCCTTTTCGGAAATCCTAGATCCGCCACTGCATGGGTATCTGATTCTGCCTGATCACTGTCTTGTTCCTCCTGATCAGTGTTTCGGTATATTCTTATATAAAAATGGTGGTAATACAACACTTACTCTTGATACTTCCCTCTTTAAATCCGCTTTTCTGATTTTATAATTTTTTTTATTCATTTATTACTCTTTCATTTTGTTCACTCTTGATTTTGACATGTTTCTTAAGAACTGCTGTGACGGGTGATGCATGCAAATTAGAGACGCTTACTCTCCTCGGGCACCTGGTCTCACCTCGGAATTGTTCAGTATTTCGGGGTTCACAACAGTTCCTTTTTGAAACTTACAGACTTTTGTATCTGTCCTTGGACTTTGAGAATGATTAACGGTTTGGTACTTCTTCGATATTGATTTTTATGGGGTGGATGTTTGATGTATTTGTTTGTTTTGATTTCTATTCAGAAAATTTTATTTTGAAAGAATTTGAGGACGTAAGCCGATATTTCTCCCGTACTTTACGAATTACACAGTTGGGCATCCTCCCAATATCAATGGGACTGCCATACAAATCTGTTTCGCCTTCTGTCCAGACTGACCCGAGACTTTCAATTTAAATATCGGGAATCATTTCTCATACCAAGACCGCATAGCATTGTCCAGAACTTCTTGTTTAGGACCTTACTCTTTTTATGATTACGATGGTGAGAAGAGATGTCCGATTCTGGTATAACGCAGGGTGACGAAAAGCAATCTGTGAATTCGTGTTCCCCATCAAGTTGTGGAATGAGAGGGTCATTGCAAGGCGATTCGGTGTCCACAAGGTCCTCTGTCAAAGTGCTGATGGAGTTTTTGTCTAGTCTCTTTGTGTACAAAAGATGTCTGTAATGCTTGAAGCTTATCAGGTGATAGATTCAAAGTTACGGTGTTCATTGTTCGGTTTTAGAAACAGAATGATGATATATGGAAGAGCTTCAGATATATTAAAATGCTTTTTCATAATTAATTTCTAATTGCAGATTTTATTTTGTTCTTTTCATTTCGTTAAATACCTGATATCAATTTGTTTTCCCTATAAAACAACTTATTAACATTTTCCAAGAAAATAATTAACCCGAAATTAAAAAGGTCTAGACCGTGACTTCACAGATTTTTAAGATTGTTAATTTCTTTCCTATTGAATAAGGCAACTGATATAAATTTTATGTCGCATGATTGGCCTGGCCACATATACCCCGGTCATGGATTTTCCTCGAGCCTCCTATATACTCTATGGACAAAATGTACGTATAATGTATTATCGCTGGATTTTTATACTGCATATCAAATTGTCAAGTATAAAAGTGTCATGAGAAATTAAAATCATTCAAAGGTTTATTCACAGGGGTGGTCAAATCCATAGAGGCGCTAATGCTGATGAGAGTTTTGTTTTTTTAGATTACTGTTGAAGAAAGAGAGAATTGCCCCTTCACGTCAGAAAATCCTCAGTGGTCTGCAAGAGTGTTTGGCTGACAGATTTTAAGATGCATTAGAAGGTGTAATTTTTGCATATAGGATAGCCAACCTGACAAAATGGCCCGTGAGAAAGGAGGGGGTTAAAGGTAATTAAATATATTTTATGTATTAAACCTTTTATTCAGATTAAGTTGAAAAAGGTAATTCGAAAGTTTTGACTTTCAGACTTTGGAGACAATTTAAAAAAATGCAGACATTCATTGTCCACTTGACTAATACAGTAATTCATATCAGAGTAAATGTTCATGAGCTAAAGATCTATTTGAATCACTGGTTGAAGTTTTCAGACCAATTAGATATGCAGAATGTAATGTTTCATGTTTAAACTCATTATTCCATTTACATTTCAGTTACAAAGATGTTGCTTTATTGGAAGACAATTTATAACTCCAACAGAAACTCTGCCCTCACACACTACCCTCATATTCTGCTAAGGCAGAAGAAGGTTTTTCTGAGATGAAATTAGTAACGTCAGAATAGGGAGCATGACTTCCACCCTGCGTACTATCTGATTTGCTCTGTAATATGTTCCACACTGAATATGTTAAAGCCTTTAATCCAACTGAATCCATCCATTAGTGGAATAGGAGAAAGTATCTCGTTTAACGATACAACATTATGGTCAGGGGGTAGAATCTGGACTGTATGAGTTGTGAAGATGATTTTGATATCTGGATAGCGTGTGGTTTAATTTACTCAGAATGAATTGTAGGTATGATATTGATCAGCTTTTCGGCTGATTTAAGTTTGTTATTGTTATTTTGATATGTTTGAGGTTTTGTCTGATAGAGCAGAAAACCAACCGTTTTGGCGGAGGGCTATGTGCTCTTAGTTATAGTCGTTATGGATTTCAGTTTTGGGTTTTGGGTTTTCCCCCTTCTTGACCACAATACTATAAATCATGTCTCGAAATGAAAATAATATTGCATCATTGATATTGAAGAGCTTAACACATAATTTGGGTTTGTTATAATTTTGGACTAGTAAATTTGGAGATATTCCGTAATATTATGATAATGTGCATATTTTTTTTCACAGTAAATATTAAGTTAATATCTCGGATCAGTACAGAGGTATTAAGCATTTACCGTCATCGCCGCGAGTTCCGTATACGGGAAGGAAATGCTTTTATCTCGTCATATTCACTTTTGTTCACATACAAACTACGTCTTTAGCTCAAATTAGCTGTCGTAAGTCAAAGCGAGTAAAACTTACAGAAATATACCTTATAGAGCCCTAGAACACAAAAATACTTTTGGGAATAAGGAATTCCCATGTAACGTCACGGCATCAATTTTGGATAGATTTTGGAAAGGTCCAATGTGATAGGGATGTCAAGGTAATTAAAACATTTCTATTGATAGACTGATTTTTTGTTTAACTACAAACCACGAATATTTCACGTATATGGTGACGGCATCTGCCTGATGCGGAGCATACACATTTTGACATTTTCAACGAACACACCCGAAGCAGTGAGGGATCTTTAACGTGGTATGCATGCCATGACACGGGACCTCGGTGTTTACTGTCTCATCCCAAAGACAGGACACCGATATGACCAGAGCGGGACTCGAACCCCGGCCTACCGATCAAGAGCCGAGCGGTATAACCACTAGACCACGCGGTCTTCATGTCTATTGAAAAAGTACCGCACGTTTGATTTTATTACATTTGCTCAGAGATATTTAATATCATTGGAAAATCGATGTTATAAATATCATAGTCATATAACCGTAAAACTGTTTGGGGAAAACGAAAAGAAAACTTTAAAAAAGTCATTTTGACAATGAGCCGAATTACAAGCTAAGATTCCAGCGATGAGTTACATGTATAAGGTGTGTTTTGAAGGCAAATCTGCCTGTTGCATGTACTTCTAAAATTATTATGAACATTTATCTCTTATTTTATCTATACAATCTGTGATATAGAAAGTCAACTTCAGTGTGGCAATATGTATTTAAGTATTTTTAAATCCATTTTAAGTGAGAATTTAAAATTTTCAAAACATAGTTATTTGCGTTGTTCAAACTATGTGTCATATGCTACTGACCGAAAGCAAATACAGACGAACGAACCGACCATACGCTCTTTGTAAATCATCTATCAGAGACGTGCATAAAAGGGAAAGAGGTAGAGATAAAAAGAAAATGTTTAAAAATCATACATCAGTTAGAAATAATATGCTGTTCGTTTATAAACCGTGCGAAACTTCCAGCATATCCATCACTCCTAGCTGAAAAAAATTAAGAAAGAATAGATGACAAGACTAGAGCTTGCCTGTTGCCGACATGGCGGGTCTTCCTCTTTTGATCAAAAGAAAGAAAGAAACAAATAAACAAGTGAATACGGCTTTAGTAAATATATGTTATCATGGACATAGCTGGACGATGTTCAAAACGCCCTTTAAGAAGGAAATAATATTTACACAGATATCATTATGTGTAACCATGTGTCATCATTTGTCATAGTTTTGTAACTTGTAAAATACACACTTTATTTGTATATATGATGTTGAAATAAAGCGCGTTTACAACTGCATTGAAGTATCTCGGAACGTCCAAATAGAGTTATGCCGAATATATAGTATATAGTATATTCACTATGAAAATTCTTTATGTAACTTTCGTTTTTTCATGTTTCATGTGGAAAGGGGGGGGGTATTATTACGACATTGTCATTCCCCCTAATCATTGCATTTCTTTCATTCCTTTTTTTTTTTTAGCTCACCTTAGCCAAAGGCTCAAGTGAGCTATAGTCATAGTGCGCCGTCCGTCGTCGTCGTCCGTCCGTCGTTAACTTTTTCACATTTTTCACATTTTCGACTTCTCCGGAACCATATTGCAGATTTGGATCAAACTTTGTGTAAATGATGTACTCAAGGTCCCCTACTAAAATTGTGTTCGGGATCCAGATTCCCTCAGGGGTGGATCCAGGGCGGGGTCAAAAGTGCCCAAAGCGGTACCCCTCTTCAAATATCTCCTCCGGAACCAGTACATAAATGGGGAAATTAATTGCATTTCAACAATCTATAAAGATGGGTTATTAAAAAATTATGTTCGGGGATAAGATCCGTCAAATAGAAATTTACGCTTTTTGACGTGTTTCTGGACTTAGTCATTTCAATGGAGAAAAGTGTCATGTTTTTCAGTTAATTGATATTGATGATTTCTTAATGACTATTTTGATCATAATTGTGGTAAGGAATATTATTGTGGAAGAATTTTGTCATTATCTCAATTTTTGGATTTTTAAAGAATTTTTTAAGACTTCAAAAAAAAAAAAAAAAAAAGGGGGGGGGGGGGTTTGGCCATTTTTGACATTTTCAACTTTTTCTACAAAACCACATATAAGATTTTAATAAAACGTGGAAAACATGAAGTACTTAACATCCTCTATCAATTTGGTAAATTTCATCCAAATTGGTTAACAGATAATACCACCATGTCTAAAAAGTGGATCTCACAATGGTACATATACCACTTCGTAATTGAAATATGGAGATTAGGGGTTCAAATCCAGCTGCCAAAAAATTTTTTTCATTTGTTTACACATCTAAATAAGTTTTTAGATGTTTCTCAACACTCAACATATGAAATTAGGCAATTTTAAGTTTAAGACTTCCAAAAAAAAAAAAGGGGGGGGGGAGTTGGCTATTTTTTTACATTTTCAACTTTTTCTACAAAAGTGTTTGAAGGATTCTAATAAATCTTGGTAGAAATAAGTCACTTATGATCTTCTTCAAATTCTGTAGTTTTCGTCCAGACCTCTTTACACGTGGCGCCACCATAGTCAAAAGTAGGTCACAAAAGAGTTCCCTCCTTTAACAATATTCTTTTTCATTCGGGCTGTATACAGAGACAAACAGAATGCATAGAAATGATCTAGAGGGATGAATGAAGACGTATTGTTATTTTGGTTCCCTTCCAAAATCAAATTTTAGAATTTTTTTCGACATTTCTTTGGACTTGGTGATTTCAATGCAGAAAAATGTCACATTTCCTAGTTAATTGATAATGATGATTTCTTATGGACTATTGTGATCATAATTATGGTAAGGAATGTTACTTTGAAAGAATGTTGTCAATATCTCAATTTTTGGATTTTCTATGAACTTTTCAAGACTTCCAAATGAGGGTGTATAGGAATAATTCAATCACATTTTTCACTTCTGCTGTTATACCACATGAAAGATTTTAATGAAACATGGAACACATGAAGTACTAAAGGTCCTCTATCAATTTAGTAAATTTCATCCAAATTGGTTAATGCCACCATGTCTAAAAAGTAGGTCTCACAATGGTACTTATACCACTTGTTAATTGAAATATGGAGAGTAGTGGTTCAAATCCAGCTGTGGTCAATATTTTTTTTCCATTTTTTTTTTTACACATCTAAATAAGTTTTTAGATGTTTCTCAACACTCAACATATGAAATTAGGCAATTTTAGGTTAGATCTGGACAATATTTGAAACAATTGTTGTTCATGACTCAGACTTGAAATCAGTCAACAAAATGCGCCACCTAAAGAAAATGACTAACTTGCTGCCCTGAATGACATCTTGCAGAGACAAAGGATACCACAAAATCACCTGAATGGATGTGCAAAAAAGTGTTGGTTTTTATTCTAGTCTGAAATAAAATTAGACATGTTTTCAACATTTGTGTTGACTTATCACAGTAATGCAAAAATAAATGAATTCTTTCTTCATGCATGACTGATCATCTAGGTACTCAGGTGAGCGATATAGGCCCACTTGGGCCTCTTGTTTTTTGTTTTTTTTTTGTTTTTGTTTTTTGTCTTTCTTGTTCTTTCTTTTTGCTTTTAATTTTTAAGAGGAAGATCATTCACATTAAGTAAGCAAGAGGTAGCTGTAGCTGTAGATGCAGTTATTATTATTATTATTATTGTTATTATTATTATATTCATTAATAATTTTTCTGTTCGTCTTGGATTTTACAGTACTTTTTGTTTATTTAAACGCTGCAGCAATTTTGAAAATAATTTTCTTCAAGGCAAATTCCAGAGTAACCCTTTCTTCTCGTTTAATTAAATGCTTTTGCCTATCTCCTTACATACTTTATAACTTCTGTAATCTACACCCCTCATTGGAATGATCCGTTACGTGACGTCATGGTGCTCGACGTAAGAACTAGGTGGCTGTCATGTCGTATATTTACTATGGGAATAGGCCCATCCAAAACTTTTTCCGTACAATATATCTTATATATGGCTATGTCAGATTTAATGATCGATATACTAAAAGATATGAAAATAAAAGAATTTTCCGGCGCACGGAACTGGTGGCGAGGACAGTAGGACAACTTCTGGCATTAACAGTCTACCAGTATCATTACGGACCAAGTGGTAATAATAAATTAGACCATACGTGTATTATTTACAGGCGCCATTTGCACATTTCGACAACAAAGTTTTTTCATTCAAGATCCAAACTCAAATTGTGGAAACCGGAAGTATAAATACATGTATATGAAGAGCGAAGCTAACTCTTAATCAAATTGATTTAAGAAGGCCCTATCTGGTTTATTTGCGGAAAACTGACAAATTAAAAATTGGAATAATGCATATGAAAATACAGAACATATTTTCAGCTTCAAGACTGAAAATATGGTGTACCAGGTATGGTAGTGAAACAGGGGCCATCTCAATTTTACCTTTAGATTAACATTAAAGGTAATGGCGAAAACCAAGAAATCAACACAAAAGTATTGAAAAAGAAAATATGTCATTGGGATTTTAAATTAATTTGCACGATTACAGAACTTATGATGTTAATTCAAATTATGTTAAAATATTGGTTTACCCTCCGATACAAAGCAAAGGGGTAATCTCAAAATAATATTTTCAGTCAAAATTATTGTTACCTGTAGTATATTGTTGTGCTATGTTTTTGATTCAAGTGATACTTTCAAGGTCACAGTGAACTAATTATCAAAATCAGATGTCTGTTGTGAAGTGGATATGCTTCAAAGTGGCTTAATAGCTGCCCATGTCACAAAATTAGTGTCATTAACTTGACCCGACGTCATATACCAGTTTCAAGATTTCAGTTACTTTTTGTCGTCTCGTCGTTGCCAAATAGACAGGTATTATATTGATTCGACAACTGGATGTGAAAATATGCTAGATTATAATATACTGTTTATTTTATATGCTCAAATTTAATGGATTTTTAGTTTTCGGGTAGGAAAAGTGAAGTGACGTCGGCTAACATTAACCATTGACTTTATTTTGATTTCAGTTAATATACTCGGTATTCATCAATAACCTGATGTGAGTGCATTGGACGCTGAAATACATTATACACTACATTTCATCCAAATTTTCATCATTTACGACTATACTCTGCATAAAACTGACCTACGATGTAAAAAGCATACATGCCAAGTATTAATTTATCTGTTTATTAACAGTAAACGAACACAAACACTCTGTATTGCAAATTTTCGACTTCACGACATTTATCAAGCAATTTTTCAGATGACAAATGTGAAATCCATGTTAACGTTTCAAAGACACATAAGCTTCTAAACTAAACTTAAAGATAAACAATGACTTCCTAACGTCATTAATACGCACGTAAGTATAGCGTTAAAATTGACTGATGTTGATATTAAAATACATGTCAGAATCTGGTATACCGCGTATAAAATTATCATCCTATATAAAATTATATAGAATAATTATATGAAATATACCGACATATCATATAAAATAGTAGATATACAGTTAGAACAGTAAGTGTGCTTAAATATATCTATATACAGTATTAAAGATATATACTCCAAGTCACCTCCAAACTGCGTGCATGGCATACTTGACGGTACTTTATTTTTGACGCCATTATGGTAAAATACCACGAAAGCGTGCAGCGCCCACAGTCCGAATACAACCCGGAAACATACTTATGTCTACATGACATTATATAAATTCTAATAATTATATTACTAGAAATGTGTATAATAATCACATAAAGAAATCCTGACAATAAATAGCATTATGAAACAGGTTGTTCATGAAATATAAATATAAAGTCATATGTTAATTAGTTTTAACATTGCATCCATTAGGCGTACGTGTTTCCGAATTTCTTATCCAATTATCTTCAACAATTAATCTATAAATTTTATTTCCGTCTGTAGTCCTAGTCACAATTCAAACACGTAGATCACGTTCATTATGGTCCGCAAAATGTTTCATTATAGGCTTTTCTTCTTTTCTCTTATAACGATCTTTCTGTTTTACCTACATATACAGTTTGCAAATTAATTTAAAGAAATCCGTCAGAATCTTAGGAGACGCGAAATGCACGGATAGGAATTAAGTCTACGCATTAATCAATTATATATATATATATATATATATATATATATATATATATATATATATATATATATATATATATAATTATGTATCATTCATGAATATCCATGTGTGCCCAACAACGCACATGTACTTCTAAAACTAATTCATGTCACCTATCACTGACTATACTCAAGAACTCAATGAACAGTTTTGACAAATTTGGTTCAGACTGATCTTATACCCAACAAATGAGAAATGGAAACCATATAATTATGTATCTTTAACATTTAAGAAAATCCTTGTGTGTTTAACTGCATACATGCTCATGTACTTTTTAAACTGATAGTCATTATCTATACCTAACTTGTTAAACAAATAAAACATTAAATTTAATACTCAACCACCGATTTGGAGACAGATCAACAATATATATGTATTTATTTATAAGTTTATATATACCCCACACAATGCTTGTTGTAATCCATTTAATTACTGAATATCTTCAACATTCAGGGATACCCTTGAGTAATCAATTAAGAACCATGTACTGTAAAACCGAAATCCAACCAAATTTAAAAACCAAATAAAACACATTAAATACTCATATTTCTTTATGTTTAATAGATAATTCAGTTTTACTTGCACATAAAGTATTTCTATGACTTATTTTGAAATCATTTAAAAATTCATGATAAAAGAGTTATTTCCCTTGCAAATAAACGTACATGTGCTTTTATGATCATTAAAATGTGCAGTAAAATATTCAGTAACTTATTTGACTTCAGTTTTATATTAATTTGCATGAAAATGAATTCCAATGCTTTATTTTATTTTTTAAGACAAAAACTTTATATAGTGATGATGGAACACAAATGGCTGCCGCAAACGTCAACTGATGTTTCTCCTCAGTTGATCTATTATAATGAACATGTTACAATGTGCATGTAAATCCGTATAAACAGGTATTAACTGAAATTTCTGTGATTGTTTACACCTATGTGCAGGTGTATACCGACTGAATTATTTAAAACCATCAAAAAAGTGAGATGTTGTCAAGCCATAGACGTACGCGGTGTAGTACTACGTGAACACTGTTTACCTGTGTTGTGTCAACTGGCTTCTATCTGTAACCGTTTGTTTTTTAATTTGGATATTAAATCTTTTATCAAATTGAATATTTTTAACCTTTTCTTTTTTTTTAATAAGGATGGGAAAAAAATTCATTCGCCAAAGGCTGAAAAAAATAGCCAGAAAAATAAAAATATTGCGAAATGTGACATTGTGATGTGACTCTTCATTTATTTTTTTGTGCTACAGATTCTAAAATAAAGCACTCCAATCAAGACCAAAATTGTCCACATTATTCAAGTTAAACAAGGAAACGCCATTGAATTTTAAGGCGTCGAGCATTTGCTCGACAGTCTTCTAGCGATCGTAAAAATTTTACCTCTGCACCGCCTTTTTAATTCACATAACAAAGTAGTACCCTCTTTAAAGTAGGGGCAGGCGTGGTGTAGTGGTTAAGCGCTTGGCTTGCGGCGCCGACGATCCGGGTTCGATTCCCGGGTTGCGCCACTATGTTTAAGAGGTTGGTAACCTCCTGCTTCCATGTCGCGATATAACTGAAATATTGTTGAAAGCGACGTAAAACACCAATCAACCAACCAACCCTCTTTAAAGTACTTAAAGTAGTAAAAGTTCTTGCAAAACCAGCTTTGTTATCCTTGTTATTGACATTTCATTGTACAGAAATAAGTTTAAGCATAGGTCGGCTTAACTTAAATTATCAATATATTGCCCTAAAACACTTATTATTCTGTCGCTTATTGTGTGTGTTAAGATATTCATACGCCGTAATGACGTAAGCCAATCATGAATTACAATTGCACTTCATGGGAATATTTCCAAATATGGGAAAACCACGTGATATGCCTTATTTGGAGAAATCGTAGTAGAACTCTTGTAACACGCGATCAAGTCCTAATTTGAAATAAAAGCGCCAATATGGAAACCGATCGCGGGATCTTCGAAATATATATAATAATATAAATAATGTAATAATAATATATTTAGATATAAATTTCATTTTAAAAAAGAACAAATAAAATATTTCATAGAATCCTAAATATAGACCGCCAATGCGTGTCACAAAGATCTTAAAATATCTAGACAGGTGACCACTAATTCATAACGAGGCTGACCTAGGTTCAAGTGACGCGTTATCGGCTATTTTTATCTCACTGGATTTCGTTTTGTTTCATTCATTTAACATAGAATCAACAACTATCGACAAAATTAATTACATCCTCAAGGCTAAACATCACGAGCCTCTCGTAAATTACATCAGGTACTGTATACCTATGCTGTGTATGCTACTGTAGACGAATTTTAAAAATATCTACACGCTGTGTGTATAGCTTCTTATCTGCCCTTACCGCCTGTGCTATAAATAACACTTGCGGGACAGAGAATAGCCTCAACAGAATGGCGGTGGTCACTTGTCTCTTCGCGCAGCGATAGCAAGAAGGGCAGATAACTCCAGTCTATCTTAAACAAGCATAGCTTTTTAAAAAAGCTTAGGTTGCAATCGGAAAAGCATTAAATGTTCAAGATGTTTGTTACAAAGCCAAATAGCTTTTACTTGTTTTTGAAACTATCTTTATCTGCACAGTTGTGAATTTTCCCGCTAAAATTTCTAAAGCCACGTCTCATTTTTTGCCGTATTAGGGAAGTAGCATGCGTATATAAGTAGCATGCGTATATATCACATGGTCTTCCCCGTATTAGGGAAGTAGCATGCGTATATATCACATGGTCTTCCCCATAGTTGGAAAAGTTCCCACGACGGTATAAAAAATGGCAGTCGAGAAAGTTTTCAAATCGCCTACAAAATTTAATGCAGATGTAAAAGATGATAGCATGGATTAAGACAGAATTTTAGATTGAATGCATGAAAAATAAATTAAGTAGAACACACATGTGAAGATTTTATTCGAAATCAACCGATAAAGTGCGATTGTAATTCACAATCGGCTTGCGGCGAAAGGCATGGCGTTGTAGCCATTGCACGTACACATACAATTAACGACCGAATAATAACTACTGTGTTGGGACAATATCAAGAAGCTGTTGGTCCTAGTGTCAGTGTTAGTTGCGTAGACCAAAAACTGTAACCTAGAGCATATCTTAACACAAATAAATCATAAGGCTTCAATATTTTACAGGCAATGGTAACATCTCGTCCATTTCTATCTTTGTAAAAAAAATGGCAATGGTGTTCGATTGTTTTCACATTTACATTTTTTGTAATAAGACATGTGACATATTTCTGCAAGAATGACGCAAGGAATAATAAAATGTTGTGATGATGTCATAACCAATACCACTTATAACCCTTGACTTCCTCAAGACAACGGACCCCATCAAGAATCTGTTTACCATGCATCTTACTTTATGACAAAGCCCCACCAGAGAGTTGCCCACTGACAACTTTTATTCACATTTTGATAGTATATGATGTATTGCTGTTGGTCCTTAAGCTTTTATTTTTACTCTTTTCCAAAAATTATCGGAATTCAACAAAAAAGATGAACACAACATTGATTGTATTGTTTTTGCCACACTCAACAATTTCAGTCATACGGTGGCGTCAAGTTTCTATTGGTGGAATAAAGACCCAGATACAATATACCTTTGCAGAAACCACCGACCTTCCGTAAGTAAACTGGCAAACTTTCTGACATAACGTCAGGTAGGTGCTAGCAGTACTCGAACCCACGCCGACTGGAGGTGAGAGGTCTGGTAATTTAAAGCGCGATCCTCTAACCACTGGACCACGGAGGCCCCCAAAACATCATTGAAAACAAAATGCAAAGTGGAAAAACTGGTTTTGTTAATTATGTTATCTCTAAGTGATGTAAACCTTTGGCAACATTTTTGAGGTGGTATGTGACACCTCCATATTGTGATTAGGGCTGTGTATTGCTAAACAAAACCGATACGATATAATACAATATTTAATGTAACGATACTCGACATATTGGATTTTATTTTTCAGTAATGTAGAATTAAGCAAAAAGAAATAATAACAAAAAATATAAATAAAAAACAACCCCTGATGATAGTAAAAGGTTACGGATCATGAATTATATAATTCAAAATTCATTAAATCTTAGGAGTGGTAATTTGCGCTCTAAAACTAAGATGTCCATTGGTTATCAATGTTGTGAATCGTCGTCTCAGACTTTGGTTCAACAGGTTTTGGGAATGCAATTATTATTAAATTAAATTGATTGATTAATTGTTGTTTTTCGCCACACTAATATTTTTCAGTTATATGGCGGTGTCCAGTTTTATTGGTGGAGAAGAGAGCCCGGTTACAAGGTAACCAGCCAAGACCATCAACCTTCTGCAAATTAACTTTCTCACATAACGTCAGGTAGGTGCAAGCCTATTGCGATTTAGGGCATGCTTCTCCAACCACTCGCCCAAGGAGGCCCCTTATAAAAGTAAATAAAATATTCAACTAGTTTGTTTTTCATTATGCAACTAGACCTGATTAATTTTCTCGTTACGAATGAAACTTATATTTCAATTTCCAGAGGCAAGAGCTGTCATGCTGCGTTTAATTAACATAATTTTGTGTTGTTTGTGCAAATGAATTATCTAATGGGGCATTTTACAATGAGTTAACTTTGGGTGTCTTCTGTTTTAGAAATATAAAATATATATATATATCAAAATCAAGATTGGACATTAAGCGTTTTGTGATTTGGTACGTGGATCTTGTATTAACCTCTCTCCCGCTTCCGAAGTCGTGTGGGCTACATGAATCACCTGAAGAAACCGGACTATGTTTTCATAGCATTGAAATACATTCAGATAATGTACTATTTTCCTAGGTTTGTCAAAGTTATATACTTTTCGTCAATAATAAATTATGTAACTTAAAATTAACAAAGATACGGAAATTTTAAGGAGATTTATTCGAATTATTGTTCTTATATGGAACATATAATACTCAGAGGCCCAAAGGTACAAAAGTAAGAATAAGGTAAAGCTCGGGTTTCCATCGGGGAAATCAACATGAACGCTGGATGGCTTCAAATCATAACCTGAATACATTTTTCTAAACGAACAAGATGATCAGCTGTACTCCTTTGCTTCCTAAAACCGCACTGAATAGGAATGATAAGATTATTATGCTCTAGGAACCAAATAAGTCTCTCATTTATCATTCTTTCTAATGTTTTACAAACACAGCTAGTAAGTGATATAGGCCGATAATTAATTGGATCAGTGTTATCTTTTCCTGGTTTTGGAATAGGAATTATTATAGAATCTTTCCAGGAATCTGGAAAATCTCCAGAACTCCAAATACGATTAAAAATACCGAGTAAAATGTTTAAAGATTGAATGGGAAGATGCTTTATAATCTGATAGTGAATATCGTCTGAACCTACAGCAGTGTCATGTGATTTTTCCAGGGATGTAATCAATAAATTCATCAATGGAAAATGTCTGGTTATAATCTTCATTGTTAGAAGATTTAAAATTAAGTTGTACTTTTTCGCTTTCACTACTGGGTCCAAAAACCCCTGAGAATCCCGTTTTTCACTGCAAAACTCTGCAACACCCTGAAAAACTCTGAAAAACACTGAAGTCTGCCTGAAAAACTCTGACAGCCCTGATAAACACTGAAAAACTCTGAAGTCTACCCTGAAAAACTCTGAAAAACACTGACGACCCTGAAAAGTTCTGAAAAACTCTGACGCCACTGAAAAACTCTGCAAAACCCTGAAAAACACTGACACCTACTGCGATGCCCTCCGGCCGTGCGATCGCGGCCTCGCGTACTTCTATACGGTCCCTTTTATAATATAAGCCCTTAAAATGGTTCGCTGCTATCTATATATGACCTTTAATAAGTATTAAATGTGATGAATTTATAAGCGGCGAATAAGAACCCCCCCCCCCCCCACCCCCCCACCCCCACCCACACACACACACACACACACACACACATTTTTTAACCATTTGTCAAGGACTTATTTTAACGGTTTTTATAGATAAAATTACTAAGATATTGTTCCTATTCTGACTTACGTTTGTAAGATGATCTTTACATTTGCAGTTTAATAAATCACATGTATTACGTACTTAGCAAAAACAATTTTATTCACACAGGACTTTCCAGCGCGATGTCACTTGTTTTATTGATCGACTTAAAGAAAGAAAGAAGAATGAAACAAACAAACAAACGAACGAACAAATAATCTAACTACAGCAATAGTATGTTACTTAACATCGTTGTTTCATAGAGGTGCTCTAAGGGAGGGGGAAATAAGTACAAAATATAGAACAAGACATTTTAAAGTTTATGTATTTATTTATTCATTTATTTATAAAATAAGGACTATTTTTCCGTACTGTAACATTTCGGCCAGTGGCCTTCCTCGACGGACTTCAATATTTATCTATTTATTTAATTATTAATTCATCTATTTATTTAAGAACATTAAACTTTTCCGTACGAAAAAAATACATTAAAATAAATTTAATAAAAATAATAAGATTTTAAAAAATCGATAGACGAAGTTTACAGAAAACGCATAGTTTTAATTGTAAATAGATAAATAAATACAGGGAAAAAAAGAAGAAATTATTAATTCTATATATCCCTATCAATCATTTTAATAACACATAATGATTGATGTTTATTTTTTACATCTTTTCCAATCTGTGTAAAGAATCCATCCAAATATCGTTATGTTACGAACTTAAGGCCGCTCCCCACTCTCTTTCGAGTTTAAAGACATTCATGATTAATATTGATAAATCAATATTGCATTCTTCATAAATTAGCGGCCATTCACCGATATAACGCTGTGAAGTTGCGTTAATTTAATTCTACCAACCCTCCCCCCCCCCCTTTTTTTAACAGTGTCCAACTTGAGTGAACGAGCATGGCTTTAGGTATGCGTATTTCCTTCTCGCTACAGGCCGTAACGCAGCTACTTATTTAATCCGTATCTAAATTAATGGAACAGCTTTAGAAATCTCACATTTCCCATGTATTCTATGATGTTGCTATTATCAGAGGAAATGCGGAAGAAATTGAACTTAAATAATTGATGTAGTTTAGTTTATGACATAAAAATAAATAAATGATCGTGTGTAAAACAAATTGTTTCACTTTTGAAGACTGAAAATCAGTTTCTGTCCTAAACTTTATAAGTCACTGTTAAAATGACACTTTAATTTTGCCAATAACACAAAATTAACATTGAAATGTATCAACTGGATATGTTTCAACCTGTTACTAAATATGTTTTGTCCCCTCATACATACCAAGGTACTGTTAAATCCGATTCCCAATTTACAGCATAATAGGTAACAAAATATATCAGATTACGAGCAATATTTACCGGGTTAAACAACCGGATGTTTATTACGTAATAGAGTACTGATGACATGTAGAATAAAGGTAAAAAAACAAAGACATGTCGGATTAAAATAAAGCAATTTCAGATTCCATGCGTGTGCCGTTACTTTCTAATGAAAATATTCTAGTATAATATATATATATATATATATATATATATATATATATATATATATATATATATATATATATATATATATATATATATATATATATATACATGTATATATGAGAGAGTGAAGGGGCGTGTGTGTGTGGGGGGAGTGTATGGTCTCAGTTTAAATATACTATATGATTTAAACATCCTACTCGACAATTTACGATTTGGATCCATAGGTTGGGGCAGATCGAGGTATCTGCTCTAAATATGACACCGTTTACTTGAATTTATATGTCATTTTGAAAATAAAGGTCAAATACTTTGCTAGTTTTGACAGGACAGGGTATTTTTATGTAAGACTTCTATATCCCAGTCAACAGGGAGAGTGTCCTTGTATCCGCCATTGATATACATGACCCTTACTGGATACATTGTTGCAATACGTAATAAGGGAGATACTGTTCATAGGCGGATCTAGAAATTTTTGAAAGAAAAAAGGGGAGGGGGAGGGCACAGTCTCCCATTGAAAAGGGGGGGGGGGTGCTGTTAGGCGAGCGCCATTGTATTCGCCATTGCTATACATGACCCTTACTGGATACATTGTTACAATACGTAATAGGCGGGCGGATCTAGAAATTTTTGAAAGAAAAGGGGGGGGGGAGGGGGGAGGCACAGTCTTCCATTGAAAAGGGCGCGGGGGTGCTTTTAGATAAAATAATTTTATTGTAAAGAGTTACATGATGTAGATTAAGTAGGTAGTGATATAACAAACGGCAGATACGTTGTTACACTGATATATTGAAACTTATTTGATGCTATTTCAAGCAACATTATTGAATACCGAGAGAATATTTAATCACTGAAATATTTTATAGGCCAAAATTACGTATGTCATTCGAATGAAAGAGCAACACGTAGACACGTAAAATTTTCAGTTAAAGAAAGTTATTGTCCTCTGAATTTTGTTATATTACGCTGTTATAATAAGAACAAAGGTCTTAATTTTGTGTGAAAAGTATTGATAGAGAAAAAAGTATTGTGTGTGTGTGTGAGAAGGGGTGGGGGTGTTTAAACCTAAAGGTCTTCACATGAAAATATATGGGTATAGTCTCTATAAATGTTGCAACAGAATTGGAATAGAATACATTGTGTTATTTAAAATGAATGACAAGTGATTTTCTTTGTGGTCGATTTGCTGTCAGTACTGGTGTATTAAATTCGCTTTTCGTATAAAATTTATAGGTACTGGACACATTCAAATATTATTTATTTATTTATTTGTTTATTTATTTATTTATTTATTTATTTATTCATTTTTTTATTTATCATTCAATAATTTATTATTTATTCACTAATTTATAGTCCTGGAGCTTCTTTATATATATATATATATCTTTTTTATTTTTTCTTCACTATTTAAATACACAGTTATGAAACAGTGATATTTACCAGGAACATATGTACATACATTTTCATTTGGAATTACAAATGTATATATAAATCTCGGTAAGAAAAGCCTTTGTATTGCAGTACGCCTCTGCTGGGTTTGTTTGGTTTTGAATAATGCATCAGTAAAATTAAATTTAGAGATTCGTTAAAATAATTTCACTTCAAAACACCGTACAAAAATGCAAGATATGTTTTATTTATTTTCTCTTCCCTTTTTTCTAATTCACAACTCATCACATTTTATATACATTAATGCTAATAGGGCCTATAGAAGGGACCGTATAGAAGTACGCGAGGCCACGATTGCACGACAGGAGGGCATCGCAGCAGGTGTCAGTGTTTTTCAGAGTTTTTCAGTGGCGTCAGAGTTTTTCAGAGTTTTTCAGGGTCATCAGTGTTTTTCAGAGTTTTTCAGGGTAGACTTCAGAGTTTTTCAGTGTTTATCAGGGCTGTCAGAGTTTTTCAGGCAGACGTCAGTGTTTTTCAGTTTTTCAGGGTGTTGCAGAGTTTTGCAGTGAAAAACGGGATTCTCAGGGGTTTTTGGACCCAGTAGTGTTTTCTGTTTTATACGTTTAAATTTTGGAAGGCAGTAACCTGATGAGGAGTTTTTAGAAAAAGTGCGACCTAAACAGTTAGCTATATCATTTTTAGATGTTAAAACATGAGAATTATATTGCAAATGTTTAACATTATTGGAAGTATCTTTTCCTTTTATCTTCTTTAGCATTTTCCATACTTTATTAGTAGGAGTTCGTGTATTTATTTAAGAGACATATTTTCTCCATGACAATCGTTTACAATGGTTAATAGCACGCTTCGCAATAGCTCTAGTTTTGCGTACATTATTTAGATTTGTATTCAAGGGCTATCTTTTATATAGTTTTTCAGCCCTTTTACGTTCTTTGATGACATTTTTACATTCATCATCAAACCATGGGTTATGTTTGTGTTTTGGAACTGCAGAGGTTTTTGGAATATTCTTTTCACAAATTTCAACCAGAGTATGTGTAAAAGTAAGTATAGGATCAGCTTCCTCTGAAAAGTTCACTGAATTTAGATTTGTAAGACAGTCCGATTGGAATTGGTTCCAGTCTGCTTTGTTAAGCTTCCATTGTGGAATATAATTATCATTAGAGGATATGATACTCTTCAATACAGGTGGAAAGTGGTCACTTCCACACAGATCATCGTGTATTGACCAAACAGAATCTGTTAAAAGGGAATGCTCACTTATTTTTAGATCTATTGAAGAATATGTTCCATGACCTGGATGTAAAAATGTATTGGACCCATCATTAAAGATACATAAATTGTGTTTTGATATGAAGTCTTCAATTTTTTTACCTTTAGTATCTGTATGGTCACTACCCCAAATTTGATTGTGAGCATTAAAGTCTCCTAATAAAATGAAAGGTTTTGGTAACTGATCAATAAGATTATCTAGCTCTGCAGAATTGAAGTTAACACTTGGAGGAATGTATATAGAACAAAACGTGATAGTTTTCTGTAACGTGATACGGACAGCAACAGCTTGAAAATTGGTATTTAGTCGCAAAGAACTGTGTAAAATGGAATTTCGAACTAGAATAGATGAAGCACCTTTGGCTCTGTCATCTGAACTATAAATATCATATTTTGCAAAATTCTTTAATTTGAAGGTATCGGTATCTTTTAGATTTGTCTCCTGAAGACAAAATACTGCTGGCGAAGATTGCTGATCAAGAAGATGTATTTCATTTGTTTTTAAACCTCTACAATTCCACTGGATTATAGAATCAAAACGATTCATGTTGTTTTTAATCTAGGAAGAGAAGTTTTTCGACCCCTTTTGCCTGGGGATACACTGCGATCCCTAGAACGAGATAAAGAGTTTTTAGCAAGGGTATTTGAATTATATGAAATATCTGTATCTATCGGAGGTGTATTTGAATCCTCCATTTCTACCTCAAGTGCATCAAATTTGTTGCTGACAACTACTGCTCTACGTTGGCCAGAACGTAACCTAGTTTAATTTTTGTAGGTACAGTAGGCGTACTAAACGTCAGAAGAAAAGTATGAGATTTAATCTCCTTACCATCACGCTTAATGATAAAGCGTTTTACAGCTATAACCTTTTGATTCTTGAGGCCATCAAGAATAACATCATCAGCCAACAAATGTAAATTTCGGTCCTTGTCCCTGAGTATACCTCTACTAGTATTGAGAATGGAATGCGGTAATACTTTAACGGGTATTTCACCGATATGATCACACGTTTGCAAGTTCAAGGATTGTTGTTTTGATGCACATTCAACTACGAGATTGCCGTTACGTTGTTTAGTGACGTTTTTAACAGTTCCAGCAATAGACTGTATAGTCTTATCCACTAAGAATAGAGAAGCTTTCGATAAAGCGTAGTCCTCAGCAGATATAACTAAATACCTTGACCAGTCGTCATCTTGTTGTTGAGCGTTCTCTATTGTGTCAGCTAAACGCTTACGTTTAATAATTGTTTGGTGTGGTGTTTGTGTAGAATCCATGAGAAAAGTTGTGATTCATTCTCGCAGCCACCCACCCTCCAAGGAGTGTCAACAAGGACCAGACAATACACTGTGGATCTCCGACAGCAATGCACTGGAATGACTACGAGAGGATACTCGGAATATAAAGCAAAGAAACACATTAGGTTGAATATAATATATTCAACAACCAGGATTCCGTCCTCCCACAACACGGGTCGCATCTTGCGGCAACGAAGACGCCTCATTCGGTCTTCACCCACGACCAGCAAGAGGGTGCTTGGGAATCTCATACGAGAATTCCCCGGGTTCCTCATTTAGTCGCCTCATACGACACGCAAGAGGATACGGAGGTCCTATTCTTATCACCCCGGGGACCCCACGGGGGCTTTCAAAATAAACAATACAATTACTACAATGTATAATTTTTTTTGGTATTTTTCTTTCCAAAACTATGTCTAACAGCGTAGTACAATGGGCTAGTGTCAGCTACAAATCTGTAAATTTAACCAAACTGACATTATGAATGGTTGTCACTTTTATCCCATTTTACAAATCTAAAAAGAAACCTCTATTTTTCTGACAGTGCAAAAATAAACCACCTAACTTTACTTGTTTGACATAACACACCATACCCAAGCTACACCTACATATTTCATATGTGGGGAATGCTTTAATCAAGAAACATTTACTAAGTGATGCCCAATTTTCATTAGCAGTCACTTTAATTTCCATTGCTGTGAAGTAACAAATTTCAGATTTGTTATTTGACAACTAACAAGTGATCACTCACCATATGTGCAATTGAATATTTGACCACTTTGTTTGATTTTAAAATGCTGCTAATTTGTACTAATATCTAATGGTTAAAACCTGGGTACTAGGTATATTTACACCTTGGACTCGGACCATAGAGCTGCCCAGCACGTCCCCAGGTGACGGATAGGGGATGGCCTCGAATGGTGCTTGTCAGGTCATAATGCGGAAGCCTGACCGCGGACCATAGTGGGCCGTGTGGTGGTCCTCGTTAATGTCCACCTAGGAGATCTCTGATCATAAAAACCCGGTATAGAGGAGTCCGTTAGCACACCGGTGCCTCCCCTCGGATAGATAGGGTCCGTTAGCCTAGGCCAGCAGCCTATCTAGGAGAGTGATACTCTGATCCCAAACCCGTAGGGCATGATGCGATAGTCCTACGAGACACATGACTAGGGGAAGGAAAACCCCGAACATACATCATTCCTTACTGAGGTTTTGCGCAGGGTCAGCAACCCTACCAAGTAAAAAATTCAACACGCTACAGAAACCAATGCACGTCACCAAAACTCTATGGATCCAATAGCTGGTAGTAATATCGACATAGATAACATGACGCCTAGCGGTCAAAGCAAACAGGAAGCCCTAGACTGAGTTATTACCTTCTTGGGCCAAAATTTACATCATATATTCCTACTTGGAATCTTAGGACTCTATACGAGGCCGGTAAAGCAGCATAAGTAGCTCTGGAGATGAAGAAGTATAAAATCAACACCCTAGGCATAATTATAAGTGAATATAGATCGACAGGGTTCGGCAAAACAGTGTTAACAACCGGAGAGACAATAATCTACTCTGGCAAAAGTAATGAACATCAGAGCGGGTTCGCCATAATGATGGACAAAGACCCTGAAAAAAGCATGCTATAATGGAAGCCAAGTAGTAATAGAATGATAACTGCCAGGTTCAATTCTAAGCATATCAAACTCACAGTTATACAAAGTTACTCGCCAACAAATAATGCCGAAGAGGACCAGAAGGATCAGTTTTATAATCAGCTTCAATCACTGCTGCACAAAGTACCCAAGCATGACATGCTTATTGTCATGGGTGACCTCAATGGAAGAACAAGAAACCAAATTGACTACATCATGGTATCTCAGAGATGGAGAAGATTAGTGCAGGATACGAGGGTGTATAGAGGAGCTGATGTAGCCGGTGATCACTATCTTTTACGAGCCACAGTAAAACTTAAACTCAAGTCCATATAGAGAGCATCAATTCGAAGGAGATTTGCTGTTAATAAACTTTGTAATCCTGAAACAATACAAGGCTTCAGATTAGAGCTACACAACCGATTCAGTATACTGGAAGAAAGCGATGACATTGAGACGAAATGGGAAAACATCAGAGAGTCAATAACATCTGCAACAGAAACAACCATAGGCTATGTAATGAATCGAAAGGAAGAGTGGATATCAACGGACACTTGGACAGCGATCAGTGAGAAAAAGCAATTGAAAGCAAATTTACTGAATAGTAAGACTCAAGAGGAAAAAGAACACGATCAGAATTCATATAAAGAGAAAAATAAAGAGGTTAAAAGATGAGCTAAGAATGATAAAAGAGCCAGAGTTGAGAGAATTGCAGCAAAATCAGAGGAGGCAGCCAGAAAGGGAAACATCAGAGAACTATATAAACTGACAAACAGAAAACCACAAACTAAGTGAAGGATGAGAAAAACGAACTGCTTACTGAAGAGAAAGAGGTTACGCAAAGATGGGCGAGATACTTAACAGAGGGGACCCAACGAGCACTCCAGACATTGACAATGACAACAACAATATAGAAGAACTTGATATAAACACAGAGGATATTGAAAGAGATGAGATTTCCAAAGCAATAAAACAACTAAAGAACAATAAAGCAGCAGGAATTGACAACATTAATGCTGATCTTCTGAAAATAGACACAAACATCTTCATTGACACTCTCCATGACCTCTTCAATAAAATTTGGAACACATTCCATATACCTAATGACTGGAAGAAAGGCCTTATAATAAAACTATTCAAAAAGGGAGATCAAACTGACTGCAACAACTGGAGAGGTGTTACACTCCTATCAACCATCAAAAATCAACCATCGATAAAGGATGAAAAAGATTCCAAACTACTCAACGAACAGGCTGGATTCAGGAAGAACAGATCCTGCAATGACCAAATATTTGTTCTCTGAAACATAATTGAACAAAGCATAGAATGGCAAGCAGCAACACATCTCAACTTCGTAGACTTTGAGAAAGCCTTCGACAGAGTCCACAGAGAATCCCTGTGGAACCTTCTACGAGTTTATGGCATACCATAAAAAATTGTGGACATCATGAGAAACCTACATGAAGACCTGGAATGTAGTGTAGTCAACGGACACGACAACTCAGAATGGTTCCCAAAAACATCCGGACTCTATCAGGGCTGTTTATTATCACCGATTCTATTCCTGGTGGTTATAGATTAGGTAATGAGAAACACCACAAAGAATAACAACCCGGGCATAAGATGGAGGTTAAACAGAAAGTCGGAAGACCTTGACTATGCCGACGATCATAGGCCTCAACATTAACATCAATAAGACCAAGACCATGAGGATAAATACAAGAAACACATCTCCCATTAGCATATACAACGTAGAAATAGAAAATGTAGAGAAATTTTGTTACCTAGGTAGTACTGTTTCGCCATCGGGAGGGACTGCTAAAGATATCATACAAAGAATTGGTAAAGCAAGGTATGCATTCTCTATACTTAGACCACTGTGGCAATCATCAGCTGTCACAATGAAGACTAAGATACGAATATTCAACAGCAATGTAAAACCAATCCTTCTATATGGCTCAGAATGCTGGAAGTTAAGGATAGACCTGGAGAAGAAGCTGAGAGTTTTCATCAATCGATGCTATAGAGCTATCCACAAAATAAGATGGCCAGACGTGATTTCCAACAAACGTCTTAAGGAAATATCAGACCAAGATGACATCATAGTGGAAATAACAAGACGAAAATGGAGGTGGATATGGCATGTCCCGAGGAAAGACTATGATGACATTACAAGGGAAGCCATATATTGGACAGCAGATGGCAAAAGGAAGAGAGGACGCCTAAAATGACTTGGAGAAGAACTGCAGAAGCGAATTAAAGAAGTTGGGATACACTTGGAACATGGTAGAGAGGCTAGCAAAGGATCGACAAGAATGAAGGAGATGTGTTGAGGCCTTATGCGCCCTTAGGCGTGAAGCGGACTAAGTACGTAAGTAAAACCTCAAAACCATACTACTGTTGTATGCCAAAAGAGACAAGTAAAATTTAAACAACTGCTATATTTTTCAGCAAAGCAGTTATCATATTTGAGGACCTTTTTACGACTACAAATGTTAAGAGAGAAAAATAGAGTGATCAGAGTGTTATTTGCATTTATATAAACTTCATTGAATTTCCATCACTCGCAGAGTATTATGAAATCTACTTATAGAATTGTAGATAAATAATTATAAGTCGCATGGTTACATTATATTATCTTTCTTTGAATACAACATTTAAAAATTGTATACAGATGGGTGCATTCCTAACATAACATGCACGGTAACGCGAAAAGCGGTCACGAGGACTGCTTGAGCACACGTGCCAGGACTGCTCGACCGGACGCGCGTGCGCTCCTTGCATTAACGCGGGAGGAAATTCGTGTTAACGGGATTTATTCCCGCGTGCGCTCGGTTCAGTCAGTCGAGCGTTCACACGCTTACATTTCTTGTGAGGCCCATCGCAAATGACTAAGTTTAAATTAATCAAAATGCGTTGTTTGCAATTTTCACATCAATAATTTATCGGGAAATACTTGTAACATGTAAATCAAAATCATCTCATTAGAATATTCATTGTGTGTTCTTCTCATTTCTTAAATTTCATCTCATTTGGAGTAGAAATAAAGAAATTAGGGCAATTTTTAAATAGCTAAAATCATTAAAATATCTAACGATACCGCGGCGGTACAGCGAGATGTTTACTTTGCTTTATAATTGACGGCGCGCTTAGAATGAATGAGTATATAAGCGATATGTTCACTGGCGTTGTTCTGGGTCACGGTTGTATCAAATCCAGTGAAGTGAGGTTTTTCAGGTAGATACGCCCATTACCTGTAAACAGCTGATCGCCGAAGCGAAAACGATGTGCGATGCGCGCACACATAAGTTTTTTACATATATAATTTGCAGTTTTTAATTTATTTCTACCGGCCCATAATATGCGATAGGTATGTTTCCCCCGATTCATTTGATACCATTTTTATGAAAATATACCTGGAAATGACTACAAACATTTGAAAATAAAAAGATAGCGTTTTCCTCTTTGCCAAAACAACGGTCCGCCATATTGTTTTCACGAGTCATTTGATTACATCGATATACATAGTAAACAATCGTACATTATAAAGTTCTCAAATAAGAGAACACATAACGAAAACAATGTCTATAGAAGTAATTATGATTATCCTATTTGTGAAAAAATTACCCCGTAGCTATTATTTACAAAGTTTTATTTCTCAAAAGTTTTATTTCATCGTTCATGTTGTAATTTAAAGCACGGCGTGGGCGCGTGGGTTAATGCTAACCATGAACGACGTTTACATTCGAATTGATAATTATTAGTATTTACATTAATTAAATATTTGACGATTTCATATAGTTTATTGTAATTTTGTAGTTCTATTAATACGATTTTACACGAGTTTCCTCTGACTCGAGGCGACCTCCATGTATTGTCGTATAGAATTATATACAGAAATACACATTTCAATGTAATAAATACCAAGACATATATTGTGCGATAAAATAAAACATCATTTCATCATTTAGTTTACATTGACCCCACTGTTTACAACTTCAGACTTACATTTTAATTGCAGATAAGTCTAGACCTCTGCGAAAGGAAGTTGGGGGAGGGGGAGATAATTCATTCATATTTAAGAAAGACTTTTTTTGTTAAAGGAAAAATGACGACACTAAGAGCCTATTCTGATTCAAATTATTTGGATTTAATCCTCTTTAATTAATTTTGGTAATTATATCAGTGACGAATCCAGAATTTCCGAAATGGGAAGGGGGTGGGGAGGTGCACAATTGAAAGTCCAATATAAACCATAATACTCTGCCAATTTAGGGGCGAAATTTGAAGATTTACTCATAATTGTGGCAAAAAGGGGGAGCGACCTCTATAAATCGGCCACTGCAGATATTAAAATGAGAGAACAAGTATATAACAATGAGAGAACAAGTTATGTTAAGCTATGTGAGCTAAGATTCACGGAAAAAAAAAGAAATAAAGGTTTTTAATTTGTAATTTTTTATTTAGATAACTGTGCATTGAAGACTTTATAGAAAATAATTATAATTTTAATATTCCCCCCATATACCTGTAATTGGCACTCGAAAACGTGTTTTTCAGTACAGCTCACATGAAAACACCAGCGACAGCGTTGACACTTCGTCATGTGCAATCAGATGGCCAGTTCCAAGACGAATTCTATAATATCTGTAATAGTTGACTTCCTAATCAAGTTGCAATATTTTCAATACATATATATATATATATCGGGTTATCGTCGCCTAGGGCGATCACCTGTCACCTGTGCGGCTAAATCATTACATAATATCACCTCAACCAGTTGTTTGACCTAGCAAATATCAATCATCATTTCGTACATTTTAACAGCTTTCAAGATATTAATTAGCGATCTTAATGAACTGGATATTCATATTAATGAAAGACAAGAACTAATTATCAGGTTTCCTGTTAATTGTGAAGGATTATCATGAAGGAGACATAAAGAACAGGAATTGAAATCAACCAAACTTTACGACAATTTGTATTTATGAAGAGTTTATATGAGATTTTAACACTTTTTAATAAAAGTTTTTATGTTTTTAAAATAATGAATATAATACATATAGTAGATTAATATAAAAAAATTAAGCTATACTATGATAAATTAAAAGGTATGTGATATTTTTCAAATTTTTTAAAGAGCTATCCGCCCCTGATTTAGGTAAAAATGTTTTTGCTTATACAGAGCTTATTTTTGTCATACAGTCTAAATTCCTACAAATATCCTTCTAAGTTACCATTTTAAATAAGTTTTTACATTATTATGAATCCTTGTATAAGTTTTTAAAAAAATGACCTTGGACATTTGGACTTCGTCATTTTCATCAAAGTAAAAAACTATTCTGAGTCAAGTTTAAGAGATTATATTTGAGAAAATAAGACTTACAACCAATGTTTTTATGTTTTTTTCGTAATACCTGTAGTACATAATGTAGATTAATATAAATAAATCACAAATTTTATGCATAACTGATTAAGTTATACACTCATAAAATTGCGAGGTTGTGCATTTTCATTTGCTGGAAAAAGGTGTGAAAATGCAATATAAACCGGTGAAATTTTCAGAGTTTGTTGACTATAAAACATGACCTATTCTTAGGTATATTGTGATACAAATGAATTATTTATAGGTATCTAAAAAGTGTATCTCATGTGTTTTTAAGGAAAGAGTTTGGGCCTCCCTAACATTTGTAATTCTCTATGCAGTGTTACGGATGGAGGAAATAAAAGGGATCTAATTAAATAACTGCAAATGTCGCTATATATACGTGTATTAAATAAAATATTAAAATGACACCCCGCATTAAGGGTTTCATATGTAAAAATGATAATGGAAATTACCGCGTAGACATGCACTAAGGTATTTATGAAAAAACTTCGTCAGTTTATAGTATAAAAATCTAGGATAATTAGATTATAATTCTATTTTATTAATTTATTTTAATAAATTAAATTATGTATTCATTTGTTTAAAATAAAATTTGTTTAAAATAATTCGGGTTTTTTTTATAATTTATTTATGTATTTTTTCCTATTTATGTATTTATTATTGGGTTTTTTTATTTATATATTTTTTCATAATATATTAATACCATGATTATCGTCACTATTATTATTTATTCAATGTTCGGAAATTGTATTCAATATTTTAAAAATTCATCTCTAACTCATAAGCGTTTTATTTCATTCTAAATATTTACCTACATGCACATAGTAATATGTTCTTATATTCAAATTTAAAATGTATATATCGAATCTCCTTCAATTCGCTCTCTATGTACATGCACTGCATCAAAAATGGCATTTAATACAAAATTATTTGTCAATTTTTGTCCGATTAAACTTCTAGTTTACAAGTATAATTTGCATTTAATTTGTTTTTATACTTGTAATTTACTTGGAATATAATAGACGTATAATCCTTGTGTAAACTCCCAAATTTAATTGGAGTTTAAGTGCCAAATTTTACTCCTGTTTTACTTCACATATAATGCAGGATTATAGTTCATTATACTTGAAGTTGCGAGATAAATTCCTTCATTCTACTCCATTAAACTTCACATTTAATGCAATTTATACTTCATTATACTTGAAGTTGCGAGGCAAATTCCTTCATTCTACTCCATTAAACTTCACATTTAATGCAATTTATACTTCATTATACTTGAAGTTGCAAGATAAATCCCTTCATTCTACTCCATTAAACTTCACATTTAATGCAATTTATACTGCATTATGCTTAAAGTTGCGATTAAAGACAAACTTGAGCTAAAATTCTTAAAGATCACTTGCATGACTTTAAGATACTGTTTTATTTTCAATGAAAATGTACCAGTACATCATCCTTGTAACTTTTGTTTGACACAATACTAGGAATTCAACATTTGATTTACTTTTTTCTTTTCTATATAATATGTCCCAATTGTTCAGATATCCCATTCGTAAAGATGTATAAAATAATATATATATATATATATATATATATATATATATATATATATATATATATATATATATATATATATATATATATATATATATATATATATATATATATATATATATATATATATATATATATATATATATATATATATACACACATTGTGTTTGAATACAAAAGCAGTGTAAAACAATGTTTAATTCAAAGAAAACATTTAAAATAGAGCATACTCAAACATTATACATGTACTAGTAAAACATGCATCATGACATTAAAAAAATGGTTTGATAAGAAATATGATTGATTGATTGATTTTTGTTTTATGTCACACCACGAATATTTCACGTATATGGTCACGGCATCTGCCTGATGTGGGGCATACAAATTTTGACTTTTGCAACGGACCCACCCGAAGCAGTGAGGGATCTTTAACGTGCCATGCATACCACGACACGGGGCCTCGGTTTTTACTGTCTCATCCGAAAGACAGGATAAGAAATATGAAAATGTAATATAGTAGTAATTATAAAATAAAATAAGGAATCAAAAAATAATAAAAAGACCTTGCTATTAATAAACATCAATAGAAACATATATGTGCAATGTAAATCAAAAGCTATAAAACAAAATTATCAAGATCATGAAAGTAAAAAATAAAACATACAATGTAGTACATACTATCGAAATAATGAATATGTAGAACAAAGTCATGTATTTCATATGCAATTAATCATAAGGTTAAAGTTTCAAACAAATACATGTAGATAAATGTTACAAGGTAAAACTTTATTGATTTCAGGAAGTATGACCCACCACAGCTGTGGGTAAAGTTCAAACTGTAGTGGATTTGGTTAAAATTGAGGATGAAGCCCCTACATCAGATATTTCTTAAAAACACATGTAACTTTTTTCAAAGGAAATCTGAACTAACGAGATGTGTTTGTGAAACACAAATGCCCCCGGTGTCACTAAAATTTAAATAGGGCAAATTTTGAAAAACGACAAAGAAACAAGTAAAAACAAATAGATATAATATACATGTAATGATACATTATGCAATGAGATACTAGGAAAAATGACTGGAGGCTTATACTATCACAACCAACAGGTAAAATGTGTACAACAATTAACTGTAAAACTTGTATGAATTAGGGATGGTATAAAAAGAATAAACTCATAAAATAGTATCGATCATATCTGAGAATATTTGTCCAGCACTAATATAACAACCCGTAAAATGTCAGTATTTCTGAGGACTAAAATCATGAGTATTAATATAAGGATAAATGTACATGTATATTGTTAAAATGATTCAAAACATCACTTTTTATGAAATATGATTTGAGATGTCGACAAGAAAACCAAATTGAGATAATTATAACAAGGTGACTAGAAATTTAATAGTGAACAAATTATAACAAATATGAAAGGAGTCAAATGACTAGAAGCTACCGGTTTATCGCTATGTGCATTACAACTAACAAATAAAATGTAAATAATTAACTTATTAAGTATTTAACACTTGCAATGTAAGAGAACATATTCTCAACATTCATAGATTAAAAAAAATTCAGTGTTCTGAAGAACAAAATTGTTTGTGGCACTTCAAAGGCATTACCCAGTACCATGTTTTACCAAATACAAACCTGGATGATCAGTACATTGTAACTGATATTTACTTTGATCAGTGCCCTCTTGCATATTATTACATGCTTACCAACAAAATTAAAACAAGAGACACCACTATAGACAGTATGGCAGAAAGCAAAGCATATAGCATGAGTTTATAAAGAAATGTAAGAGTGATCTTTTCCAAAAACAGTTAATTTTCCCAATAATTTGCTTCAACCACAAACTTTAAACCAAATGTTGACGGACATTGCCAATCTAAAGACCAGAATTGCTTTGCAATCATGCCAAAAAGAATTATTTATTGTCAGAACAAGAGGCCCAAGTGGGCCTATATCGCTCATCTGAGTACCTAGATGATCAGTCATGCATGAAAGAAGAATTCATTTATTTTTGCATTACTGTGACTAAGTCAACACAAATGTTGAAAATGTCAAATTTTTTTTCAGACTAGAAGAAAAAACAACACTTTTTTGCACATCCATTCAGGTGATGTTGATACTAAGCATTTGCTTTGTCTCTGCAATATGTCATTCAGGGCAACAAGTTATTCATTTTCTTTAGGTGGGGCCTTTTGTTGACTGATTTCAAGTCTGGGTCATGAACAACAATTGTTTCAAATATTGTCCAGATCTAACTTAAAATTGCCTAATTTCATATGCTGAGTGTTGAGAAACATCTAAAAACTTATTTAGATGTGTAAAGAAATAAATTTTTTTGACCACAGCAATTACAAGTGGTATATGTACCATTGTGAGACCTACTTTTTAGACATGGTGGCATTATCTGTTAACCAATTTGGATGAAATTTACCTAATTGATAGAGGACCTTTAGTACTTCATGTATTCCATGTTTCATTAAAATCTTTCATGTGGTATAACAGCAGAAGTGAAAAATGTAATTGAATTGTTCCTATACGCCCTCATTTGGAAGTCTTTAAAAATTCATAGAAAATCAACAAATTGAGATATTGACAAAATTCTTTCAAAGTAACATTTCTTACCATAATTATGATCACAATAGTCCATAAGAAATCATCATTATCAATTAACTAGGAAATATGACACTTTTCTGCATTGAAATCTCCAAGACCAAAGAAATGTCGAAAAAAAATTCCAAAATTTGATATCGGAAGTGAACCAAAATGACAATACGTCTTCACTCATCCCTCTAAATCATTTCTATGCATTCTGTTTGTCTCTGTATACAGCCCATATGAAAAAGAATATTGTTAAAGAAGGGATTTATTTTGTGACCTACTTTTGACTATGGTGGCGCCACCTGTAAAGAGGTCTGGACGAAAACAACAGAATTTGAAGAGAATTATAAGTGACTTATTTCTACCAAGATTTATTAAAATCCTTCAAACAGTTTTGTAGAAAAAGTTGAAAATGTGAAAAATGGCCACCACCCCCCTTTTTTTGGAAGTCTTAAAATATTCATAAAAAAACCCAAAAATTGAGATAATGACAAAATTCTTTCACAATAATATTCCTTACCACAATTATGATCAAAATAGTCATTAAGAAATCATCAATATCAATTAACTGAAAAACATGACACTTTTCTGCATTTAAATGACTAAGTCCAGAAACACTTCAAAAAAGCGTGAATTTCTATTTGACGGATCTTAACCCCGAACACAATTTTTAATAACCCATCTTGCCGAAATGCAATTAGTTTCGCCATTTATGTACTGCTACTGGAGGAGAAGATGTTTGAAGAGGGGTACAGTTTTGGGCACTTTTGGCCGCCCTGGATCCATTCCTGAGGGAATCTGGATCCCGAACACAATTTTAGTAGGGGACCTTGAGTACATCATTTACACAAAGTTTGATCCAAATCTGCAATGTAGTTCCAGAGAAGAAGTCGAAAATGTGAAAAAGTTAACGACGGATGGACGGACGACGCACTATGACTATAGCTCACTTGAGCCTTTGGCTCAGGTGAGCTAAAAAAAAAAGTGTTTCATTTTTACCCCGAAGTATTGTTCTTTATACATCTCAAAAGTCCTCCACAGGGAAGTAGTGTATAATCAAAAACAATAATTAACTCTATATTCACAAATGCTCAAATGTGAACAAGATAAAAAGTACAAAGAATATTTCAAAAAAATATTTCTAGCTAGGTGCAAACAAATTGTAATTCATGGATAAAATATTATGGAGATGTTTAACCTTTTTAAAGATAAACAAATACAATATAATAATCGAACAAAGAATGTTAATATTATATATTCATAACTACTTCGAATTCAAGGCAGGATCATGACATAAGAATAAGTAGATCAAGAACTGGACGGTAAGTTTGAAATCTACGTAAGAAAGATATATACTCTTTGAATTTTGAATGATGAACAAAAATACATGAATACATCATTAATGAAAAGATTGAAAAAGAAAGACGTGTTTGTGAAACACAAATGCCCTTGGTGGCACTAAAGTGCAAATAAGGTAAATTTTGAAATATAGGTCAAAAGTCATGGTGTCAAGGTCATTGATCCTGGTGTTATTTGAAAGGGTTTCATTATTTGAGTATGAATGCCAAATATGAAGTCTCTATTTCAAATGGTGCAAAATTTATTGCATTTTTAGTTTAAAAGTCAAGGTCACAAACCTTGGTCTCATTTGAATGGGTTTCATTAGTTAAATATGCATGTCAAATATGAAGTCTCTATGGCAAATAGTATTAACTTTATTGTATTTTGTGAAAAGCAGGACACAATTACAGACGGACAATCCAAACACTATATCCCCCCCCCCCCCGGACCATTCAGACCGGTGGCATAAAAATTAGAAATGGACAAATGAGAACAGGGTACATTGATATAAAGGTTTGTTTCTAAAGTTTATTACTGATCCAAACTGTCAAAAATTACAATTTTGATGATTTACTGGTTTAAAAGTTTAAGCAGATTTCAGTTTCTAAAGGTATTAAAACCTCAAAATTTGACATTTAAGCATTCAAAGTTTACAATTAATAATGAGTTAAAACCATGTCAAAGTACTGAGAATTTGATTGTACATATTATGTGGTGTTTCTTTTTATTGTTAATCATGAATGTAGTATTATCCACTTATGACGATTTATGACATGAAATTTCACATTGATCATGAATTTTCATAAAATATTTCATTTGATACATGTTGGTGTGAAAACAAACTGTTCAAAACTCAGATTATATAAAAAAAAAAACTAGTTCAAACTCACTCACTAAAAATGCATTCAAGGCTAATACAGTTTGAACTAAATGCTGTCTTTACATACTAGTCAATTAATTCTCTGTCATTAAACACTATAAACAATTTACAAAATTTTAATACCCATTAGGAATTAACTTAGTCATCACAAAATAGATGATTGAATGCTCAATTGTCAAATTTGAAATTTACTATTTATCTTGAACCAAAACTCATTCATTGCCAGGTTTGATTTTAGAGGGCTTTGGCCTGGATGATTGAATTTCACCAAGCACTTTCTTCATCATTTGCTGCTTTGATCTACTGGATTGTGTCCTCTCAAACTTACTATCCAGTTCGTTCATGATCTTCTTGTAATCAGAAGACCTCCAAGGAAGAGGTTTAACTCTGAGGAATGTTTCATCCTCAAAATTAACCTCTTCCTCAGAGGACATATACATTATGTCCATAGCATCTTCTACTTTTTTTCTCTTTTCCGCATCCCACCCACTTATTTTGCCTATCATTGCTTTTCTCCAGGCTAATTTCTGAAATACATAATTTATATAAATATGTACTATTATAACACAAAGTTCATAAAACCTAGTAACTCTAACATGAATAATAAATATTGGAAAACATGATGTACATGTATGCACATATACGGTACTTATTAGACTTCAAGCAATGTATTAACATGCACAACACACTTACCCTCTTCCTCCTGCTATACAAAAGCATTTTGTTTTGCCCATTTTTTCCTTGTAATTCTTTTGCTGCACAGAGGCAAAGTATCTGGAGATGGCAGCTTATAAGAAAAAAAATTCTGATTTTAATTCTTAAAATTGTGAAATTATTTTAATGACACTATCATATTACCGGTAGTTGTTTTTAATTCTAATGATATCAGGGCTTGAAATGTGCAGTTATCCAGGCATCAAAATCAACTCAAAACTAGTTAAGGCAACCTAAAATTTCAGCAAATATAATGGAAGTTGTCCTAATTTCCTTTAAACTGACAAACAGAAATTATTGTGCATTTCAAGCACTGTGAAATTTTTCTTATTTCTTCAATGACAACTGAAGAGAAATAAATATTGTATCCCAACATACCTTGAATAATTCCAAGTTGTACATCAGGATACAACCCCTTCACAAAAATGTTGATTTTGTTGGTTGTGTCTTTATTTCTTCTGATGAACACCTTGAATGACATAGATTATTAGGTACATCATATAAATGACAAGATTTTTCAACAACTAAACTTTTCTAAAGAAAGCATACAAAATACAAAAACAATTTTTATCAAAAGGAAATCTTGATTAAAACAGAATCACTTATTAGTCATATCATCAAAATACATATATGTAATATTGAACAAATAACTGCTGATGATGAAAAAGAAACTTTTTATAAAGCATTTTCCTGACTTATTCTGGAATGATTTAAAATTTCAATCTCTATAAAAATCACAATAAGTTATCTTAAGAAAAAATTTACTTTAATTTTTCATTGTCTTCAAATGTTTCCAGGGTAAAGCTCCATCATCAAAATGACACACATGCAAAACATTAATCAATACAAAATCAATACATGTACATATACATGATGGGCTTGCACGTTGGCACAGATTATGGCATGAGGGTGTCGTTCGTGTGGGAGGAAAACAGAGTACCACAAAGGACACCCAATAGCCAGGCTGATGACAGCCACATGCTTGATGTGGTTGACATGAAATAAAACAAACCAAAAACAAGTGATTGATCACCAAGCACAAGTCCCCTAACCACAGCATTGGATGGCAACTTTTTGAAACAATGCCTAAACTTTAAGTTCAAGGATCATAACTATGTGACAAAAGGGTCAATCAGCATGAAACTTATATTTGGTGTGTAAGCTATTGATTTGTCCGTGCATACCAAATTTCGGATAAATATCTGCACAAAAGCCGAAAAAAAGTAAGAAAAGTTGTGGACAGATTGACAGATGAACGAGGGGTACCCTATAGGCTCCTAGGGTTTCAGCAGTATTTATCTGACGGGGAGTTGAAGTTACAGGGATTGTCAATCGATTTTTGTCAATAAGAATAAGATGACCATAACTAATGTTTGTATATATAACTAAAATTCTTACTCTTATCCGAGGTGGTATGTCTATTGTGGGGGTCCCACTTTTTTAAGGGGGCATATGTCCTGACTGCCCCCCCCCTCTCCTTCTCATACGACCTAGAGATATCATAATATGACTGACCATGTCGACCATGACCATATCATATGTGATATGATATGGCATATCATCATAAATTAATATGTTTAAAACATTTTTATAATTCATTTTATTAACAATTTTTAAAATCATGAAAAAAAAATACTCCAACTTACTATTCTACTGGGGCGGGGTTTTGGTCTAGCAGAGACGGAGAAAGGTGTTGCCAATACAGGTGTCGTGCGGTCTGGCCCTGGGTCTTGTTTTTTTACCCTTGAAGGCTTGACGTGGTCCTCTTCCGTTTGACAGTTTTGCGTGACAGTGACGGCAAGGCCAAGGAAGGATCGGAATCTGTATCAGATGACTCATCCGACCAACCCTTCCGACAGATCATCGCTCCGAACCGCATTTTCGTCAGCATCCGAAATTTCCAGGTAATATTCTCTTTTTTCTGGTTTAAATTAAGCGCGAATGTATTTGATGCTCGATTTAGTTTCGTACATACAGTAAAAATGATCTATAAATATAGAATCATTTCGTTCATCATCTAATCGTCAGTTTTTTAAAGAAGTTAATTGATATACTCAATTTCTGCTATTGATAATAATCATGTATTTTATTTTTATTTTTTGGGAGGGGGGAGGTTACGGAAAGTTCGAAACTAATCCGGCGGTCATTGCCTCTGGTCAGCAGCATTTTGGCGGTTCATCAATATACATGTGCCTAATATTCATTATCATTGAGTAGACATAAAGAATTATCACTTTCTTTGTCGTAAAGTACTTTACTTTACATGTACAGTAGAAGCTGTTCATTTTTACGCTGTTACTAGTAGAGTATTTGTCGTAAACTGAGACTGAGAGTGAAGTCAGGACTCGGCCTCAGGTGCCAAAACGGCAGTATAGTTGGGTAGGTGTTCAAAATTGCAAGGAATCAATATTTATATTATAATTTACATGCATGAATGAGTGGCTCAATCTGAGTAGATTTGTAAACTTGCCTTTGGTTTTGCATGCTTTTATTTGGACCCAAATTTTTACCCAAATTATTTATCTATCATCAGCTAGAGACTTACAAACAAGAAGGATTGGAATCTCGGCTTTTCTCGCTAACATCTCGCATGACGGTTTGTTATGCAAATGAGATCTCGCGACGTTCGGTACTCTCAGAACTTAATACAGCAAATAAGTAAAATCACGAGAATACCGATAGTTGCTTCCTTGTCAACAATGCTTGTTTGTAAATACTGTATTTATTTATTTTTTTATTTAATTTCCATAGTAAAATCTAACTTGTGATATTTTCAGTTTGCATCGATATATGTATAGGAGACATTATGACAAAAAAAAAATGTAAAATGCCATTTCTATTTAAAACATTGTTTAAAATATGGCTTTTGTATTTATCCCTTCTCCCTCGTTCCGCTATGTACCACATTCATATAGGCAGAGACATATGTCTCTTATATAGGTGCAAGAAGTAGTTCCCTATTAAGTATGCCGGTCGGTGAAAGGGTGATGCTTTGTTTTACCTCTGTTAATTAAAGTGTTGTTTTAGCAATTAACACGTGAGACAGGTGTGTCGCTTAGCCGACCTATAATGGCGGGTTGTGTCATTTCATATTTCCATTACGGGTGGTACTTTCTAAGCGAATGTCCCATTTCCTTTCTTGGGAATATGATTTAGATCTCGATTTTCTTCACGAGAAATACATGTATACACATTATGATTGAGTTTACAACAGTGATGACGACAATTTTCAAATTGACACCCAGAATAAGAATCATGGCAGATCTTCTATTTGATGAAAACAACAGGGAGGTTATAATAGAATGTTGTATTATTTTACTTAATAGCTTGAGCTTTATTAGGTCAAGTATCCTTTACTATGATGAGTGCAGATCGAGAGCAGATTTTCGATGCACAAACTGATAAGTGACTGCGCTATTGTAGAATACTTTACGAAGTTCTTGTCAACAATTAACCCAAGGACAATCAATTTTTCAAACCTACATGGAACAATACCTAAGAAAACGACTGTCAAATTCTCTTCGTCAAAGGTCGCAGAGGGACACAGAGATAAGACCCTATATACATGTATTAAACCTTATACATGTAGATATAAATGCCAACATAATTTAAAAAATATATATTTAAGGCTAGGCCACACACTAGAGTTTCATGTACATTTTGGTACCAACATATCACATGTACACCATGTGATACTTGAGAAAATTAAATAATTCAATCCGACCTGTCAAAATTTTCTTTGTAATGGGTCGCAAATAATTGGAGATTAAGACCCCGGTGTATGGAACCTTATAGACATAACATTGTCCATAAAATTAAATGAAAGTTATTTTAGTGCACACACTAGAGTCTCATGTACATTTTGATGCAAAACACATCACATGTAAACCTTGTAATACTTGAGAAAATGGGAAAATTCAAATGAACCTGCCTTTTTTTTACTTCATTTATCGCTCAAGGAGTACAGGATACAACACCTTAGTATAAACCTTTGTAGATAAAACGTTGGCAAGAAAATGAAATAAAAACTAGTTTTAATGCATGTTCCAAAGTCTCATGATTTTATTGATTCCAACAGCATTTCTGTACACCCCGAAACATAGGAGAATATGGGGTAATTCATACAGGTCTATAGACCGTTAGACGAAATATGCAGGAGGTCAGCTTCGAAACATCCTACTTTAAAATGGAATTCCCAAACCATTTTCTCACAAACTACTCAGAAATTGCATGTAATACTGATACTAAAAATTAATTTAATATCTTCAGTATCAATGGCAACATACGTTTAATGTGGATGTTTAGAGGATCTAACAGATTTTGCTGAATTGTTTAGCCAGGTAGTTCTCGGCCGCGATAGCTATTGTTTTCTGGTTAGGTCTCGTCACAGATCTCGTGCCACGCAATAGTTCAGTAAGATTTCCCTTCGTGTATAGGGAGTTGCCAATCCTTCTTGTTTATAAGTCCTTGCTATCATTAATACATTATAGATTAGAACCAACACTACACTACAGCCTACAGGAACCTAAATATTGGTCATTAAGCTATGTAATCAATACAATCCCAATACTGAGCCCATCCCTCCCCCTTGGGAACTGAAGTGGAAGTTCACCAAACAGGGAATTATTTGTTGCCTTTAGTTTTATTTAAGGTGTATACATTGGTATTTCACAAACATTCTAATTTGTACTATTTTCATAATTTTGTATATATTGATTAATTTCTTTTTGTTTTTTGAAAGGAAAATATGTCGATTGAATTCTCACATGCTTGTCATTTTATGACCTTTCAAAATATCATCTAGAGATCAAGGGCCCAATTGAGGTACATATGTTATTAAACTTTCATGTTATATATCACTTTCAATTAAAGATGTTTTCAATATGTGTGAAGCCAGCTTGGCTCAGTGGTAGAGCGCTCAATTACTGACCGAGAGGTCCTGGTTCAAGCCTCCTGGTAGTCATGCTGGTGTCTGTCCTTCGGATGAGACAGTAAAAACCGTTGTCCCGTTTCGCGATAAACGTGGCACGTTAAAGATCCTCACTGCTTTGGATGGGCCTATTGAAAGGTCAAAATTTATGTAACCTGCATCAGTCAGATGCTGTCACTATATATGTAAAATATTCGTGGTGTGACGTAAAACAACGTCAACAAACAAACAAACAATATCTGTGTAGTTTGAGTTGTTTTTGATAATGAAGAGTAACTTTTTGAAAATACTGAAATCAGATGATTTTGAATGTCGGGTCATATTTGGACTGTAAATATCAATTGTGGTGACATTTCTTTAAATATTCTTTAACATTAATAATATATATTCCTTGTTAAATTGTTTGTGTATACTGCAAGACGCAAATGTCCTTTTCCATATTGATTTGGTTTTGAGAACATTTAACCACTTAGCTTAATGTTTGCTTTAAGATTTATTATAAATTATTCTCATTAATATAGATTAAATGGGACGTCACTCATTAGAAAACAAAAGAAGACAAAGGAGACTGAAAAGAAAAACCAAAAAACAAAGACTTGGAAAGGCAAATAATGAACCTTTTGCAGATTATGATGATAATGTTAGTGAAAAATCAGAGGAGTTCAGTTCTTGCCGTTCAGAAAGATCTGACAATGACGTCAATGAAAATTTAACTTTTATTGAAAAAGAAATATAAAAAGAAAGGAAAAAAGATGTACACATAGAACCAGTCAAAAGAAAGTCAGACTATGTGACAGCAAAAGATCTTTTTGAAAAAAAAAACATACTTGCATATATATCCACACCTCTAAGACCTGATAATTTCATGTATGCCAAAGTCATTTAAAAAATGTCCAACAGTATTTTTTGGAGGAGAAGTGTATGGATCATATCAATCACATCATAAACGTTCATCATATGTAATGACCTACTGGCACTCTAATAATGGACACATTTTAGGGGAAGTTGGCACGGGTGACCTCGTCCCAGGAGTTACACAATATTTTATTGAGCATAATCTTATAGTAGAAAATGAAAGTAGAGTTCATTTATTTGCCAAGGTATTGTGGCTTATGCCCCTCCCTAACAGGTACAGATATCATTGTGGAAAGCCTGTAGAAGTATGGACAAGAAACTTGTATGATGTATTTGGAGAATCTGTATTTATTCCTGTTCAGCGCTTAAATTGTAAATACATCTGTGCAGATGGTAAACTTTACAATAAAGATGTTTCATATATATGTCCTTCCATTAAAAGTATCAATATATAATGCCAGTGCAATAGTTTTGTGCAGTTTTGTTAAATTTATGTATTACATTCTTATTTCCCATTGTATGTCTGTCTGGAAACCATGGTATTTCAATAGTGAGGTCATAGTGGAATAGTATTTCGTCCTGTGCCAGTTAGCTTTAGCTTTCATGGAAGGATGTTTCACTATGCCAGTTTTGTCAATTTATTAGGTCTTTTTGTATTGTATTTCAGTAGTGAGGTCTTGGTGGAATAGTGTTTCGTCCTGTGCCAGTTAGCTATAGCTTTCATGGAAGGATGTTTCACTATGCCAGTTTTGTCAATTTATTAGGTCTTTTTGTCTAGTATTTCAATTGTGAGGTCATAGTGGAATAGTGTTTCGTCCTGTGCCAGTTAGCTTTAGCTTTCATGGAAAGATGTTTCACTATGCCAGTTTTGTCAATTTATTGGGTGTTTTTGTATTGTATTTCAGTAATGAGGTCATAGTGGAATAGTGTTTCGTCCTGTGCCAGTTAGCGATAGCTTTCATGGAAGGATGTTTCACTATGCCAGTTATGTCAATTCATTAGGTCTTTTTGTCTTGTATTTCAATAGTGAGGTCATAGTGGAATAGTGTTTCGTCCTGTGCCAGTTAGCTTTAGCTTTCATGGAAGGATGTTTCACTATGCCAGTTTTGTCAATTTATTAGGTCTTTTTGTATTGTATTTCAGTAGTGAGGTCTTGGTGGAATAGTGTTTCGTCCTGTGCCAGTTAGCTTTAGCTTTCATGGAAGGATGTTTCACTATGCCAGTTTTGATAATTTAAATGGTCTTTTTGTATTGTATTTCAGTAGTGAGGTCATATTGGAATAGTGTTTCGTCCTGTGCCAGTTAGCGATAGCTTTCATGGAAGGATGTTTCACTATGCCAGTTTTGTCAATTTATTGGGTCTTTCTGTCTTGTATTTCAATAGTGAGGTCATAGTGGAATAGTGTTTCGTCCTGTGCCAGTTAGCTATAGCTTTCATGGAAGGATGTTTCACTATGCCAGTTTTGTCAGTTTATTGGGTCTTTTTGTCTAGTATTTCAATTGTGAGGTCATAGTGGAATAGTGTTTCGTCCTGTGCCAGTTAGCTTTAGCTTTCATGGAAGGATGTTTCACTATGCCAGTTTTGTCAATTTATTAGGTCTTTTTGTATTGTATTTCAGTAGTGAGGTCTTGGTGGAATAGTGTTTCGTCCTGTGCCAGTTAGCTATAGCTTTCATGGAAGGATGTTTCACTATGCCAGTTTTGTCAATTTATTAGGTCTTTTTGTGTAGTATTTCAATTGTGAGGTTATAGTGGAATAGTGTTTCGTCCTGTGCCAGTTAGCTTTAGCTTTCATGGAGAGATGTTTCACTATGCCAGTTTTGTCAATTTATTGGGTGTTTTTGTATTGTATTTCAGTAGTGAGGTCATAGTGGAATAGTGTTTCGTCCTGTGCCAGTTAGCGATAGCTTTCATGGAAGGATGTTTCACTATGCCAGTTTTGTCAATTTATTGGGTCTTTTTGTCTTGTATTTCAATAGTGAGGTCATAGTGGAATAGTGTTTCGTCCTGTGCCAGTTAGCTATAGCTTTTATGGAAGGATGTTTCACTATGCCAGTTTTGTCAATTTATTGGGTCTTTTTGTATTGTATTTCAATAGTGAGGTCATAGTGGAATAGTGTTTCGTCCTGTGCCAGTTAGCTATAGCTTTCATGGAAGGATGTTTCACTATGCCAGTTTTGTCAATTTATTAGGTCTTTTTGTCTAGTATTTCAATTGTGAGGTCATAGTGGAATAGTGTTTCGTCCTGTGCCAGTTAGCTTTAGCTTTCATGGAAGGATGTTTCACTATGCCAGTTTTGTCAATTTATTGGGTGTTTTTGTATTGTATTTCATTAGTGAGGTCATATTGGAATAGTGTTTCGTCCTGTGCCAGTTAGCGATAGCTTTCATGGAAGGATGTTTCACTATGCCAGTTTTGTCAATTTATTGGGTGTTTTTGTCTTGTATTTCAATAGTGAGGTCATAGTGGAATAGTGTTTCGTCCTGTGCCAGTTAGCTATAGCTTTCATGGAAGGATGTTTCACTATGCCAGTTTTGTCAATTTATTAGGTCTTTTTGTATTGTATTTCAGTAGTGAGGTCTTGGTGGAACAGTGTTTCATCCTGTGCCAGTTAGCTATAGCTTTCATGGAAGGATGTTTCACTATGCCAGTTTTGTCAGTTTATTAGGTCTTTTTGTCTAGTATTTCAATTGTGAGGTCGTAGTGGAATAGTGTTTCGTCCTGTGCCAGTTAGCTTTAGCTTTCGTGGAAGGATGTTTCACTATGCCAGTTTTGTCAATTTATTCGGTGTTTTTGTATTGTATTTCAGTAGTGAGGTCATAGTGGAATAGTGTTTCGTCCTGTGCCAGTTAGCGATAGCTTTCATGGAAGGATGTTTCACTATGCCAGTTTTGTCAATTTATTGGGTGTTTTTGTCTTGTATTTCAATAGTGAGGTCATAGTGGAATAGTGTTTCGTCCTGTGCCAGTTAGCTTTAGCTTTCATGGAAGGATGTTTCACTATGCCAGTTATGTCAATTTATTGGGTCTTTTTGTATTGTATTTCAATAGTGAGGTCATAGTGGAATAGTGTTTCGTCCTGTGCCAGTTAGCTTTAGCTTTCATGGAAGGATGTTTCACTATGCCAGTTTTGTCAATTTATTGGGTGTTTTTGTATTGTATTTCAGTAGTGAGGTCATAGTGGAATAGTGTTTCGTCCTGTGCCAGTTAGCTATAGCTTTCATGGAAGGATGTTTCACTATGCCAGTTTTGTCAATTTATTAGGTCTTTTTGTATTGCATTTCTATTTTGGTCATGGTATGATTGTATTTCCGAAAATTTGTCCAGAAAGTTTTCATTTGTTTTGATTGAAAGATGTTTTATTATTCCTGTACAGTTTTAATGGATGTATATCTTCGTCTCCTAGTGAGTATACTTTAACAAATGATGTTTCATTGGGATGTATCAATTAGAGAGCTTGAGCAATAGTATTTGTATTTTAGCCGTCCTTTACAATGAATTTATCATAATGATTTTTGAGAATTTATTTTATTACATTGCATGTGCATCTTGTGTCACTATGATCAACCATATGTATCATTTATGGTTGTATGGAATTTGTATTGGATATGTTATGTATTATATGATTTTAAATTCACTGTAAAGTTTATGTATTGATTCTTATTTTCATGATCCAGGCTAATATAACCAAGAAGAAATTATGTTGGATTGTCTATTTCTCTGTTGCTTGATGTTATTGCCTTGCATGAATTTCAATTGATCACTTTGTCCGTCGTTCGTCCGTCCGGTTGTCACACTTTCACAATACAGCACGGACGACACGTATGTTCCTCAGAACACTATTCTTCCCATTTTTAGCTCTACTGGTTTATTTTTTGCGGGGAGGGAAAGATTAAAACAAAGAGAGGGAACCGACATTTAAGAATTGTAAAAATGGAAATAAATATCGGACATGAGAAGGCAAATTCACAACTTTGAAAATCGGTAACAAGACAACTCCGTGATAATGGTCTATGTGGTCACGCGGCACAGCAAAATGAGTCGAACATTCCTTGCTGAAAGGAACTGTCCGGGACAAAATGAGAATAAATCTAGAAATGGTGCAAATACGAATCTAAAGTTTTATTGTGGGCCGGCACTAGCCGGCCCATCCTTTGATATAAGTTTGGGAAAGTCGCATGCGTTTCTGCGGTACAGTAAGACCCCCCCCCCCCCCAGGATTTCACACCAATGAAAAAATTAGGATTTTATTCACTGCGGAGAGAGCATGTGTCGCCTCTCTGACCCAATTTGATAGATACATGTAAATGTAGTACGTTACAGCAGAGAAGTATTAAATTTGTTGGAATGTTTTCTGGGGATGGGTGTTACCTTGCAATTTCTTAATATTTGACGCGCTTTCTTCATAACCAAATTATTATTCGGTTGCCTAAGTGACTTTTGGTTGATATCCAATCGGAGCATCATCGCCATTTTTTACAAAAAATATATCTTTTTTGCGTACGGAAATGGTCGAGTTGTAATATTACGACTGAATAATAGTGTGATGTAAGTCCTACTTAAACTTTCAGAATACAGAATGCTACGCTAAGAAGGACCAATTACAATTGTTTCTTCTGGCAAGACGATAAACCTTAATTAGTGTTTATAAATTGAAACTTGAGAATAAAAAGATTACCAACCAGCACGGCCACACCACTACCAAAAGTTTACCAGTGAAGGGTTGGTTACCTCAGAAAACCTCAAGTTGCTTATAGATTGGGTTATGTTTTGTTGTTAAAAATAAATTGTGGGTTAATGGATTAATTATAGTTTCACGTCACTCCACGACTATTTCACGTACATGGTGACGGTATCTACCTGATGCATTGCATAGAAATTTATACTTCTGTAACGGACCCTCCCGAAGAAGTGGGGAATCTTTTACGTGTCACGCCTACCGTGATACGGGACCTCTGTTTCTACTGTCCAATTTGAAAGACGGATCACCGATGTGCCCACGGCGGAAGTCGAACCCGCGACCTTTCGGTCACCTCGTCCACTGAGCCCACCAACTTAAAACATATAGTAGATGATATGGCTGGTAATTTTAAAAGTACATTTCCATATTAAATGCAGGCTAATTCGTACGTCTGATAAATTCGCTATTGCCATGCCTTATGTACTGAATTGGCTAAATGAGCCCAAATATAAACTATTAGCTGAAAAGGAAGTGATACTGGAGATTTATATGTCTGTGGTCGATCATCATGCATGGTCTTTATATGTCTGCTAATTAACAGTCACATGTCTGTACAATACATATTTTAAAACGTTATTCTGTTTTTAAAATTTTTTGCAGTTTTATCAAACATCCCATTCCGGCCTACACTTTGGTTCTTGCACCAAATTGTCTCTTGTAAATATATATATGTGAATATATATTAAAGTGAAAGGACAATGTCCGGATGGCTTATGTGAAAGGATAGTGTCCGATTTCACTTAAAAGAAACATTTACACTTGATACAAATACATTTTTTGCTTAGATTGACTTCCTGGTGTATTACACCGTCAATTATATGTAAATACCACATTTGATTACTAACTTAACTAATATTGCAATACCAAACACAGTAAATTATATTTACGAGTCCTAACACGATTACTGATGCAGTCATTCTAACATGATTATTTTAAATCTCCAAATAAAATAAAACGAAAACTCCAATTATATTCCATACTCTAAGTTTACTTGGAGTTTAATGTCAATAAACTTCTATTATACATGAGGTATAATGCAACATTAAACTTTCTTTTACTTTACATATAATTTCATATTAAATTTTAATTTTATGTTAAACTTCAAGTATATTTCAAGTTTAATGAATTATAATTTTCATTAAACGTCTTTTTTCATGCAGTGATGTTAACGTAAGTTTTGAGTTGTAAGCAAGCGAACGTGGCTGACAAGCACGTTCCTGCGGTAGCCAAGCGCGTGAACGCGGCAGTCAAGCGCGTTAACGCGGTCTCGAATTTAAGTTCACGAGGAAATCTGCGTTAACGCAGACGCGTGTGCTCAGCAGTCCTGAGCGCACGAGGAAAGCAAACTTCACCTTAACGCAACGTTAACATAATGTTATGTTAGGACTGCACCTCACTGTATGTGCATGCCTGCAGATGGCATTATATTACCAGAATTTATATAGAGAAAGATTAAAATATGGTTATAATCCATCACAAAATGAAATATAATTACATGTATAAAGATTTAAACATAACTAAGTATCTTTACCAGTATATTCTGATTCGGATTATATAGAATATGTAAATGGTTTTATATAGGATAATAATCTAAAATAAGCAATAAATTCTGGTGCGGCCTTGGGAGTTATCTCAACATTGAGATGAAACACAAAGGTACATACATGTACTAACCTGTCGAGATCAAAATGTTATCATAACGTCTTAAACTTTGCCCATATTAATGTTTACAATATGATTTCAAGTGCGGCATTACTTTACAATTTTGATTAAACTTATCTGAAAAGAGGGTTTGATCGACATCATTTTAATCTGTATCTTCATCCGATATAATTATCAAATGATAAACTAGAGATTAAAATCTTTTTATAAGAGGAAAGTAGATCAGTGTTGTGAGGCACGACTATACAGTAGTTTTTGTTAGTTGAAGTAAATCTGTAGGAATTCTAATCCTCCAAAGCTGGTGTTTGAAATGTAAGATTTATCGCTCTTATCGTCAATAGGGCAAGGTGTTATTAAAACTTAAATTCTATGAATAATTCACACGAACTGGCACATGTAAGCATGCTTTTTATCACTTGCCATCCTCCTCCGAAAAGTGGAAAATCAACAAGATTCTAGTTTGATTCGAATGAATAACGTAAAAACTGAACTGCTTAACTACTGAAAATGAAACGGTTAGGATATATATTGAACGGATATTTCGGTATTGCTTTAGAATGCAATTTGAACAATAAAATTTGGGAGAGCCTGTCCGATGTGCACACATATTGTGTACTAGCCTTAACCTACCAGCATAGCTTTGTATTATGTTACAACCGATTCGATAAGTAAAGACCACCATTCTTATTCAAATTCCAAACTCTAACGATAATATATTGTATCTAATTGTGCTTGCCTAATCTTATCTACCCTTGTGACATTTTATGTCGCAAACCACTACGTCTTCCACATTCACCATAAATGACTTAAAATATCAAATGACAGCACTTCATCCCTGTACAAAAGATGGTATTGAACACAACAGATTGCGAAAGATAACTAAACTTAACCAAATTATTCTGTGTGCATTTGCCGCGTAGTGTCGAATTTATCTTATTTGTGTGATTTTGACACCTCACATGTTCATCGGAGAAATATGCTAAATGAAATAATATTGTAGGAGGTTTTTTGAAATTGAAATCTATGCATTAATGTCAATGATTGATTGGTAAATTTACTATTCTCTTGCTAACGTTGGGATAACTTAAAATATTTTGGTACCACTGTAGCCAATACTACAAACATTTTCATTTTAGTGCTCTAACCATAAGGCTTTCGGTTCGTTGACTCTCCTCAATATCATCAATATAAGAAATTAGGAAGTACACGTGTTTAAGTTCCAGTGACATCTGGTTTTGGGTCGCCGAGGATGGAAAATAATCGAAATGAATGTGCGACTGTAGTGATTTATTTGCTTTTGTTTATACTCTATCTTCAGAGGCCGTTTTTAAAAGGGAAGCGGCAAGTGGTTTCTTAGTTTTAGATCTTATGTCAAGATTTTTAAAAATTCTAAGATGCAAACGGGAAAATGTGTGTTTTTGGTAATCCCTTCGCCTATATTGGTATCATTGAGGGAAAGGGGCGCAACGAGCCAAAAGCCTATGCCTTAACTACTGAACCTGAATTTTTTAACTATAATTTCAACATCCATTGAAAGGACACCTCGCGCTTAATCATTTAGCATTTAAGTATAATAATTTCTATAGTTAACGCTAAACCTGCGATATATATGAACACTGAATTGAAAAGAACATGATCAAGATACATTGATACTGATATTGACCTACCAACGTCTTTTTGATAATGTAAAGAGACTGTTTTGTAAATATTTACCAACGTTAAATAGTGAGCACGTAAATATTGTAATTCCAAAGTCGAACGATAACGTATCTTATCTCACTGTCTGTTCTTAAGTATTCCCATCTAGCCTTATGACATCTATGACGCAAATTGCCAGTGTATCTTTCCGAGAAAAACACTTGTACGAAGAGAAATTGTTATGTAACCTGATATATTGTCATTAAACTTAATCCCATTCTTAATTCCGGCGAATCAAAATCCGCTAGATACATCGCGTATCGAAAAAAAAAAAATCCCAGGAGAAGCATGATTTGTGGAAAAAAACTTTGGATACAATATAAAGCTTTCCTCCTCTTCTTTTTTGACGATTTAAAAGTTTGTGTCAATACAAACATTTCAACATATTTTTTACATATCGGTCACTTTCATGAAGCATTTAGGAACCCCGATTACAGACATCTCTCTTAGAAAGTGATAATTATTTAATTGACAGACAAACCTCATCCCGTTAATAAATCATAGAAGTGAATATCATTTAAATGCAATATGACAATGTATAATAACAACGCATGCTCTTGAAATGTCATTAACAATGAAAATCTTCTACATTGATATTTTTCCATATAATCAGTTCTTCTGTTATCCTTTTTGAGGTATTTGACCTGGGTATACCTAGTCGAGTTTCTTGACGTTAATTTCTGTTACAGACCAGATGAACTCTTTGGCGCACCAAGTTGTATAAATTTCATAATGAAAATTTTATTTGTTATTTTATATACCTTAATGCGTAACTCTATGCAAAGTATATATCAGATTTATATACATGTCTGTGCGGGTTTAGAGTTTTCAGAATGAGAATGTAACCTTGGTGGATACTTTCATGTTAAATGCCGGTACTAAAATGCTATAAAGTAAATTGTTTCTGTATTTACCATTAATTGAAATCTCTCTGCGATGTATCAGGCACAAACATGCCGATATATATATATATATATATATATATATATATATATATATATATATATATATATATATATATATATATATATATATATATATATATATATATATATATATATATATATATATATATATATATATATATATATATATATATATATATATATATATATATATATATATATATATATATATATATATATATATATATATATATATATATATATATATATATATATATATATATATATATATATATATATATATATATTGACACATTTTTATTGTAACTAAATTAAACATGATACAAGAGTGAGGTATCACTTCATCATTCATCATTAATATTACTGCAAATTGGTTGTGTAACTAATGCTGATAAATTTAGATAATGAGATCCCTGCAGAATATTACCTACATTAGCTGCAGATAGCCAAAAACAAAGTGTCCCATTTTGATGCACTAAGTCTATTGAAATTTATATTTATTCCGTAATAATACTCATATTTATGTTTTATGACCTTTTAACATGAGTATGTTGTCAATACTTGCTCTCTGTATGGGGAATATATTGACATGCTTTTAATATATTTTCTTTTAATGTTCCTTTAATTGACTGTCGGTATCGTAACCCCGGCACTTTCAAATATTTTTGTAATATTTTTTCTGTATATAATTTACTAGCAATCACTGAAGAGACATAATTTGTCGAAATGCGCATATGTTGCACAAAATTAAAAGGTATATATGTTCTATATTTATAATCATGTTTTGAGTGCATGTCCTTGGTGTCCTTTATCAGATGGCCTCTGTTTTCTTTTTAATGTACTACATTTGGTGGGTGACAACTGGGGCTGGATTGGTGTTAAACTGTATTTGAGTGAAACTTGTTTGAAACTTTATCTGCCGGCCGTTATTATGCAGCTCACTTGAAAGCATATAAACACCTAAACAGTGATTTTCTAATCAGCCATAATCATGTTTAGCAATGTCAAAATTTTAATAAACATTGGTGACAAGGGCAAAACGGATTTACAGGCTATACACTCCACATGTCCTTGGGATAATTATAAAAATCTTTGGGATAATGGGAAGAATTTACAATGTGGACAATACATTGGTATGGTTCATACTTCTTAACTTAACATTTGTTTTGTATAGAAATATCAATTATCTGAACATTTCAGTACTGTGAATTTTGTGGTGTACTCTATTTATGACAAATAAATGCTTTGATATGATTGGTTCTTTCTTTTTATCAGTAAATAATGCGTCACGTCGCAGCCTTTGATTAAAGTAGTTAAATACATCGTTCTTGCCAGATAGCAACACAGATTATTACTACTTCGGTAATAACGATTGACAGTTGTCTCCAACATTAGTTTGGTATGTATTTTTTAACGAGTGAAATCTATAATTCGCAGTCACTATTATGTTAAAGAAATACGGTGAAAAATTATCACATACATTTTGTCATCGAAACAATTAGCCAAACTCGCTTTTTGCATATGTTTTTCAGTTTTGCAGTATGACTGTATTTATTACGGTAATGTTATTGCTAAATCGGCAGATTGACTAACGGGCAGTGGAGACCCAGAGTCTCAGTCCTAGCGTGACTGGTCGGTATCCGTGTCTCGATCGGGATGGTACAAAAAATTCCTCACGGATAGCTGGGACTAAATTCATGAGTAATGCATCAAAAAAAATTTCGCTACCATATAAGGGCAATAATTTTGATTTGAGAATCAGACAAATATTTCCTTCTTCTTGCTGTGTTATTTTCTATTGATTGTGCTTTATCTTCACTTTTATATTCACTTTGATTCTATTCTTTATATTGGAGATCTGTTCCCCAAGGACTTCAAGCATGGCCGGTCGAAACAGGTAAGCAAAGAATATAAGAATCTTTTTTTTTCAATAATTATAACTTTGAACACCTATACGCACCTATTCTACTTAAACCATGATATTAAAACATGTATCAGGATTCTTTGGCAATTATTACAAACCATTACAATTAAATATTGTAAATATTTAAATTTTTTTTGAAACATGCTCTTATCTAAAGGACGATAAGGTCGTATTATCACACAAATTAATGATGAGAAGCAACACGAACGAGGTTTTCGATAATTATATTCTATATAATAGCATAATTAGTGACTAATATACTCTATATCATTATTTCAGACAAATATATTCCACATGATAGCATAATTTGAGGTTAATACAGATGGATGCAGTCCTAACATAACATACACGTTAACGCGAAAAGCGGTCACGAGGACTGTTTTAGCATACGTGCTAGGACTGCTCGACCGGACAGGCGTGCCCTCCTCGCGTTAACGCATGAGGGAATTCGCGTTAACACGATTTATTCCCGCGTGCGCATGGTTCATTCGCACGTTCACATGTCTATATTTGTAATTCCCTTACGGATGGAAATAAAATGGATTTAATTAAATTACCGCGAATGTCGTCGTAAAAACGTGTATTAAATGTTATGTTAAAATGACATCCTGCATTAAGGATTTCATATGTAATATAAGAAAGGAAGTTATCGCGTAGACATACACTAAGGTATTTATCAAAAAACTTCGTCAGTTTATACTAGAATGATTACCATTTCATATTATTTATTTATATATTTTTAAATTGTTTATGTATGCATCTATTTCTTATTTGTTGATTCATTTATAACTAATTTATTTATGTATTTATAGTCCATCATCCAGAAACACTTTTGGCCCCCCCCCCCCCCCCCCCAGGGGGAATGTTGCAGACATACCTCATATAAAAGTACATTCTCTGGGAAACATTTTAAGCAATGTTTGCACTCTGGCCGTTGGGGGTTTACTGAGTTATGGGGCAAAAACATCAGATTTTTATCAAAAATCGCTGAAAATTGCAAATTTTGAATAAAATGTAAACAACTCGATAAATTCATGAATAAAAATGTAATCTGATAGATCTTGATATGATTTATCTAACTAAAAAGGTTTCAGTACCATACCATGTACCAAATATGTGAATTTTGGGGTAAAATGTGCTATTTTTGCAAAATTAATAGATTTTTCCCCTCATTTTATTCCATTTCGTCTATTCGGCTCGGTGTAGGTCCAAATATTTGTTTTAATGGTTATGGAATGATAAAACAATGTCTAATCTATTTAATGATATGCCATTTCACCCAATCATGAATCATCAAAAAGGGATATTTAAAAATATTTTCTATTAAAGTGATGCCAGTTATGAAAATCACTGAAAATTGGAAATTTTTAATAAAATGTAAACAACTCAATAAAAGAATTCATAAAACTTATACACATAATAAAAAGATGTAGGAAGAAACAGGATCGCCTTGCCTGCAGTCGTGTCCTATTTGAAAAAAGTATGAGAAAAAACCATTTTGAGAAACACAAAGTTTAAAGTCATTACAAAAAATGTTTATCCATTTAATTATATTATCTCCAAATTTAAGTGCAATACTTTATTAATATATTTCTATGATATGGAATCAAATGCCTTCTCAAAATCTATCATTAACAATATTCCAGGAATATTTTTGGGTTACACACATCAATCACGTCATACATTAAACGTGTATTTTCACCGATGTATCTCCCTCATAAAAAACCCTTTTGATTTTCATGAATGATTGTAGGAAGTATAGTTTTCAACCTTTTGGCGATAACACATCACACAATTTTATATGATACATTTAGCAGGTTAATCGGTCGCCAGTATTTCAAATATTGACGCGGTTTGTCTCTTTTTGGTAGAATACAATGAATACCAAGTTTTTGGGATGTGGATAATTCACCTTTTTCAAAAGAACAAAGGTATGATCTGTAAAGAAAATCACCTAAATCAGACCAGAAAAAAAACTTTTATTATGTTTACACTCTTTTAAAGACTTCAAAATCTCATCTTTAGTCACAGGAACATCTAAATTTTCTTTTCATCATTTGATAGTTTAGGTATATCAATTTCTGATAAAATCAGATACAAGTTCACTTAATCAAGAGTATCATCTTTATTATGATATAAGTTTTCACAGAAATTTTTAACTTCTTTAAGAATTTTTGCTTGATCTGTAATTTCCTTTCCTTCATCTTTTATAATTTTATTGATTGTTTTATTTACGTAATTTCGTTTTTCAAGACTGCAAAAGTATTTAGTTGGTTTTTCACCATTCTCTATCCACTGGGAGCGGGTTATTACAATCAAGCCTTCTGGGTCTTGTTTTCTTAAAGTCTCCAGTTGTTTACTTAGGTTAGAGAATCTTGTCGCTGTTATTCATCAATATAAATATTTAAATTTTGTTTGAGATCTGATATTTCTTTTTCTAAGTTTTCTTTTTCTTCGCATCTTTCTCTTTTCTTCCTAGCACAATAAGGTAATGTTTTATCACGTATGTTCATAAGAAGCATCTCCAGGTATCTTCAATTGTAAATGGGATAATACTGTTGGGGATTTCAGACACCTTCTCCCTAACAAATGGCAATGGTACATACTCTTGTTTAGTCTCTAGTATACAATTTTTAACCAAATGAACATATTCCATATTTTTAAGTAATAAATTGTTGAATCTCCAAAAACCAGATCCTTTTTTAAAATCTGAAATTTTTAGATCAAGTTCAATACAATAATGGTCTGTTCTGTATCCAGCTAATATCTTAACTGAGTTAACAAATGACATAAGTTCTTCTGAGATTAGAAAAAATCAAGTCTAGCTTGTTTTATTGGGTTTGTTCGATGCCATGTATATTCTTTGTTTTGTTGGAAATTGATTCTCCAAGGATCTACTCAATTACATTCATTTTTAAGTTTTTCAACAGCAGCTCTACTTTTTGGGTGGTTTTGGGAAACAATAATTGTAACAGTCTTTATGAAAGTCTTGAGTAAGGTTCCAGTCCCCAAATATTATCACAAATTCATTACTGAAATCTTGAATAATTTCACCAAGGTTTTCATAAAAGCTATCATCATCATTATTTGGACCATAAATATTTATTCATGTGATAGTTATCATATTGTGAACTTTGATTTCTGTTACTAAAAGATTACCTTTGTTATCTTTTTTGTTCTATTAATAGTAAAATCGAAACTGTTATTGAGCAGGGTAAGGAAACCACGAGAATCATATTTGCCTTGTGAAACTATATGCTCAAAACCCCATTGCATGTGAATTTCTAAATTATCTGAATCGAATAAATGGGTGTCTTGAAGACAAATAATTGAAGATTTTTTATCCCGTAAATATTTAAGACATCTTTCCTCTTTAATGTATCTCCAATACCTCTACAGTTTAATGAGCCTATTGCAAAAGATAACTAAAAATCAAATAAAACTCAACTAAATACAAAGTAACTATATGCAGACATTTGGTGGAAACAACGCTAAAGAATTGGAATAACAAAGTCGGGGCCATGGGGTGCATGTCCATAAATAAAGATTAACACAACACACACACATTCACACATACAATCACCTAAAATGACACATAAACAAATACTGATAGGTTCATCATAAAGATACTGATATGGATAAATATACCTGTAATACAAAAAATTCTTCATTCTTGCTTCAAGTATCATAAAAAATGTATTTTAGTAGCACCTCACGTCGTGCACCCCGAAATAATCTAAACAGGATACTTGTAATACAAGTATGCTTTTTATTGTGAAAAAAGATAACGGTCACATAGCATTTATAAATTCCAGAATTGGAAATACTGAAAAGTAGTGATAACTATACCGACGTTCAGAACTTTTTTCGATCAAGCCATATAATACAATAAATGACAATAAGGCCATTTCTTGTTAATTTTCTGTTTTGCGTCACCTTGAAATTAAGAAACCTACCAGCCAGTCAGGGAAAAAAACAACAACAAAAAAAAAAAAACAAAAAAAAAACAAAAATCATTTTCAACACTTCATCTTAATAAAATATAAGAAAAACTTGATTTGTTTAAAGAAATTAACAATTTAACAACAAATGGAATGTATAATGACTAGAATTTGAGATCATTGCAATGTCTTTGCTTGAATTAAAAATAACATTAAAAAAAACCAATATGTATTTGATTATAAAGAGGTTGGGTGCAATCTCTCATTTGAGAGATAATCACTCAAAAAAGTAATTATCACTGTTTTCAGTAATCAGTTCCAAGGAATGAACAGAAGTAAACAAGTACTAAAAAATTAAAGTTTCAAAATTTTGACTTAAACTTAAAAGGGTACATCTAATATACTGAACATAAAATACAAAAGAAGTTGACCTTTTCAACTTAATTTTGGAGTTTATAGCTGCAACATTTGTACAGCTATAAACTCCAAAACAGTAAGTTCAAAATGTCAACTTTTATGTAAACTATATTCAGTATGTTGTAAACATGTGCCCTTTTGAATTTCAAAACATAATTCCAAAATTTCATTTTTTAGTACTTGTTTACTTCTGTTCATTCCTTGAAATTGATTACTGAAAACAGTGATAGTTACTCATTTGAGTGATTATCTCTCAAATGAGAGGTTGTCCCCAACCTGATAAAGATGAGCATTTCTAACATTTTTAAAATTTGAATAAAATTTTTAAAAAATGAACAGTATGTTTTTGATTATAAAGATCCCGATGAATGGGATACAAAACATTTTATCAATGTCTTGTCGGACATAACTATTGGACTCTTAAATCTTGACTCTTGTACCAGAGCTGTCTCTAGCACTCGCCAAGTAAATCCCCTCAAGTATTTGAGAATAAGTTTGCTCATTTTCAGCTGTAAATGCATAAGGCGATAGCATGCTAAATGAGTTTTGCGAAAGTGATACACATATGATCGTCCCAGCCATCCACACCCTTATTTGGGGGCTAAAGAGCAGGTTTTTTCGCGACGCGAGGTGGGGGCCTTGCAAGTATCTTCTGTTGAATGATTACACTTGTCACAACGTTCAAAAGTCGTATTAAAAAGCGTTTAAAAGACTTAATTATTTTTAGCATAAGTCGAGTCGCGCAAAAACTTTTCGTCACACAAAATACTTTTGTGAAATTATGATTTTACAGTGAATTTTAATGATATTTATTTTTTGTTGTTTTTGGTGGAAATGATTCAAAACCTACCCGCACGCGGACGGAAAACATAAAATTAAAAAAAAAATGGCCTAATAGTGAATAAATGACGTATTCATGCAAATGCAATTTTGTATAAACTTAATTATATCAAAGTGTCAGATTAAAATACAAAAATGACTGATACTTTACCAAGGATTCTTGTGTAGAAGTCCTTGATTTTAATGTCTAATAAAGCATAGCTATTATGATGAAAGAGTCTTGCTTCGTAGACTTCTTTGACTTCTTAATAAGCTCCTATATATCATCATTTATATCAAATTTAACTTTTCTCCCAGTTCGTGAACTTTACCGTACACACTTCCATTGAAAAATCACGTGGCTTCTATCGTCTCGTGATCACTGAGGCGTTCCATAAGTTTAGTGTTCTCGTGTGTCACGTCATCTGCAAGTCTAACACCGATTTTCTTCTTTTCAATATCTGATCTTTGGCGGATCGCTCTGGCCTTGACCTCAGAATCTTTCAGTTTCAGTAGAATCGGGCGCGTACGGTCATCTCTACCCGGTATTCTGTGCACAGCAACTATTTCCTCGGAACTCAAAATAGTCTCTGACTCCTTTTTGGGAAAATTAATAACTTCCTTCTCTGTGTTCTCATTCTCTGTCTCCCGCAAACCAAAGATTTTGACATTGTTCTGTTTGGAATATTGTTCGTTGTAGTTTGCCCATTTTCTTGCTTCATCTGCTTTTACAATCGCCGCATTTGCTGTTTTCGCCACCTCCGTGAGTTCGAACCTTTTTTCTGCGTTGAGTTCTCGTAAACTCTCATTTTCAACTTATGTCATCAATCTTTCCCTTGAGTTTGCTGATAATGTTCCTTTGACGCGCCTCCGACTTTTCAAGGTGTAACTCGAACTCCTCTCTCTCTGTTGCTTCATAACATCTTTTATCATCCTGGACACAATTTCTTTTAGATCCTCCGTTTTCACAACACTATCGACGGCAATTTCAATTTTCGCTAGCCTCGACTCCAACCTGCGCAAAGTCGCGCTATTATCGTCAATTTCACTGATGCTGGTATTTTCGCCTGAATTATGACTGGAATTAGAACTACGCAGTAACGTTAAGGCACTCCGCGACGTAATTGACATTATATAGTCTGTATTGAAAACCGCATAAGAAATAGAACTAGAACTTACCTGTTGCCGAGGCAACAGGGCGGGTCTTCCTCTCTCTAAAGAAAAAAGAAAATAAAGTAAATAGAAAGAAGGAAAGCAAAAAGATCAGTAGAATGACTTACATGTACTAAACAGATAATAATACCCCCCCCCCTCCCGAAAAAAAAAAAAATAAAAACAAAAACAAAAAAACTCAACCAAACAAAGTATTTGATAATTGAAATTGAAAAAAACTATTATCTAAAGAAAGAAATAATCGAAAACCAAGTAAAAGAAACATTTGGAATTTCAATAAAAATATACCGGATATTCACAAACAAAACAAAGAAACTCCAATGAGTGTACGCATTAATTGCGGCATCATAGATATGCGGATTAGGACAAAGGAGAAGTATATACATGTATACATCTCACAGAAACACTATGTAAACACACTCATGTAATTAAAGTGGTATGAATACAGCTATAGAAAGTCTGTGTATTACAGAATTCCTATTCAGAAGCGTGGTGACGTAATGCGACATAGCTGGATAGAGTTTGTGTATTACGTATTTCAAAAGTCAAGTTAGCTCTATAATACCACTTAGATGACTACTATAGTAAGGACACAACGGAACTCAAATTTAAGTAAAACATACATATTGAGGGATTCCTTTATAATAGTCGATTAGATATTCCACGGGTAAAACGCAAGTAACTCGCGATTGAATTAATTGTGAGTTACTGCGCTTTCCCCGTTGAATATCACACAGCGGTGCTGCAAATTCATCGCGTTTCTCTGATATTTTATCCCGACGCTCGGAGAAGATTAGTATATTGCGTTGTTTATCAGTAGCGGGTAGAGTGCAAAACAATGTTATTTTTGTTTAAGAATTCGAATTCAAATTCTTTCTCAAACTCTCGCTTTTATTCTTTGTTCATACGAAGAATAAGAAAATACATGAAAGTTACGCAAGTAAGATATTTTTTTAAAAAAATCTTTAAATCGCTCACTTTCAAATACTGAGAAACATGTTTCATACTAAAATCGTTACGGAAAATCGTTTGGTAATGTTCTGGAAACGATAAGACTAAAAATAAAAACAATTTGCAAATTACGTAATTATTTAAAATCTTTAAATTGAAATAGCGGCCAAACTAAAACAGATAGATATTATCGGCCGATTAATGTTGTAAAGATATGGACCTAGAGAATATGACAGATAAAATTTGAATAGTCTAGCATTTAAAATAACGCTGTATGATGAAGAATTTAAAATTTAACTCATTGTTATGTAATGTTTTCGAAAACTCTTATTTTTGATTTTTTTTTTACTTAAACGGGTAACGGTGTCTTTGAGATTTTATAGCTACATTATAAAATTTGTAGATAAATCCTCTTTTCAGAAAATGGAATTGAAAAATCGGGGTGAAATTTCGGCGATTTCCGACCCTCTCTCGATAGGGTCTACCAACGCTAGAGGGAAGGGGGCAAATATTTCGATGTTTTTGAAAATATCACTTAAAAGAGTAAACCCTTCTCACGTACTGTATGTTTTTTTCTTGATCATACGACGAAAAATAAGCAAGTTATGAAGCAATTACGTAACTAACCAAATTTATGAAAATCTTAAATTTCTCAATTAAAAATGGATAGAAAATGTTAAAAAAACAACCTCTGACACCATGAAATTGACATTCTAAATCGTTTTTTAATATTTTATTAATTTTATTAACGCTAAGACCTAAAATAAAAAAGTTTTAATGTTACGTAATGAGTTTAAAAACTTTAAACACAAATAGCGCCTTTACCGTAAAAGTTACATAATCGGCGTTAAGTTGGTTGTCAGGATATACACCTGTACAACATTATAAAGAAAGTTTGGGGAGTGTAGCTTAAATAATGAACATTTTATTGGAGAAAATTTAACTTATAATAGTTACCTAATCGGAGTTAATTCGGTTGTCAAGAACTACACCTGTACAACATCAAAAAGAAAATTTCAGAAATCTAGCTTGCATATTAAAAGTTATATTTGAGAAATTTTAAAAATTAAAAATTGTTATTTAATTTTACTCAGAACTTGAATTTTAGCAAAATTTTCTTTTAAATCTATCAGGTTTTGCTTTATTAGTAAGAAAAGCTGAGCAAAAATATTGACAGTGAAGCCGTTTCTGAGAAAATTGTAGTAAAAAAAGTGCTAAAAATAAAAAAAAAAAAAAAAAAAAAAATAATAATAATAATAATAATAACAAATGTAAAGAAAAAACCTTACAAAAACAAAAGGTCTTCCGATGGAAATAAATTATTTCTGCAAAAATGGTAAAAATACAAATTGTTTAAACAGTGTACTTTTTCACACATTTAAATTTTATCCCTAGTTTGTTTGCTATCACGTGACTGCTATATATAGCAGATGTAGTATTAACAACAAACATTCAACAAGTGCAAGGGCATATTGCCCAATTTGGTAATAAAATTTTGTTGTAAATAATTAATGGAAATCTATCAATAATATTTATAGCTGTGGCCAACTTCTGAGAGGCGTAATTGTGTGTAAATACTGTGATGGAATCGTTGAATGGTGTAGTCTTATAAGATATTGTCTAATTAAATTGAAATTCTGATAAAATCTTATAATCTAAAAGTTAGGCCCAGCAAGACGCATTTTAAATAGATATGTGGAATTACACAACAAACAGAGTTGATGAAAATGTTGCACTACAGTGTTTTTATTGGCATGTTGATTGTTGCAGTGTCTGCCGCCTCATATAATGCACTGGGCCATAGTGACGTCACAATTACGTCATGTCATGTTTTGGCGGGTTTCCTGCAACATTATATAATTGTGTATTGCCTTAACACAACTGCTTAGTGTTCACATAAGAAGATCTTGTAGATGGTCTATTCGACGACCCGACTTTATTATGTTTATTTCCAATACTGAAATTTGAATGACTTGGTCAGATCTGTTGACCCACTGGACATGTTTACTGGAGTGAGAACTAATCACTAATACTATCCAAAAAAAATCGCTGAAAACTCCAAAAAAATGAGTGATATTTCCGTCTGAAACTCCACATATATTATCACAAACACATAATATAAGTCCAGTACAATTTTCGGAGTTTTATCTGCCGATAATACGTATTAGTAGCCAAAAATTTTCGAAGCGCCGCTAAACGCTACTGATATGCGCGCGCCATCTTAAACCCTCAATCTTGAAATTAAGTTCACGTGGAAATCTGCGTTAACACAAACGCGTGTGCTCAGCAGTCCTGAGCGCACGAGGAGAGCAAACTTCACGTTAACGCGACGTGAACATAACGTTATGTTAGGACTGCACCTCACTGTACATATATATACTATATCATCAAATAATCTAAGATAAATATAGTTCATGTAATAGCATAATTTGCGGTCAATATATTCTTTAATTTGACATGAAAATATTTCTAGTAAAAGGATAATTTCAGATGTGTATTACATAAAATGGCATAGTCTGAAGAATTGTGGTCTCCCACTCTCGCGGTTCTATTAGTACGGGTGCAATAATCTGCGACATATTGTCATGCTAGTGCATGTCTACTTTAATCTGCAGAGGAACCTTGTGAAGTTTGATGATATTATACTAGATTCTAACTTAACTGAGAATTTATATTAGGTTTACACAAAACAAATATGAAGGTTTAACTGTGCAAATGATTGTGATCCAGAATATCATATGGCATACTTGAAAAGGGACTTTATTTTTTCAAACAAAATTCTTGTACTGGCTAAAGAAATCCTATGAGAAGTTTATCAGTTAGTCCCAACGCCCTTAGAAACACGGAGTGCTGCTATTCGGGGAGGGACAAAGCATGATATGGATGTCTTATGTTTCTCATAACGGGATGTGTCTGAGCATTTTGATTGATGGAGTATAGTAGACATGACGCAGGAACTAGTTTTACTAAAGGTCGTTAACCCAATCGTAGACGTAACTTATGAGTTTGCCTTTCACTAAACATCGTAGCTTACGTTAATGCGTACATTTACGTGTAAACCTATGCCCAGTAGCAGACATTACTTCGCACGTAAGCAGAATGGCGGCCGTTTTGTTGTTAGTTCAGAGACAAAATGAAGGTGCCTCGAGGAGAAAGCGTGGTTTGAGACAGCGGCAGCCCTAGACGCATTAAATGACACACAACTTATTAGCTGATATAGGTTTCCACGCCATACCATAATATAAACGATAAACAGCTTAGACCGACAGCAAAGATATCTTACTCTATTCTCTCACAGTTACAGGTAATATTTTTATCTACAAATAAAAACAAATACTTCGGAAAGGTCTGATTACTATCAAAAGAAGATGATATCCCTGCGAATCAATATTCTGTAGATTTACAGTACTTGTTTCAATGCATTTGTCACTATCAGACTTTTTGAATTTCTAATTGCGTACATAACTACATAAATGCTATGCAATAATATATACAACCTATCATGTATTTTGACATTTGTTCCATTGAAGGTTATTCTATTAAGAAGGGGAAACACTATTCAGTGTAAAATAGAAAAGTAACTGGTGCCACAAAACTGGCACTAATAACAAGTATACTTTGCTTTTCGAAGGCAACCACCGTATAAAACCTATTTAACCGATAATCACAGTTGTTTTCTATGTGTAAAAGTAATTCACATAACAAATTGCCAACGCCCATCCTTTGTTATCAATATTCCAAATTCCAAATTTCTTTTTTCAATAAATATTGCAAGTTTCATCAAAATAATCATTCTATTAACAAAGATTAAAATTATAAATAATAAGATTAATAATTACTTTTTCTGTAGAGGTATAGCAGTAAAACCGATTTATCAACTTTGTAAAATATGATACAGTTAGTAAATCGATTTCATCTCCATAGAAGAATGTTACTCGTGACTATTAAGTCAATAATCTAATATATCTTATGGAGCTACTATATTCACATTTGTAAAGCCATATGTGTTCGAATCCAAGACGAGAATATAAATATTAAATCAATTCTTTGGGTTTCTTCGTAGCTATAATGTTTATGATATATTAAATTGTGTGTTTGTCTTTATTATTTTTAAATAGATGTACATTATAAAGAGATACAAAGACCAAAACACTGCCTAGTTTAGCTATTTCTTTTTCAGCGTATCTATGCATGTGGACAGAATAGTAAAATTTCTAACATCATTTTGTTATGTAAATTCGTAGATATGTTTCGCAAAGAGTGGTTAGAACACATGAGTATACATTACTGTTACGGTTGAAAAATATTTTTCAATGAAGTATGCTACTAAACATTATATTTGTATTATAGATGTCATCACATCAGTGGAGGATATCTGCCATTTAATCCTCTTCAGTGCACACTTATCACTGAGACTCGCTTCAGGTTCTATATTAAGGCATTATGCGATAAAATTATCTCTATTACATGATGACAGAGTAACGATGCACCACAACAACAAAAATCACCGAGGAGCAGTTTCACAATCAGCACATGAAATAAGACAACAAGTTGTATATAGATTTTAATTAAATTTAACAATGGTTGAAAGACATATCACTCTATTTGAAAACTACTCTTTTTTACTATTAACTATTCTGTCTAATGTCTATACTTTTTTGCCCTGTTTTCAATTCTATTATTTCCTCGATTTCACTGTCTTAAAAAATAAAAGAAAAAACATCTTTATTTATTTCTTTTTGGTATTCATTTACTAGAAATGATTTATAAATTGATAATCTATTTAATATTGTAAAATTTGATACTGAAAAATACTTACATTTTAATAAGAAAAAAGTTTCAGGTGATCTATCATTTTCCACCTTCATGTAAAAGGTAGTAAATGGGAAATGGTTGTGGACAATTCCGCCACACACGCATATACATCGTTACATTTGGTTACATTTACCACACTTATATCCCTTTCATTTTCTGTAATGAATTTATACATTATCAAATATTAATGGATTAATAGATTGTCATAAATTATCTTATATCTTGTATATTACACATCTTGATATGGTTGAATCTAACTTGCGACAAACATGCAACTAGAATTTAATCTTTAACATTATACCTCCTTGGAGTTAATTATTCACAATATGCTTGTTTCCATATTTTAATGTCTCATCAAAAGTACTTATTAAGTGTGATTTGTTCTATTTATGAAACCGGCAATAAACTTTATAAAAATAAGTTGGAGAAAAATGTTCTATTACATTTTTGTAAATCTACCCTAAGCTTTTATTACGCTGTTTGTATTATTTACCTACACACTAGTATCTGCACCCTCATCTATGGTATACATGGCCTTAAATGAATTATTGCTTAAGAGCTGAATATACTAAACAGCATAATTAAGTTTTAACATCTTTCATTGTGATATAAGCTAGTCCTGAGGTTTAAGCTAAAGTGCTATTGGAATGCTGGGGTATTTTGCTTTTTCTTAAAATTCTAATTGAATTCTAATAAACTTTATAATGAAAACTCCGACGAAACAAATAGTTTGCAGAACAATTGACTCTTAACATATGGGTCCGTGGTTCGAATCCAGCAATAAGTTGGCCGGACTGACACTAGCAATACATGTCCTTACATAAAATGTAACTTATAACTATATTTACGTATTACTTTCTTGAAATTCACCGAAAGCAAAATATAATTATTATACTTGAATATTTTTTTCAATATTGATGAAAATATTTTTACCTACATACTTATATCTGACTCCCATTGGTTGAAGATGAAGACAGTGTGAAGGTCAACTACAAGTTTCTACTCTCTTTTTTGTTGAGGGACCCCTTTTTTAACTGGCTATGCGAGTCCCATAAACGCTCTTCTTGGTTGATACCATAGTCCGCCTACATGTGAAGATGCGATTGGTTATGTAAAGTATGTAATTTAAAACGCAGGCTTAATATACATGCAAGACATTTATCATTGCGAATGCTGAGGGTATATCACTTCAGTGATTAATTTTAAGATTTTTATAGATATTTTCGATGGTGCATTGTCTTGGTCATCTAGTGAATGGCTGCAAGACGATATTAGGTCACAGGATAATTTAAACCTCAATGAATAGGAGGGTGTAGTACCTTCCTACATATATAAGATATATAGTATACACAAATGTGCTGCTGTAACGGTGTATATTTTTAACATCAGCCAATATAAAATGTGGGTATCATTTTCTCTTCAATTACCTAAAAATTGTTATCTTACTAATCATAAAATATATGAGTAGATAAAACGTATGTGTATATTAGAAGATCATTTTTGCAGTAGATTCTTGACTACAGAAACTGACTGCAAGCCTATTCATGGTTTATGTAGAACATATCAGCACTATTCAGTTGTAATTTTGAAACTCAGGACAAATATCCACCTTCGTAAACGCTTGCTTACGCAAGCGTACCACAGCTAATATTGCCTCCGCCATGCCCATCACAAAAGGTAAATCGTTTAATTTTTTGGCGTCCTAGAAGAGGAAAGAAGAGAAATAGAGTCGATTTATATTTATTTAAATTTATACGAAATATAAGTGTCAGTCAACATTCATTTATTTTCAGTTAATAAGCAACACTGATTAACAATTAAAAATTCCTTTTTCTTTTTTAACAGTTGATACAGTTCATGTGTAGAAAATTAAAATGTCATGGAATGTCTCAATGAAATGTATAATTTCAGAGTAGCTAGAAACACCAAATAAAGTAATCATAATAATGTATAAACGCCGCAAACTACATTATATTATAAAATTATACATTATACATTATATCATAATAATGTATAAACGTCGCAAACTACATCATATCATAAAATTACATTTTTATATTATATCTAATTACAATTTATCGTTTATTTTTTTCAATATTGTAACTGGTTAAATGATTTAATTGCTTATAAAAGAAATTCACAAAGAAACAGTTATGTTGTTTATGTATGTATTATTAAGGGAGCGCAGTATTCTATTGTAATGTAAAATACGAAGGTAACTGGTGTCGCAAGACTATGGCACTAACAACAATGTAACACAGTAGACATTCACATATCTCTGAAATTCAGAAGTGAGACCAGGTGTCCGGGAGGAGTGAGAGTCTGTCGTTTGGTTAGCCTCAGTAGCTGTGAATGCTCTTAAATACAGACGAAACCAAGATAGTATATATACATACATGAATGTAAACAGACATGTAGAGAGTGCCACAGCCATACAATATCAGGAAAAGGGTATAATAACTCCAAAGTCAAACCTTCCCCCGGGAACTTTTTTCACGAGCTAGTAACATATCATTATATGTAGTTAGATGTTATAAAGAAGTAAAGCGTTTCGATCGAGAGTGTCATGTTGGTAATTTTGAAGTGTTTCATGTTTGACCTCATATGTGAATGTATGACAGTCGACCTGGTGAAAGATTTCTCAAATTCTTCTACGAGTTTGATTATGGAAGACAGCGGAAAGCAATATCTCGCTATTAAAATTTCGACGTCGATATATTTAGGTAGACTTTTGTAGTCCGTTCGTGTTCTATGTTCGGTCACGACATTCTTCCTCTTCTTATAGATGCATTTATATTGTTTGAAATTCCTATTGCTAACAATGGAGCAATCCGTCTTTCCACTCTTCCTGTCGTTGTTACCAATACCTTGACTTCAGTATAGAAAATTGGACTTAAGAATGGATTTGTTTGTCTTGAAGTTATGACCAAATTTACACTTCAGTATAAGAGTAAGGTGTTTTGTGAACAGCTCCTTTCTCCTTAAGTCTAAGAGTTCATCCTGTTTCTTTGTAAACAAAATGCCTAGACTGGAGGGAAACGTGCCATTTTACTGGTGTAAATTACATTGATGAGCGTACTTCACTACCCTACAAGCTACAAACACATTCATATAAGCTAACTGTATAAAATTGAAACTTTATCAATAAAGACATCAGTGTATTTACTTTTCTGTAAACTGATTTCATGCAGTCTTTTTGTCTTGCTTGTGATCGTCGGTGAAAATTTCTCCCTGTTGACCTTGGCAGATGAAAGAAATTCATCTGCCAATTCCCCATTTCGTCCAGTTCGGTTTTTTCATTTCACACTTCCTTGTTTTTCTTAACAGACGAAAACAAATTCGAAGGTGAAATTACACATAACACAATATTGATTTCTCTTTGTTAAGAAATTGTCCGTCTGCTTGTTAAAGCGTTTTAGTCATAGAATACGACCGACACTACGTTCAAACCTACGTTTACAAGTGGACTTGCATTTTATAGTAAAATGCAACTTAAGTACACGTAGGTTTACGTCTACGTCTACGTTTAAGTATAAGTCTACGACTTTTAGGAAAACTCGCTCCAGGCACGTCGAGTCATAGCCGTAAGAAGTGGCCCTATATAAATGATAGGGCAATATTTCCTAACGTTGCATAAACGTGCAATTTTGATAAACGGAATGGTCCACACGATTCTCTGCATTTCGGCATCAAATATCTTAAATAAATAACAATTAAGCAAACGATCGGCAATAATAAAGTACACTCCATCTCTCATCTGAAAGCTCCACACAGATTTTTCTAACCTGTGCCAATTTGCCGGTTTGTTCATACCCTTTGGAATACTAACATCGTCCTATACTTATGAATTATCATGAAGATATCCCTCTCTTGGTCGATATTTTTAATCACGTACACATGTATGAATTTTTTAGCATTAAAGTGTATCCATTTTTTATGAATCTACATATTTATTTGTATATATTTACAGGATTTGCTTTATTTTAACATACATTACCTTTATTATGTCAGAATTGAGGATATAGAGAGGAACATTAGTTACCAATCAACGGAGACAAGACATGTACAAGGTTATTATAATCTGGTTTTTTCATTTTTATTCTTATTATTTTCACTGTTATTATTATTATTACTATTATTATTATTATTATTACTATTATTATTATTATTATTACTATTATTATTATTATTATTATTATTATTAGTAGTAGTAGTAGTAGTAGTAGTAGTAGTAGTAGTAGTAGAAGTTATTATTATTAGTAGTAGTTGGCCGGTATGGTCTAGTGGATAAGGTGCTCGGCTCCTGATTGATAGGTCCATTGCAAAGGTCTATTTTATGCAATGCACCAGGAAGATGCTGTCACCAAAAAACGTGAAATTATCCTGTGTCCGGCGCCATAAACTGAGAATATACTTAAGTCATAATTTCAAATTCTTGTGTTCAACAATGAATAAATAACTAAGATTTCGATTTTATTGAGTCTTATTCTATCAATAAAGAAAATGCAACTACTCTGCATGACAATTTATTTAAATGTTTGATAATGGAATATATTAAAATGAAATTAATGACTCATTAATTATTAATATTATTATTATTATTAATATTATTATTATTATTATTATTATTATTATTATTATTATTATTATTACTATTATTATTATTATTTCAACATAATTACAACTACTAACCATCGACAGAAACACTTGTCTTGAAAACTTTTCTTCTAAAATGTTTTGGTTTTTACTATTATATTAATTAGAATAATGTTCTTTCAAAATTCTACGCGTGTGTTTGTGTGAACGCGTTCTTACTATTATTTAATTTACAAATCAAATTTAAATTATATATACTAGCGCAAACAAGACACTTTGAAGTTAAGTAATTTCATTAATAGATTCATATGCAAAATATTATATATATTATTATCTCCTTTAATGCATTGATTTTCAATTCAAACATGAGATCACGGATTATGTTCATTATGGTTGATACGAACAGCCACTGAAGATAAGGGGGGTGCAAAAACTTTTTGATAGTGTGTATGACCGCAATTTGCACCGATGCATTCTTCACCCTTAGGACGCATTGAACGAATCAGGTTATGCACAAATGCCAGAGGAATGTTTCGCATTATGCGCTATAAAGAACGACTTAACATATCCAACGTAGCAGACAGTTTAGTTCTTCATAAAGACGTCGTTCCATTTCATTCCTAACAATTTCTCTTGGCTATAAATCCGGTGACATCGCAGGCCATTGTAGGACAGTCACTTTGCTGCTGTTGATAGTGACGACGCTTGGTGCGTGCAGTCGTGCGTTTTCCTGCTGCAAAATGTCCTTACGTTGATTGTTGTGATAAATGGAATGATACGCTGATGTATAATCCCGTCACGGCAAAGTTCGCCTGATATACAGCGCTCCCTTCGCTAGACTGGCGGCGCTGAATGACATAGGCATCAAATGTAACGTTCTCTTGCACAACGGTGAACTCTAACACCTAACACGCCACTGCTTTCGAGAGGAAATCTCGACTCGTCCGTAATTTGAATTTCCGCACCAACAGCAAGTTTACCTCTGAACAGATCCATTTTATTATATTGTCTTCATAAAGCGTCTACAGTGTTAATATGAACTCCATATGGCTTTTAGATAAAGCACGTACATGTAAACGATAATTTTTAATTATCTGACGCATCCCTGAAACAAAATGTCATTCCAAAAACCAATCTTCCTCTGTTTCAATACATTGAAAACTGTCAATAAATGCAAGAAATTCTAATCGTCTACAAGTCACGTGTCGTGTATATATATATATATATATATATATATATATATATATATATATATATATATATATATATATATATATATATATATATATATATATATATATATATATATATATATATATATATATATATATATATATAGTTTGGGCCTTTGAACTTAACTCTGCGTTTGATATCGACATGGGCAAATGGTGCACTAATTTGACCTACCATTATTAAATTCCAAAACGAGGTTTCTTATCGTAAGAATTTTGACCTGTGTATTAAACCTGTCAATGAAATATACGATGTATATATATATGATTTGCCTTAAGAGTGGAATAATCCCGTAAGGACTTAGGAAAATATTAGATGTAATGTTCTACTGAAAGAGGCAAATACATGGACAAAAAACATATATAAATTACATTTTGTTTCCTACAGATACAGACGCAGCGGAAAATGTAAGAGAAATTTAGTATTATTGCAATTAATGCTTGGTGCTTAATTTCATAACCTTGCATCAAAGAAATGTGTATGCACCTTACAATAAATGCCAGTATGTGTATCGATTCCTCTGTCCTTTCAAAACATTTCTAACGTAGAGAAAATATGTTGAAAGTTTTACACCTTTTGCTTTAATTGTTTAAATTGCTTCTGCTTGTAATATGGTAAAGGTAAAATTGACTTAGTTGCAATGTCGAACTAATATTACGGCAAAATTTGCTGAATTTTATTTTGGTTCAATCAAAAAGGCTATTGCTTTTCGTGGTTTTTTTATCTCAAGTTATTAGATATCCCTTAAAAACGTCTTAACAGTATATATATATAATGGAGTCTGATGACTTATTATCCAAATATATACTTCTTCTGTCATAGCTACGCATCTATAATAAAAACTATCGGACTACCTCAGAATATAAACTTAAACCACATTGAGCATAATAACAGAACTACTTGGGGTTTTTTTTCAGTCTGAAATACTTACTAGCTGTGGTTCAAATAGATCAGTTTGTAGAGCTTGCTCATAGTAGGCGGAATCTTTAGGGTTTCAAATCCTATGCCATTACTGTACTTTGTAAAAACTGAATGTTCAACCATCTGTATTCCGTTGGTAGTATTTTTATTCATATCACGACGAAAGAAGGACTTGGAAATGCAAGGTTTAAATGAAACCTCATTAACTGGATTATTACTATATCATGGAGACATCTGGAAATGTGAAAACGTTTCGAGTTGTGAATAGAGTACATAAGGTCCCTCTCGTAACAATCTGAAAAGAAATCTGCTATAAGTGAACCATGTAAGCGCCCATCAAGTTATTTTAAAATCTGGGATGTGAGTATCCTTATCTGAATTCTCATTTTGAATTTTATAGGTGGACATAAGGAGTGAAGCTCAACTCATAGAAAAAATAAAGAAAAACAAAGACGGGATTTTGCACCTAACGGTAAAGAGGGAACCATGTTGCAACATCAAATATTGCAACATTAAATATTGCAAGATCGAATATTTCCATCATTATTTGATATATGACACCTGTTTTGAGGATGGCGACAACAAATTGATGGGAGTACATGTAGCAGAGTATAGCGGGAACGTTATAGGTACTGGTTTTGGAGAAGTGACAACGAAGTATTATGAAGTAAATGATGCAGATGAAAAGAGACAGGATGGTCCAAAAGAGGAGGTTGGAGTAGACAACATAAAATCTCTTTTTAACAATAAAAGTGAATGTAAATGCACAATAGTAAAAATTGTCAAAGACCAAAAAGCCCGAGACCAAATTCTCTCACGAATCATAGAAAGGAAAGGTTTACGGCTTTATAGTGCAGAAGACAATAATTGTGAACATTTTGCTAGGTATGCTATGTACGGAGTTACCACTGAAATAGATCAATCTTTCCGCTGCGGAAAGGCATGTGCTGATATTTTTTTACTAAACGGAAAATCGATTAGTTTATTTCTCTGTTTGCTAATTGCTGTGATTGGTGCTGCTGTCGGCACGTATATTCGCCGTGTATATCTGGAAGTGGTGATTGCTGCTTTTGTATTGAAAATAGAGGGCTCAAGTAATTATACTAATGCATGTGAGGGCTTGGGTAAAAACATTATAACAGCAGCTCAAAACCATTTAGAATCCGAAGAACACCTCCATATATACGACAACAATCCACAGGCTATCACGATAATTGAGAATGTCAAAAATGAAATGCTTAATATCGATCAGATTTGTAAAATTGCCAGAAATCTGGGATGTAAAGTTTTTTGGGTATGCACTGTTTCGTCCTCTCTAGCCTGGTTTCTCTTGCAATCTGCATATACAGCTATATATATAAAATATATGTTACTTCCCCTCAGAAGAGCCAATCAAAATAAGCTATTTTGTAAATTCTTATCATATGAAATTATTAGTGGAGTCTTTTCTGTAGGATGTACAAGTTTTGCGGCCTATCGAGCGCAGAGGGATATTCTTCGACCTGCCAGCAAGATTTTTCTTATTACTTCAGGAGTTTATATTGCTTCTCGAATAATTTGTGGGATTGCTATTGGTCTCAGTAGGCGTATTTGGTGTAATGAATCTGATTCTCAATGTTGTTCCACGAAATGTGATAAATATTGTTTAAAATACCGGTGTAATGTAAAACGTTGCAACAAAGCTCTGTCAAGTGTAGCCACAATTTGCATTTTGCTATTTATTGTTGGTTTAGTGTCATTGAACGTGGTATATTATAAATATTCTCTTCAAATATATTAAGGCCATTGTATAGGGCAGACATGGTACATGTGATAAGTATTTTATTGAACTCCAATTTTACCACCATGTTCACTTTGTAATTTCCTTTTAGCTTGCTGCGATCCAGTTACCTTTTGCGTCATTTCGTGAGGTGATTAAAAATAATAATAAAATGAATACGCATTAAGAATCGATACTGCTTGTAAATATGCAGAATGAACAAAAACCAAAATGTAAAATTCTTTTACCGGATAAAACGGTAACAGAATAAATATAGAACATATATACCTTTTAATTTTGTGCACCATATGCGCATTTCGACAAGTTATGTCTCTTCAGTGATGCTCGTGACCGAATTATTGGAATTCTCAAAATATATAAAAATATGAAGAGCAGAATTGAAGCCAAAATGACCGAAAAGTGAACCAAAGAATCTATCTAAGGACAGAGCTATGCATGAGGGAGATACTCCTTAGTTTAGAGTGATTTACTTAATTTGATGACTGAAAATTTAAAGTATATATTTCATGTCAGTGCAAAAGAACTAATACCGTATTAAAGACTGGTTCATGTACATTCTTAATTAATATTTTTATAATAATAATAATAATAATAATAATAATAATAATAATAATAATGATGATGATGATGATGATGATGATGATCATAAAATAATAATGATAATGATGATGATGATAATGACAATGATCATAATAAGAATAATAATAGTAATTTTTATTCATTTCTTAGAATACTAGTAGGCTAAATAATAAATGTATTGTTTCTGTTTTGCATACCTTTTGTTCAAAACTCAATAAAAGAATGAAAAAGACAGGTTAATAGGCATTGCCTTACATTCTGCGATGATACTAGACGAATAAACGCACAATTATATATACCGAAGAATTTCATGTAGAGGAAGCTAAATGCAATGTTTGTTACAAAGCATGTTTTCTTATTTCCAACAAAACTCAAAAGTGTTTGAAACAATTGTAACCCATGCAATTTATAATATATAAGAGTTTCGAATTCCTTCAAGATTGGCCACAAACCAGGTTTTGGCCAATGGAAATCTTTCTCAGTAGATCTGAACGATATTGTTTTGTGGCAAAGAAGAATACATGTAGGTATCAATATTTTCGCCCAATGAGACATAGCTGTTTGTTTGTTTGTTGTTTGTTTGTTTGGTGGTTTTTTGGTTTTTTGACATCAAAGAGTTTTATACATATTGATTTGAAATTTATGTATAAAACCCTTAAATATTTTCAATTTTGTAGATACAAACTGTATGAAAATCCCATTCGTAAATTACAAAATAATGGATGGTTAACTTAAACTTTCAAAATGAATCGTTGTATCTGTAACGAATGTCCAATTTCTTTTTGCTACAGACGTTTAAGCATTTACAACTGAGAATCAACAATATAAACGTAAAATGCTTATATGAACTCTGACCTAATGTTTATTAGTTATTACATTATTTCTTTCTCTTCATTTTCATTAATCTTCAGTTTGTAAATTTCTGTAGTGAAAATTGTATTCATGCTGTATTGCTTTGAATTATTCCTGTGACCGCACGGTATCATACAAAAAGTCCGTGTTTCAATGTTAATCTGCCTGGATTAGACAAACGCTGCAACTGAGCTGTGACCCTTATACTTTTCTCTATAGATATTTTTCATCCATTAAACTAAAACCTTTTCTACGTTATGTGAAATCGTATATATTGTATATATTTGTATATGATTCTGCAATTGTTCTATTCACAATAAATGTCTCCCCTTATGCGAGTCTTATGCGTTTTTCCTCTTGACACAGGAATCTTGAATTGGAACAAGGGTTAAAGAACGTCATTTTAGAATTGAGGATTAGACGCTCCTGGTACAAAGTGCTGTTTTACCGGTAATCAAGTAATTCCGTTTCAAGGAGAGAAACATAGCTTATATGGAGGCACACCATACTATATCTTTGAATACACTATAATTCGTTAATACCTTATAGTGTAGAATATATATCTAATAGAATTTGTATCCTCTAGGAAAAAATAAATGATAATTCTCTGTCAAAAGAGCTTGTGACTCACAAGAAAACATTACAGTTTTAAGTGTAAAAGTACTAACGATATGGCCACTGCTCTTAGATTATTTAATTCCAGCGAATTTTTATTCTGACTCTGACACATCTCTCTTCATAGTCGAGGATTTAAATTTCCGTCATAGACATAATACAGTGAACAAATGTCTGTCTATATACGTATTATGTCAAATTGAGTATAGTCAAAAAGTTAAGATGGTTAGTTTGTATTGTCAGGCCTCAACATATCGGTTAACATTCTTGAAAGAGGGATCTGAAATTGCACTACAGTGCAGATCCCTATATCAACCATAGAACATTCTAGGTGACAATTTCAAACATTCTTCAATACATCCTTATGAGATATTGTTGTCATATCGCTGTTTAGTGCCAAGAGGCCTCGCAAAAGTTTGGTATAATAGAGCAATCCCTCTATAAGGTAATTTGAACTCAAATTATAATTTGTTTTACCACTATACATATTGTGTAAAGCCGCCTTATAAGATATAATTATGTCATATTCTAATCATCTGGCCGTGATATTTTGCTTTTTTTCAAATGACTTATGTATATATTTGTTTATTGTTTTATTAATTTGATTTATATAGTAACAGCAATTTGTCTGCTAAACGTAAACAAAAGGCAATTGGAATTACTAAACGAATCTCCAGACAGCTTCACTAAGAGCGCACGTCCGGTTGAAAAATAAATCATTGGTACACATCTTGATTTTTGTTTTAGTTTCAGTTGACATTATAAGTAAATAAGCGGGCAAGATTGGTATGAAAATTGCAAACATAAATGAAATATGCTGATATATAAATACATGTAGTAGAAGCTATTTATAACCCTAGGTTTAACTAACTCCAAGTCCAGGTCAACAATGTCCTAGTTAATTTCTTCACTGATTGGAAAACATTGGAAGTATTATGGAAGGCATAAGTACTAGTCCAAATCTGACTGCAAACGCAAATACCAGAATGCGACAGCTGAGCATATAATGCCCTTGATCTCTTTTAGTATCTTGTTTGTTGGAAAGATTCTTGTTTTACTTTATAAAAAACACTATTAAACTTGTATAATAACGGGTATCAATTTGATGCAATGAATTTTGAAATTGATCACAGCAATGGACAGTAAGGATCTTTAGCGTACCACGTCAACAGTTAGGCGAGACAGCAGTTTGCCTGTTTAATCAGAATGATTACTATTATATGTGAAGAACGATCTCATTACCAACTTTTCTTTGAGAGCCAAACACCCATTAAAGTACAGAGTTATGCATGAAGGAGATACTCCTTATCTTAAGACTAATTTTCACACTTCCACAGTAAATGCGAAGGATTTTTCTGATCAGTGCAAAGGAACTAAACACTGGACTGAAGACAACCTCGGCAGATGTCAAACAACATACGGTGATTCACACTGCTAGGGCCTGTATATATGTGGCGATACGTTACCGCAGTTTCACTTCCCACAAAAGAGAGGAGCTCACAGAAGATGAGAAAAAGGAAAAAGCAAAGGAATATGAGAATGAAAATTGGAAACGACATTTTCAGGAATGAGGGGGTAAGGATCATCCTTGGTTGACATGTAAAATGATTGGTTCATGTACTTTCTATCGTGCATAGAGCAATTAACCGATCACTAGAAATCAAAGTTAATTGCTGGATGCATATACATGGTTTTGAGTCAGGTTTATCCAATTAGACTTCAAAGTTCCATTTGCGTAGCAAAGATAAATACCTTGATAAACAAAAGCCAAAGAGATGAGAGTATTGCCGCCACAGTTCTTACGTCAAAGAATAAACACAATTTTAACAGATTGGTGATACATTTTCTACAATCGTCATGCACTTGTAAAGCAACGTTGCCCATTTACAGACATGTCGCAATGATAAATTATCTGTTGTATTTTCAAAAAACATTGCCAAGATTGAGAGACTAAAGCATGTGTCACAGTTAAATGGTATAAATGTCCCCTCCTTAATTTATGACAGTTGCAAAGATTCTCGAATTCTTGAAGAACAAATTATGTATATTCGTGCATGTAAGGAAGGGGAGATCATCACAAACATCCTTACTATAGGGATTTTCCAGTGCATTAAAACGGCCTTGGATGGTGTTGGGTTGACTGATTGGCAAAAGAAAAAAGTTGGGTCAGGAAGTAATGTGGCATGTTTCATGATCGAGAAAAGGGGAGGAATGGTGGCATAGCTAATGGAAGTCCAATCAATATTACAGGGATTTCATTATTTCTTTCATAGTGTAGAGTTGAAGAAGACATCATATCATACACGTATGTACTTGTTTTACCCAAACAGTACATTGAACCATGAATCGTAGAAGACCATTTGATGCTTTTCGAATGCAACACGTACTTTAGGGACTCGATGGTTGCCACATACCCATAGAGCGTTGGGCAACTATTTCTACAGCTGTTCTTCAATCTAGTCATTTAAGAACAGGTATGTATATGGTCAATTTTAGAAATGGTAGACATGATTGTGTTTTATCTAACTAGACTATTTCTTTACAAGATTAGTTGAGATTAATAATTTACATCTTCATTTATATTTTTGCTTATAACTTACATTGATTAATATCAAGATTATGCATATGATTTATGAATTCAAAACACTTAAATCCTGAGCACCTGATATTAACCCTGGTTTTGAATTTATATGAGTTCATGTTGTCCCTTTTGATTTTTTTTTTCCTGACTATGCTTTCTTCGTCAATTGGATTTTGATTTTTATGATTGATTATTTGATATCTTCTGGCTCCTAGAATCAATATCGAAGAAGTACCAAACCGTTAATCATTCTCAAAGTCCAAGGACAGATACAAAATCGTTAACGTTTCAAAAAGAAACTGTTGTGAACCCCGAAATGCTGAAAAATTCCGAGGTGAGACCAGGTGCCCGGTGAGAGTAAGCGTCTCCTGTTTGCATGCATCATCCGTCACAGCAGTTCTTAAGAAACATGTCAAAATCAAGAGTTTTGGTTTCGTAATTGTATATACGAAAGTACAAAACTGGTATACAAAGTCATATTTGGTGTTCACTGAACAGGTCATTCAGTCGCATTCCAGAATATTATCAATCATTCTAGAAAGAGGCACATCATATTTTCGTACAAGATCCCCATAGCGACCGTAGAACTTCTTCAGTGACGATTTCAGACGTTCTTTAACATATCCCTCCATGGGCAACTTAGTGGGCAGTCGTTTGGCCCTTGGAATAAAACCGTCGTATAGAGAACATGCTCTTGCGTACCTTATAAGTTGAGATATAAAAACTCCATAGGCAGGTGAGGACGGGATATTGCTGCAAAGAAACGGAAAGTTAGTTATTTGGAAGTTAAAATTGTCACGTTTGTCATACAGAGAGGTGTCCAAATGCCATTACTGTCGAAAGTTAAAAATATATCGAGATACGAAGCGGAATTATTGCTCTCGGTTGTCTCTTTTATCTCAAGCTCATGGGGATAGATTTCATGTATGTTATCCTTAAAGTTAGGATTATTGATTGACAATACGTCGTCTATATATCTATACGTAAAATTAAACTGAGATGCAAGGCTTTTTCTGCCTGTGGAGAGCATGTTTTGAATAAATTCTGCCTCACACGAATATAAGAAAATGTCAGCAAGAAGAGGGACGCAGTTAGTTCCCATGGGAGTGCCAATAATTTACTGAAAAATGTTCCCTCCAAACACCACGAAAATATTGTCAATTAAAATTCCAGCATTTTGTGTACATGTAATGTTGTTGCTCAGACTCTGAAAGTATATAAAATATTCATTTTCAAAACAACTATTGTTGATTTACATGAACCTTAACGGGAAAACGTTTTTATCCTACGGTTGAAAACACGTGACTACGCTGGGGGTGTAGTTTAATTGGTCGCCGAAATCACTGCTTGCCTCAAGCTCGGGGTATTGCCTTAGAGGCGCTTGGTAATAGGGGTATTGGGTATGCCTGAAGATGCATGGTAATCGGAAGGTGTGAACATGCTACAGTTTAGTGTATACAATGTCTATGACTTGAATTGGTAATAGAAAAGACATTCTTTAGTAGATTCTAGTAGTGTTTTATTTTTTCATTTTGATTGCTTTTATTACTTTTTATGGGGTGGATGTTTGATGTATTTGTTTGTTTTGATCTGTATTCAGAAAATTTATTTTGAAAGAATTTGAGGACAAAAGCCAATATTTCTCCCGTACTTTACGAATTACACAGTTGGGCATCCTCCCAATATCAATGGGACTGCCGTAGAAATCTGTTTCGCCTTCTGTCCAGACTGACCCGAGTCTTTCTATTTAAATATCGGGAATCATCCCTCATACCAAGACCGCATAGCTTTGTCCAGAACTTCTTGTTTAGGACCTTACTCTTTCTATGATTACGATGGTGAGGAGAGATACCTGATTCTGGTATAACGCAGGGTGACGAAAAGCAATCTGTGAATTCGTGTTCGTGGAATGATGTCGCATGGTTGGCCATAAGTACCCTGGTCATCCGCTTTTGTGGTCAGCGTGATGAATCGATACGTGAATGGCAGCTTCAAATCATCGCTATCCCCTAGATGCACAAGTAAGATGTGGGGCTTACACCTTCTTCTTTAATTTGAACATTCATTGAATTTGACTATTGCTACAATAAAAATGCACATACAACATAATTTTTTTCTGTTTCATTGTGATAGTCAGATTAGTTCATGAACTGCATGTAAAATTTCACTTGTATATATGCAGTATATAACAGGTCAAAACATGGATTTTCCTCGACCCTTGCATGGATATACTTTATGGACAAAATGTACATATAATGTATTATCGCTGGATTTTTATACTGCATGCAGGATGGAGTTAAAGGTAATTAGTTATATTTTATGTATTAAAACTTTTATTCAGATTAAGTCAGTTGAAATTGGTAATTCCAAATTGTTGACTGTCACACTTTGGAGATAATTAAATGCAGACATTCATAGACCACTTCCAGCCCAATCGTCTTGCTGCAGCAATCAAAACAGATGAATTTCTAGCTGAGTTGGACGAACTGATAATTAAGTTAGTTTGTCTCATGCAGTAATTCATATCAGAGTAAATGTACATAAGCTAAAGATCTATTTGATTCACTGTTTGAAGTTTTCAGACCACTTAAATATGCAGAGTGTAATTTTTCATATTTAAACTCATTATTCCATTTACATTTCAGTCATAAAGATGTTGCCATATTGGAAGACAATTCATAACTCCAACAGAAACTCTGCCCTCACACACTACCATCATATTCTGCTAAGGCAGGAGGGGGTTTTTGTGAGATGAAATTAGAGAATGGAGAGCATGACTTCGACCATGCATACTATCTGATTTACTCATTCTCATGTTCCACACTGAATATATTAAAGACTTTAATCCAACTGAACCCATCCATTAGTGGAATAGGAGTATCTCAAGATCCCGTCGTTTAACTATACAACATTCCATAATGTTTTATTTTGATATATTTTAGGTTTTGTTAGATAGAGCAGAAAACCAACCGTTTTGGTGGAGGGCTATGTTTATATTTCACGTGTATGGTGACTGCATCTGCCAGTAGCGGAGCATACACATTTTGACATTTGCAACGAACCCACCCCAAGCAGTGAGGGATCTTTAACGTGGCATGCATACCATGACACGGGACCTCGGTTTTTTACCATCTCATCCGAAAGACAGGACACCAGCATGACCAGAGTGGGACTCGAACTCCGGCCTCCCGATCAGGAGGCGAGCGTTATACGACTTCATGTCTATTGAAAAAGTAACCCACGTTTTAATTACATTTGCTCACAGAAATATTTATTATCATTGGAAAGACGATGTTATAAATTTTAGTCATATAACTGTACATGTGTTTGGGGAAAACGTAAAGAAAACCTTTAAAAAATCATTTTTAATACAATGAGCCGAATTACAAGCTAAGATCCCAGCGATGAAGGGGAATCTGTGTGTTGCATGTACTTCTAAAATTATTATGAAAATTTATCTCTTATTTCAACTATCCAATGTGTACATACACGTTTTATTTAACGTAATCAATAAAGCGATTTAGAAGGTCAATAGCAGTGTGATAATATGTATTTAAGTATTTTAAAATCCATTTCAAATGAGAAATTAATATTTTCAAAACATCATGTAATTTGCGTTGTTCTGACTATGTGTCATATGCTACTGACCGAAAGCACATACAGACAAACGAACCGACCATACGCTCTTTGTAAAAACATTTATCAGAGACACACATAAAAGAGAAAGTGGTAGAGAGAAAAAGAAAATGTTTAAAAATCATACAGTCGCTTAACTAATTATAATAATTCAAATTATGTTAAAAACAGTGGTAGCCTCGGCTATTAAGCAAAGGGGTCATCTCAAAATGATATTTTTAGTCAAAATTGTTGTTACCTCTGGTGCATTGGCGTGCTATGTTCTTGACTCAAGTGATACCTTCAAGGTCACAGTGAACTAATTATCAAAATCAGATGCCTGTCCATAACACCATAGTTTTGAAGTGGATATGCTTCAAAATGGCTCAATAGTTGCCCATGTCACAAAATTAGTGTTATTAACTTAAACCGACGTCAAATATTAGTTTAAAGGTTTCAGTTACCTTTTGTCGTCTCGTCGTTTCTGAATAGACAGGTATGATATTGATTTGACTGGATGTCAAAATATGCTAGCATGATAATTTACTGTTTATTTTACATATGCAAATTAAAAGATTTCTTGTCTTCCGGTAGGAAAAGTGAAGTGACGTCAGCTAACATTAACTACTGACTTTATTTTGAGTTCAGTTAATATACTCAATATTCATAAATAACCTCATTTGAGTGCATTGGACGCTGAAATACATTATTCAATATATTTCGTTTAACGAAAATTCGAATCTGAAATCAAAATTTTCATCATTTGCGATTATGCTCTGCATAAAACTGAACTATGATGTAAAAAGCATACATGCCAAGTATTCATTTATCTATTTATTAACAGATTTAGAGGGGCTGGGGTTGCAACTCCTTTCTTTGGCCGGAAAATTTTACCAAAAAGATCATTTTCGACTTTTCGGACTGAATAGTATAAAATATTAGCCATGGCAGGCTGCAACCACCACTTTCAAAGTTTGTTAGATCCCCCTATGCTGTTTATGTATTTCCATTTACGGATGTCATTTGCTTTCATTTATGTCTGGGAATCGTTAAAAATATCCAATAGATAGGCAACAAATCTTGTGTTGGAAGGGGATTGGCCTGACCATTGGTAGTATGCAACTTTAATAATCATCCCCATGGGCACAGTATATATATATCTACTAAAAATTTACGTCCTTAGTAACGACAACTACGCATGAGGGATAGATACTTTCGTTTTCGAAATATCGTCTGTTTGTAAACAATAATCCATAATCATGTCTGAAAAGAAGCATAGAAAACCAAATTGGCGAGGTGAAGAAATGCAGGTGCTGGCCACAGAAATAAAAAAACAGACAGGAAATTTTATTTGGAAAGTTTAACGCGAGTTTAACATTTGAGAGAAAGAAGGAAGAGTGGGATGAAATAGTACGAAAGTATACAACTTATTAATTATTAAATTATAATCCATAATCATGTCTGAAAAGAAGCATGGAAAACCAAATTGGCGAGGTGAAGAAATGCAGGAGCTGGCCACAGAAATAAAAAAACAGACAGGAAATTTTATTTGGAAAGTTTAACGCGAGTTTAACATTTGAGAGAAAGAAGGAAGAGGTGGATGAAATAGTACGAAGGTATACAACTTATTAATTATTAAATTATTAATAACCATACGTCAGTGTTGAGTCCCGGTCGGCAGGGGATGCTTACTCCTCCATGGCACCTGATTCCACCTCTGTTTTGACAGAGGTTAGTGATTATTTATATTATATTTACATATGTATTGTCGTGTATCGTCGACTTCGAGTTGTGGATTTCGGAACAATATCTTGGATTTGTACATGAATAGACAGAAGAAAAAATATATAGAGCCATCATGATCTCTGAAAAATTTAACTCAAAATCAAATTAAAGAAATCCAAAAGGCCTTAAAGGGAGTGTAATGCAGGGCATGGTCAATTTTATGAATTCTTCTTCCAGTATCAAGTGTACTCAAAAGTTGAGTGTTATACTTCATCAAATTGATGCCCTGGTGAAAGGTTTATGTCAATGTGTTTACATGACAAATTACAAGACACAGAAATTTTATATATCAACATCTTTTCATGTGATTTATTTTTGCTCCGAGACTCTTTTCATTTTCTATTTTCATTTAGAGTCAATTCAATATCAACATCATGTATAAGGACATCAGATGATGTGAAGAAATGATGGAGTGATGCCAAGACTATGGTAAAGAAGAAGGAGGCCCAATGAATGAGAGAGATGAAAAAGAAGGGAGGAGGAACCAGTGTTCCTATATCTTTTAAAACGTGGGATTTAGATGTAAGAAACCAGTGTATTTGATTTATGTCGGAATAAGTAGCTAGCTGTAACAAGACAATGAATTTTACTTAGCTTGAGTTTTACCTTTGTAATTTCACTTGATAAAGGCCAGTTTTAATAGCTGAAAATTTGAGAAGTAGCATGTTGTTTTTATATTCTGAATATTTATCTTCAAGTCTGAAAGATTTATGTTACTTAAAACATATTTATCTGAAAATCATTATAATACATAATTCATTATTTTTAACACAAATGTTTCTTTTGATAGACATGTATAATTTGGTACATTAGCCTCTCACAGTCTTTTATAAGGACCTTGCATGAAATTTGTTAGTGATTTTTTTTCCACTCATGATATTTATTACCTATCAATTGTCTATATTCGTAAGGCAGTCAAAATATACAGTGGAGATTTCTAAAATGCACACTCAAACTATCAATCCTAGATAGACCATATCATTAATTTCATGATTAATGGTATGTATCAGCAAATAAATTATAATTTTTTTCTTTGATTGCAGGTGCTCGCTAGTATTCTGCCAGAACTGATTCACGGAATCACAGGAGCAGTAGACACTGCTGATGAAGATATGATTAGTAAATATCATCTTCATATTGCCTACCTAAATCAATCAATATTCAGAAACATGTAGGAGATGTAGTTTGACTATTCCAGCTGAAACTTTGAGATTGCTTTTAATTTTAAAAGTTGAGTACTATGTTAATGATTGAACAACGCAAACTACTGTGAGGTCTTGAGCATAAAGATGTATTCAATGTATCTGATTAATAGGTATATATCAATTAAACATTATTGAAAGAAAACAATTCATATCAGGGCCTGTGGCAAATTTCGAAACTCTCTCAGACGCAGTACCAGAAACACAAGAACGGACGGAAGTTGAGGTAGCTGGAGATGCTGGAACACTCATTGGTATATTTCATAATGAATCAATTTGCTTAAAAGGTTTTGTACATTTTGAATTATTACTTGAATTATACTGATAGGCTCTCAAAAAGTTTTTAAGTATGTTGCAAAACAAAAAGGCATATACATGTATAGCAATCACACTCTCTGGTATCTGTCAATCCCTCCATCTGGTCACACTTTCACATAAATGACTGTAACACTACTGGGACCAAAAACCCCTGAGAATCCCGTTTTTCACTGCAAAACTCTGCAACACCCTGAAAAACTCTGAAAAACACTGAAGTCTGCCTGAAAAACACTGAAAAACTCTGACAGCCCTGATAAACACTGAAAAACTCTGAAGTCTACCCTGAAAAACTCTGAAAAACACTGACGACCCTGAAAAACTCTGCAAAACTCTGAAAAACTCTGACGCCACTGAAAAACTCTGCAAAACTCTGAAAAACCCTGAAAAACACTGACACCTGCTGCGTTGCCCTCCGGCCGTGCGATTGCGGCCTCGCATACTTCTATACGGTCCCTTCTATAAGCCCTATTAGCATTAATGTATATAAAATGTGATGAGTTGTGAATTAGAAAAAAAAGGGGGAAGAGAAAATAAATAAAACATATCCTGCATTTTTGTACGGTGTTTTGAAGTGAAATTATTTTAACGAATCTCTAAATTTAATTTTACTGATGCATTATTCAAAACCAAACAAACCCAGCAGAGGCGTACTACAATACAATGGCTTTTCTTACCGAGATTTATATATACATTTGTATTTCCAAATGAAAATGTATGTACATATATTCCTGGTAAATATCACTGTTTCATAACTGTGTATTGAAATAGTGAAGAAAAAATAAAAAAATATATATATATATAAAAGAAGCTCCAGAATAATAAATTAGTGAATAATAAATAATAAAGTGAATAAATAAATGAATAAATGAATGAATGAATGAATAAACAAATAAATAAATAAATAAATAAATAAATAAATAAATAAATAAATAATATCTGAATGTGACCAGTACCTATAAATTTTATACGAAAAGCGAATTTAATACACCAGTACTGACAGCAAATCGACCACAAAGAAAATCGCTTGCCATTCATTTTAAATAACACAATGCATTCTATTCCAATTCTGTTGCAACATTTATAGAGACTATACCCATATATTTTCATGTGACGACCTTTAGGTTTAAACACCCCCACCCCCACCCCACCCCTTCTCACACACACACGCACGCAATACTTTTTTCTCTATCAATACTTTTCACACAAAATTAAGATATACAAATTTAACCTTTGTTCTTATTATAACAGCGTAATATAACAAAGTTCAGAGGACAATAACTTTCTGTAACTGAAAATTTTACGTGTCTACGTGTTGCTCTTTCATTCAAATGACATACATAAATTTTGTCCGATAAAGTATTTCAGTGATTAAATATTCTCTCGGTATTCAATAATGTTGCTTGAAATAGCATCAAATAAGTTTCAATATATCAGTGTAACAACGTATCTGCCGTTTGTTATATCACTACCTACTTAATCTACATCATGTAACTCTATACAATAAAATGATTTTATCTAACAGCCCCCCCCCCGCCCTTTTCAATGGGAGACTGTGCCCTCCCCCCGCCCCTTTTTCTTTCAAAAATTTCTAGATCCGCCCGCCTATTACATATTGTAACAATGTATCTAGTAAGGGTCATGTATAGCAATGGCGAATACAAGGGCGCTCGCCTAACAGCACCCCCCCCCCTTTTCAATGGGAGACTGTGCCCTCCCCCACCCCTTTTTTTCTTGTAAAAATTTCTAGATCCGCCTATGAACAGTATCTCCCTTATTACGTATTGTAACAATGTATCCAGTAAGGGTCATGCATAGCAATGGCGAATACAAGGGCGCTCGCCCTGTTGACTGGGACATAGAAGTCTTACATAAAAATACCCTGTCCTGTCAAAACTAGCAAAGTATTTGAACTTTATTTTCAGAATGACATATGAATTCAAGTAAACGGTGTCATATTTAGAGCAGATACCTCGATCTGCCCCAACCTATGGATCCAAATCGTAAATTGTCGAGTAGGATGTTTAAATCATATAGTATATTTAAATTGAGACCATACACTCACCCCCCCCCCCCCCAACCACCACCACCACACACGCCCCTTCTCTCTCTCTCTCATATATATATATATATATATATATTATACTAGAATATCTTCATTAGAAAGTAACGGCACACGCATGGAATCTGAAATTGTTTTATTTTAATCCGACATGTCTTTGTTTTTTTACCTTTATTCTACATGTCATCAGTACTCTATTACGTAATAAACATCCGGTTGTTTAACCCGGTAAATATCGCTCGTAATCTCATATAGTTTATTACCTATCATGCTGTAAATTGGGAATCGTAATTAACAGTACCTTTGTATGTATGAGGGGACAAAACATATTTAGTAACAGGTTGAAACATATCCAGTTGATACATTTCAATATTAATTTTGTGTTATTGGCAAAATTAAAGTGTCATTTTAACAGTGACTTATAAAGTTTAGGACAAAAACTGATTTTCAATCTTCAAAAGTGAAATAATTTGTTTTACACACGATCATTTATTTATTTTTATGTCATAAACTAAACTGCATCAATTATTTAAGTTCAATTTCTTCCGCATTTCCTCTGATAATAGCAATGTTATAGAATACATGCGAAATGTGAGATTTGTAAAGCTGTGATATAAAGTGCTATTCTGTTCCATTAATTTACATACGGATTAAATAAGTACATGTAGCTGCGTTACGGCCTGCAGCGAGAAGGAAATACGCATACCCAAAGCCATGCTCGTTCACTTAAGTTGGACACTGTTTAAAAAAAAAGGGGGGGGGGAGGGTTGGTAGAATTAAATTAACGCAACTTCACAGCGTTTTATCGGTGAATGGCCGCTAATTTATGAAGAATGCAATATTGATTTATCAATATTAATCATGAATGCTTTTAAACTCAAAAGAGAGTGGGGAGCGGCCTTAAGGTCGTAACATAACGATATTTGGGTGGATTCTTTACACAGATTGGAAAAGATGAAAAAATAAACATCAATCATTATGTGTTATTAAAATGATTGATAGGGATATATAGAATTAATTATTTCTTTTTTTTCTGTATTTATTTATCTGTTTACAATTAAAACTATGCGTTTTCTGTAAACTTCGTCTATCGATTTTTTAAAATCTTATTATTTTTATTAAATTTATTTTGATGTATTTTTTTTTTTTTTTTTGGTACGGAAAAGTTTAATGTTCTTATTATAAATAAATAGATGAATTAATAATTAAATAAATAGATAAATAATAAATAAATAAGAAAATAAATAAATAAATAAATGAAGTCCGCCGAGGAAGGCCGCTGGCCGAAATGTTACAGTACGGAAAAATAGTGCTCTTAAATTAATAAATAAATAAATAAATAAATAAATAAATAAATAAATAAATAAATTTTAAAATGTCTTGTTCTATATTTTGTACTTATTTCCCCCTCCCTTAATGCACCTCTATGAAACAACGATGTTAAGTAACATGCTACTGCTGTAGTTAGATTATTTGTTCGTTCGTTTGTTTGTTTGTTTCATTCTTCTTTCTTTCTTTAAGTCGATCAATAAAACAAGTGACATCGCACTGGAAAGTCCTGTGTCAATAAAATTGTTTTTGCTAAGTACGTAATTCATGTGATTTATTCAACTGCAAATGTAAAGATCATCTTACAAACGTAAGTCAGAATAGGAACAATATCTTAGTAATTTTATCTATAAAAATCGTTAAAATAAGTCCTTGACAAATGGTAAAAAAATGCGTTTTTTTTTTCTTATACCCTTATAAATTCATCACATTTAATATTTATTAAAGGTCATATATAAATAACAGCGAACCATTTCAAGGGCTTATAAGGTATATTATAAAAGGGACCGTATAGAAGTACGCGAGGCCGCGATCGCACGGCCGGAGGGCATCGCAGCGGGTGTCAGTGTTTTTCAGGGTTTTTCAGAGTTTTGCAGAGTTTTTCAGTGGCGTCAGAGTTTTTCAGAGTTTTGCAGAGTTTTTCAGGGTCGTCAGTGTTTTTCAGAGTTTTTCAGGGTAGACTTCAGAGTTTTTCAGTGTTTATCAGGGCTGTCAGAGTTTTTCAGTGTTTTTCAGGCAGACTTCAGTGTTTTTCAGAGTTTTTCAGGGTGTTGCAGAGTTTTGCAGTGAAAAACGGGATTCTCAGGGGTTTTTGGACCCAGTAGTGTAACTTTACTAATAATACCATGTATCCATCACACGTACTGAGTAGGTCAGTATTGATACATAGGTAAAGTCAAGTTGAAGGTCAGTCACATATGGTATTCAACATTAATGTGTTTGTCAAAACTTTGTTTGGTTCTGGTTTATTCAACAAGCCATTGCCGTATTGATAAAACTATATGTGTTACTATATATCTCTGAGCCTTGGTAAATTTATCACAAGGACGAGGTAGCAATTTTCCCATCACGGAATTGAGGGATCGCCAGATCCAACTTTAACCATGCCCATTATATAGTTCCAGTGTGATGTTGTAGTTAAATACATGTTTGGTAGGTCATTTATTTATGACGTCATAATGACCAATTGTGTCAGAATGTTTGATGTTGGGCATTTGATTATCACTCAGTTCAAGTTGTATTAAGTAGTATCACTGACAAGACTTTTGATTGCACTTGAATTCTAGTATTCTGATACTAATTTATCACACTATACAGTTTTATAGAACAGACTGTTTCAAAAGAAAATGTTGCAGAATCAACTCTTAAGGACCCATATTTTCAACTTTGTGCAGTCTCAGCAAAGAGTTAAAGAACATTTAGTAATCAGAATTCAGGTACCCGTAGTTTTATTTATTAGCTCTCCTGAGTCAAAGGCTCCAGAGGGCTATTGTCATAGCATGCTGTCTGTCTGTCATAAAATTTTCACATTTTTGACTTTTCCTCTTAAACCACTTGACAGATTTTGGTTTGAATGAAGTACTCAAGGTTCCTGACAAATGATGTTTTTCGGCTAGATCTGTCAAGGGGTAGATCCAGCGCGGGTCCACATAGGCCCCAGAAGATGTTTTTCAATACTTAGTTTATGAAAATATGCTATTTTAGGAAAAAAATATGACCTAATGGACCTTTCTAAATCAAGTTCATACCTTAGCGGAAGTCAGTGTCATAACCTAGACCATCGGTCATACATCCAAACTCACAGTACATATGTAGGTGAAAGTTTCTCAAGACGAAACCTTCTCTGCCTTGTTGGATTTCAATATTTTTTTTCACAGAATGTATTTCCATCTTTTTATATGTGTTACTTGTATACATAGGTGAAAATATTTGCAATGCATAACGTTATCTATTTAAGTTGAAATATGAAAGTTTCCAAATTATCTTTTCAGTTGCAGAAGTGTTGCTATAAATAAAGAAAAACATGTTGAAATAGAAGAGAAAAGACTTTGTTGGAGAGAGCTGTTATTGCCATTGAAAAAATAGCAGATCGTACAACTCCAAATATGGAAATAAGTGATAGTCTCTGTGTGTCACCTGTAATTAAAATGTTCTAAAAGTAAAGTCATGTTACAAAATAAGGCTAAAATCCCAACATTCTGCTTTTGGATCCCAACATACCCCATAGATAAAAATTTTTTGTACCATAAGAAACATAAAATATGAATGTTTTATCAAGTACCTTTGTATAAGTAATGTAACTGTTTTTAAGGTAAAAAATTCTAAAGTGTAAGTTAAACTCCAAGGTCAAGGTCAAATATAAACAATTTTAGCATCAAATAAAAGGACTTTAAACACCGTGGAATAAATATGCTAAGACGTATATCAATGTTAATGATGAATGCTTTTTTATTTACCCAGCAAATTATGATTGGAAAAATTACCTCTTTTCACTTTCTTTGCAGAGTATTTCAGCTTTAATAAGTTATAAATGATAATACTTCTTATTTCTATTAGTGGAACTCTTTAAATTAAAGGCATGTGTCTCTGGGACAACGTGTGAACAAAGAAAATGGCGTCAAATTCAAAAATACAAAATTTAGTCAAATGCAATCAATTCAATTAATTAATATATTAAAGTCAAAGGGAATTTCTTATTCGAACAAAAAGAAAAATGAACTTATTAAATTATGTGAAGGAGTGCAGGAATTGAATTTGCCAAATCTGACCGATAAATCCGATGATGATGAAGCGTCAATCTTAAGAAGAACAGTAAAGGGGAAACATATGCTCATCCTATACACGAAACCAGTCACCTAATTTGGTCAAAAGGTCTAAATAGCATGCCTCATATAGATGCGTTTGATGTCACTGCCTATCTACAAAACAGTTGCGGATGGTCAGTAGATCGTGTCCGAAGAAGAAAGGCAGACAATTCCTACAAGCTTCATTGTGCTGGCCGCATTCATGATGTCGTCATGGCAAATTTAGGTATGAACCTTTCTTGTAAATGACTAAATACTTGGGAATTCAGATCATTACATGTTTTTCTAGATCTATTAGAACATAAGGATACTTAATGCAATCTCTGTGCGCGCTATTTTTTTCATATATCAGTGGCGGATCCAGGATTTCCGAAAAGGGGGGCCACATGTGTATTAGCCAAACTACTTAGCCATTTTTGGTACCAAATCCGGATTTTTACTAGTAAGTATTGGCCAAAGGGGGGGGGGGGGGGCCGCCCCCACTAGATTCGCCACTGTATATATTATCAGGGACGTCCCTTGAATTTCTATGATTTTCTTACTGGACAATCAAATCATTTACAGAGGATCTAAAGTACAAGAAGTGTTTTAAAATGATTGAAATAATTCTATGATATCACTGTGAAGCAGCCTCTGACTCAGTCAATTAATATCCTTTCCAGGAGTAATCTGTTCTATTTAAAGGGAAAATGTGTACCAGAGACCAAGCAGTCTAGTAGCCCTTACTCACCCTGGATTCTAACTGAGAAATCAGGTCATATTAACTCAGCTGAAAGTGATTGTGTTGCATAAGTTTTTTATTTAGTGATAATAATTTATTTTGAAATTTTATTTATTGATTATAATTGGATTACCATATGCACATAACAATACTTACGCAGTGAATTATAATAATGAAAATAATCAGGATTATATTAATATCTTTTTTGTTTTCTTCTTTTTACAGTTTAGTGGGGATGGGTCATGCAAACATGTGATTGCTCTCCTATTTGGCCTTGCTGACCATGTTATAGCCATGGAAGACAGGACAACCATAGGTGTCACAGATGCAGCAGCTAATTAGAACAAACCAAGGAAGGTCTGCAGACCAGTAGCTGTTCATAAGTTGGATGTCAGGTAAAAGGATTAATATTACTTATATCCTTCTTTTCCTCATTTTTCAATTTTCATAATTCTATCATCTCAAAATACTTAATTTGTCTAATTTTTCCAACTTTCATGAATTTTCAGGTCTTACATGAGTGTTCCAGACAAGGCAAGTCCTTCTGAAGACTCAGGATATCTGCCACTAAACCCGACATGCATCAATAACAGGGAAATAGAGAAGGACTTTATTAAGATTTTGAAGGAAAGTAATACACCGGCTGTGGCTTTATATACCTTATCTGATTCTGATGATTGTAATGATATATAAATGTTTGTAGAGGATCACCCACCAAATATTATTGACCTCATTGCAAAAACAAGGACTGGAAAATATAAGTACTCTCACAGTAGATGATATGTACATCAGTCAAGTTGATGAATTAACAAAAGGTCAGTCATCAAATATTATTTGGCAATATCGGCAATATCAGAAATAGGGCAGGCTTACAGCTTCCAATTTTTACAATGCCCTTCATTATAGAGGTGCCAATATTGACAATTACATTGTCAAAAATGTTATTGGTATTTATCACTTTACATCCAGGGGCAGGCTTGGTGTAATGGTTAAGCGCTTGGCTTGCGGCGCCGACGATCCGGGTTCGATTCCCGGGTTGCGCCACTATGTTTAAGAGGTTGGTAACCTCCTGCTTCCATGTCGCGATATAACTGAAATATTGTTGAAAGCGACGTAAAACACCAATCAACCAACCAACTTTACATCCAAGTCAGTAGAGCATGACAAGCATCATGAGCCAATTGCTCGGGGTAAATATGTTGATTTTATGTCAGGGCAACATATATCATTTCAGTGCTCAGAGACAGGTTTGCATGTGTGCAAGATGTTGCCTTATCTTGGAGCATCACCTGATGGCATGGGTGAATGTAAATGTTGTGGAAAAGGTTTAATAGAGATCAAATGTCCATTTAGTCTTCGACATGAAGTCCCTCAAGTTGCAATGGCAAAGAATCCATCCTTTGCCTTTGTAAATGGAAAGTATGAATTGAAAAAGAACATGTCATCTCCATACTATGTTCAGATGCTAGGTCAAATGGGGATTTTGTGATTTTGTTTTTTGTACAGAAAAGGACATCTATGTTGAAAGAGTTCAGTTCTCTGCTGAAAACTAGGGTGTACTGTTGCAGAAACTGAAGAGCTTTTACATAAAGTATGTATTGCCAAACTTGATACTGTAAGAATTTTACATTTTTCAAGTGAATGTTTATACAAAACCATCTGACAGTGTTGTAGTTAAAATGTAAATGACTACTAGGTATTAGGACTTGATGAACTGTCTTCATAGACTGTAAACCAATAACCACAATCTATATATTTCAGTTTGTATGAGGATTGTTCTAATCTTTTTCAAATTAATAATATATGAGAATAATATATTGAATATTGAATTTCTGTTTTATTAATATTAAATAACAAAACTCTAAAACTGTTTTAAATATCAACAAAACTGATAACAAATGATAAATAGCAATTAAACAAATTGTAATAAAAACACTAATATGACTGTCAATATTGACTTAGTTTTCAGTTGCAATGTAACAGATATCGTGTTTAACAATGATAACATTTTACACATGTATACAACTGTTTGTAAAAATATAATTAGAAGTAGAATAATATAACATTAAAAATATGCATTTCATTATTGCCTTGTTATTGATAATGAATTAAACAAGACAAAACGATTTATTACTGTCTTTCTTTTTGTATATATAGAATGTTGCTGCAATGATTCTAAATCAGTGCTGAATGTATTGAACATACATACATGTAAGGTATCATGATGTGAAATGCTCTTTATTTAAACTTCTTTGCAAGTGGTGGCAATAAATTACACATGGCAGCAGCAACACAAAGCATTGATGATGATATGTTTTTTCATGTTCAATGGATGAATTCCTCCTAGCATTTTGAATGACTTAAACCTGCGGATGGCTCTTTCCACATGAATTCTGAGGGAAGCAATTCGTCGTGTTTCAATTATCTGTTTTGAAGAAAGCATCCTTTCTTTCCCTGTCTTTTTTTCTCTGGTAAATGGTGGCATATTGAGATATGCTCTCTTTAATGTTAAGAGATAACGTATTTGAAACCCACAGTCAGCCATCACTTCATCTCCAGGTAAACTCTTATCTAAGTATTTACTATCTATCCTTATCACTTATGTTACCACTCCATAACTTGGATACAAATGTGAATGCGCCATTTGGTTGAATTGCAACTAAGGCCTTTAGTGTGTTACGTGTTTTATAGTTGCTCCATGTGCTAGCTTGGACTGAACAATTTTTAGGCTTTTGAATAAAAATCTCAGTACAGTCTATAATTGAGGTGGTATTGAGATATTTCAACTTAAAAGCCAGGGGTAGGTGCTTCCTTATTTTATCCTTGGATGGCCATTTGATGAGTGGGTTGAGACGCTGTGCAAGGAACTTCATCCAGATTCTGAATACGTTAGAAATATATCCAACAGACACGCCAAACAGAATTGCCATTTTTATATTGTCTAATCCAAGTCGAAATTTCATAATCACTAATATGAATTCTTCCTTCAATGTAAGCTTCCTCTTCACACCTGGTTTTATCTGCTGTCTAACTTGCCACTGTTTTGTACCTGACCTTCCTGCTCCTTTCCAAAAGGAAATTGTGAACTTGGAAATCAGTTGAAGTAACGATGCGAATAGTGCTCATGAACCAATTCCTAAAAATGTTTAACATTCTCATCATTTTGTAGAACTTTATGTAAAAATAATTCCCTGAGAGTTGTCGTACTTGATATAAGGTTTTGATTTTCTGTTTTTAGTCTCTTGTATTCTTCTTCAAGTTTTTTTTATTTTCCATTTCAAGATGTCTACATTTGGCCTGAAAGTATAAATTGAATTCAAGATTGCATCATTCATGCATGCAATGCAAATATGAGTATCAAATAATATAATGTATGAATAATTTTAGGAATGAATTTCACTAAGACAAAAGTTTTAGCTACTTTGATAATCATATTTATAACTAGCTCTGTAGTAATCAGTTTTCAAATGCAAAAAGGTATGTAAATTTGTCCTTAGTAACAGGCAGAGAGGAAATTGTGACCGGTTCGGGAATGGAACCTAGAACCTTCAGCTTACAGGACAGATGTTGTACCGACTGAGCCAACCAGGCTGTGACTAACCACCATATGCTTAAATATTATTTGATTGTTCTTACCTCCAAACAATCTATGTATTCAAGAAGCTTCTCCTGATGACAATATTTTTCTTTTGAATTTGTACAGTAGTAATGATGGTCTTCCGTCTGGTACAGTAGTAATGATGGTCTTCCGTCTGGCCTCTGCTGCATTCACAAGCATTGGGAATAAAATAATGCTTAAATGCGTTTTTACATGCAGCCAATTTGCATCTGAATAAATACAATTCTGCATACAATGATACTTAAATTCATTCACATTTTGCCTCCGACATTTTTATAAACTGAATATAACAATTCAGACAAAATTCACATCATAAACCATAATTCTTTCTGGCAGTATGGCCCATGGTCATATTGGCCTCTCTCTAAATACGGCACGAATCAAAGATTTTACTATGTGTTATCCTCTTTTTACGTGTTTGATTCAAATTACCAAAATGCAGTATCAGCCTATAGATGCATGTTGCTCAGTGGTTAGAAAATCAGCTCAAACATATTGAAGGCCAAGATTCTGAATTAATTTCTCATTCCAGTTATGACTAAACTGTATGGTGTATTTAGTGCATTCAAAATAATTATCAGGTCATTAGCACTAATATAAAATGTATATAATGTGTAAAATGTACCTGCATTTTCTTCGTATCTGCTGTCATGGCTTGTGTTGAAGGTTGTTAGCTCAATCTCACCCGAGACATATGGGTAACAATGCATAGATTTTTCTTCTTTGTTGCATTTCACAAGTTTTAACTTTTTAACTTCAGGTTCAGTATCAGGTATATATATATATATACACTCATTATCGTCAGTATCTCTGCCTTTGATAGAGTTCTTACTTTTTCTTGGAGTGCGCTGTTTAAAGTTATTGTACGCAAATAACGTGGGAAAGGGATTTTCAGGGGTTGGAAAGCATTCTACGAAATGCTTTTCACATTTGATGACGAATGTCCCACGCTGGATCAATATGAAGTCCTTTGCGTCTCACCAAATCTAGCCACTTCTTTCTAATACAATCAACTTTAGGCAAATGGTTGAATTGAATATGTGTATCTTTTCTACTATCAGAATTACAATTCACTGCAATGCAGTGTCGCACTGGCATTGTTAATCTTTCATTCCATTCTGTAGATTCTAACTTTCAACTTCCGCTTTATCTTTGTTTAGGCGTTACCGAGGTTTCCCGGTAATCTCGCATTCACTCGCGAGACTTGTTCATTTTCTTACCACGAACGCACAAGAGTCATTAAAGAGCGATAACTCTAACGAGATGGAAATAAGAAGTATAGTGATTCTGATATATCCCAAAAACAAAAGAGAGACAAAGAACTCATAGTTCATGGACTGATAATTCATATTTTAGTAATTTTTATAAAGTTATTTATTAAACGCATTTCATAAACTTTTCATCTTCTCACTTATACTGATAAATTAGTAACAACATATGAAATTTAAGTTTACTAAAAAGTAAAGGTCAATTAAAGAACAGGTTTTGAGTAAATCTTAATAAGATCTTTTGGATTTTCAATCACAAATAATATTCATTTAACAACTTGTTTTATCACCTTCTTTTGTTATCATATTGACGACTGAGAACCAGACTGTTCTAACTACCAATTTGACAAAAATCGAATTCTATATATCTTTGGATTGCGCATCTTTTCCGACATTTACATTGGTCATTATGTGCTTGGTGAGGAAGGTATGGCCACTTTTTCTAAATTCCATCTTGTTCTATCTCCATAATTTCTAATGGAATCAATGGGAAAAATCTGGATCAACTCTATAGATAGGAAAAGTATCATTCTGTTCTATCTCTGTATCACATGATATTTTTCTCTCTTTTCATTGGTCAAAATGAACATATAACACTGCGGTTTCACTCAAATTCATAAGAGAATTTAGAAAATGTTCTATCTACATTTGAAAAACTTCAAATTTAAAGAAACCTGATCATAATTTGTGATAAATAAATATTTAAATTAAATCTTTGACACTTTATGCATGTTATTAATCTATATATTTTTTCTCAGAGAGCATGTAGAAGCGAACAATTGTATTAAAAATTTCAAATTCGATTTTCTCTAAATTAAAAATTTGGCAGTAGAACACTATGGTTCTCAGACGACGATATGTCAAGAATCAAGAAACCAAAGATACCCTGTATGACAAAACACTTATTTAAACTGACCTCTATAGAGAAAAATGTTTTAAACTTCATAAGATAAATGGATATATTTAGGATATCTTTTTTACTTATAAAATACATAGTATATGACATAATATATAACATTAATAATATGACATTTTATGACATTATATGATATGACATTATCATGCAATTCTTTTGCAGTTTTACACATGTTTAGAACATAAAGATTTCAAACTGTTATGTATTTGTTTAAAGTGCCACTACACCCATTTTTTTCTCATACTAATTTAATAATTTGATGTAAATAAAACCCCTTGGTGCCAAAACTTTTACAATCAGATGCTGCAATAAGTAGCTATTGCTGATTGAACTCCAGATGTTTACCTGTTTAACGCGGCCGCGCGTGCGAGAATATCAATAAATCTCTGTTGTCTGGAATCGAGATCGCTGACGTCACATTATGTGGTCACTTCATGGAAACAGGATATATTATAGTAGAAATAAGCCGCTTTTAATATGAAATTTAGTAAGCAAAACAATGAGTACACAAGATTCTTTTATTAAGATATATTAGACGAGAGTGATGTTCATTTTTCTTGCGATACATCGTCATTCGAAGAAGGTGAACATGATAGTGAAGAGAAAAAAGGTGATGTAATCCAATGTACTTTGCGTACGTCAGTACTCCATTTTGATGTTGCTTGACATGATTTCGACCGTTTGTTCGGTTTTATTAAAAATTGACAAGAAAAAGACTTCTTTATTGGTTGGGGCAAATCTTCTTTTTCCATGTTGCTCTGTGGCATTCATAAATGTAACAATTTCAATATTATGTTTCTCACAGTATTTAGTATGTGCTTCCGCACGGGCCGTACGTAATTCATCAATATATTGTAATGTAAAATGTAGGTCAGATATCTTATGTATATATTTATTTATAAAAATAATTAACATTAAAGAATTGAGTTCTATGTGTGAACCATATAATGCTAGGGATTCCGAGTGAGTGAGGGGTTGGGATTGCGCCCTCCCACTGACCTCCTGAATCCATCACTTATATTCTAGTTACCTCATCTACATCCATTGTATCTACATGGCAATCGCGTATTTAGAGGGAGGGGGCCGTCCCCCTCCTTTGGTCACATATTTACCAGTAAAAATCCAGATTTTGCTCAAAAAATGGCTGAGAAGTTTGACTAAAACCCATTTGGGCCCTTCCTTTTAGGAAATCCTAGATCCGCCACTGCATGGGTATCTGATTCTGCCTGATCACTGTCTTGTTCCTCCTGATCAGTGTTTCGGTATATTCTTATATAAAAATGGTGGTAATACAACACTTACTCTTGATACTTCCCTCTTTAAATCCGCTTTTCTGATTTTATAATTTTTTTTATTCATTTATTTATTTATTTATTTTTGGAGCTGATGTTTGACTTGCCATTTTCTCATCCGGACTTAAAATTTCCAAATAAGGGTTACTTGCTCCTAAACTACTTAGAGACCCAGGTGAATCAAATGCGATTGCTGGTCGCCATTGGACAGAAGGTATTGCACCGGGAAGTGACAATTGTCCCGCTTTGTTGCATTTCAAAGCGAATGGGAAACTTTCTGGTGTAAAATGCAGAGAACATAAGGTCGACTATTTTGTAGGAACATTTTGCTCGCTTTTCTTTAACAAAATGAATCCACTGGCATCGTTCATTGGGTGTCTTGGGAAAACCGTGCATTGACACACCATCGCATCCATAATTAGTAGAAACACAACGAACAACCCCCCCCCCCAACTTTGCTTTACCCGCCCTTGTCTTCACGAGGCATATTTTTCTCTTCAATATTATTAAACAACTCTGCTCTTCGGACACTTCTATACTAAAGTCCAGCACTGTATACATAATATGACGTCAGCATCTCTTCGTTGCAGAATCTGGCGTTTCTGTATATTGACCAGGTGTGGCTTAGCAGCGCGCATTAGCTTATCACAAATATCTCGTTATCTACAGTTGATATGAACTTCGGGTTTTCGGCAATTTATTTATTGTATGAATATGCACCAATTGAGTGGAAACAATTAAATTTTGAAAATTAGGTTGAAGTGGCACTTTAAATTTAACATATATCAAATTATTAGCTTAACAATTAATATTGTGATTTTATTCCTTTATCGGCATATAAAGATAATTCATTTGATACTCTTGTTATCTTGTTTATTGATTAAAACTGATGATGCTTTTAAAACCTATTTGCAATAGCATTTCGTTTCTACTCAGCAGATGTTTGTACAATTCCTTGGTATGTTGTACTACTGTGACAATTTACAACTTACTCCATTTCTCAGAGGTACCCTCTCATTGATTGCAAAGTTGTGTAACCTGCAGCAGGTCTCAACAATTCGATTGCACGTCAGTGGTGTGAATTGCAAAAATCCGCCAGAATGATCCAAACATCTGTAAAATAATCATTTAGAAATTAGTCTTCTTCCTATTTTTAAACTTTTTTTACTGCCATGTAGCATGTACAAAGTCACTTGTACCTTCAATGAATTTCTCAGGTAACAAATTCATTGATTTAATCCTTATTAGGTTTAGAACTTTGCAAGAAACACCATGGGCATTTTACTCACATTTGGCTCAATTTGTAAAAGAATTATAGTAAACACAGATTATAACATAAAAAATTCACTGGATAATAACCATGGCTCTATAAGTTCTTCTAATCTATTATTCTTAATGTTTTGGACAAAAAAAAAAAAGACATAATGTCATAAAATCTTGCTACAATTTTGAAATGCTCATAAAACATTTCTTATAGAAAGTAAGGTCACAGCTCCAAACCGACTTTAAGGGTGTATGAAATTTGAAAAGATCCATTAACTAACATGAATCAGATTTTAAAATTTACCTGAAGCGGGACTTCAGTACGCCAAACGCTCTCTCAACAATGTTGCGAGTCTTACAGAAAGCCTTGTTGTACAAAACTTCTTTTTGTTTTTTTCTTTGGATTCTGAAATTGTCATCAGCCAATCCTTCAATGGGTAGCCTGAATCTCCAACCAGCCGTCATCCTTTTGGAAGATTTTCCATCACGGTACAAATTGGTGAATTTTGCAATATGAATATATGAATGCATCATTCGTAGCTCCAGGAAATTTTGTGTTGATGTTAATGAACCTGAAAAATCGACAGATACATGTCACATTTAACTTATGGTTTTATACTGAATAATGTATAAAAATACTAATTCATTATTTGGGTTTAGACCTGTATATACAACAAGATAAACACTAATTATTATAGTTAGCTCATTAAATAGGATTCGAACCCCTAACCTCTTACGTTCAGCCGCCCAGCGATGATGTAAACCCCCCCCCCTTTTTTTTTTCCATTCAACCATCTTGGCTTCAAAATGTAGAATTCTGACGGTTGACGGCTTTAGTATAAATTGAAGTTTAATTTCAAAACAATCTTTTTATCAAGAAAATTACCTCATTTGACTATCCACGACTGCTTGAACATTAAGGGCATGATATCCCTTACGACACATATATGCTGACTCACTAGGTCCACTCATTCCTTGATAGGGATGAGAGTGCCATCTGTTGCACCTATCACATTTGGGAAATTGGCAAACATGTAGAAGTCAGACTTTAATTGTCTTTGATCGTTGTGGTAAAGATTAACCATGAAATTTGAGTTGTATGCGAAATTGGCTCTTGGCTATTGTCACACTTTGATTGTTGCACTATTATCATTACATTATGATTTAATTTCAGAGACCAACGCCGTATAAAGCCTATTTAACAGTATATAAAAAAATTCATTTATACCTCGATGGAAGTAAAAAATGTCATGTAATAATTGGCCACGCCTATCGTTAGACGTTCTATGATAAGCCACGTCCATGGGCCGGAACTATTTCTTTCTCGTTAATTTTGATTGGTTGGCGTGGCCATCAATGCGCTAAATTTAAAAATTCCTTATTTACAACGAATATTTCAAATTTCATCAAAACGTTTGTTTATATTAATGGAAATAATTACATCATAAGGAATGAAATTAATAATTTATTTTTCTATGGAGGTATAGAAGTAAAACCGATTTACGAACTTTGAATAATCCGCGAAGCGGAGCAGTTTGTAAATCAGTTTTACTTCTATACCTCCATAGAAAAATAAATTATTCGTGGATTATACAGTTTGTAAATCGGTTTTACTTCTATACCTCCATAGAAAAATAAATTATTAATTTCATTGCTTAAATGCATGCAAAAATGTGGTTTTTAGCTAATAACCTAGATCTATACTGTCCTTCGTCCGTCGTCTGTCGTCCGTCGTTAGCTTTTCTACATTTTCGACTTCTTCTCCAGAACTACTGCACAGAATTTCACCAAACTTCATTGGAAGTAACTACTTGAGGTCGTCTACCAAGTATGTGTTTTTCGTGCCCATCCGTTATCCAAAATGGCCGCCATTGGCTCTGATTGGTTGAGACATTTTCGACTTCTTCTCCAGAACCGCTGCACAGAATTTCACCAAACCTTATAGGAAGTACCTACTCGAGGTCCTCTACAAAATTTTTGTTTTTCTTGCCCATCCATTATCCAAGATGGCCGCAATTGGCTCTGATTGGTTGTCACATTTTGGACTTCTTCTCCAAAACCGCTGCACAGAATTTCACCAAACTTCATAGGAACTAAGTACTAAAGGTCCTCTACCAAGTTTGTGTTTTTCGTGCCCATCCGTAATCCAAGATGGCTGCCATTGGCTCTGATTTGTTGACACATTTTCGACTTCTTCTCAAGAAGCACTGCACAGAATTCCACCAAACCTCATAGAAAGTAAGTACTCAAGGTCTTCTACCAAGTTTGTGTTTTTCGTGCCCATCCGTAATCCAAGATGGCTGCCATTGGCTCTGATTTGTTGACACATTTTCGACTTCTTCTCAAGAAGCACTGCACAGAATTCCACCAAACCTCATAGAAAGTAAGTACTCAAGGTCTTCTACCAAGTTTGTGTTTTTTGTGCCCATCCGTAATCCAAGATGGCCGCCATTGGCTCTGATTGGTTGAGACATTTTGGACTTCTTCTCCAGAAGTGCTGCACAGAATTTCACCAAACCTCATAGGAAGTAAGTACTCGAAGTCCTCTACCAAGTTTGTGTTTTTCTTGCCGATCCTTAATCGAAGATGGCCGCCATTGGCTCTGATTGGTTGAGACATTTTGGACACTTCGAAACGACAGCACAAAATATTCCCAGACCTTATAGTCTAGTAAAAAAAAGCAAAATTTTCTACTGAAATGAGCTGTCATTTATTGTAAATAAGCAATTTGTGCTCAGGTGAGCGATATAGGCCCATTTGAGCCTCTTGTTTTTTTTTTTTTTTTTTTTTTTTTTTTTTTGAGGATTCAGGTAATCTATATCTAGAGATAAGTTCTTTGTCATCCAGATTATCCAAAATATCATGCATGTCTCTGAATACCCTTTGCTTTCGTAAGATTCTTCGGCTATATTCTAGGATAATTTGGGTTGCCATTTTCTAAATATTAAAATATCACGTGCAACTTGTCTGTAATTTACGATTTGCGTTAGAACTTATGGGAGGGTCGAAGCTCGCGTAGATTTACCGTAGACCTTACGCAAAAAACCTAAGAATTCGTAAGTTACGAAGTTTGATGAAACGCAAGTTAATCGAGATCTTAGTCTAGTTGGAGATTTACGCAAACGTAAGTCTTACGAAGCACTAACGATGTATGATGAAACAGGCTCCTGCGGCCTAAATCTATCTGTTCACTTGATGAATATCGACTGAAATCCATGCGACGGTCGATGGTTTGTCTTCCGATGATTGGATGGTGGTCGTAGAATTATGGAGTTTAATTTATCTTAAAAAAATAAAATTGACCTTCCGATATATGAGGTGTCTGCAGTCTCCCGTTAAGTTTTGCCCATTGTCTTAGTAATTTCTAGTTAAAAAGATGGTTTTCTCGTGTCCGAGGCATTGGGAGAAAATAAATCTGTCTGTTTCTTGTTTATTTTCACGCCAAGATAATTTCACATATGTTGACAACATCTGTCTACTGCATTGCAAAGAAATATTTTATCAAACACGTACGGACTCTTTTCAACTAGTAAACAGAACAGAAACCTCTACTGGACAAAAAAGGATAAGCGATTTATGCTGCGTCAGAAATAAATGTTAAATGGGCATTTATAGTTTATTCATAGTTTAACAGTACGACCTTGATAAATATTTTCTGCAATTCTTTCAGTCCGAATGTTCTATGGGTGAAATACATGTAAATTGTTGTTGTTGTTTTTGATGTTGTTGTTGTTTGTTTTGTTCTTTTTTTTTACCTTCCTTACTCTAATTATAACGGAAAATCCGACATCCGGATTGACTGCGCGTGCATGGGATAGCAAGGAAGTTAAAAACGTCTTCGGGCGGCAAGGTGGACGTGTCGAGGAAGGCTTGGCACATAAAAGTCCCTCTTTGCCCGTTGTGTGGGTGCAGGAAGACTAATCACTGCAGTCTGCACGGCTCTGTTCCGTCAATATATAGCTGGAATATCGCTGAACTCGCCTTCACTGTGACGTTAACCACACTACACCAAACCAAACTAAATGATAAAAAGCAGTGGTTTAGTATTTAACGTTGAATATATATAGGATTCTTAACTTATTTTGCTGAATGTGTCGTTTACAGGGCTTTATATCAAACCAACTATAAAAAGATTTGCCAACATCAGCGAGGCATTTGGAAAAATAAAAAATAAAGCGATGTCATGACGTCAACACCAATGCATATTATCATGACTTCAGAAGGCCATAAAAATGTTTTTTTAACGCTTTCACGAAAGGTTTTCGAAAAAAAATGTTCTAAAAATCTACCTTTATGAATCCAAAACAGTTTCATTTTAATTCCGTATAAGGCCGATTTTAGTAGAAAACGTACCTACTCCTTTACAAAAAATCGAACAAATCAACACAGAAAACGACATTACAAAATATTCAATTATACTGCAATTAACATACCGACCTCGGACGGTCTACTGGTGTGGTTAACAGGTTTACAGGTGCCCATTTAAATAAAAAATATGTTAAATTATTTTTGATAGTTATTCTTTAACTTTATTTTACGGCATATTTATTGCATTTTATTTAATGGTAGCACATCAGAGAACAGATGAAAGTTTCGAGACTCACACTAACGGTTTGTACATTAATTACTGGTATGTACCACCGAACTTTTATCTGAAATATATTAATCTTTGCGAGCAGAGATTATTAATATCAGCATTTACTGATGTCATATATATATTTATGATTTGATTGCAAATAGATATCATTGCATTCTACTTAACATCTACAATTAGTAGTCATAGAATATAAGGTATAGTATCTCGGGTCTGCAATTCAATACAAGACAGAAGATTGATCACATGTTCTCGTGACAAAATGTCATCAATGTTTAAATCGTAATGTAAGGTACAAACAGAATTTGTGAAAACGGAGGACTTGCATAAGGACACACAGTTTTAGATATTTCAACAAGTAGTAGAAAACATAGAATGTTTTAGATATATAAATCAATCGCAAATGTCCATATAACTGGAAGCTACGATATTTACTGAATGGGAGTATAGTTTCCTGTGTAAAACGACGAAAAATTATTCCTCCCTTCGGGTATAATTGTACTTATACAACCATTGACAGAACGGGTGAAAAGTCAAAGAATTCTGGTCAATATTTACATTTCCTCTCTCTCTCAATCAGATATGTACAAAATATAACCCGAAAAATGTCTCATTCCCACAAACCTTCTATGCATGAGTAATGGTAAATAGAAAACTAGAGTCAAATAACCAGTAAACTACAAGCGTTTATTTATAAGTTTATCAGTTCATTTATTTATATTTAATTTTTTTTATAATTGTAATTATAATAATGATGATATTAATAATAATAATAACAATAATAATATTATTATTATTATTATTATTATTCTTGTTGGTCTTGGTGTTGTTGTTGAGGCATCTCATATTGTACCATGTACTATTTCACCATACAGAATGCTCTTAGGTTAAGACTGATTTCCACCACTTTAAACACCGAATTTGACAGATTTATCTGATATGTACCTGATTTGTCAATTTCTATCAGACATAGGTGATGAGTTTTGTGAAGTAACCAAAGAGTACCTGATCGCACTCCTTTTTTTAAGTAAAAAGCAAAGAAATACCGAAGGGTAAAGAATATTTCATGGAATAAAAGGGAATATCGTGTATCGTCACAAATGCGAACCCCAATAAAATCAAGGTGCGCGGGAATGTTATGGTCACTAATTACCACTAATCGTGAGAAAACTCAGCAGACAGTAGCTGGTCAAATTTTGATTCATGACACTACTGGGTCCAAAAAACCCTGAGAATCCCATTTTTCACTGCAAAACTCTGCAACACCCTGAAAAACTCTGAAAAACACTGAAGTCTGCCTGAAAAACACTGCAAAACTCTGACAGCCCTGATAAACACTGAAAAACTCTGAAGTCTACCCTGAAAAACTCTGAAAAACACTGACGAACCTGAAAAACTCTGCAAAACTCTGAAAAACTCTGACGCCACTGAAAAACTCTGCAAAACTCTGAAAAACACTGACACCTACTGCGATGCCCTCTGGCCGTGCGATCGCGGCCTTGCGTACTTCTATACGGCCCCTTTTATAATATAAGCCTTTAAAATGGTTCGCTGTTATCTATATATGACCTTTAATAAGTATTAAATGTGATGAATTTATAAGCGGGGAATAAGAAAAAAACAAACCGCATTTGTTTACCATTTGTCAAGGACTTATTTTAACGATTTTTATAGATAAAATTACTAAGATATTGTTCCTATTCTGACTTACGTTTTTAAGATGATCTTTACATTTGCAGTTTAATAAATCACATGAATTACGTATTTAGCAAAAACAATTTCCAGCGCGATGTCACTTGTTTTATTGATCGACTTAAAGAAAGAAAGAAGAATGAAACAAACAAACAAACGAACGAACAAATAATCTAACTACAGCAGTAGTATGTTACTTAACATCGTTGTTTCATAGAGGTGCATTAAGGGAGGGGGAAATAAGTACAAAATATAGAACAAGACAATTTAAAATTTATTTATTTATTTATTTATTTATAATAAAAGCACTATTTTTCCGTACTGTAACATTTCGGCCAGCGGCCTTCCTTGGCGGACTTCATTTATTTATTTATTTATTTTCTTATTTATTTATTATTTATCTATTTATTAATATTAATAATTAATTCTATATATCCCTATCAATCATTTTAATAACACATAATCATTGATGTTTATTTTTACATCTTTTCCAATCTGTCTAAAGAATCCATCCAAATATCGTTATGTTACGACCTTAAGGCCGCTCCCCACTCTATTTCGAGCTTAAAGACATTCATGATTAATATTGATAAATCAATATTGCATTCTTCATAAATTAGCGGCCATTCACCGATAAAACGCTGTGAAGTTGCGTTAATTTAATTCTACCAACCCCCCCCCCCTTTTTTTTTTAAACAGTGTCCAACTTAAGTGAACGAGCATGGCTTTTGGTATGCGTATTTCCTTCTCGCTACAGGCCGTAACGCAGCTACTTATTTAATCCGTATGTAAATTAATGGAACAGAATAGCACTGTATATCACAGCTTTACAAATCTCACATTTCGCATGTATTCTATAATATTGCTATTATCAGAGGAAATGCGGAAGACATGGAACTTAAATAATTGATGTAGTTTAGTTTATGGCATAAAATAAATAAATGATCGTGTGTAAAACAAATTATTTCACTTTTGAAGATTGAAAATCAGTTTTTGTCCTAAACTTTATTATCACTGTTAAAATGACACTTTAGTTTTGCCAATAACACAAAATTAACATTGAAACGTATCAACTGGATATGTTTCAACCTGTTACTAAATATGTTTTGTCCCCTTATACATACCAATGTACTGTTAATTACGATTCCCAATTTACAGCATTTACATACCAATGTACTGTTAATTACGATTCCCAATTTACAGCATGATAGGTAACAAACTATATGAGATTACGAGCGATATTTACCGGGTTAAACAACCGGATGTTTATTACGTAACTTGATAGAGTACTGATGAAATGTAGAATAAAGGTAAAAAACAAAGACATGTCGGATTAAAATAAAGCAATTTCAGATTCCATGCGTGTGTCGTTACTTTCTAATGAAGATATTCTAGTATAATATATATATATATATACCTCCCCGTCTGGGACTCGAACCCACGACCTATTGTACCGAATCACCTAGCTGTCATGCATCCGACCCTCTAATCGACTGAGCTACCCGAGCTCCACAAAAATGGAGCTTTAATAGCCAATCATTAGTTAATCGCATGCATGACAACACGGCCGCGGAAAGTGAAGGAATTTACCCGACATTTCTGTGGAGCTCGGGAAGCTCAGTCGGTTAGAGGGTCGGATGCATGACAGCTAGGTGATTCGGTACCATAGGTCGTGGGTTCGAGTCCCAGACGGGGAACGAATATAAGTGAAATATAGGGTGCCTTGTTAACTGTAGTGTCTTTGTGCTTTATATGTTTGTCTAATTTGTCTTTATTTTCTACAGGTATTTCTTCGGAGATCCAAGGTCCATAGTACTCCCAGGTGTTTCACTGATTCTATTTGTGCTTTATATGTTTATTTCTCTTTCAATGATGTATCCTCTCAGGGGATCCGCCTGCGTTTACGTCGGGTAAATTCCTTCACTTTCCGCGGCCGTGTTGTCATGCATGCGATTAGCTAATGATTGGCTATTAAAGCTCCATTTTTGTGGAGCTCGGGTAGCTCAGTCGGTTAGAGGGTCGGATGCATGACAGCTAGGTGATTCGGTACCATAGGTCGTGGGTTCAGTGTTTTTCAGGCAGACTTCAGTGTTTTTCAGAGTTTTTCAGAGTGTTGCAGGGGTTTTTGGACCCAGTAGTGTGACTTATATGAACAACATAGTACACTATAAATTCATTTTTTTTGGCTATGTCTATATTCCCAAGTCTGACAATGAAAGTATAAAGAAGTACTCTCATTTCCATTCTCAAGTGATTGCAATCGCAGCATTGATTGTTCTGATCGACTTCTGTATGAGGAAATGATATATTACAAATATCAGACCATATATACGTGAATAAATATGGTACACCATATGGATATTTGTTATATGTCTGTTATGTTTGTTCAGAGATGTCAAAGGCATAAACCGTGTTTATAGAAAGTATAATTATTTTAAAAGCAAACTCATCACCGACTTGACATAAATGTAAGAATCAAAGAACAGAAGTACATGTATATGCTCCTTACTTTTAGAAAATATACATTTAATCCTTAATAATAATGCAGTTTTATACTGTCGCCATAATAATCATCCTTAAAATATTAACAGTCAATTCTCTAAGTTTAGTGGTAATAACGAGGAACTTCCACACAAATAACCTTTCATTTAACTTGCAAATCCAGCACATCATAAATCCGACATTTCAAAAGGTGAGATTGTACAGTAATTAATCACACCGACATTGTCACTTCAATTGTCCGCCATAATTTGAATTTGAGAATCCATTTCTATTTGTGCGAATGTAATCTTCGAGTCCTGTATCAACAAGAAATGTTTTCATAAATGTGAGTTAGATATCGTTAGTTTTTGTGTTAAAAATATTCATAGAACTCGTTGTCAATTATTTTCTGTACACATTAATCTATACCGCTACATTTTTGTTTGGCATATTGTAATGTAAGATGTTGTAAGACACATTGTCCAAATACGCTTCATTCAAATGGTTGTATATCATCAATGCACAACCGGTAGATTACAGTACATTTAAAGGACGAGTATTTTAACAGAATGCATCTTTGTTATATTGTGAAAAAAAATATCAGCTCTCATTCATTATCTGTATCAAATCTAAGCAGTATATGTACTCAATAGTATCTTATGGTAAAGTTATCTTGAATTTGAATGGGTATGACATGCTTCTCACCATGTTTTGAACATGAAGAATCAGAATTCTTGGTAGCACTGTCAGAAGATCGAATCCGAATCTCATGCAAAGATATTTAATCACAATATGTACTCAACCTGATTATTATGTAAATGTGAGATGTCAGGATAATCCGCTCTAATTTTCACATATGGTTGCAAGAAGACACCTTGATTGACATTTATTATGTTACCCGATTTGAACATACAATGAGAAACTGTTTTCGTAGGCAACTAAATGATTTTATAAATTGATTGTTATTTTAAAGTGATATCAACTCCATTTAAGCATCGATTAATAGCTGGATCTTCCAAGTGTTCCATCAAGCCTTTTTCCATGTTACTCACCAGAAATACTGCTCTACTGCTTACCCGAGAAGCGGAATTAATCAGATGTATATCCTAAAGAATTCTAAAGAACTTCGAGAGCACTTAAAATCTCCTATTTTCAGTTATGTCACTAGCATCAAATCTTCTGAATTTCGAGTCTTTATACAACCATTCTTCATCAAAAGCTGAAGAGCAGAATAACATCAATTATTCACAACGCCTTCTTTAACAGAAAAGGAATTCGCAGGTATAAGTACCTCGTTTTAGGTAACAATGACACATATTTTGTAAAGGAACAGTCCGATTCCAGTAGCAAGTATATAGAAAAAGAAATCATCCAAATGTTAGAATTTCTTATATATGATAGTTTTGTGGTATTTGGTGGGAAAGTGTTGCAACAGATTGTTGACATTCCTATGGGTACCAATTGCGCGCCTCTTCTGGCCGACATATTTTTGTACTCTTACGAAGCAGAATTCATAAGGTCTCTGCTCTCTAAACGCAATGAACAATCTCGGTTCAACTTTACATGCAGATACATCGATGACGTTTTGTTGATTAACAACCCTGTATTTAAAAATCACCTCAACATCACATATCCAAAGGATAAAGACACAACAGAGAGCAAATCTTCTGCTTCTTATGTCGATATACTCCTATCAATTAGTATTGATGGTTCAATAGTACCCTCTCTTTATAACAAACGTGACGATTTCAATTTCATTATTACAAACTTCGCTTTTCTGAGTAGCAACATACCTTCCTCTCCCGCATATGTCGTCTTCATTTCACAACTTATACGATAAGGGCATGCTCTAAATAACAAAATTTCTTCCTGAGAGCGAGGCTTCCTGCCACGAACTTAATCTCACAAGGATATATTGATGAAGGTTTGAAATTCTCATATGGTCGACATAGGGATCTATATACATATCTACTATACATATTATCTAGACACCAAGTATTGGCGAATGACCTTTAGGCAGACATTCAAATAAGGCAGACAAAATGTGTCCGCCTATTTTTATAGCAATAGCATGAGACGCCTTCATTGTAAATGGACTTTGTTCGTCATTTTTAAGAAGCATCATAACACAGTTTATTCATTGAAATACTTCTGGTGTCCATTATTGATTAAAGCTATAGATGAAATATCATTTAATTCGTTAAATGTATGTTTTCTCAAATACGAATCTCTTCCTTTAGGTGGACATTTTTCAATCCGATATGAAACATACTTCTTAAGAGTAGGTTTCACATTTTTAAACTTTATTCAACATTTATGATAATTTTGAATTGAATGTGAATTGGTTATTAAGAAAAATAAGGCATATTTAAAAACAATATTTATACCACCGTGTGATGTATTCATCGGAGTCATTTATATTTTGTCCGAAAATGAGCCTACGGTTTTTCCAATGGTTTGAAACGTCTTCGAAATGACGAAGGTTGCTTTTGAGTTACGGCGCGGCGAGAGATATGTAAGTACATCAGAGATTTTATGCTGGTTTGTTTTGGTTTACTTGTGTTTTATCATTGATAATTTTGACAAAACTACTTTATCTGAAATGTCCCGTTCGTGAAATATGATGGCGATTGGAAAATATATGTTGAATGGAGGGAATATTTCAACGACTTATGGCATTAGTTAATTTCAGGGAACCGGGGTTATAAAACTTTAAAAAAAAAGATTTTGGACCGGGTTGTTTTGCAAAATGTGTGTTAAGATGTGTTCTGTAAGTTCTGATCTTTACCTTTGTCACATTCTGAGAACTGACTTCTTTTCGAAGAAATCTGCATGCCCCTTAGGACCGAGTTTCCTCTGCGCGAGTTACAACAACACAAGAGATTACAATCAGTAGTCATTGCAGTACTTGCCTCTCTTCACAAGGTCCTTGCTTCATACAACCAGCTAATTATGGAAACATTGGTGGAACTGAATAATTGTACAATTTATAATCATTGCAGTAAATGCCTCTCGTCACAAGTTCCTTGCTCCATACAACCACCTAATTGTTGAAACGTTCATGGAACTGAATAATTGTACGGTATCCATTCTCTGACATCGAAGTAAAGTAATTAAATATAATGTTAGAAAGGATGTCTTAGAACATGGTCACGAGGTTTTATGTCACGGCAATGTCAAAATGCGAAATGAGACGTCGAGAAAGCCAACCGGTGCTCCTTAGATACGCCACTTATTCTCGCGTGTACCTAGATGTAAACAAACCAAAATGGCAGACGATTCACTTATCATTACTCCATTTTAACCATCGTCTCCTTTACGCCAACCTCTTTGACATTGGCCTACGGTGCAGAACACTTCAATATAGTGCTTGCAAATAAGGTAGTAATGGTAAAATTTCTTTAATATATATAATATTTTAGTCTATATAAATCTGGTCCCCTAAACTTAACCAAGGCCGGACTTGTCAATGTGAAAACAGCATTACGTTAAAAGTAAATAAATTGGGGCCAGTTGTTTAAAACTTTAACCACAGGTTAAACTAACCAGTGGTTAATTTAAAGTCTGAGAGACAATTATTTTCATTTATAACATTTTTGCATTAAAGTCTAAATTTCTTTACAAAGGTTGTTTCATATACGTGTACTACAAGTCAGTACACAGACTATGACTTAAAGTCTTCTCATTTCTAGGATTATAGTCAGATGAATTTTTACCATTGGTTATCTTAACCAGTGGTTAAAGTTTCGAACAACTGCCTCCTGGCTGTTATATCAAAATAAAGCTACGTAAATGAGAAGGGAACCCGTTATTATTTTAGAAAAGTAGACTCTTTGGTTTATTTATGACTTTTATAACGAACGTAAATATTAATTATGACCTCATATCATCGACGCAATGGCGTTACAACAAAATATCACGAATAAACATTACAAAGAGAAGGCTTACACTATTAAACTATAATTTTCAATTATGTTTTCTATCTAATATTTTACAACACATAGAAACCTTTAAGTTTTTTAAAAGTTAAATAAAACATGCGTGGTTGTCCAATTGTTGATATGGGAACAGTAAAATTAGACAGTCACGAATGATTGTGTTGTGTTTATACTGTAGGCTCCTACATGTACAGCTGTATCAATGTTTGAATAGATGCTGAATGGTATATATGTTCATAAAAGTCTTATGCATAAATATGTATTCTTTTCAGCTTAATGCGGACCTTGACAAAGATTTCAAGAATAATTATAAGGTACATGAACAGATGAAACCGTAGTTTATTAATTTTAATATGTAGGCTAAACATCGTGTGGTGGCCACGAATGACATACAGATTGAAAAAGAGAAAAAGTTTGGTATAACTATTGAATAGTCGCAAATATCAAATGAGAATATCAATAAATACAAACTAAGAACTATTTGATATTGGGCTGGAAGTCAATGTAACGTCACTCCATGGCAGGAATGTTTACACAACCTGGGACGCACGTGACATGTATATATTTACATGTATGCCCTGTTTATACTGAATCAAATGATGCATTTACATTGTAAGAAGGGCTTAGAGGCATACTGTATTTTTATATGTACATGTACTTATTGGCGGGTCAAATTGAAATAATTGATACCCCCCCCCCAAAAAAAAAAAAGAATGTGTAAGGTGTGTTGCATTTCTATTTGCAATGCTTCCTCTTTACAACACATGGTTTAGCCACTCAAGTGAGTAAATTTAATGATTCTCTGCAAGTTCTTGAGTAAATACTTTGAAATTTACTGTAATTCTACTGTCTCGTTTGCATTAAAAAGTCCCCTCGTCCAACCATTTCAAAGGAATGCTTTAAAATGTACTAAGTAACAGAAAATTTTTCATTGTGTACTATGTCATCTGTTTCAAAGAATGGTGTTATTTATTCAGAAAATCACCCTACGGTTAATAAGTTAAATGGATAATTAGCTCAAACTTTGTAGAATAAGCAGTATCAATAAAGGGGAAATTGATGGGTATAGATAATAAATTATGTATAATCTTCTTAGATTCATTTTGGCTAATTTTAGCAGATTAATCATTTTTCCACTGTTTCATGGGAAGGCAGTTACATATAACTGAACATGTGTATTTTCTTGTATTAATTTTGTATAAAGACTGCATTTTATAATTTGTTAAGGATTTTAAAGTTAAAATTCAATTTGCATTGACACTCAAATTGGCTTAAAATTGTCCCCCGCTTTTCTCGAAAATGTCGGGACATTGAATCTCATTCTTATGTCTGTGTGTCCGTCCGTCTGTTTGTCTGTCTGTCGCTTTAACTTTAACCTTGGTCGTAACTTATTAACCATAAGACGTTGGGCCTTCATATTTGGCATGTGTGTCCCTAATTGCAATATCTTTCCGTTGGTACATATGTACCAGCATTTTCTATCATGTGACCATTGACTTCAATGTAACTGTAAGACATGGGGCAGTAATTTTTGGCTTGTGTGTCCCTAATAGTGTCCCTAATAATACCTTTCTGTTGGATATCAGAATTTTATATCATGTGACCGTGACTGGACCTTTGACCTACTTCAATGTTACTTTTTAACTACTTTCTAACAGTGAGACCTAGGGTCTTTACAATGTAGCATTTGTGTCCCTACTTGCAATACCTTTCCAAGATGGATTCACTGTAAAATACGTATTAGATTACAAAGGTAAAGCAATAACTTATCTAGATTTTTTAAAGTTGAAAAATTTTTCTATATCATATATTTAGTTTTTAGCTCACCTGAATGTCGTAGTCCGTCATCCGTCCGTCGTTAACTTTTCACATTTTCGACTACTTCAGAACAGCTGAACAGAATCTGATGAAACTGCATGAAGTACTCATGGTCCCCTACAAGTGTTGTTTTTGTCCAGATCCGTCAACAGGTGGCGCCACCACAGGCAACAAACTTCTTCTTCTTACCGGGGGCATACAGAGTCAAACCGAATGCATAGGAATGATCTCAGGGGATGTGTGAAGAAGTTTTGTTATTTTTCGTTTTGTTCCGAAATCAAATTTTTGATGCTTTTTCGACATTTTTTTTTTTTTTTTTTTTGGACTGTGCAAAGGATTTTAATAAATCTTGGTAGAAATAAATCACTAATGATCCCCTTCAAATTCTGTCGTTTTGCCCAGACCTCTTTACTGGTGGCGCCACTACAGTCAAAAGTAGGTCACAAAAGATTACCCTCCTTTGACAATCTTCTTCGTACTGCCTGTATACAGAGACAATCAGAATGCATAGAAATGATCTAGAGGGATGAGTGAAGAAGTCTTGTCATTTTTGTTCCCTTCCAAAATCAAATTTTAGAAATTTGTTCGACATACTTTTGGACTTGGTGATTTCAATGCAAAAAGTGTCATATTTCCTAGTTAATTTATTATGATGATTTTTATGGACTATTTTGATCATAATTATGGTAAGGAATGTTATTTTAAAGAATTTTGTCAATATCTCAATTTCTGGATTTTCCATGAATTTTTAAGACTTCCAAATGAGGGTGTATAGGGACAATTCTTCACATTTTTAACTTCTGTTGTTATACTACATGAAAGATTTTAATGAAACATGGTATACATAAAGTACTATAGGTCCTCTATCAATTTTTACATTTCATCCAAAACTGGTCCACAGATGGTGCCACCATGTCTAAAAAATGGGTCTCACAATGGTACATATTAATGATGAACCAATTGTCACCGATAATCGATTGACGATCGCCAAAGGTCTTTCGTTTCTGATTATCGATTCCAATTATTCATAATCGATTGTCGCTGAGATGAACAAAACAAAAAAGGAAATAAATCAATAAAGATCGGTTAGGACAGACTTAACTCTGCGGGTAGTGGCTATTTACATGACGGTCGTGTACCTATGTGGAAAGGCTATTTACACGACGGCCGTGTACCTAAAGTGATAGAGTTATTTACACAACATTCGTGTAGCGAAAGTCATATGGCTATTTACATGGCGGTTGTGTACCTAAAGTGATGTGGCTATATATACGGTGGTTGTTATTGAGCAATGTTATCATTTTGAATAGCAGTGTTCTTTAAAAGAATACTGCTCAGTGTAAAAACTTTAATTGATTGATTGATTGATTTTTATTTAACGTCACACCAGAATATTTCACGTATATGGTGACGGGATCTGTCTGATGTGGGGTTTACAAATTTTGATCTTTGCAACGGACCCACCCGAAGCAGTGAGGGTCCTTTACGTGCCACGCATACTAAGACACGGGGCGTCGGTTTTTACTATCTCATCCGAAAGACAGAAAACCGCGGGGCCCAAACCCTGGCCTCCCGATCAGGAGTAGAGTGCGATACCACTAGGCCACGCCAGCTTAAAAACTTTAATAAAGTTATAGATAAAAAAATAAGACACGTTTGACAGATTTAACACGCAGAAACAGGGCAGGAGCCGCTTGCATAGCACCCTCCCCCATTTCCTATCTCTTATTCAGCAAATCATTTTAATTAGGGAACACAAGTGTAACTTCTTGTAGAAAGTGAAATGAAAATTATTTACCGGCTTTATATTTGTTACATCAAAATACAAGCTCTTCTATGTACGCATATATGTAGGACACAAATAAAGTTTCTGTATAAAACGTTTGGGCACAAGGAGCCTCGACAGGGAGTTTGTTAGGTACACCGTGACACGGGCGTCGTGTATATAGCTAAATCATTTATCGGTGAACTACTCAAAAGAAGAATAGGGCGTTTCAGGCATTTGAGGATGATTAACGGTTTGGTACTTCTTCGATATTGATTTTAACCACTGTCCATGTATCTCTGCTGGTGGACAAATTGTCCCCGAGGATACTTGTCGGGCAGTAATTCACTATGAATGCCTGAAAGAAGACGTAACATAGTGACTGGCACGTCGCCCACTCAAAAAAGGTGCCACACTGCTATATCTATGGACACGGGTATGACAGGTAATACAGGTGTCCCACATGTTACATTGTTAGCGATGACAACAAGATGTAGTTTAAGAACGCAGACAGTTATAGAGCTATTAAAGCATGTAAAGTCGAAGTTGTAGATATTTTAAACGATCACAATTTTGTCCCTACTGATTGTAATATATCCAAATGCGGAGACAGAAATTGTAAAACATGCCCGATCCTCATAACCGACAACACTTTTACGAGTAATCTTACAAAACGTTCTTTTTCTATTCGTACTTATGAAAACCTATTTTGTAAGTCATCCAACTTGATATATGGTATAGAGTGTTCCTTATGCGGCATGATTTATGTCGAAGAGACTAAGGGTCAATTACGTACCAGGATGTCAGTGCACCATTATCAAATAAACCACAGTGGTAACCAATTACTTTATAGACATTTTAATTCGCCCGACCATTCTATTTTGTCCCTGAAAGTCCGCATTTTGGAAAAAATATACCATCCTTCGAATAATCCTAACCTAAGTACGCCCTTTCGCCGAAAAGGGGAAGATTATTGGATTAGAGAATTAGGTACCGCGGCACCTTATGGTTGCAATGACCACATTAATACTGTAGGAAACTTAACACGCCCTGGGAACCAGTCGGTGAATGTTTTTCAGTTGTTTGGCCATACATCAAGAAGGCGTAGAAGTCATGGAAAACGTAGGTATAATAAGCCCAATATCCATGATATATCCTTTGACGCTCTTTTACCATTTGTCAATCTACCATTAGGGCTTCATCATATTCGTACCAAGTTATATTCCCTTCCCTTAAAAAGGTTATATGAATTGTACGAATCGTCAATACCCTTACATTTTACCGACTCTAGTTCCCCACAATATCGACTACAGGGCATCATTATGGACATATCGTCTAGCAGACTTTTCAGGGCAGTTAAAACCGATATACCTATTGGTGATATCAATCGCCCCTTCCTTAAAATGAAATTTGCAAATAAGGGGATTGATGCTCTTAATTTGAGTAACATTTTGAACCATAGGTTAGTCAAGGATAAAATCCCTCCATATTTCAAACATCAGGAGTCGCCTTGTATTTCCTAGAGCTTTACATCTTCTGTGTCCTCTAAAATATTTAATCATAAAGGTGTTTTAAAGTGTCTTGATTCACACAATACTACAAAAGACCTTCCACCCTGTACATGCTCCACATCAAGGTATCTTTACCCTCCATGCGGCCATGTGGTAACTGGTGACCTCAATATAGTATATAACAGGAAATTACGAGACCTCCTGAAGAAAGGTCCTAAATATAGAGAGTCCCGTTCGTTCACATGGCGTGAAAATTTCAAAATTATTATGGATGCATGCGAGGAATATGCCAGGAGATGGTCAAAACGGGAAGAAGTGGAGCCTGACACTCTCTCTGAGTGGATGAAATCCATCGGAGAACTACTCAAAAGAAGAATAGGGCGTCTCAGGCATTCAGTAAGAACCAAACACGAGTCTATATTTAATGACCCTGATGTAGCCAGAGAACTATCTGAACTCCACGAACAATTTATTATTGTCCCAGCTGACAAAGCAGCAAACAATTATACCTTCGTTTGCAAAAGATTTTACATTAATTGTCTGTTAGAGGAACTTGGCACTCTGCACCTGGAAATCCAACATACACACAAACAAATTTATCTATTTCTGAAATACTTCAAAACCACAAATCTGTTCTCGAGTCTTTTGGAATTACCACAAGCAACTCTGACCTTGAATTACCTTATATTTATTGGATTCCAAAAATGCACAAATCCCCTTACAAACATCGTTTCATTGCTAGTTCTTCCAAGTGTACCACCAAACCTCTATCCATATTGCTAACGAAGATATTGACACACATCAAGCATGGTCTTCAAATTTACTGTGATACCGCATACTCCAGAAGCGGAATAAATCAGATGTGGATCCTCAAGAATTCTAAAGAACTTTTAGAGAATCTAAAATCTCCGAAATTTAATAATATTTTCAGCATCAAATATTTTGACTTCTCCACGCTCTACACTACAATTCCGCATCAAAAGCTCAAAAACAGACTTGCTACAATTATTCGAAATTCTTTTTTCCATAAAAATGGAAATTGTAGATATAAATATCTTGTTATTGGGCGGGAAGATACATATTTTGTAAAAGAACACTCTGATGCAAAACACAAGTATACCGAAGATCAAATCATCAAAATGCTGGAATTTTTAATAGACAATATTTTCGTGGTGTTTGGAGGGAACATTTTTTCAGCAAACCATTGGCATTCCCATGGGAACTAACTGCGCCCCTCCTCTTGCTGACATTTTCTTATATTCGTATGAGGCGGAATTTATTCAAAACATGCTCTCCACAGGCAGAAAAAGTCTTGCATCTCAGTTTAATTTTACGTATAGATATTTAGACGACGTATTGTCAATCAATAATCCTAACTTTAAGGATTACATACATGAAATCTATCCCCATGAACTTGAGATGAAAGAGACAACCGAGAGCAATAATTCCGCTTCGTATCTGGATATATTTTTAACTTTCGACAGTAATGGTCATTTGGACACCTCTCTGTATGACAAACGTGACGATTTTAACTTCCAAATAACTAACTTTCCGTTTCTTTGCAGCAATATCCCGTCCTCACCTGCCTATGGAGTTTTTATATCTCAACTTATAAGGTACGCAAGAGCCTGTTCTCTATACGACTGTTTTATTCCAAGGGCCAAACGACTGGCCACTAAGTTGCTCCTGCAGGGATATGTTAAAGAACGTCTGAAATCGTTACTGAGGAAGTTCTACGGTCGCTTTGGGGATCCTGTACGTAAATATGATGTGCCTCTTTCTAGAATGATTGATAATATTCTGGAATGCGACTAAATGACCTGTTCAGTGAACACCAAATATGACTTTGTATACCAGTTTTGTACGTTCGTATGTACAATTAGGAAACCAAAACTCTTGATTTTGACATGTTTCTCAAGAACTGTTGTGACGGGTGATGCATGCAAACAGGAGACGCTTACTCTCCCCGGGCACCTGGTCTCACCTCGGAATTTTTCAGTATTTCGGGGTTCACAACAGATTCTTTTTGTAACTTACACGATTTTGTATCTGTCCTTGGACTTTGAGAATGATTAACGGTTTGGTACTTCTTCGATATTGATTAGGTATACGACGGCCATGTATTTAGCCATATCACTTTAAGTACATGTCCGTTGTATATAACCATATAACTTTAGGTACTCGACCGTTGTGTAAATAGCCATATCAATTTCGGAACACCATGCACCATCGTGTAAATAGCCATTGCATACTTCCTTACCTATTTACACGACTGTTGTATATATATAAATTCCGGTTTATGTACAGGACCATCATGAGGATAGCATCAGTCTAAACTACGCATGAATTGTTTAGAATATGATTCCGCACAAATTGTCTAATACTAACAAGAAGGCAACTTAAACCAACGCCCACGCCGAATCGCCAAAATCAAAATCAGATTTGCTATGTGATCTACTAGGTGTCAAACTCTAAATTTCAAAGAATATGAATTTCCGATTCAAATCGATAATCGATCAGATTACCTTTTCGGATTATCTTCTGATTTATCGATTCTTAAACGACTTCCGATGTACAACACTAGTACATATACCACTTGGTGATTAAAATATGGCGAATAGCGGTTCAAATCCCGTTGTGGTCATTTTTTTTTTCATTTCTTTACACATCTACATGTAAATAAGGTTTTAGATGTTTCTCAACACTCAACATATGAAATTAGGCCATTTTAAGTTGGATCTGGACAATATTTGAAACAATTGTTGTTCATGACCCAGATTTGAAATCACTCAACAAAAGGCCCCACCTAAAGAAAATGACAAACTTGTTGCTCTTGTTCACATCTTGCAGAGACAGAGCAAATGCTTAATATCAAAATCACCTGAATGAATGTGCAAAAAAAAAAAAAAAACTGTTTCTGGTGTGAAATAGAATTTGATATATTTTCAACATTTGTGTTGACTTAGTCACAGTAATGCAAAAATAAATAATTCTTCCTTCCTGCATGGCAGATAATCTAGGGAACCAGGTGAGCCATATAGGCCCACTTGGGCCTCTTGTTTATATTTAATTTTTGTCTGTAAATGATTTCAGAAAATCTAAGTGACTAAGAAATGAAACTTTTGTGGATGATAGACATTTCTATACTATAAAAGATGTGTTAAACAGGTGTCGTCTTGTCTAATGTTACTTTTGATAGTCACCGGAAGCTGTCTGTTGAGTTTAACAGTTTTTCTTTGACGTTTTTTTTAAAGATTGCATGAAGAAAAATAAAAGACATTTGCTAGATTTAAACGAATAACAACCTTTTACTTCCTTTAAGATATTTCAAATATTTCACTTTATTGTACTTCTTCTAATTTTGTACACGTAAAATATCAGAAACTGAAAATGATCATATATCCGAATTTTGAGGAATAATATACCTTGGTATGTAGAAGAGACAGGTAAGTTTCATTTTGTCCGGTGTTACCTCCGGTTATCACTGAGAATGATGAAATTGATCTAAACTTCAATGTTTTATTCACTATTCACTCAAATACTTTTTATGCCCTCAACCTGAAAGGTCTGGGGGTATATGGGATTTGTATTGTCCGGCTGTCTGTCTGTCCATAATTCTGTCTCGTTTTTCACATAATACAATAAATTTTGCACCATTAGAGATAGAAACTTCATGTTTGGTATGCATACTCAAATAATTTAAACCCTTTCAAATGACACCAAGGTCAATAACCCTGTAAGCTTGACTGTGACCTTTGACCCATGTTTCAAAATTTGCCTTGTTTGAACTTTAGTGCCACTGGGGGGCATTCACGTTTCACAAACACATCTTGTTACAAGTTAAAGAAAAAAAACCCCTAATAAATAAACACCTTTTTGACTTTTCTAGATTTTCACACTTGTATGATGTGTTTTATGAATGTGAAACCACTATACAAGACTAAATTGTATAACTGAGTAATGAGTTCATGTAAATATGTCTGCCAAAGAAGGGTTATAATCTTGAAACTCTTGTTAGTCGGAGATGTTGAGTTATGTTTAGAATGCATGTATGAAACCCAAAATTATGTCTTAAGATTCTCTTATCTAAAACTATGGAATCAAGTTTATATGGTTGCTTAAGAGGGGTAGATTAGATCTCAATAGCTTAGTGGTTAGATCAAATCCAGTTTGAGATTTCACTTTTCGCCACCTCTAACATACAAATGTATGATATTAGAAGAATAAATGTCTGGATGTCTGCCAAAGGGGGACAATATATTTATGTATGAAATGTCCTTTATCATCATAGTTAACCATATTTCTTTTTTCTAGCTGGCAGGTGTAGAGAGAATCCAAGAGACAAGGGACCATTTAAACAATGAAGCACATTTTAAGGTATGTTTGGATACATGGTTTATATGTGATTGTATTAACTTGTTAATGCCACCACATGGCTGAGGGAGAAATTATTGTTGAATCACCTTGTCTTTGTATCTAAGGGGCAGGCTTGGTGTAGTGGTTAAGCGCTTGGCTTGCGGCGCCGACGATCCGGGTTCGATTCCCGGGTTGCGCCACTATGTTTAAGAGGTTGGTAACCTCCTGCTTCCATGTCGCGATACAACTGAAATATTGTTGAAAGCGACGTAAAACACCAATCAACCAACATCTTTGTATCTATTTGTTAACTATGAAATACGAGATTTTAAGAATTGTCGATATCCGTATTAAGAACATTACGGAAATCCGCGTTTATTTCAACAGCCTAATATATTTACAGCAAATTCTATTAAAAAGAGGATAGCTGACTTACATGCTAAATATGTCTGTGTTCCTGCTTATAAAGCAGGTAATAACATAATAGTTGTTTGAAAACTATATTATAATGAAGTACTTAAAAACGAATTAAACTCCACTCATACATATGTGGAAAGCCCTACCTCAAAAGACAGCACCTTGCATGATCGCCTCATGACCATGTCCGACTTCAAAATTAAAACTGATAAATCTGATCTACCAACCATGTATTAGCTCCCAAAACTACATAAAAGTCCATATAAATCACGTTTCATATCTAATTCTAGCCACTGCTCTACTACGGTACTATCGAAACATATAAAGTCTGCTCTAACTGCTATAGAAGATCATATTATCAAATATTGTGATGTCGCATTTCACAATAGTAACATCAATTACTTTTGGTCAATTAAAAATTCTCATGAAGTTACAGACAAACTTCTTTCACTAAATTTCAAAGCGACCCAAATTTCTACATTTGATTTTTCAAAACGTTTTGACCTCATTGACAAATTTAATAATATTTGCAGATATCTGGATGACATTTTGGTTATCGACAACCCTAAATTCGAACAATTTATATCAGAAATATATCCACCAGAGCTCACATTGAATAAAGCTAATACTTGAGATAAATCTACACCTTTCTTAGATTTAAACATCAAAATTATCAACCACCTAATATATACTAATATTTATGATATACGTGAGGATTTAGGATTTCCTATTGTAAATTTCCCTTACTTGGATGGCGATGTCCCTCGACTCCCATCATATGGTATCTATATATCTCAATTATTTCGATTTGTCAGAGGCTGCACCGATGTTTTGGACTTTCATAAACGAAATTTACAAATTACTACTAAACTTTTAACTCAGGGTTACAGATATCACATGCTAAGAAAAACAATCGGCAAATTCTTCAGATCTTATTCAGAACTTCTATCTAAATTTGGAAATAATTCTTTTCAACAGTATGTATCCAATGGTATTTCCCATCCTAATTTTTACGGTGATCTCGTATATAAACTAAGAAAAGTAAAAGGCTCCGATAACGTTATTTTATCATGTAATAAAAAAATTAAACGTCTTCTAAATAGACAATATGATATTGAGATCATCAAAAAGACTATAGGTCTTGTATTTGGCCCTTCTACTTTTCACACAAAATTAAGATATACAAATTTAACCTTTGGTCTTATTATAACAGCGTAATATAACAAAGTGCAGAGGACAATAACTTTCTTTAACTGAAAATTTTACGTGTCTACGTGTTGCTCTTTCCTTCGAATGACATACGTAAATTTTGTCCTATAAAATATTTCATTGATTAAATATTCTCTCGGTATTCAATAATGTTGCTTGAAATAGCATCAAATTAGTTTCAATATATCAGTGTAACAACGTATCTGCCGTTTGTTATATCACTACCTACTTAATCTACATCATGTAACTCTATACAATAAAAAACTCTATACAATAAAAAGATTTTATCTAACAGCACCCCCCCCCCCCTTTCCCTTTTCAATGGAAGACTGTGCCCTCCCCCCCCCTTTTCTTTCAAAAAATTTCTAGATCCGCCCGCCTATTACGTATTGTAACAATGTATCCAGTAAGGGTCATGCATAGCAATGGCGAATACAAGGGCGCTCGCCTAACAGCCCACCCCCCCCCCCTTTTCAATGGGAGACTGTGCCCTCCCCCTCCCCTTTTTTCTTTCAAAAATTTCTAGATCCGCCTATGAACAGTATCTCCCTTATTACGTATTGTAACAATGTATCCAGTAAGGGTCATGTATAGCAATGGCGAATACAAAGGCGCTCGCCCTGTTGACTGGGACATAGAAGTCTTACATAAAAATACCCTGTCCTGTCAAAACTAGCAAAGTATTTGACCTTTATTTTCAAAATGACATATAAATTCAAGTAAACGGTGTCATATCTAGAGCAGATACCTCGATGTGCCCCAACCTATGGATCCAAATCGTAAATTGTCGAGTAGGATGTTTAAATCATATAGTATATTAAATTGAGACCATACACTCACCCCCCCCCCCCCCCCACACACACACACACGCCCCTTCTCTCTCACATATATATATATATGTATATATATATATATATATATATATATATATATATATATATATATATATATATATATATATATATATATATATATATATATATGTATATATATATATATTATACTAGAATATCTTTATTAGAAAGTAACGGCACACGCATGGAATCTGAAATTGCTTTATTTTAATCCGACATGTCTTTGTCTTTTACCTTTATTCTACATGTCATCAGTACTCTATTACGTAATAAACATCCGGTTATTTAACCCGGTAAATATCGCTCGTAATCTCATATAGTTTGTTACCTGTCATGCTGTAAATTGGGAATCGTAATTAACAGTACCTTGGTATGTATGAGGGGACAACACATATTTAGTAACAGGTTGAAACATATCCAGTTGATACATTTCAATGTTAATTTTGTGTTATTGGCAAAATTATTGTGCCATTTTAACAGTGACTTATAAAGTTTAGGACAAAAACTGATTTTCATTCTTCAAAAGTGAAATAATTTGTTTTACACACGATCATTTATTTATTTTTATGTCATTAACTAAACTACATCAATTATTTAAGTTCAATTTCTTCCGCATTTCCTATGATAATAGCAATATTATAGAATACATGCGAAATGTGAGATTTGTAAAGCTGTGATATAAAGTGCTATTCTGTTCCATTAAGTTACATACGGATTAAATAAGTAGCTGCGTTACGGCCTGTAGCGAGAAGGAAATACGCATACCCAAAGCCATGCTCGTTCACTCAAGTTGGACACTGTTTAAAAAAAAAAAAGGGGGGGTGGTAGAATTAAATTAACGCAACTTCACAGCGTTTTATCGGTGAATGGCCGCTAATTTATGAAGAATGCAATATTGATTTATCAATATTAATCATGAATGCCTTTAAACTCGAAAGAGAGTGGGGAGCGGCCCTAAGGTCGTAACATAACGATATTTGGGTGGATTATTTACACAGATTGGAAAAGATGTAAAAATAAACATCAATCATTATGTGTTATTAAAATGATTGATAGGGATATATAGAATTAATTATTTCTTTTTTTTCTGTATTTATTTATCTATTTACAATTAAAACTATGCGTTTTCTGTAAACTTCGTCTATATTTTTTCGTACGGAAAAGTTTAATGTTCTTATTATAAATAAATACATGTAGATGAATTAATAATTAAGTAAATAGATAAATAATAAATAAAAAAGAAAAAAAAAATAAATAAATGAAGTCCGCCGAGGAAGGCCGCTGGCCGAAAAGTTACAGTACGGAAAAATAGTGCTTTTATTATAAATAAATAAATAAATAAATAAATAAATAAATTTTAAAATGTCTTGTTCTATATTTTGTACTTATTTCCCCCTCCCTTAATGCACCTCTACGAAACAACGATGTTAAGTAACATGCTACTGCTGTAGTTAGATTATTTGTTCGTTCGTTTGTTTGTTTGTTTCATTCTTCTTTCTTTCTTTAAGTCGATCAAAAAAACAAGTGGCATCGCGCTGGAAAGTCCTGTGTCAATAAAATTGTTTTTGCTAAGTACGTAATTCATGTGATTTATTAAACTGCAAATGTAAAGATCATCTTACAAACGTAAGTCAGAATAGGTTGGTTGGTTGATTGGTGTTTTACGTCGCTTTCAACAATATTTCAGTTATTTCGCGACATGGAAGCAGGAGGTTACCAACCTCTTAAACATAGTGGCGCAACCCGGGAATCGAACCCGGATCGTCGGCGCCGCAAGCCAAGCGCTTAACCACTACACCACGCCTGCCCCTAGTCAGAATAGGAACAATATCTTAGTAATTTTATCTATAAAAAATACGGTTTTTTTTTTTTTTTTTTTCCTTATTCTCCGCTTATAAATTCATCACATTTAATACTTATTAAATGTTATATATAGACAACAGCGAACCATTTAAAGTGCTTATATTATAAAAGAGACCGTATAGAAGTACGCGAGGCCGCGATCGCACGGCCGGAGGGCATCGCAGTAGGTGTCAGTGTTTTTCAGAGTTTTGCAGAGTTTTTCAGTGGCGTCAGAGTTTTTCAGAGTTTTGCAGAGTTTTTCAGGGTCGTCAGTGTTTTTCAGAGTTTTTCAGGGTAGACTTCAGAGTTTTTCAGTGTTTATCAGGGCTGTCAGAGTTTTTCAGTGTTTTTCAGGCAGACTTCAGTGTTTTTCAGAGTTTTTCAGGGTGTTGCAGAGTTTTGCAGTGAAAAACGGGATTCTCAGGGGTTTTTGGACCCAGTAGTGTCCTCTTCTTTCTTGTATATTCACATTAATGCAAAATTTAATGAATTCTTCCTTCTTGCATGACTGATCATCTAGATACTCAGGGGAGCGATATAGGCCCACTTGGGCCTCTTGTTTTGTTTTTTTTTTTTTTCTATACCTCTTTACGGGTGGCACCATCTGTCATACTGGCTGTATACAAAGACAAACAGAATGCATAAAAATGACCTAGAGGGATGAGTGAAGACATATTGTCATTTTGGTTCCCCTCCAACATCAAATTTTAGAATTTTTTTCCACATTTGTTTGGACTTGGTGATTTCAATGCAGAAAAATGTCATTTTTCCTAGATAATTGAAAATGATGATTTATTATGGACTATTTTGATCATAATTATGGTAAAGAATGTTAATCTGAAAGAATTTCGTCAATATATCAATTTTTGGATTTTCTATGGATTTGATATGTTTATATTACATTGATTTCATCCAAACTTCTAAAATCTACTTGATTTTCTAAACTCAATGTCCCCTATCTAAATGTTGGCAGCCGTCTTTGTTAATACCTTGCCCTTGACTAATTTCACTTTTATTGCGATCGGAGTATTTATCTAACGTCCTGCTGTGTTATAAATTTAGCATTGAAAAAACAAAATCTATCCGGATAAATTTATAAAATGTACATGTTTCAAATATAAAAGTTTTCTATGACTATAAAACAAAACAATAAGTAAAAGTTAAAAAGTAATCTACAAAATAATGTAATGAGCACTGATTAGCACTAAGTAAGGATACGTTAATAATGATCGATCTCTGAGAGTGACACTACCTAGAGTTTAGTTACAATTTAAAGCCTCAATGTTTAATAAACAAAGTAAGATGTCGGTAATTCACTTTTGTTTACAATCATTCAAATAACAGTAATCTTCATGTCTGACTTCAGCGTGTACTGACACTTAAAAAGCAATCATCAATGACAGTTAACATGACTACACCCAAGCGGTCAGTTCTTAATTGGATGGGTAATTAACATACCATAGATAGGTGACCAGGTAAACGCGTCATTTAGCTGTTAAACAAACAATCGATCAGCGCAGAGAGGAGATATACAGTGTGGCTTCATGTATTGATTAAATTGTGGTTATATGCTTCAGTTACGTCCGGAAAGCAAGATTTTGTCCGGATTATCGGAGCAACCTTAACGTACTTTTGGTATTCCGTACCCGTATTTCCTTGTCCGGATCCGGAACGCGGATTTCCGGAATATCGGATCAAAATATAATTTGGGAAATTCGTTCCCACGCCTTGTCCGACAAGTGGAAATTTATTGAGCCCGGATTATCGGAGCATCACTATACAATAAAAATATTTTAGCGGATCCAATATAAAACGCCGCGAACATGTCTAAGGGATCTAATTCGCGAAATTAAATCGTCGCGAATAAAAGACGGTTTACAGTATATACTGCCTGTGATGACCATGGTGTAGTGTATACATACTGTCCGTGATGACGATGATGTAGTCAATATATACTGCCTGTAATAAACATGGTGTAATCTATGTATACTGTCGATGATGACTGTTGTGTAGCCTATATAAACACTACCTGGGATAACAACGGTGTAGTCGATACATACTGTCAGTGAAGACCATGTTGTAGTCTATATATACTGCCTGTGATGACCATGGTGTAGTCTACTGATACTGTCGGAGATGACCATGGTGTAGTCTATATATATACTGCCTGTGATAACCATGATGTAGTCTTTATATACAGCCTGTGATAACCATGGTGTAGCCTATATATAGTGTCCGTGATGACGATGATTTAGTCAATATATACTGCCTGTGATAACCATGGTGTAGTCTATATATACTGTCCGTGATGACCATGGGGTAGTCTGTACATACTGTCTGTGATGACCATGGTGTAGTCTGTATATACTGTCCGTGATGACCATGGTGTAGTGTATATATACTGTCTGTGATGACGATAATGTAGTCAATATATACTGCCTGTGATAACCATGGTGTAGTGTACATATATTGTCGATGATGACCATGGTGTAGTGTATATAAATACTGCCGGGGATAACCACGGTGTAGTCGATATATACTGTCGGAGAAGACAATGGTGTAGTCTATATATATTACCTGTGATGACCATGGTGTAGTGTATTGATACTGTCGGTGATGACCATGGTGTAGTCTGTATATATTGCCTGTGATGACCATGGTGTAGTGTATATATACTGTCCGTGATGACGATGATGTAGTCAATATATACTGCATGTAATAACCATGGTGTAGTCTTTATATACTGTCAATGATTATCATACTGTAGTGTATATAAATACGGATTGGGATAACCATGATATATACTGTCGGAGAAGACAATGGTGTAGTCTATATATACTGCCTGTGATAACCATGGTGTAGTCTATTGATACTGTCGGTGATGACCATGGTGTAGTCTATATATACACTGCCTGTGATAAGCATGATTTACTCTACATATACTGCCTGTGATAACCATGGTATAGTCTATATATACTGTCCGTGATGACGATGATTTAGTCAATATATACTGCCTGTGATAACCATGGTGTAGTATATATATGCTGCCCGCAATGACGATGGTGTAGTCAATATATACTATCTGTGATAACCATGGTGTAGTCTATATATACTGCCTGGCTTAACGATGGTGTAGTCTGTATATACTGTCTGTGATGACCATGGTGTAGTCTACATATACTGCCTGTGATGGCCATAGTGGAGTGTATTGATACTGTCGATGTTGGCCATGATGTATTGTATATATATTGTCCGTGATGACCATGGTGTAGTGTATATAAATACTGCCGGGGATAACCACGGTGTAGTCGATATATACTGTCGGAGAAGACAATGGTGTAGTCTATATATATTACCTGTGATGACCATGGTGTAGTGTATTGATACTGTCGGTGATGACCATGGTGTAGTCTGTATATATTGCCTGTGATGACCATGGTGTAGTGTATATATACTGTCCGTGATGACGATGATGTAGTCAATATATACTGCATGTAATAACCATGGTGTAGTCTATATATACTGTCAATGATTATCATACTGTAGTGTATATAAATACGGATTGGGATAACCATGATATATACTGTCGGAGAAGACAATGGTGTAGTCTATATATACTGCCTGTGATAACCATGGTGTAGTCTATTGATACTGTCGGTGATGACCATGGTGTAGTCTATATATACACTGCCTGTGATAAGCATGATTTACTCTACATATACTGCCTGTGATAACCATGGTATAGTCTATATATACTGTCCGTGATGACGATGATTTAGTCAATATATACTGCCTGTGATAACCATGGTGTAGTATATATATGCTGCCCGCAATGACGATGGTGTAGTCAATATATACTATCTGTGATAACCATGGTGTAGTCTATATATACTGCCTGGCTTAACGATGGTGTAGTCTGTATATACTGTCTGTGATGACCATGGTGTAGTCTACATATACTGCCTGTGATGGCCATAGTGGAGTGTATTGATACTGTCGATGTTGGCCATGATGTATTGTATATATATTGTCCGTGATGACCATGGTGTAGTTTGTATATACTGCGTGTGATGGTCATGGTGTAGTCTGTATATACGGTCTGTGATGACCATGGTGTACCGTGATAACGATGCAGTAGTCGACATATAATGCCTGGTTTAACGATGTTGTAGTCTGTATATACTGTCCGTGATGACCATGGTGTAGTCTACATATACTGCCTGTGATGACCATGGTGAAGTGTATTGATACTGTCGGTGATAACCAAGGTGTAGTCTATATATATACTGTCCGTGATGAAAATGGTGTAGTCTATATATACTTCCTGTGATGACGATGGCGTAGTGTATATTTACTATCCGTGATGACGATGATGTAGACAATATATACTGCCTGTAATAACAATGGTGTAGTCTATATATACTGCCTGTGATAACCATGGTGTAGTCTATCTATATACTGTCGATGATGATCATGCTGTAGTCTTTATATACTGCCTGCGTGTGATGACCTTGGTGTGGTGTATATATACTGTCTGTGATGACGATGATATAGTCAATATATACTGCCTGTAATAACCATGGTGTACTCCATATATACTGCCTGTGATAACGATGGTGTAGTCTATATATATACTGTCGATTATGATCATGGTGTAGTCTATAGATACTGCCTGGTTTAACCACGGTGTAATCTGTATATACTGTCCGTGAAGACCATGGTGTAGTCTACATATACTGCCTGTGATGACAATGGTGAAGTGTATTGATACTGTCGGTGATGACCATGGTGTAGTCTATATATATATATATATATATATACTGCCGATGGTAACCATGATGTAGTCTTTATATACTGCCTGTGATAACCATGGTGTAGCCTATATATAGTGTCCGTGATGACGATGATGTAGTCAATATATACTGCCTGTGATAACCAAGGTGTAGTCTATTGACACTGTCGGTGATGACCATGGTGTAGTCTATATATACTGCCTGTGATGACCATGGTGTAGTCTATATATACTGCCTGTGATGACCATGGTGTAGTCTATATATATACTGCCTGTGATAACCATGGTATAGTCTGTATATACTGTCGGTGATGACTATGGTGTAGTCAATATATACTCCCTGTGATAACCATGGTGTAGTCTATACTACTTGGTTTAACGATGGTGTAGCCTGTATATACTGTCCGTGAAGACCATGGTGTAGTCTACATATACTGCCTGTGATGGCCATAGTGGAGTGTATTGATACTGTCGATGTTGGCCATGGTGTATTGTATATATATTGTCCGTGATGACCATGGTGTAGTTTGTATATACTGCGTGTGATGGTCATGGTGTAGTCTGTATATACTGTCTGTGATGACCATGGTGTACCGTGATAACGATGAAGTAGTCGACATATAATGCCTGGTTTAACGATGTTGTAGTCTGTATATACTGTCCGTGATGACCATGGTGTAGTCTACATATACTGCCTGTGATGACCATGGTGAAGTGTATTGATACTGTCGGTGATAACCAAGGTGTAGTCTATATATATACTGTCCGTGATGAAAATGGTGTAGTCTATATATACTTCCTGTGATGACCATGGCGTAGTGTATATTTACTATCCGTGATGACGATGATGTAGACAATATATACTGCCTGTAATAACAATGGTGTAGTCTATATATACTGCCTGTGATAACCATGGTGTAGTCTATCTATATACTGTCGATGATGATCATGCTGTAGTCTATATATACTGCCTGATTTAACCACGGTTTAGTCTGTATATACTGATGTAGTCTATTGATACTGTCGGTTATGACAATGGTGTAGTCTATATATATGCTACCTGTGAAAACCATGATGTAGTCTTTATATACTGCCTGTGTTGCCTATATATAGTGTCCGTGATGACGATTATTTAGTCACTATATACTGCCTGAGATAACCAAGGTGTAGTATATATATATACAGTCCGTGACGAGGATGGTGTAGTCAATATATACTGCCTGTGATAACCATGGTGTAGTCTATATATTTACTGTCGATGATGATCATTCTGTAGTCTATATATACAGCCTGGTTCAATCATGGTGTAGTCTACATATACTGCGTGTGATGACCTTGGTGTGGTGTATATATACTGTCTGTGATGACGATGATATAGTCAATATATACTGCCTGTAATAACCATGGTGTACTCCATATATACTGCCTGTGATAACGATGGTGTAGTCTATATATATACTGTCGATTATGATCATGGTGTAGTCTATAGATACTGCCTGGTTTAACCACGGTGTAATCTGTATATACTGTCCGTGAAGACCATGGTGTAGTCTACATATACTGCCTGTGATGACAATGGTGAAGTGTATTGATACTGTCGGTGATGACCATGGTGTAGTCTATATATATACTGTCGATTATGATCATGGTGTAGTCTATAGATACTGCCTGGTTTAACCACGGTGTAATCTGTATATACTGTCCGTGAAGACCATGGTGTAGTCTACATATACTGCCTGTGATGACAATGGTGAAGTGTATTGATACTGTTGGTGATGACCATGGTGTAGTCTATATATATATATATACTGCCTGTGGTAACCATGATGTAGTCTTTATATACTGCCTGTGATAACCATGGTGTAGCATATATATAATGTCCGTGATGACGATGATGTAGTCAATATATACTGCCTGTGATAACCAAGGTGTAGTGTATTGACACTTTCGGTGATGACCATGGTGTAGTCTATATATACTGCCTGTGATGACCATGGCGTAGTCTATATATACTGCCTGTGATGACCATGGTGTAGTCTATATATATACTGCCTGTGATAACCATGGTGTAGTCTATACTACCTGGTTTAACGATGGTGTAGCCTGTATATACTGTCAGTGAAGACCATGGTGTAGTATATTGATACTGTCAGAGATGACCATGGTGTAGTCTATATGTATACTGCCTGTGATAACCAGGATGTAGTCTATATATACTGCCTGTGATAATCATGGTGTTGTCTATATATACTGTCCGTGATGACGATGGTTTAGTCAATATGTATTGCCTGTGACAACCATGGTGTAGTCTATATAATTACTGTCCGTGATGATCATTCTCTAGTCTATTTATACAGCCTGGTTCAACCATGGTGTAGTCTGTATATAGTAGATACTGTCCGTGATGACCATGGGGTAGTCTTTATATACTGCCTGTGATGACCATGGTGTAGTGTATATATACTGTCCGTGATGACCATGATGTAATCAATATATACTGCCTGTAAGAAAAAAGAGGAGTTACTGGCTCAGTTATGTGGCAGAAGTCACCATAGAGCTATACAATACATGAATATAAATAATATACCAGAACATATATCACATTACAAAAATATTTGATTGTAGTGCAATTACGATACCGACTTAGGACGGTCATTTAATTTGACAAAAGCCAAACAAATGGTGTGGTTAACCGGTTTACGGGCCCACCTTCCCACTCACCGTAACAGCAGAACAATCAAAGGACGTACATTTAAAAATTTATAAATAATCCTCCATGTAAAGAACAAGGGTCAACAGGTATCGCATATTGAGAGGTCATAAAAATATAAACACGTAAGGTATTGTAAAATACATAATGGTATAAAAATATATGCGACATCAACATGAAAAACCGTGCTCTGCCAGTCTGAAAGCGAGCTAAGACCCTAGATCTGTAGGAGTCCCGACTAACAGTCAGAGGGGACGAGGTTCAGGACCATGTCTCCTCTGAAAGAGGTTTGGACAAGGCCCGTCATATAGTCCCCACCGCCCTGTTAGTCAGCGTGCAACGTTCAAGTAAAAGTCTGCATAAGGCTGTAGAGGGGCCAAATACAAGACCTATAGTCTTTTTGATGATCTCAATATCATATTGTCTATTTATAAGACGTTTGATTATTTTATTACATGATAAAATAACGTTATCGGAGCCTTTTACTTTCCTTAGTTTATATACGAGATCACCGTAAAAATAAGGATGGGAAATTCCATTGGATACATACTGTTGAAAAGAAATATTTCCAAATTTAGATAGAAGTTCTGAATAAGATCTGAAGAATTTGCCGAATGTTTTTCTTAGCTTGTGATATCTGTAACCCTGAGTTAAAAGTTTAGTAGTAATTTGTAAATTTCGTTTATGAAAGTCCAAACCATCGGTGCAGCCTCTGACAAATCGAACTAATTGAGATATATAGATACCATATGATGGGAGTCGAGGGACATCGCCATCCAAGTAAGGGAAATTTACAATAGGAAATCCAAAATCCTCACGTTTATCATAAATATTAGTATATATTAGGTGGTTGATAATTTTGATGTTTAAATCTAAGAAAGGTGTAGATTTATCTCAAGTATTAGCTTTATTCAATGTGAGCTCTGGTGGATAAATTTCTGATATAAATTGTTCGAATTCAGGGTTGTCGATAACCAAAATATCATCCAGATATCTACAAGTATTATTGAATTTGTCAATGAGGTCAAAACGTTTTGATTTTTGAAGAGAAACTATAAAATCCCTCTCATAACAATAAAGAAATAAATCTGCTATCAGAGGCGCGCAGTTAGTACCCATAGGAATCCCAACTATTTGTTGATATATCTTGCCATCAAATTGCACAAAAATATTATTCATGAGAAAATCTAGTGCTTTACATAATTCCTTACAAGTCCAGTATTTATATGAAGTATATTGTTTGTTGGAAAAGAATCCGGAGTTATTGGAAGTACATATGTACGTTTTACATTCTCTGTGAAAACACCATTATATAAGAGACAGCAACTTGCTTTTAATCAAATCATGAGGCAGAGATGTATAAAGTGTAGAAAAATCAAATGTAGAAATTTGAGTCGCTTTGAAATTTAGCGAAAGAAGTTTGTCTATAACTTCATGAGAATTTTTAATCGACCAAAAGTAATTGATGTTACTATTATGAAATGCGACATCACAATATTTGATAATATGATCTTTTATAGCAGTTAGAGCAGACGTAATATGCTTCGATAGTACTGTAGTAGAGCAGTGGCTAGAATTAGATATGAAACGTGATTTATATGGACTTTTATGTAGTTTTGGGAGCCAATATATGGTTGGTAGATCAGATTTATCAGTTTTAATTTTGAAGTCGGACATGGTCATGAGGTGATCGTGCAAGGTGCTGTCTTTTGAGGTAGGGCTTTCCACATATGTATGAGTGGAGTTTAATTCGTTTTAAGTACTTCAATATAATATAGTTTTCAAACAACTATTATGTTAGTACTTGCTTTATCAGCAGAACAAAGACATATTTAGCATGTAAGTCAGCTATCTTCTTTTTAATAGAATTTGCCGTCAATGTATTAGGCTGTTGAAATAAATGCGGATTTTCCGTAAAGTTCTTAATACGGATATCGACAATTCTTAAAATCTCGAATTTCCAATCATTAAGAGCATGAACCTTTACCTGTTCTTTTTTACACCAACGTTTACAATATGTAGTTAAAGCATCTTCTATAACGTCACGGCATTTATTGAAATCTATCCTGGACGGTAACCTATATTTAGGTCCTTTTCCAAAAAGGGTGCGCAATTTCTTGTCCGAAATACAGTTTAGGTCACCAGTAATAACATGACCTGCCGGTTTATAAACATATTTAGAATTTTCACAAGAACACGACGAAGGAATAGAGTCTGAAACATCAGGGTTAGATGTAACTTTATTATAATTTAAAATAAGATTTCTTATAGGCTTTTTGTACTGGTAACAAATAAGTGGAGGTTCTAAATTCTCAAAATATTGGGGGATTTTAGATGTGACTCTATGATCACGGAAACCATGGTGTAGTCTATATATACTGCATGTGATAACTATGGGGTAGTCTATATATAAACTGTCAATGATGATTATGCTGTAGTCTATATATACTGCCTGGTTTAATGATGGTGTAGTTTGTATATACTATCCGTATAGACCATGGAGTAGTCTTCATGTACTGCCTGTGCTGACCATGGTGAAGTGTATTGATACTGTCGGTGATGACTAGGGTGCAGTTTATATATATACAGTCGGTTATGACCATGCTGTAGTCTGTATATACTGCCTGTGATGACCATGGTGTAGTGTATATATACTGTCCATGATGACGATAATGTAATCAATATATACTGCCTGTAATAACCATGGTGAAGTCTTTATATACTGTCGATGATGACTGTGGTGTAGTGTATATAAATACTGTCTGGGATAACCACGGTGTATTCGATATATACTGTCAGTGAAGACCATGTTGTAGTCTATATATACTGCCTGTGATGACCATGGTGTAGTTTATTGATACTGTTGGTGATGACCATGGTGTAGTCTATATATATACTGCCTGTGGTAACCATGATGTAGTCTTAATATGCTGCTTGTCATAACTATGGTGTTGCCTATAGATAGTGTCCGTGATGACGATGATTTAGGTAATATATACTGCTCGTGATAAACATGGTGTACTCTATATATACTGTTCGAGACGGCTATGGTATAGTCAATATATGCTGCCTGTGATAACCATGGTATAGGCTATATACACAGCCTATGATGACCATGGTGTAGTCTATTAATTCTGTCGGTGATGACCATGAAGTAATCTATATATATACTGCCTGTGATAACCATCATGTAGTTTATATATACTGCCTGTGATAAACATGGTATAGTCTATATATACTGTCGGTGATGACGATGGTTTCGTCAATATATACTGCCTGTGATAACCATGGTGTAGTCTATACATACTGTCGGTGATGACGATGGTGTAGTCAATATATACTCCCTGTGATAACCATGGTGTACTCCATATATACTGCCTGTGATAACCATGGTGTAGTCTATATATATACTGTCCATTCTGATCATGGTATAGTCTGTATATACTGCCTGGTTTAACCACCGTGTAATCTGTATATACTGTCCTTCAAGACCATGGTGTAGTCTACATATACTGCCTGTGATGACCATGGTGAAGTGTATTGATACTGTCGGTGATGACCATGGTGTAGTCTATATATATATATATATATATATATATATATATATATATATATGTATATACTGCCTGTGGTAACCATGATGTAGTCTTTATATACTGCCTGTGATAACCATGGTGTAGCCTATATATAGTGTCCGTGATTACGATGATTTAGGTAATATATACTGCTCGTGATAAACATGGTGTACTCTATATATACTGTTCGAGACGGCTATGGTGTAGTCAATATATGCTGCCTGTGATAACCATGGTATAGGCTATATACACAGCCTATGATGACCATGGTGTAGTCTATTAATTCTGTCGGTGATGACCATGAAGTAATGTATATATATACTGCCTGTGATAACCATTATGTAGTTTATATATACTGCCTGTGATAATCATGGTATAGTCTATATATACTGTCGGTGATGACGAAGGTTTAGTCAATATATACTGTCTGTGATAACCATGGTGTAGTCTATATATACTGCCGGTGATGAGGATGGTGTAGTCAATATATACTCCCTGTGATAACGATGGTGTAGTCTATATATACTGCCTAGTTTAAGGATGGTGTATTCTGTATATACTGTCAGTGAAGACCATGGTGTAATCTATATATATACTGCCTGTGATAAAAATGGTGTAGCATATATATAGTGTCCGTGATGACGATGATTTAGTCATCAGATTCTGCCTATGGTAACCATTGTGTAGTCTATATATACTGACCGTGATGACCATGGTGTAGTCTACTGATACTGTCGGAGATGACCATGGTGTAGTCTATATATATTGCCTGTGATAACTATGATGTAGTCTATATATACTGCCTGTGCTAATCATGGTGTTGTCTATATATACTGTCCGTGATGACGATGGCTTAGTCAATATATACTGCCTGTGATAATCATGGGGAAATCTATATATATACTGTCGATGGTGATCATTCTGTAGTCTACATATACAGCCTGGTTCAACCATGGTGTAGTCTGTATATAATGCCTGTTATGACCATGGTGTAGTGTATTGATACATATGTTGATATACGATGTCGGGGATGACCATGGTGTAATCTATATATATATATAATGCCTCTGGTCACCATGATGTAGTCTTTATATACTGCCTGTGATAACGATGGTTTAGCCTATATATAGTGTCCGTGATGACGATGATTTAGTCAATATATACTGCCTGTGATAACCATGGTGGAGTCTATATATACTGTCCCTGACGACGATGGTGTAGTCAATATATACTCCCTGAGATAACCATGGTATAGTCTATATACACTGCCTGTGATGACCATGGTGTAGTCTATTGATACTGTCGGTAATGAGCATGGTGTAGTGTATATATATACTGCCTGTGATAACCATCATGTAGTCTATGTATACTGCCTGCTTTAACCATGATATAGTCTGTATACACAGTCCGTGAAGACCATGGTGTAGTCTACATATACTGTCTGTAATGACCATTGTGAAGTCTGTATATACTGTCGGTGATGACGATAGTTTAGTCAATATATACTGCCTGTGATAACCATGGTGTAGTCTATATATACTGCTGTGATAATCATGTTGTTGTCTATATATACTGTCCGTGATGACGATGGCTTAGTCAATCTATACTGCCTGTGATAACCATAGTGACGTCTATATATATACTGTCGATGATGATCATTGTGTCGTCTATATATATTGCCTGGTTTAACCGTAGTGTATTCTGTATATGCTATCCGTGAAGACGATGGTGTAGTCTACATATACTGCCTGTGATGACCATGGTGAAGTGTATTGATACTGTCGGTGACGACCATGGTGTAGTTTATTGATACTGTCGGTGCTGACCATGCTGTAGTTTATATATGTACTGTCGGTGATGACCATGCTGTAGTCTGTATATACTGCTTGTGATGACCATTGTGTAGTGTATATATCCTGTCCGTGATGTCGATGATGTAGTCAATATATACTGCCTGTGATAACCATTGTGTAGGCTCTATATACTGTCGATGATGACTGAGGTGTAGTGTATGTAAATTCTGCCTGGGATAACCACGGTGTAGTCGATATATGCTGTCAGTGAAGACCATGGTGTAGTCTATATATACTGCCTGTTATGACCATGGTGTAGTCTATTGATACTGTCGGTGATGACCATGGTGTAGTCTATATATACAGCCTGGGATACCCATGGTGTAGCCTATATATAGTGTCCGTGATGACGATGATTTAATCAATATATTCTGCCCCTGGTAACCATGGTGTAGTCTATATATACTGACCGTGATGAGCATGGTGTAGTCTATTGATACTGTCGGAGATGACCATGGTGTAGTCTATATATATACTGCTTGTGATAACCATGATTTAGTCTATATATATACTGCCTGTGATAACCATGGTGATGAGGATGATTTAGTCAATATATTATGCCCCTGGTAACCATGGTGTAGTCTATGTACACTGGTCGTGATGACGATGTTGTAATGAATATTTATTGCCTTTGATAACCATGGTGTAGTCTATATATATACTGTCGATAATTATCATGCTGTAGTGTATATATACTGCCTGCTTTAACCATGGTGTAGCCTGTATATACTCTCCGTGAAGACCATGGTGTTGTCTACATATACTGCCTGTAATGACCATTGTGAAGTCTATTGATACTGTCGGTGATGACCAAGGGTTAGTCTATATATATACTGTCCGTGATGAGGATGGTGTAGTCTATATATACTGCCTGTGATGACCATGGCATAGTGGATATATACTGTCCGTGATGACGATGATGTAGTCAATATATACTGCCTGTAATAACCATGGTGTAGTCCATATATACTGCCTGTGATAATCATGGTGTAGTCTATATATATACTGTCGATGATGATCATGCTGTAGTTTGTATATACTGCTTGATTTAACCATGTTGTAACCTGTATATACTATCCGTGAAGAGCATGGTGTAGTCTACATATACCGCCTGTGATGACCATAGTGAGGTGTATTGATACTGTCGGTGATGACCATGGTGTACTCTATATATCTACTGTCTGTGATTACCATGGTGTAGTCTGTATATACTGTCGATGATGACTGTGGTGTAGTCTATATAAATACTACCTGGGATAACCACGGTGTAGTCGATATATACTTTCAATGAAGACCATGGTGTAGTCTATATATACTGCCTGTGATGACTATGGTGTAGTTTATTGATACTCTCGGTGATAACCATTGTGCAGTCTATATATATACTGCCTGTGATAACGATGGTGTAGCCTATATATACTGTGGGTGATGACGATAGTGTAGTCAATATATACTCAATGTAATAACCATGGTGAAGTCTCTATATACTGTCGATGATGACGATGGTGTAGTCAATATATACTCCCTGTGATAACCATGGTATAGTCTATATACACTGCCTGTGATGACCGTGGTGTAGTCTATTGATATTGTCGGTGATGACCATGGTGTAGTCTATATATATACTGACTGTGATAACCATCATGTAGTCTATATATACTGCCTATGATAAACATGGTATAGTCTATATATACTGTCGGTGATGACGATGGTTTCGTCAATATATACTGCCTGTGAAAACCATGGTGTAGTCTATACATACTGTCGGTGATGACGATGGTGTAGTCAATATATACTCCTTGTGATAACCATGATGTAGTCCTTATATACTGCCTGGTTTAACGAAGGTGTAGTCTGTATATACTGTCAGTGAAGTCGATGGTGTAGTCTGTATATACTGCCTGTGAAGACCATGGTGTAGTCTATTGATAGTGTCGGAGATGACCATGGTGTAGTCTATATATACTGCCTGTGATGACTATGGTGTAGTTTATTGATACTGTCGGTGATGACCATTGTGCAGTCTATATATATACTGCCTGTGGTAAACATGATGTAGTCTTTATATACTGCCTGTGATAACGATGGTGTAGCCTATATATACTGTGGGTGATGACAATAGTGTAGTCAATATATACTCAATGTAATAACCATGGTGAAGTCTCTATATACTGTCGATGATGACGATGGTGTAGTCAATATATACTCCGTGTGATAACCATGGTATAGTCTATATACACTGCCTGTGATGACCGTGGTGTAGTCTATTGATATTGTCGGTGATGACCATGGTGTAGTCTATATATATACTGACTGTGATAACCATCATGTAGTCTATATATACTGCCTGTGTTAAACATGGTATAGTCTATATATACTGTCGGTGATGACGATGGTTTAAGTCAATATATACTGTCTGTGATAACCATGGTTTAGTCTATACATACTGTCGGTGATGACGATAGTGTAGTCAATATATACTCCCTGTGATAACCATGGTGTAGTCCTTATATACTGCCTGGTTTAACGAAGGTGTAGTCTGTATATACTCTCAGTGAAGTCGATGGTGTGGTCTGTATATACTGCCTGTGAAGACCATGGTGTAGTCTATTGATACTGTGGGAGATGACCATGGATATTCTATATATATACTGCCTGTGATAACCAGGATGTAGTCTATATATACTGCCTGTGATAATCATGGTGTTGTGTATATATACTGTCCGTGATGACGATGGCTTTGTCAATATATATTGCCTGTGATAACCATGGTGAAGTCTATATATATGCCGTCGATGATGATCATGCTGTGTGTATATATATTACCTGGTTTAACCGTGGTGTAGTCTGTATAAACTATCCGTGAAGACCATGGTTTAGTCTACATATACTGCCTGTGATGATCATGGTGAAGTGTATTGATACTGTCGGTGATGAAGATGGTGTAGTTTATATATATACTGTCGGTGATTACCATGGTGTAGTCTGTATATACTGCCTGTGGTGACTATGGTGTAGTGTATATGTACTGTCCGTAATGACGATGATGTAGTCAATATATACTGCCTGTAATAACCATGGTGTAGTCTCTATATACTGTCGATGATGACTGAGATGTAGTCTATATAAATATTGCCTGGGATAACCACGGTGTAGTCGATATATTCTGTCAGTGAATACCATGGTGTAATCTATATATACTGCCTGTGATGACCATGGTGTAATCTATTGATACTGTCGGTGATGACCATGGTGTAGTCTATATATATACTGCCTGTCATGACTATTGCATAGTGTATATATATAGTGTCCGTGATGACCATGGTGTGGTCTATATATCTACTGTCGGTGATTACCATGGTGTAGTCTATATATACTGCCTGTGATGACCATGGTGTGGTTTATATATACCGTCCGTCATGACCATGGTGTAGTCCGTATATACTGTCCGTGATGACCAAGGTGTAGTCTAAATATACTGTTCGTGAAGACCATGGTGTAGTCTACATATACTGCCTGTGATGACCATAGTGGAGTGTATTGATACTGTCGATCTTGACCATGGTGTAGTGTATATATATTGTCCGTGATGACCAGGGTGTAGTATATATATATAGATACTGCCTGTGATGACCATGGTGTAGTGTATATATACTGTCCGTGTTGACGATGAAGTAGTCAATATATACTTCTTGTAATAACCATGGTCAAGTCTATATACATGTGTATACTGCCTGTGATAACGATGGTGTAGTCTATCTATATACTGTCGATGATGATCATGCTGTAGTATATACATACTGTATGGTTTAACCACGGTTTAGACTGTATATACTGTACGTGAAGACCATGGTGAAGTGTCGATATACTGCTGGTGATGACCATGGTGAAGTCTATTGATACTGTCGGTGATGAACATGGTGTAGTCTATATATATACCATCCGTGATGACCATGTTGTAGTTTATATATACTGTCCTTGATGACGATGGTGTAGTCAATATATACTGCCTGTGATAACCATGGTGTAGTCTATATATATACTGTCGATGATTATCATGCTGTAGTCTATATATACTGCTTGCCGGTGATGACCATGGTGAAGTGTATTGATACTGTCGGTGAGGACGATGGTGTAGTCTATATATATATATACTCTCCGTGATGACCATGGTGTAGTTTATATATACTGTCCGTGATGACGATGATGTAGTCAATATATACTGCCTGTAATAACCATGGTATAGTCCATCTCTACTGCCTGCGGTAACCATGGTGTAGTCTATATATATACTGCCGATGATGATCATGCTGTAGTCTATATATACTGCCTGGTTTAACCATGTTGTAGCTGCATATACTGTACGTGAAGACCATGGTGTAGTCTACATATAGTACCTGTGATGACCATGGTGAAGTTTATTAATACTGTCGGTGATGACCATGGCGTAGTCTATATATTTACTGTCGGTGATTACCATGGTGTAGTCTGTATATACTGCCTGTGATGGCCATGGTGTAGTGTATATATACTGTCCTTGATGACCATGGTGTAATCTGTATATACTGTCTGTGATCACCATGGTGTAGTCTGTACATACTGTCTCTGATGACCATGGTGTAGTCTATATATATACTGTCCGTGAAGACCATGGTGTAGTCTACATATACTGCCTATGATGACCAAGGTGAACTGTATTGATACTCTCGGTGATGACCATGGTGCAGTGTATATATACTGTCCGTGATGACTATGGTGTAGTCTGTATATACTGTGTGTGATGACCATGGTGTAGTGTATATATACTGTCCGTGATGACTATGGTGTAGTCTGTATATACTGCCTGTGATGACGAAGGTGTAGTGTATATATACTCTCCGTGATGACGATGAAGTGGTCAAGATATACTTCCTGTAATAACCATGGTCTAGTCTCTATATACTGCCTGTGATAACCATGGTGTAATCTATATATATATATATACTGTCGATGATTATCATGCTGTAGTCTATATATACTGCCTGGTTTAAACATGGTGTAGTCAGTACATACTGTCCGTAAAGACCATGGTGTTGTATACATATACTGCCTGTAATGACCAAGATGTAGTCTATATATATACTGTCGGTGATGACCATGGTGTAGTCTTTATATACCATGGTGTATTCGATATATATACTGTCGATGATTATCATGCTGTAGTCTATATATACTGCCTGGTGTAATCATACTGTAGTCTGTATATACTGTCCGCGAAGACCATGGTGTTGTCTACATATACTGCCTGTGTTGACCATGGTTAAATCTATTTATACTGTCCGTGATGACCATGGTGTAGTATATTATACTGTCCTTGATGACAATGGTGTAGTCAGTATATACTGTCGATGATGACAATGGTGTAGTTTTTACATACTGTCTGTGATGACTATGGTGTAGTCTATATATACTGCCTGTGATGACCATGGTGAAGTGCATTGATACTGTAGGTGATGACCATGGTGCAGTCTATATATATATACTGTCCGTGATGATCATGGTGTAGTCTGTATATACTGCCTGAGATGACGATGGTGTAGTGTATATATAATATCCGTGATGACGATGATGTAGTCAATATATACTGCCTGTAATAACCATGGTGTAGTCTGTATATACTGTTGATGATCACCATGGTGTAGTCTATATATAATCTGCCGATGACGAGCATGCTGTAGTCTATATATAATGCCTGGTTTAACCATGGTGTAGTCTGCATACACTGCCGGTGATGGCCATGGTCAAGTGTATTGATACTGTCGGTGATGACCATGGTGTATTCTATATATATATACTGTCCTTGATGACGATGGTGTAGCCTATATATATGCTGTCGCTGATGGCCATGGTGTAGTCTATATATACTGCTTGTGATGACCATGGTATGGTGTATATATACTCGCTGTGATGACGATGATGTAGTTAATATATACTGCCTGTAATAACCATGGTGTAGTCTATATATACTGTCGATGCTGACTGTGGTGTAGTCTATATAAATACTGCCTGGGATAACCACGGTGTAGTCGATATATACTGTCAGTGAAAACCATGATGTAGTCTATATATACTGCCTGTGATGACCATGGCGTAGTCTATTGATACTGTCGGTGATGACCATAGTGTAGTCAATATATATACTGCCTGTGATAACCATGATGTAGTATTTATATACTGCCTGTGGTAACCATGGTGTAACCTATATATAGTGTCCGTGATGACGATGATTTAGTCAATATATACTGCCTGTCATAACCACGGTGTAGTCAAAATATAGTGCCTGTGATAACCATACTGTAGTATATATATACTGTCGATTATGACCATGCTGTAGTCTAGATATCCTGCTTGGGATAAACATAGTGTGGTGTATATATATACTATCCGTGAAGACCGTACTGTTGTCTATTAATACTGTCGTTGATGACCATGGTGTGGTCTATATATATATATATACTGTCAATGGTGACGATGGTATGGTGTATATATACTGTCCGTGATGACGATGATGTAGTCAATATATATTGCCTGTAATAACCATGGTGTAGTTTATATATACTGTCGATGATGACTGTGGTGTAGTCTATATCAATACTACCTGGGATAACCACGGTGTAGTCGATACATACTGTGAGTGAAGACCATGGTGTAGTCTATATATACTGCCTGTGATGACCATGGTGTGGTCTATTGATACTGTCGGTGATGACCATGGTGTAGTCTATATATATACTGTCGATGATTATCATGCTGTAGTCTATATATACTGCCTGATTTAATCATGGTGTAGTCTGTATATACTGTCAATATATGTAATAACCATGGTATAGTCCATACATACTGCCTGTGATAACCATGGTGTAGTCTATATATATACTGTCGATGATGATCATGCTGTAGAGTATATATACTGCCTGGTTTAACTATGTTGTAGTCTGTATATACTGTCTGTGATGACCATGGTGTAGTTTGTATATACTGTCTGTGATGATCATGGTGTAGTATGTATATACTGTCCGTGATGACCATGGTGTAGTGTATATATACTGTCCGTGATGACCATAGTGTAGTCTGTATATACTGTCCGTGATGACCATGGGGTGGTCTGTACATACTGTCTGTGATGAACATGGTGTAGTCTGTATGTACTGTCCGTGATGACCATGGTGTAGTGTATATATACTGTCCGTGATGACCATAGTGTAGTCTGTATATACTGTCCGTGATGACCATGGGGTGGTCTGTACATACTGTCTGTGATGAACATGGTGTAGTCTGTATGTACTGTCCGTGAAGACCATGGTGTAGTCTACATATAATGCCTGTGATGACCATGGTGAAGTGTATTGATACTGTAGGTGATGACCATGGTGTAGTGTATATATATACTCTCCGTGATGACCATGGTGTGGTCTGTATATACTGCCTGAGATGACCATGGTGTGGTGTATATATAATGTCCGTGATGACGATGATGTGTAGTCAATATACACTGCCTGTAATAACCATGGTGTAGTCTATATATACTATATATACTTCAGGGACAGTATATACAGACTACGACATGATTAAACCAGGCAGTATATATAGACTACAGGATGATCATCATCGACAGTATATATATAGAGTACACTATGGTTATCACAGGCAGTATATATGGACTATACCATGGTTATTACAGGCAATATATATTGACTACATCATTGTCACCACGGGCAGTATATATACACTACACCATGGTCATCACAGGCAATATATATAGACTACACCATTGTCTTCTGGGACAGTATATATCGACTTACACCTTGCTCATCCCAGGCAGTATTTATATACACTACACCATGGTCATCATCGACAGTATGTATAGACTACACCATACATGTACTTATCACAGTATATATTGACTACATTATCGTCATCACCGACAATATATATACAATACAGCATCGTCATCACAAACAGTATATATATAGACTACACCTTTGTCATCAACGACAGTATTAATAGACAACACCACGGTCTTCACGGACAGTATATATATAGACTACACTATGTTTATCCCAAGCAGTATATATAGACTACAGCATGGGCATAATCGACTCTATATATATACTACATCATGGTTATCACAGGCAGTATATATTGACTAAATCATCGTCATCGCGGACACTATATATAGGCTACACCATGGTTATCACAGGCAGTATATAAAGATTACATCATGGTTATCACAGGCAGTATATATATACTACATCATGGTCTTCACTGACAGTATATATCGACTACACCGTGGTTATCCCAGGCAGTATTTATATAGACTACACAACAGTCAGCATCGATAGTATATATAAACTACACCATGATTATTACAGGCTGTTTATATTGACTACATCATCGTCATCACGGACAGTATATATACACAATACCATCGTCATCACGGACAGTATATATATAGACTACACTATGGTCATCAACGACAGTATAAATAGACAACATAACGGTCTTCACGGATAGTATGTATATAGACTACACTATGTTTATCCCAAGCAGTATATATAGACTACAACATGATCATCATCGACAGTATATATTTACTACACCATTGTTATCACAGGCCGTATATATTGACTACACCATGGTTATCACAGGCAGTATATATTGACTAAATCATCGTCATCATGGACACTATATATAGGCTACATCATGGTTATCACAGGCAGTATATAAATACTACATCATGGTTATCACAGGCAGTATAGATAGACTACACCATGCTCATCACCCACAGTATCAATAGACTACATCATGGTCATCACAGGCATTACATTTACACTACATCATAGTTTTCACTGACAGTACATATCGACTACACCGTGGTTATCTCAGGCAGTATTTATATAGACTACACCACAATCAGCATCGACAGTATATATAGACTACACCATGGTTATTACAGGCACTATATATTAACTACATCATCGTCATCACGGAGAGTATATATACACCATACCATGGTCCTCACAAGCAGTATATGCAGACTACAGTTTGTAGTCAATATATACGGCCTGTGATAACAATGGTGTAGTATATATATACTGTCGATGATGATCATGTTGTAGTCTATATATACTGCTTGGGATAAACATAATGTAGTCTATATATATATACTGTCCGTGAAGACCGTGCTGTTGTCTATAAATACTGTCGTTGATGACCATGGTGTAGTCTATATATATACTCTCCGTGATGACGATGGTATGGTGTATATATACTCTCCGTGATGACGATGATGTAGTCAAAATATACTGCCTGTAATAATCATCGTGTAGTTTATATATACTGTAGATGCTGACTGTGATGTAGTGTATATAAATACTGCCTGAGATACCATAGTGGAGTGTATTGATACTGTCGAATTTGACCATGGTGTACTGTATATATACTCTCCGTGTTAACCATGTTGTAGTCTGTATATACTGCCTGTGATGACCATGGTGTAGTGTATATATACTGTTCGTGATAACCATGGTGTAGTCTATCTATATACTGTCGATGATGATCATGCTGTAGTCTATATATACTGCCTCGTTTAACCACGGTTTCACTGTCCGTGAAGACCACGGTGTAGTGTATATATACTGCCGGTGATCACCATGGTGAAGTGTATTGATACTGTCGGTGATGACCATGGTGTAATCTATATATATACTGTCCCTGATGACCATGGTGTAGTTTATATTCACTGTCCGTGATGCCGATGGTGTAGTCAATATATACTGCATGTGATAATTATGGTGTAATGTATATATATATATATTTATCGTCGATGATTATCATGCTGTGGTCTATATATACTGCCTGCCGGTGATGAAATTGGTGAAGTGCATTGATACTATCGGTGATGACCATGGTGTAGTCGATATATATATATACTGTCCGTGATGACGTTGGTGTAGCCTATATATATACCAACAGTATCAATACACTTCACCATGGTCATCACAGGAAGTATATGTAGACTACACCATAGTCTTCACGGAAAGTAGATACAGACAATAAAATGATTAAATCAGGCAATATATATAGACTACAGCATGATCATCATCGACATTATATATATAGACTACACCATGGTTACCACTGGCATTATATATGGACTATACCATGGTTATTACAGGCAATATATATTGAATATATCATCGTCATCACGGGCAGTATATATACACTACACCATGGTCATCACCGACAGTATATATATAGACTACACTTTGGTCATTACAGACACTATATGTAGACTACACCATGGTCTTCACGGACAGTATATACAGACTACACCATGAATAAACCAGGCAGTATATATAGACTACAGCATGATAATCATCGACAGTATATATATAGACAACACCATGGTTATCACAAGCAGTATATATTAACTACGCATTACGTATCACCGACAGTATATATAGACTACATCATGTTTATCACAGACAGTATATATATATAGTCTACACCATGGTCTTCACAGGCAGTATATATATATATATATACTACACCATTGTCTTCTCGGACAGTATATATCAACTACACCTTGCTTATCCCCGGCAGTATTTATATAGACTACACCATGGTCACCATCGACATTATGTATACACTACACCATACTTATCACAGTATATATTGACTACATTATCGTCATCACGGACAGTATATATACAATACACCATAAACATCACAGGCAGTATATATATAGACTACACCATGGTCATCAACGACAGTATTAATAGACAACACCACGGTCTTCACGGACAGTATATATATAGACTACACTATGTTTATCCCAGGCAGTATATATAGACTACAGCATGGGCATAATCGACAGTATATATATACTACACCGTGGTTATCACAGGCAGTATATATTGACTAAATCATCCTTATCACGGACACTATATGTAGACTACACCATGGTTTTCACTGACAGTACATATCGACTACACCGTGGTTATCCCAGGCGGTATTTATATAGACTACACCACAGTTAGCATCGACAGTATATATAGACTACACCTGGTTATTACAGGCACTATATATTAACTATATCATCGTCATCACGGAGAGTATATATACACCATACCATGGTCATCAGAAGCAGTATATGCAGACTACAGTTTGTAGTCAATATATACTGCCTGTGATAACAATGGTGTAGTATATATATACTGTCGATGATGATCATGCTGTAGTCTATATATACTTCTTGGGATAAACATAGTGTAGTCTATATTTATACTGTCCGTGAAGATCGTGCTGTTGTCTATTAATACTGTCGTTGATGACCATGGTGTAGTCTATATATACTGTGCGTGATGACGATGATGTAGTCAATATATACTGCCTGTAATAATTATGGTGTAGTTTATATATACCATCGATGCTGACTGTAATGTAGTCTATATAAATACTGCCTGGGATAACCACGGTGTAGGCGATATATACTGTCAGTGAAGACCATGGTGTAGTCTATATATACTGCCTGTGATAACCATGATGTAGTCTTTATATACTGCCTGTGATAACCATGGTGTAACTTATATATAGTGTCCGTGATGACGATGATTTAGTCAATATATACTGCCTGTGATAACCATGGTGCAGTATATATATACTGTCTCGGATAAGCATAGTGTAGTCTATATATATACTATCCGTGAAGACCGTGGTGTTGTCTATTAATACTGTCGTTGACGACCATGGTGTAGTCTATATATATACTGTCTGTGATGTTTATGGTGTATTGTATATATACTGTCCGTGATGACGATAATGTAGTCAATATATACTGCCTGTGATAAGTATGGTGTACTCTATACATACTGTCGATGAAGACCATGGTGTAGTCTATATAAATACTGCCTGGCATAAGCAAGGTGTAGTCGATATATACTGTCCGAGAAGACAATGGTGTAGTCTATATATACTGCCTGTGATGGGCATGGTGTAGTCTATTGATACTGTCGGTGATGACCATGGTGTAGTCTATATATATACTGCCTGTGATAACCATGATGTAGTCTATATATACTGTCGGTGATACGTATGGCGTAGTCAATATATACTGCTTGTGATAATCATGGTGTAGTCTATATATATACTGTCGATGATTATCATGTTGTGGTCTATGTATACTGCCTGCTTTAATCATGGTGTAGTCTGTATATACTGTCCGTGAAGACCATGGTGTATTCTACATATACTACCTGTAATGATCAAGGTCTAGTCTATATATATACTTTCGGTGATGACCATGGAGTAGTCTGTATATACTGCCTGTGATGACCATGGCGTAGTTTATATATACTTCCCGTGATGACGATGATGTAGTCAATATATATTGCCTGTAAGAACCATGGTATAGTCCATATATACTAGCTATGATAACCATGGTGTAGTCTATATATATACTGTCGATGATGATCATGCTGTAGTCTATATATACTGCCTGGTTTAATCATGGTGTAGTCTGTATATACTGTCCGTGAAGACCATGGTGTAGTCTACATATACTGCCTGTGATGGCCATTGTGAAGTGTACTGATACTGTCAGTAATGACCATGCTGTAGTCTATATATCTACTGTCGGTGATTACCATGATGTAGTCTGTATATACTGCCTGTGATGACCATGGTGTAGTTTCTATATACTGTCCTTGATGACCATGGTGTAGTCTGTATATACTGTCTGTGATGACCATGGTGTAGTCTGTATATACTGTCTCTGATGACCATGGTGTTCTCTGCATATACTGTTCGTGAAGACCATGGTGTAGTCTACATATACTGCATATGGTGACCAAAGTGAAATGTATGGATAATCTCGGTGATGACCATAGTGTAGTGTATATATACTGTCCGTGATGACCATGGTGTAGTCTGTATATACTGCCGGTGATGACCATGGTGTAGTGTATATATACTGTCCGTGATGACCATGGTATAGTCTGAATATACTGCCTGTGATAACCAAGGTGTAGTGTATATATACTGTCCGTGATGACGATGAAGTAGTCAATATATACTTCCTGTAATAACGATGGTCTAGTCTATATATACTGCCTGTGATAACCATGGTGTAGTCGATATATATACTGTCGATGATGATCATGCTGTAGTCTATATATACTGCCTGGTTTAATTACGGTGTAGTCTGTATATACTGTCCGTGAAGACCATGGTGTAGTCTACATATACTGCCTGTGATGACCATGGTGAAGTGTATTGATACTGTAGGTGATGACCATTGTGTAGTGTATATATATACTATCCGTGATGACCATGGTATAGTCTGTATATACTGCCTGAGAGAACGATTGTATAGTGTATATATACTGCCCGTGATGATGATGATGTAGTCAATATATTCTGCCTGTAATAACCATGGTGTATTCTATATATACTGTCGATGATAATCATGGTGTAGTCTATATATAAACTGTCGATGATGATCATGCTGTAGTCTATATATACTGCCTGGTTTAACCATGGTGTAGTCTACATATACTGCTGGTGATGACCATAGTGAAGTGTATTAATACTATCGGTGATGACAATGGTGTAGTCTAAATGCATAGTGTCCGTCATGTCCATGGTCTAGTCTATATATACACTGTAGGTGATGATCATTGTGTAGGCTGTATATACTGCTTGTGATGACGATGATATGGTGTATATATACTGTCCGTGATGACGATGATGTAGTCAATATATACTGCCTGTAATACCCATGGTGTAGTCTATATATACTGTCGATGCTCACTGTGGTGTAGTCTATATAAATACTGCCTGGGATAACTACCGTGTAGTCGCCATATATATTGTCAGTGAAAACCATGATGTAGTCTAAATATAATGCCTGTGATATCATGATGTAGTCTATTGATACGGTCGGTGATGAGCATTGTGTAGCCTAAATATAGTTTCCGCGATGACGATGATTTAGTCAATATATTCTGCCTCTGATAACCATGGTGTAGTATATATATATATATATATATATATATATATATAAATATATATATATATATATATATATATATATATATATATATATATATATATATATATATATATATATATATATATATATATATATATAGTGTCGGTGATGACGATGATTTAGTCAATATATACTGCCTGTGATAACCATGGTGTAGTCTATATATAGTGTCAATGATGACGATGATTTAGTCAATACATACTGCCTGTGATAACCATGGTGTAGTATTTATATACTGCCTGTGATAGCCATGGTGTAGTCTATATATACCTTCCGTGATGACGATGGTGTAGTCAATATATACTGCCTGTGGTGACCATGGTGAAGTCTATAGACACTGTCGGTGATGACCATGGTGTAGTCTATATATACTGCCTGTGATGACCATGGTGAAGTCTATTGACACTGTCGGTGAAGACCATGGTGTAGTCTATATATACTGCCTGTAATGACCATGGCGAAGTCTATTGACACTGTCAATATTTACTAAATGTGATAACCATGGTGTAGTCTATATATATACTGTCGATAATTATCATGCTGTAGTCTATATATACTTCCTGATTTAACCATGGTATAGTCTGTATATACTGTCCGTGAAGAGCATGGTGTAGTCTACATATACTGCCTGTAATGACCATTGTGTCTATTGATACTGTCGGTGATGAACAAGGTGTAGTCTATATATATACTGTCCGTGATGAGGACGGTGTAGTCTATATATACTGCATGTGATGACCATAGCATATTGTGTATATACTGTCCGTGATAACGATGATGTAGTCAATATATACTGCCTGTAATAACCATGTTATAGTCCATATATACTGCCTGTGATAACTATTGTGTAGTCTATATATATACTGTCGATGATGATCATTCTGTCGTCTAAATATACTGCCTGGTTTAACCATGTTGTAATCTGTATATACTCTCCGTGAAGACCGTGGTGTAGTCTACATATACTGCCTGTGATGACCATGGTGAAGCGTATTGATACTGTCGGTGATGACCATGGTGTAGTTTATATATCTACTGTCGGTGATTACCACGGTGTAGTCTGTATATACTGCCTGTGATGACTATGGTTTAGTGTATATATACTGTCCGTGATAACCATGGTGTAGTCTATCTATATACTGTCGATAATGATCATGCTGTAGTCTATATATACTGCCTGGTTTAACCACGGTTTAGACTGTATATACTGTACGTGAAGACCATGGTGTAGTGTATATATACTGCCGGTGATGACCATGGTGAAGTGTATTGATACTGTCGGTGATGACCATGGTGTAGTCTATATATATATATACCGTCCGTGATGACCATGCTGTAGTTTATATATACTGTCCGTGATGACGATGGTGTAGTCAATATATACTGCCTGTGATAACCATGGTGTAGTCTATATATATATATATACTGTCGATGATTATCATGCTGTGGTCTATAATATACTGCCTGCCGGTGATGACCTTGGTGAAGTGTATTGATACTGTCGGTGATGACCAAGGTGTAGTCTATATATATACTGTCCGTGATGACGATGGTGTAGCCTATATATATACCGACAGTATCAATACACTTCACCATGGTCATCACAGGCAGTATATGCAGACTACACCATGGTCTTCACGGACAGTATATACAGACTACAACATGATTAAACCAGGCAGTATATATAGACTACAGCGTGATCATCATCGACAGCATATATATAGACTACACAATGATTATCACAAGCAGTATATATTGACAACGCCATACGTATCACCGACAGTATATATAGACTACATCATGGTTATCACAGGCAGTATATATATATAGACTACACCATGGTCATCACCGACAGAATCAATAGACTACATCATGGTCATCACTGGCAGTATATATAAACTACACCATTGTCTTCTCGGACAGTATATATCGAATACACCTTGCTTATCCCAGGCAGTATTTATATAGACCACACCAAAGTCATCATCGACAGTATGTATAGAGTACACCATACTTATCACAGGCAGTATATATTGACTACATTATCGTCATCACGGACAGTATATATACATACACCATAAACATCACAGACAGTATATATATAGACTACACCATGGTCATCAACGACAGTATTAATAGACAACACCACGGTCTTCACGGACAGTATATATATAGACTACACTATGTTTATCCCAGGCAGCATATATAGACTACAGCATGGGCATAATCGACAGTATATATATACTACACCGTGGTTATCACAGGCAGTATATATTGACTAAATCATCCTTATCACGGACACTATATATAGGCTACACCATGGTTATCACAGGCAGTATATAAAGACTACATCATGGTTATCACAGGCAGTATATATAGACTACACCATGATCTTCACTGACAGTATATATCGACTACACCATGGTTATCCCAGGCAGTATTTATATAGACCACACCAAAGTCATCATCGACAGTATGTATAGAGTACACCATACTTATCACAGGCAGTATATATTGACTACATTATCGTCATCACTGACAGTGTATATACATACACCATAGTCCGTGATGACGATGGTATGGTGTATGTATACTGTCCGTGATGACGATGATGTAGTCAATATATACTGCCAGTAATAATCATGGTGTAGTTTATATATACTGTCGATGCTGACTGTGATGTAGTCTATATAAATACTGCCTGGGATAGCCACGGTGTAGTCGATATATACTGTCAGTGAAGACCATGGTGTAGTATATATATACTGCCTGTGATAACCATGGTGTAACCTATATATAGTGTCCGTGATAACGATGATTTAGTCAATATATACTGCCTGTGATAACCATGGTGTAGTATATATATACTGTCTGGGATAAACATAGTGTAGTCTATATATATACTATCCGTGAAGACCGTGGTGTTGTCTATTAATATTGTCGTTGATAACCATGGTGTAGTCTATATATATACTGTCTGTGATGTTTATGGTGTATTGCATATATACTGTCCGTGATGACGATAATGTAGTCAATATATACTGCCTGTGATAAGTATGGAGTACTCTATATATACTGTCGATGATGACCATGGTGTAGTCTATATAAATACTGCCTGGGATAAGCAAGGTGTAGTCGATATATACAGTACGTGTACTTATTTTATCGGGATTCATATTTTAGCGCAATTAGCGCTGTCCAAAGTGCTCTAATTCATGACTACGCTAATATAAAGTACATGAGATGATAGTATTAAATGGGCACTTCAGTTTCAACTCTATAGATATGTCTATCAAATAAGTATCAGGAACAAATTCATCATTTATTTTGATAAAGCATAAAGAGGACACAAGTAATGATCGATTAAAGATGTTTACAGTACCGGACACTGTCAATATGATTATTTCAAAACCAACGCAAGAATTATAAAAACGTGTTTTGAAGTTTAGGAATTCACCCCTGGCTATGCATATCGTTTCTACAATACCGTCTATTACGTAATTATAGGCAAAGAGCGGTCAGCGATACAAGTGATTTATCTCATATCAACTTATGAAAAGAATGGCTTCGTCCGTAAAACGTCTATCTTTAAAAAAATTATTACTTATCATTATAATTAGATGTGCTTTCAATGATATGGTAGGTTATTGGATAAACATGAATGAAATGGGGTTGTATTTGATTCCCTGCATATACTTTGAGTAAGGCAATTGACCCGACAATTGTCATCCAAGCCAATCAACAGTTTAACAACTCCAGGTACGTGTACTCGTTAATTATGTCCAATGGCAAACGTGTCATAACAGCCGATTCGACAGTCGCACGTCTGGCATATATTTCAATTCCTCGTAAGTAAGATACTTAAACACACTATTTTTTTTTTTACCTAAAACAGTTTTGAATGCACTGATTTAATGGATAAATTGCGCTAATCGAACATGACAAATGCGCTAATTTATGACTACGCTAAAATATTGCCGACCCCTCTTTCGAGCATTTTGCGCTAAAATTTGATTGCGCTTATATATGTACACGTACAGTACTGTCCGAGAAGACAATGGTGTAGTATATATATATACTGCCTGTGATGACCATGGCGTAGTCTATTGATACTGTCGGTGATAACCATGGTGTAGTCTATATATATATACTGCCTGTGATCACCATGATGTAGTCTATATATACTGTCGGTGATACGTATGGCGTAGTCAATATATACTGCTTGTGATAATCATGGTGTAGTTTATATATACTGTCGATGATTATCATGCTGTAGTCTATATATACTGCCTGGTTTAATCATGGTGTAGTCTACATATACTACCTGTAATGACCAAGGTGTAGTCTATATATATACTTTCGGTGATGACCATGGTGTAATCTGTATATACTGCCTGTGATGACCATGGCGTAGTGTATATATACTGCCCGTGATGACGATGATGTAGTTAATATATATTGCTTGTAAAAACCATGGTATAGTCCATATATACTGCCTGTGATAACTATGGTGTAGTCTATATATTTACTGCCGATGATGATCATGCTGTGGTCTATATATACTGCCTGGTTTAATCATGTTGTAGTTTGTATATACTGTCCGTGAAGACCATGGTGTAGTCTACATATACTGCCTGTGATGACCATTGTGAAGTGTATTGATACTGTCGGTGATGACCATGGTGTAGTCTACATATCTACTGTCGATGATTACCATGGTGTAGTCTGTATATACTGCCTGTGATGACCATGGTGTAGTTTCTATATACTGTTCGTGTTGACCATGGTGTAGTCTGTATATACTGTCTGTGATGACCATGGTGTAGTCTGTATATACTGTCTGTGATGATCATGGTGTAGTATGTATATACTCTCCGTGAAGACCATTGTATAGTCTATATATACTGCCTGTGATGACCATGGTGTAGTCTGTATATACTGTCTGTGATGACCATGGTGTAGTCTGTATATACTGTCCGTGATGACCATGGTGTAGTCTGTATATACTGTCTGTGATGATCATGGTGTAGTATGTATATACTGTCCGTGAAGACCATTGTATTGTCTACATATACTGCCTGTGATGACCATGGTGAAGTGTGTTGTTACTGTCGAAGATGACCATGGTGTAGTATATATACTGTCCGTGATGACTATGGTGTAGTCTGTACATACTGTCTGTGATGACCATGGTGTAGTGTATATATACTGTCCGTGATGACCATGAAGTAGTCAATATATACTTTCTGTAATAACCATGGTGTAGTCTATCTATATACTGTCGATCATAATCATGCTGTAGTCTGTATATACTGTCCTTGAAGACCATGGTGTAGTCTACATAGACTGCCGGTGATGACCATGGTGAAGTGTATTGATACTGTCAGTGATGACCATGCTGTAGTCTAAATATATACTGTCCGTGATGACCATAATGTAGTCTATATATACTGTCCATGATGACGATGGTATAGTCAATATATACTGCCTGTCGTAACCATGGTGTAGTCTATATATATACTGTCGATGATTATCATGCTGTAGTCTATATATACTGCCTGGTTTAACCATGGTGTAGTCGGTATATACTGTCCATGAAAACCATGGTGTAGTCTACATATACTGCCTGTAATGACCATTGTGAAGTCTATTGATACTGTCGGTGATGACCAAAGTGTAGTCTATATATATACTGTCCATGATGACCATTGTGTAGTCTGTATATACTGCCTGTGATGACGATGGTGTACTGTATATATACTGTCCGTGATGACGATGATGTAATCAATATATACTGCCTGTAATGACCATGGTGTAGTACATATATACTGCCTGTGATAACCATGGTGTAATCTAGATATATACTGTCGATGATGATCATGCTGTAGTCTATATATAATGCCTGGTTTAACCATTTTGTAATATGTATATACTGTCCATGAAGACCACGGTGTCGTCTACATATACTGCCTGTGATGACCATGGTGAAGTGTATTGATACTGTCGTTGATGACCATGGTGCAGTTTATATATATACTGTGGGTGATGACCATGGTGTATTCTGTATATACTGCCTGAGATGACGATGGTGTAGTGTATATATACTGTCCGTGATGACGATGATGCAGTCAATATATACTGCCTGTAATAACCATGGTGTAATCTATATATGTACTGTCGATGAAGATCATGCTGTAGTCTATATATACTGCCTTGTTTAACCATGGTGTAGTCTGTATATACTGTCCATGAAGAGCATGGTGTAGTCTACATCTACTACCGGTGTTGCCCATGGTGAAGTGTGTTCATACTGTCGGTGCTGGCCATGGTGTAGTCTATATATATACTGTCCGTGATGACTATGGTGTAGTCTATATATATACTGTCGGTGATGACCATGGTGTAGGCTGTATGTACTGCTTGTGATGACCATGGTATGGTGTATATATACTCTCCGAGATGACGATGATGTAGTTAATATATATTGCCTGTAATAACCATGGTGTAGTGTATATATACTGTCGATGCTGAACTTGGTGTAGTCTATATAAATACTGCCTGGGATAATCACGGTGTAGTCGATATATACTGTCAGTGAAAACCATGGTGTAGTCTACATATAATGCCTGTGATGACCATGATGTATTCTATTGATACTGTAGGTGATGACCATGGTGTAGTCAATGTATACTGCCTGTGATAACCATGATGTAGTCTATTGATAATGTCGGTGATGACTATGGTGTAGTCGAGATATGTTGTCCGTGATGACCATGGTGTAGTCTGTATATACTGTCCGTGAAGACGATGGTGTAGTCAATATATACTGCCTGTGATAACAATGGTGTAGTATATATATACTGTCGATTATGACCACGCTGTAGTCTATATATACTGCCTGGTTTAACCACGGTGTAGTCTGTATATAATGTCCGTGAAGACCATGGTGTAGTCTACATATACTGCCTGTGATGACCATGGTGAAGTGTATTGATACTGTCGGTGATGACTATGATGTAGTCTGTATATACTGCCTGTGATAACCATGGTGTAGTCTATATATACTGTCCGTTTCGACGATGGTGTATTCTATATAAATACTGCCTGGGAAGACTGTGGTGAGTCTATGTATCCTGCTTGTGAAGACCATGGTGTAGTCTACATATACTGCCTGTGATGACCATGGTGAAGTGTATTGGTACTGGCGGTAATGACCATGGTGTAGTCTATATATATACTGTCGATGATTATCATGCTGTAGTGTATATATACTGCCTGGTTCAATCATGGTGTAGTCTGTATATACTGTCCGTGAAGACCATGGTGTAGTCTACATATACTGCCTGTGATGACCAAGGTGTAGTCTATATATATACTGCCTGTGATGACGATGGTGTAGTGTATATATACTGCCTGTGATGACGATGGTGTTGTTTATAGTATACTGCCTGTGATAATGATGGTGTTGTCTATATAGACTGGCTGTGATAACCATTGTTTCATCTATATATACTGTCCGTGATGACCATGGTGTAGTCAATATATACTGCCTGTGATAACCATGGTGTAGTGTATATATATACTGTCGATGATGATCATGCTGTAGTCTATATATACTGCCTGGTGTAACCATAATGTAGTTTGTATATACTGTCCGTGAAGACCATGGTGTAGTCTATATATACTGCCTGTGTTGACCATTGTGAAGTCTATTTATACTGTTGGCGATGACCATGGTGTAGTATATATATATACTGTCCGTGATGACCATGGTGTAGTCTGTATATACTGCCTGTGATGACAATGGTGTAGTGTATATATACAGTCCGTGATGACCATGGTGTAGTCTGTATATACTGTCTGTGATGACCATGGTATAGTGTATATATACTGTCCGTGATGACGATAATGTAGTCAATATATACTGCCTGTAATAAGTATGGTGTCGTCTATATATACTGTCGATGATGACTGTGGTGTAGTCTATATAAATATTGCCTGGGATAACCACGGTGTAGTCGATATATACTGTCAGTGAAGACCATGGTATAGTCTATATATAATGCCTGTGACGACCATGATGTAGTCTATTGATACTGTCGGTGATGACCATGGTGTAGTCTATATATACTGCCTGTGATAACCATGATGTAGTCTTTATATACTGCCTGTGATAACCATGGTGTAGCCTATATATAGTGTCCGTGATGACGATAGTTTAGTCAATATATACTGCCTGTGATAACCATGGTGTAGTCTATATATACTGTCCGTGATGACGATGATGTAGTCAATATATACTGCCTGTGATAACAATGGTGTAGTATATATATACTGTCGATAATGACCATGCTGTATTCTATATATAATGCCTGGGATAACCATAGTGTAGTCTATATATATACTGCTTGTGAAGACGATGGTGTAGTCTATGTATACTGCCTGTGATGACCATGGTGTAATCTATAGATACTCTCGGTGATGACCATGGTATAGTCTATATATACTGCTCGTGATGACTATAGTGTAGTCTAGATATACTTCCTGGGATAATCATGGTGTGTTCGATATATGCTGTCCGTGAAGACCCTGGTGTTGTCTATTAATACTGTCGTTGATGACCATGGTGTAGTCTATATATATACTGCCTGTGATAACGATGGTGTATTCTATATATATTGTCCGTGATGACCATGTTGTAGTCTATATATACTGCCTGTGATGACCATGTTGTAGTCTATATATACTGTCCGTGATGACCATGTTGTAGTCTATGTATTATGTCCGTGATGACCAGGGGCGGATCCAGAACTTGCAATGCCGGCGGGGGGGGGGGGGGAAGAGGGGCACACTATTCGAGACCCAAAGGGCCGAGTGGGGGAGGGTTCTGGGGGCCTCCCCGAAAACATTTTGAAAAAATGGAGCACAAATATCGCATTTGGTGCATCTTCTTATGCCATTTTCTTACCTTTTCACTCTTATACATTCCATTGAATAAAGAAGAACAAAATCAATTATTCAAAGTAACAGATTTCTATATGGAATCAGTTAAAAATGACACTTTTTGTGTATAAATTATTTTGTTTCACGTATAAAACTTTTCAGTTGCGGATGCAGAAAGTTGAATGCCAGGAGGAGGGGTGGGGCTGTGCACAATTGAAGCCGAAGACTTCAATGAGGCGCAGAGCCCTGAAAGGTGGTGGATGCAGGAGGGGTCACATTTTCCTACTGGTGGGAGTGTAGGAGTCTCCCCCAGAAAATTTTCGGGAAATGGTTCAAAATGGTGCATTCTTAGCACATTCTGAGATGATAAATACACATTTCGAAAGTGAAATTAAAAGAAAGAGAAAAAACAAAAAATACTTTACTGTCATAATTGAGGGGGAAGCGGGGGGGGGGGGGGGGGGGAGAGGGCGTAACTGGCAGAATTCTAGACGATCTGTCTACTGACATGTTCCGGTGTCTCCAGACGATCCGTGTCCAGATCATGCTTCCACTAATTTTATTAATTTTACCATCGACACCAAACACAGTCTATCCATCCCTTGTTTGCAAAAAATTAAAACACATTTAACTACTTATATTTTATCTGTCCCCTAACCATCCACTATTAATATCAATGATAATAAATTATGATCAACAATTATTTGTTCACTTGATTTTAATTTCATCCTATTTAAACTAAGTATACAGACAGGACTTAATTATATATACTGTTCATTAAAGTGGACGGTGTATATTGATTACGTAATAAGTTCAAGCCCCGGGTTTGTACAGCCTGGGGACTGGTTATCTATTAATCTTAAATGTTGTTTGTGTTCGTTTTATTGATATTTGTTCAAAGTAAAAGAGTCAAAATAACATGGACACAATATAAAGAATTACTAGGTTTAATATTAACAATAATAATAATAATACGTGTAATAATAATAATAATAATAATAATAATAATAATAATAATAATAATAATAATAATAATAATAATAATAATTATAATGATGATGATGATGATGATGATAATAATAATAATATTAATAACAGAAGAAGAAGAAGAAGAAGAAGAAGAAGAAGAAGAAATTCAATATATAATTGTCTGCATAGTAATTTTTTTTCTGTATAAATTACTGAGACTTCCCGACATAGTTTAAAATAAAAGAAATAAAATAAACAAAATTAGACCCAAAAAATATAAAAAGAAAAGAAAGAACGAAAGTTATGAAAAGTACTAGGCCCGCTATTAAATCCTCATGCAAAGTGCAATACGATGAATCTGTACAAGAGAGTAAATATTTGTAACAATGTCGAAGCTTTAGCATACGTGTTAATGTTTCAGGTATCGAAGAAATGACAATGTTAATATAAATACATTAATGAGGACTTAGCGGTACTTTACATCGTCTAAAACCTCACTTAGCGGCACCCGGATATATACAGTTCAAAACGAACGATAACTCTTTAGCGCTTTGATAAAATGACACGTAAACAAAAATGAAGTCGTTTATATTCTAAACAAATAAGTGTATTTAGTGGAAATAATTGATGTATTTTCCACATCTACAGAACAATTTTTATTCTAGTAATAAATTTTGACAAATTCCAACCTAAACACATTCCCAAATACACGTGTGCATCGATTTCGTATATAATCTTCACTTAGAGGTCCTATATATATATATATATACATGTAGGTTATATATAGAATTAAAACGAAAGATAACTCGTAGCGTAATGAAAAAAATGACACATAAACATGGCTTCGATAACTATAATATTTGTGCATAAACCAAACAATTGAATGCCCTTAGTTTGAATAATGCATGGTTTTTATTCAATATGCTTGTTAATCACAATTTCTGTATTATAGATTGAACAAAGAACCTCACAGGACATATTCACGAAAATAAATATTGTCGATTTAAAAAAATGTAAAATTCGTAAGCACTCAACAGTTATTTCCCATAATAGAAAATTTCTAGCGATTAAAATGTATTTGACTTAGCGGCACTTTCCAAAACGCTTAGGTGTACCCGAAAATGTATTTATCAAAATAAAAAAGAATAAAATATTTTTCCGATTTAAAATTTAGACCTATAATTGCTGGACCATCCTGCCCTACTCATAGACTGAGCAATTTAATAGATATATTATTACAACCATTTTTAAAAGAAATAAAAAGCTACGTTAGAGACGACATAGACTTCCTTAATAAGTTTCTATCAACAGTTGACCCTAATACCTCATTTACAACTTTTGACATAACAAGTTTTTATTCAAATATACCACACTAAATCGGTAAAGAAGCAATTAGCTATTGGATAAAATTACATCCTAAATTATTTCACTGCCCTTTAACGAAAAATTTATCGTAGAATCCATAGACTAAATTTTTAATAATACATTCCAATTCAATAATAAACAATATAAACAAATCTTAGGTACTGCCATGGTACCTAAAATGGCACCTGCTTTTCTACACTTACTTTGGGATGTTTGGAGCAAAGTTTATACAATAAAGTTAAACAAACCGTCAGTGAAAATGTAGCTAAATCATTTGAAACATTGTGGAGGCGGTATCTTGATGACTGTATAATATTTTGGAACCAATCATGGGGTAAAATAGAAGATTTACATAATATATTACAAGACTTACATCCTTATATAAAATTCACAATGGAAACAAACGTTAAAGAATTACTCCTTTTAGATATAATGATTAAAAAAGATGGTAATAAAATTATCACAGATATTTATCGCAAACCAACCGATACGCAACAATATTTACACTTTAAGAGTCATCATCCTAAATCTTGTATAAAATCAATACCATACACTTTTGCAAGACGTATATGTACAATAATTAAACCGTCGGAATTAAGAACATCTAGATTAAAAGAATTACGCAGTTCTCTAATACATCGCGGATATCCCATAACATTAATAAGTAAGGGATTCGAGATGGCCGAAGCCATACCGATATCTATTCTACGATAAACTAAAATGAAAGACTCTAAAAATTCATTAGCATTTGTTTCAACATACAATAAACGAAATCCAGAAATCTTTAGTCAAGCATTTAAACATTTGGAATATTTAAGAACAGACGAAAAGATGAACAAAATTCTAAATAAGATACAAATTATCAAAAGCAAGAGACAACGAAAAAATCTTTAACAATTAATTACATCTGCCAAATCAAATTTTAATACTGAGGAATCGGAAAATATAGGTGTAACAAAATGCAAAAATAAAAAATGTAAGGTTTGTGATATAATTATGGAAGGTAATGTGTATAATTTCAAAAATGGTAACGTTCAATTCCTAGTAAAACGAAAACTAACTTGCAATTCTAAAAATGTAATATATGTCATATCATGTGACAAATGTAAAGAAACATATATTGGGTCAACACAATGTTTAAATCACAGAGTAGCTTTACATAAAAGCAATATAAAACACTCACAAAACCGAGTGTTATTTGTGAGCAAACACCTTCACCATTGCAGTAATGGCAAATTTAAGGTTATGCCTATATACCAAACAGACAACTATTCAATCATTACGATCAAAGAGCAAGATTTCATCGACAAATATAAACCTTCCCTTAACAAAACATAGCATCATCCCACGTAGTGGAATGTGAGACTATATCAGATACTTCTGTTAAAATACTTACTATATACTTTATCTGATATTCTACTGTTATCATTATTATCTAAGAATATGTGTATATATACTTGCTTGTTGTATTATCATGCATCATTACCTGAAGAGGCTCATAATGCCGAAACACGTATAGTAATGGAATAAAATATGTTAAGCTTTGAAGACAATGTTCTTATTTTTTGAATATATATATATATATATATATATATATATATATATATATATATAATATATATATATATATATATATATATATATATATCTATATATATATATATATATATCTATATATATCTATATATCTATATATATATATATATATATATATATATATATATATATATATATATATTTTTTTTTTTATTTTAAGAGGTTGGTAACCTCCTGCTTCTATGTTGCGATATAACTGAAATATTGTTGAAAGTAACCTTTATGTGCTTTGTAATTACATACATATATATATATATTTATATTTATGTATAAATGTGAATAATATCAGGCATCTTCATTCCCTGTTGTTAAATACTTTCATCACACAAATATATTTCCCTTTTGAGCAATTGTACTTATCTGACATTAATACATTTCTACCATTTAGGCATTATGGTGTAAAAACTATGAATGGAAGTATGGGAAATGAAGTAACCAAACTGATGCTTCTTCATCTTCTTCCATTACAAAATGTACTCAGAATGTGACTGTTAAAGTGTTACACTTAATACAAATTGTATAATGTCACAATGCTTTTTACGTCAGATACTAAATTGCTAAAATGGGAAATAACTCTATTATGAAAATACCAAATTGGAACTACATATATCCTGTCCTTTTTATATTCAATCAAACTGTCCATTATAAATTATTATATATCAAATTGGAAAGAAACTTTGAACATCATAGTAAGTTGAAACCTAAAGTGAAAACAAATTTTAAATCTTAATTGAGAGAAAATTTCCATAACACTTGTGATTTTGAAAATACAAGCACAAGTAAATATTTACTTTTTCAATTTGAAAGACTTTAAGTATGAATTGTGGGACTATATGTCAGAGGTCCTCTTCTTTCTTTTTGATTTGCATAATGCTTTACCTGGGTAGCTCTTTATTCTCTTTATTCAAGGGCAATTTATGGCAGGCAATACTTTCTTACTAATGATATATATACCCACACTTTAAGCTTCTGAATATAAACTTAACATTCACATTCAAAGATTGTTAAGCATTTTAGTGATTGTATCTCATGAATTGCAGGTATTCCCCGTAGGCACGCGTGCTCACTTTTCAATTTCAGAAATAATGCTTTTATATGAAATACATTTATGTGAGGCTATGCTATTTTTTGAAATGCACATCTCAAATTATGCTTTTACTAGGAATATATTTATATCGAATTATGGAATATATTGATCATAAATAATGCTAATACATGAAATATATTTATTGAAATTATGTGATGGTATAGCATATATATGCATTATCGATGATAAAATGTATGTGATAATTTTTCACCCTATTCCTGTGACAAAATAGTGACCTAAAATTATAGATTTTATTCGTTTAATAAAAAAAAATCATACCAAGGTAACGTAATATGTCTGATAAAAAATCCCAATCATATGAAAGCGTTTATTTTTCATAAATACAGTACACCCCAAAATTCACAGTACTGAAATGTTCAGATAATTAATTTTTGTATACAAGAGGTGTGAAGCATACCAAGGTATTGTCCACATTGTAAAATTCTTCTTGTTATTCTAAAATGTTTTATAAATATCCGAAGAAAATTCGGACTACATAGCTTGTAATATCAGTTTTGTGATCGTCACCAATGTCTATAAAAATTTGGACATTCCTATATATGATTATGGCTGATTTAAAATTCACTGTTTAGGTGTTTAGCATTGAACTGAATATTGTTTAGCCACTCCTCGATTATTTCACGTGGTGACGGCATCTGCCTGATTCATTGCATACAAATGTAGACGTCTGCAACGGACCTACCCGAAGCAGTGTAGGATCTTTTACGTGACACGCCTACCGTGACCTCAGTTTTTACTGTCTCATTCGAAAGAGAGATCACCGGTGTGCCCAGGGCGGGAGTCAAACCTGGGACCTCTGGATCACGAGCAGAGTACCTTATCCACTAGGCCACACCGGATTTTAAGGTTTTTATATGCTTTTAACTGAGCCACATCATAATGACCGGTAAGGTGCAAAGGAAATGAGGCAGAGACAGATAAAGTTTTCTATTGATTTTTTTTTTGCCATAAATTCATTGATTCTTGATGTTGTCGCTATTTAACAGGCAACTTGCGAAAGAGCGTCAGTAAGCGGCATTTATTATTTTTATTGTAACATTTCTAATGTCATTATAATTTTGTAGAAGAACTTGTCGAGTCGTATCTACTCTAAACCCACGCAAACATGTTTCTACATCTGATAAATAGTGTTCATAGAAGTATGCTTTAAAGAAGAAAGGGAGTATGCAATGTATGTAGCTACCTTATTTTGACATTATCAAAATTTAACAGACAGCCTTGAGCCCCTCTCAAGTCATGCCGGCGTATGTCTTTCGGATGAGACAGTAGAATTCGATGTCCCGTGTCAATCCTTACACTGTTAATTGTAGAAAAACGTGACCACGACGCAGCTTTGTTGTTAAAACGACAAATTATATCATGGGCACGGCGTAATATATTGTTTTCGGGGAAAGTATGGCTATGGGGGAACACTCACTCTACAGCTACAGTTGTAGAGTGAGACTTCCACAGGGGGAATCTGCAGTTTTACAGCCAGCCTTCTCGAGGGGAACTCTTCCTCTATAAAGTGAGACTTTCCCCGAGGGATGTCTCTCTACAGTGGGACCGTTGTTTAGGGGGGGGGGGGGGGGTTCTCACTCTAGAGTAAATCCGCCAAGGGGAAGTCTGCCTATGGGGGAACGCTCACACCATAGTACCGGTAGTATTGTTGAAACCAAAATGACCGAAAAGTGAATCAAAGCATAAATCTAACAGAGCTATGCACGAGGGAGATACTTCTTAGTTTTAGAGTGATTTATATAATTTCATGACGGAAAATTTGAAGTATATATTTCATGTCAGTACAAAAGCACTGAAAAGAAGACCGTCAATACAGAAGTATTGAAAACTAGACTTATGATGCCCTCGTGAACTATAAGTCCACCAGCAGTGACACCGGGCTAGTGGTTATAATAAATATAGAACATATATACCTTTTAGTTTTGTGCACTAGATGCGCATTTAGACAACTTAGTCTCTTCGGTGATGCTTGTGGCCGAATGATTGGAATTTACGTAAGATAATTATTAGAAGAGCAGTGTTGTAACCAAAATGAAAATCAAATGTGGAAAATCCCGAGAACACATTCGGTACTCAAATGAGCATATAATTTACATATTGAATTTCACAAAAGGAATAGATTATATTATCTCTATTACTTCCTCATTGAATAATCCATTAATTATATCGAATAGTAAGCCAGTCATTTTGTACTTCATTTTTATCTATCTAATTCCTTTTCTGTCAATTGCAGTGAACGTAAATGTACATAAAATCCTTTCGCTAAAAATTTGAAAAAAAAAAGAAAAATACTAATTCAATTGTCTATTCAGAACATTGCTTTAAAGACGATATACGATATTTATTCTTGTTTAAACCTGAATTAACAGAATATGTGTCATTCATAAGGTAAGGATTAAAATAAATAAACATCATGTAACCCAATTCCGAGCTTAAATGCGCTTTGCAAGAATTTTCGTCTGCAACACTTTTGCTATAAAGAGTAAGAACCCCACCGATATGACCTCGCGCTTGTCAGCGAGGTCATGTTTATAGAAGAAAAAAGAAAAAAGAGGAGTTACTGGCTCAGTTATGTGGCAGAAGTCAACATGGAGCTATACAATACATGAATATAAAAAATATACTAGAACATATAACACATTACAAAATATTTGATTGTAGTGCAATTACGATACCGACTTAGGACTAAATGACAAAAGCCAAACAAATGGTGTGGTTAACCGGTGTACGGGCCCACCTTCCCACTCACCGTAACAGCAGTACAATCAAAGGACGTACATTTAAAAATTTATAAATAATCATCCATATAAAGAACAAGGGTCAACAGGTATCTCATATTCAGAGGTCATAAAAATATAAACACGTAAGGTATTGTAAAACACATAATGATATAAAAATATATGCGACATCAACATGATAAACCGTGCTCTGCCAGTCTGAAAGCGAGCTAATACCCTAGATCTATAGGAGTCCCGACTAACAGTCAGAGGGGACGAGGTTCAGGACCATGTCTCCTCTGAAAGAGGTTTGGACAAGGCCCGTCTTATAGTCCCCACCGCCCTGTTAGTCAGCGTGCAACGTTCAAGTAAAAGTCGGGGCAGGCGTGGTGTAGTGGTTAAGCGCTTGGCTTGCGGCGCCGACGATCCGGGTTCGATTCCCGGGTTGCGCCACTATGTTTAAGAGGTTGGTAACCTCCTGCTTCCATGTCGCGATATAACTGAAATAATGTTGAAAGCGACGTAAAACACCAATCAACCTTCAAGTAAAAGTCTGCATAAGGCTGTAGAGGGGCCAAATACAAAACCTATAGTCTTTTTTTGATGATCTCAATGTCATATTGTCTATTTAGAAGACGTTTGACATTTTTATTACATGATAAAATAATGTTGTCGGAGCATTTTACTTTCCTTAGTTTATATTCGAGATCACCGTAAAAATTAAGATGGGAAATTCCATTGGATACATAGTGTTGAAAAGAAATATTTCCAAATTTAGATAGAAGTTCTGAATAAGATCTGAAGAATGTACCGAATGTTTTTCTTAGCTTGTGATATCTGTAACCCTGAGTTAAAAGTTTAGTAGCAATTTGTAAATTTCGTTTATGAAAGTCCAAAACATCGGTGCAGCCTCTGACAAATCGAACTTATTGAGATATATAGATACCATATGATCTGAGTCGAGGGACATCGCCATCCAAGTAAGGGAAATTTACGATAGGAAATCCGTTTATCATAAATACTAGTATATATTAGGTGGTTGATAATTTTGATGTTCACATCTAAGAAAGGTGTAGATTTATCTCAAGTATTAGTTTTAGTCAAGGTGAGCTCTGGTGGATACATTTCTGTTATACATTGTTCGAATTCAGGGTTGTCGATAACCAAAATATCATCCAGATATCTGCAAGTATTATTAAATTTGTCAATGAGGTCGAAACGTTTTGATTTTTGAATATAAGCCATAAAAACCCTCTCATAACAATAAAGAAATAAATCTGCTATCAGAGGCGTGCAGTTAGTACCCATAGGAATCCCAACTATTTGTTGATATATCTCGCCATCAAATTGGACAAAAAATATTATGCATGAGAAAATCTAATGCTTTACATAATTCCTTGCAAGTCCAGTATTTATATGAAGTATATTGTTTGTTGGAAAAGAATCCGGAGTTACTGGAAGTACATATGTAAGTTTTAGATTCTCTGTGAAAACACTATTATGTAAGAGACAGCAACTTGCTTTTAATCAAATCATGAGGCAGAGATGTATAAAGTGTAGAAAAATCAAATGTAGAAATTTGAGTCGCTTTGAAATTTAGTGAAAGAAGTTTGTCTATTACTTAAATCTAGGACTAATGTCAACGTAATCGCGAAATTGGTCATATATTTTGTACTGATAGTATTGTACCGATAACTAAAGTATCTTCATCATGCAGTGCTTTTATTTCAAGTGCTATTCTTGACATAGACTAGTACCTTGCGAGATATAATGGGAAGATAAGAATGCGTAAGTACAATCAGATAAATTATCGTTTGAATAAGAATGGTGGTGTTTCCTTATCAAATGCGATGTAAGACACAAATCTGTGCTAGGAGTTTAAAGTTAGTACACGATATAAGTGTATCGGGGTCAAGCTCTCCCAAATTCCATTTTTCAAAGCACGACACATACTTTCAATATGTATCCTAAAATTATCGTTTTCAGTAGTTAAGCAGTTTTTACGCTATTCATTAGAATCAAACCAGTATGTTTGGGATTTCCAACTTCTTAGAGGAGAATGGTAAGTAGTAATAAGCATGATTCCATGTCACAGCTTCCGAGAAATAATCATAGAAGTAAAGTTTCAACAACATCTGGTCCCTTTGACGATAAGAGCGATAAATCTTACTTTTCAAACTTAACACCAGATTTGGTGGATTAAAATTTCTACTGATTTACCTTGACTAATAAAAACTACTGTATAGTCGTTAGCCACAACACTGATCTACTTTCCTCTTACAAAAATGTTTTGGTTGTATTTGGGAGTTTGTCAGTTACACAGCTTGGCATTACTAGATGATTGTAGTTTTTTTTATAACTCGAGGATTTTGCGTATATAATCATGGAGTAGTTTGAACGAGTTATAACAATTTCAAAATCTAGTTTCCTATTTGTTAATTTTATTTGATCTACTGTCTTATGATGAAGACACAAATTTAAAATGATATTAATTAATCCCTCTTTTCAGCTAAGTTCCTCAAAGTTATAAGGGTTGCAGGTAGCGCAGTCGGTAGCGCGCTCGCTTCTCACCAATGTGGGTTCGATTCCCGGTCTGGTACGTGAGATGGTGAGGCTGTCACCAACCTGGATTCGTGGGTTTTCTCCGGGTACTCCGGTTTCCTCCCACACAAACGACACCCTTACGCCAAGATCCTTGCCAACGAGCAAGATTTCTATATTAAGTTGTTAACTTGTTTCTTCATCGTTGTAAACTAAAGTTTAAATTTTTAAAGTTAAAATGTAATGCGGCACTTGAAATCACTTTAGAAAACATAAATAAAGTCAAAGTGTAAGACGATATGATGACATTTTGACCTCGACTGATTAGTGTTTACCTTTGTTTCTAATTTTAATGTTGAGATAACTCCCTAGACCGCGTCAGAATTTTATGCTTATTTTCCTGTGTAAAACCATTTACATATTCGATATAATCCGAATGAGAATATACTGATAACAACACTTAGTTATGATTTAATCTTTATGCATGTAAATACAATTCATTTTGTGATGAATTCTAATATTGGAAATATTATTGTATCACACTATATAAAATGTGGTAATATATATACATCTGCATGCATGTATTTATGCAAATTAAAGGCTGTATTCATATACCGAAAACATAAAGTATCCATGTGAATTTTAATTATTTGTCTATAAGTTATATAACAAGATTTCATAATACTCTGCAAGTAATGGGAACTAGTGGGTATTGTTTTTGAACAAAAACACATGTCTTCCCTTCCTTCCTTATGAATGTATTTCAGAATGGGCCAGTAGAAGTGGAAGAAAGATTTTAAAACATTATACGAATATAATCTAAGATACCGTTACTCTGTAGAAATGAATGTACAGTAAAACATGCTTATCACGAAGTGCCAGGGACAACCAATTTTTATGTCGTGCACCTTGCCTCACTGTCACCTTTCTATGTCCAAGTTTCAAGTTCTTACTTCAAAGGATATTCAAGTTACGGCCTGGAGAATTTTCTTTTATATTTGACCTTGGGACTCTAAATGTAGGTCAAGGTAAAAAATAAAAAAAAAAACTGTTATGCCCTGCACCTTGCCTTACTGTCACCTCACCTTTCTATGTTCCATGTTTCAAGTTCTTACCTCAAAGGGTATTCAAGTTACGGCCTGGACAAATTGTTCTTCAAATTTGACCTTGAGTTTGTAAATGTACGTCAAGGTCAAAAATTTTTATGCCGTGCACTTGCGTCACTGTCACCTTTCTATGTTCCAAGTTTCAAGTTCTTATCTCAAAGGGCATTCAAGTTACGGCCTGAAGAAATTGTTTTTAAAATTTGACCTTGAGATTGTATATGTATGTCAAGGTCAAAAATGTTTATTCCGTGCACTTGCCTTAGTGTCACCTTTTTATGTTCCAAGTTTCAATATCCTACCTGGATGGGTATTCTACTTACGGCCTGGACGAATTGGGTTTTTTTTTTAATTTCACCTTGAGTTTGTAAATGTAGGTGAAGATCAAAAATTTTTTATGCTGTGCAGTTTCTCACTGTCACCTATCTGGGTTTCTATCCTGTGCAATCCACTGTTTATCTTGGATTTTTCAGACTTTTATTTTGTATATTACACTCTGAGGAAACTTATGATGAGTGATACAGATAGTTATCTACAATGTGTCTGACATTAGTGAGTCCAGAAGGACGAATATTATTCAGACCAGAAGGTATGGCGCTGATGAATCGGATTATTTATTCTGAGTTGGAGATATATCTTAATAATGATGTTCACTACGATGATTTTGCGACTGATAATCAATCAGATGATTCGCATGATGATGATAATAAATCCAAGTCCAGAGAGAGATTCGACTCCACTGTCGGGGCGGCATACATACGAAATTACGTGTACATACATATAGCTCGTGTAGGGCAGCACTTCCCGTCGTATGGTCTCTAAAGGAGCGTTGTGTATGCGATAATATAGAAAATGCTTCTAAGCAGTAAGGCAACGATGGCTGTTTGTGCTACGAAGGGGAAGTCGGGATTTACGATAATCGCAATCAAGTGTAGGTCTGAAATTATTCTATTTCCCAATGTACATTTATACCAAGAGTCCCCCTGGACTCAAAATCAAAATCTAAATCATAAAAAAATTCGACCAAATATCTACACAGAGTTGATTGACATTCATTTTAATCTTGCGTTACAGTCAGTCGTTGGAAATGATCACTGAAGTTCAAGTTTTGGATGCAGTCAATGGGTACAAATTAGAATTTAAACAAGATCCTTAAAACGATAAAACTTAAGACATCTGACAACACAAAAGATACACTGAAAAAAAGAAATTACAAAAATATTCGATTGTGCTGCAGGTAAATTACCGACTTGGACGGTCAATAAAAGTAACGAACGTAATTTAATTGGTGTGGTTAACGGATTTACGGGCGCCCACTTTCCCACTCACTACATAAGCAGCACAATCAAAGCTCACACATTTAAAAATTTATCAAAAAATCTTCCATATAGAGAACAAGTATCAACACGATTCTTAACGAGAGGTAATTATTTTTTTATTTCACTCGAAAAGATTATAGAATAATATGTTGCTATCAAAAATATGAAAATATGTAAGGCGACATCAACATAAGTAAACCGTGCTCTTCCCGTCTGTAAGCCGTGCTATGATCCTTAATCAATAGGAGTCCTGACTAATAGTCAGAGGGGACGAGGATCAGGACTAGTCTTTTCTGAAAAGGTTTGGACAAGGCCCGTCATAGATTCTCTACCGCCCTATTAGTCACCGTGCAACGCTCAAGCAAAAGTCTGCAATGGGTTGTAGAGGGACAAGAACTATGAACTACAACCATATCTTTTCCTACAAAAACGGCGAATAATGATGATCACAGAAAAAGAAATCTAGAAATTATTAGACAAGAGGGCAGTGGAATTGGTGGAATTCAGATATTAAGAAATATTTTCACTTGTGCAAAGAAGAACGGAAGTCTAAGGCCGATTCGCAACATATAGGATCTGAATTTTCCAATATCATCATTTCAAAATGAAGGATTTACTTGTAGTCAAAAATCTTACCCAAAAAGGAGATTTTATGGTCAAAGTGGATTGAAATATATTTATGTTAGTGTAACGATTCACAAAATTCACGGGAAATACAGAAAAGATTTTTAAATTACAATACCTTTTTCAATATACACATGCAGTGTTTTATAACTGAAATCATGACCTCTCTGTTTGGCCTCTTAATTTGAGATTCACTCATCTATACATTAAGCCTTTTTCTAAAAGGGTTTCCATAGCAGAGGATGCCATCCTTGATCCGTGCTGTAGGCCTAGCATGAAAATGTAGTACATTTATTTGTAAAGTTAAATCAATTGAAACCAGAAAGCTAATCATCTTCAAGTTGTTTTGATAATTTTTCTCACTCATGTTAGCCCTTGTCTCATTGAGAATGGATGTATCATCAGATGCTATTAGGGTCCTTAAAGCACTATATAGATATTCAAATCATCCAACGGGAAGTACATATTATTATATAAACAACATATTAGTTTAGAAAATTTCTATTTCCTTCACTTGATAAAGGCCAGGAAGCCGAAATGTTTTGAAAAAGAGTGTTTTTTTGTCCTTAAACAGTTTCCCCTTTATTGTTCATCTGTTGCTGCGTACAGTTTCAAACTGTCATCCAGGTTGTGCATCATATGTTAATGAAGTGTTTTAAAATCCATCACATGCTTCCTGTACAAGAGCTTATAGTACACAGCTAGATTAGAAATCTGATGATGAAAGAAAAATCGAATTTTGTTGACGAAAGATGTTCAAATATGTAAGTAGACGTAACGGCAGTCGCACATTGGAACCTGAAACTCAGTGTTTAAAAGGTCCCTACAAATGTCAATGTGAACATCTGTATCATTGCATTGGTCATCTTATACTCCCTTCTCATAATGATCTGATATATAGTTCTCCAGGATCTCAACTTGGACATCCTCACTACAATGACACTATGAGCATGCGCTTTGAACAAAATACTTAAATACATTAGATTCGTAAGGCTATAAAAATCAAATCTAGATCTTCCGTATTGTCTGTTCACTGTTATTAATTGGGGTTATCATCGATCTGTCCGCTAGTCATAAACAGCCTGTCAGTTCAATTCATATATTTGCATATAAAATTTTCAACATTAACAAGAAAAAAATTCCTTCTTTAAAATCAACACATACCTGTTTGTCTATTAGTCAATATTCTAGGGAACTATCTAGCACAGACCCTAGACATACCTAAGCTTTTCAAAAAAGTTGATTTAACATCCCATACATTTATATGAACTTCTGTTTGTATCGCAGAGGTTTCGTCTTTTGTCTCACATGACAAGAGTTTGCACAATATCAACGTTTTCGTCTGCGGTAGCAAGACCGTTCTTCATCTTCATTGCTCCCCCACCCTTTTTTAAAATTCAGCAACCAATATTTTAACAGTACTAACCCTTCAACTTTCAATAGCGAATTTCATGTTTAATAAAAAGGGGTTGTAATACTTCTCTCTCTCTCTCTCTACCCCCCCCCCCCCCCCCCACACACACACACACACACACAGTTCAATATAATTTAATAATGTGTATTTCTCATTTATTGTATCAATTTGATATCGGGCCGATAATTTTTCGGATCCATAACTTTTTTATCATATCTCGTTTAGCAATACCGTTACTACCTCATATGACTACCAGATTTACCAGCTCATATAATGTTATGGCATCGGGGCGACAGTTAACAGTCAGCATGGGATGCCAATATTTCCATGGTGCCTGATCCAAACTCGGGTTTTATTCAAAGGGTCTGTGATAACCCTATGTCTCTCATTTGTCTAGTATATAATCTTCTTTATTGACTACAAATCGCTAACCGAAAGCTTGACTTACTATTGTAGTTTATGCTTCAGCTGCATGTATTTTAGTATTTATTTGCCGTCTGCATTATTAGACATATTTCTTAATGACACTGTTCATCGTGTACAAACAACACATGTGAGCTCTCTGCCATCTACATACGGTGGACACTTCAAAGATCCGCATATGCCTTCCACCTTGTACAGCAGACTGCCATCTTCATTGCCATAACCAGAATAAAGACTTTCTGCCTTTTCGTCCACACAAACGTATTGTGTGGCAGATTTAAACTTGTGATATCCGGCCATAAGATAACCCTGGTATTCAGAATGCCATCCTTTGTAACATTGTTTGCGTGCTAAAGATAAGAAAAGGGCGATTGTATTAAACTGTATTTGCATAGAAACATACATACGTACAAACACACACACATATACACACACGCATACATATATACATGTTATGCATGCATGCACGCACGCACGCACGCATGAATGCATGCGTACGTACATACATACATACATACATACATACATACATACATACATACATACACTGAACAAAAAAGAGAAGTATATTAATAAATTGGATTGAAATACCCTGCAATTTTGAAAAATTAAATTATTTAATATCAAATATGAATCGTTGTCCGCTACATTTCAATGTTAAATGGTCGTGCTTAGTGAAGCTTAACTCGTCTCGCGACGCGGTGAGCAAAAAGGACCCAAAGTCCGTGCTAGGCGATATTGACCACGTGTATCTAGACTTTTAATCACTTTATCAATAGTTAAAACGAAATCGGAGAGCAAAATTACTATTGTGATTAAATCAACTATGCCAGGATAACGTCACAGCACACACAGCGAAAATAGCAACAACATTTCTTAATTAGAGCAATGTTGAACTGGCCCCTGGTCTGTCTTCTATTGCACATGTATGTAGTAATATCCCTCGTTCAAACCGAATTTTAATTCAGGAAATAGTCTGTCTTTCGGGAGCAATAATCATAACCATATTGCTAGATATGTTCTGTATTCAAATACTAATTTGTATGAAAAGCGTTACTACAATTACAGTGGAAGCGTTTAGTAGATTTGTATTTGAAATTTATAAATGTAAAGATGCATTTTTCGTGTCTCTAACTGATGGTATTTAAGGACTTATTCTGCGTAACAGTCTTATTCTCAAATGTCGGATTGTCCATTTCATTACAAAAATTTTAAGAAATTGCTACAAGATGAAAGAACAAATACACATTAGGCTCTTTCACAAAGGCACCTCAAAAACGAAGAATAAACAAGAAAAACATCACAACATAAGCTTGTATTTCTGTTACGGGACCGACTTTGGGCGGTCTATCGAAGTAAAACTCCTCACTCCATTGGTGTAGATACAGTTTACACGCATTTCAATGAAAGTAAGCATATGTTTAACACGTCAAAACCATGATTTTTGAGCAAACCAGGTTTTTCTTGACGTTGTATGCTTGTTAAATTAATACTTATTCCTCTTCCCCATTATATTATTCAAATGCAGAAAGTTATTTGTTCACCTGGTATCATATTGACGGCTGAGGGACCTTTTTTCCAGCAGACAGCACATGGTACATCGAGATTATGAAGATCTTTCCTTCCATCTTTCAATTTGTACGTCTCATATTCTGTTCCATACATGTAAGCGTTGTCTCCCTCCCGCCCATCTACATAAATGCCCCATTGTGGATCCCTAGGAAGACATACATACTGAGCTGCACTACCCGGATTGTCCCAAAAAGATCCTCCGGTGAAACCTGTAAGAGAATATTTTTTACGAGATATTTTCATCACAAATACAATTTGTGAGTATAACAGATATAATACATCACAGAAGTTGAGATGATGAATGCTTTATGCCGAATACCTGAATACACCAACTGAGCGTCGTTTGGACACGTCTTCTTGCCCCACCTTGTATAGACGACACTGCTTCCTATTTAATACAAATATTCCTATATAATCTGTAATATGTATTAGAATGAAACATAAGTAAAAAACGAAGAAATACCGAGGGGTAAACCATATCTCATAGTCCATGGAATAAAGGAGACAATATCGTTTTTAGTGTCATATTCAGACAAATGCGACCCCCAATAAAATCGAGGTGAGACCAGGTGCCCGGGAGGTGTAAGCGTCTCCTAGTTGCATGCGTCGTAAAAGTCCTGCAATAACCTTTCAAATCGAGGAGGTAAATACATAAATATACACGCATGAACATGCGAAGGAGACAGGAACGCGAAGTCAAATTTCCCATTCAAGGCAGGAAATGCTGCCTGTCTGAAATTCCGGTGTCGGAAACGCAGGTGAACAAATATCCGTATATACATGTATACACGTTTTATGTCAAATCAAGTAAAGCCGGCGTGGCCTAGTGGTACCCTGATCGGGAGGCCGGGGTTCGAGTCCCTCTCTGGTCATGCCGGTGTTCTGTCTTTCGGATGAGACAGTAAAGACCGAGGCCCCGTGTCGTGGTATGTATGGCACGTTAAAGATCCCTCACTGCTTAGGGTGGGTCCGTTGCAAAGGTCAATATTTGTATGCCCCGCATCAGACAGATGCCGTCACAATATACGTGAAATGACGTAAAACAAAAATCAATCAATCAAATCAGGTATAGTTAAAAAGTTAAGATGGTTATTTAGTATGGCCAGGTCCCAAAATATCTGTATCTGTAATATGTATTAGAATGAAACATTATAATTAAAGAACGAAGAAGTACCGAAAAGTAAACCATATCTCAGAGTCCATGGAATAAAGGGGACAATATCGTGTTTAGTGTCATATTCAGACAAATGCGAACCCCAAAGGGGTTTAACCTCCATATCTTAATCGGATGGGAACAGGAAAATAGCTGAGGAAACTTCCGATTTAAGAGTTAGTCTGTGAGTATAAACTGGTTATTTCTCACATAAACTATGTATTAGAAAATGATATTCACTATTCGTTCGAAGCTGTATGTTTCCGTTTTGTCGTGATGCTTGTCATAAAGTCGACACGCACTGCAGATTTTGAGCCCTTCATATGTTTCCTATACGTACTTTACATAGTTTACATCAAATCAATGGAATTGAATGCACTATTTAATGTAATTATTTGGAAATATTGTTACATGCATATAAAAAAGCATATATAGGACTCATATTCTAAACAGGAAATGCTAATAAAACATGGTATGTAGGAGTATAACAATAATAAGACAAAGCAGGTGTGAATATCACATAGTTAATGTCTATTTAACAGTTGCCAATCAAATGAAAATCTAACTTAACAACCGGAAAAGATCCAATATTTGGCACGTCAGGTCCGCAGAACCAACCATTGATCCCAATAGAAGTCGATAATTGTATATTATAACCTCACCATAGGAGACCTCGATGATATTGAATGTTCACCATTGCAATGTCCCCCTTTTCCTTAACATGTACTGTACATATCATATATTATACCTTTAACGGTGTTTCACTGTGGAAAGGTTTATAATTTAAAACTTGAAAATCCCTAGATTTCAGAGTAAAAGATTAATTCCCAGTGAAATGTTTTAAATTGGTTTTTCCAGTCTCAGAATTCAGATAATCGAAACCTATACTTATTTCTCTTTGTTTTCTGTCGATTTTACAAAAAGTAGGTTAGACCGACAGTGAGGCACAGTCTTAACATAACATTATATTCACGTCTCGTTAACGTGAAGTTTGCTTTCCTCGTGCGATCAGGACTGCTGAGCACACGTATTTGCGTTAACGCAGATATCCACATGAACTTAATTTCGAGACCGCGTGAACGCGCTTGACAGCCACGTTCACTTGCTTACAACTTAAAACTTGTATTAACATGTTTATACAGAGGGATTTGAGGAAGAATATATAATACATATATATATGTATTGTGTATTTAGATATAAACCATATTAATGTGTAAGTAAAATATTTAGAATTTAATAAAACCCTTCCGAGTTAAGGGATATTTTTAAAAGTATTGAACGCAATTTCCGAACAGACTTTAATTAAATTTCTTCTTACTTTAGGAAAATAATAATGATAATAATTATTACATATAATACACGTTTTTACGGCGACATTTGCGGCATTTTAATTAGATCCATTTTATGTTCTCCATCCGTACTGCATAGAGAATTACAAATATAGACATGTGAACGTGCGACTTGACCCAGCGCACGCCAGAATAAATCGCGTTAACGCGAATTCCCTCCCGCGTTAACGCAAGGAGCGCACGGGCGTCCGGTCGAGCAGTCCTAGCACGTGTGCTAAAGCAGTCTTCGTGACCGCTTTTCGCGTTAACGTGTATGTTATGTTAGGACTGCACACCCACCCCCCCCCCCAACCCCAAAAACAAAAGAGAGACACGAGTGTTTAATGTTTTTGAAAACAAATGCATATAATTATTTTTCACATCCAATGTTCTTATTCGTATAGCATTTTCTTATTAGATTCCCAGTCCTGCGCATATATTCTAATCATAAATTAAAGCAGGTTTCAAACAATGTTTATTGTAATTTTACTGTAAACAAAGTGTGGAATGTTATAGGTATCGTATTTGAAGAGCTATATTAATATGTAATGTAAACAGCTATGCCAAGGTTAACTTACCTGAACGAATGTCATATTTCTTGTTATTATCCTAACATACATGAAAATAATATCCAGGTTTGGCCCCTTGAAGTATTCATTAAATCAATTTATGGAGTATGGGTCAATCCAAAATATAAGACAAGGGGCAATCACCAAGGCATGGAAAGTCAAATATATATCACACGATACGGAGAATCAAGCATCAACTTTACAATTCTGCCAAACACCATAATGTTGGTTAGGTTTTACTGAATGTGAGCAGCCTGTTTGCAGTAGTAATACGGAATTAATTGTTCATATAAAAAGTGATAAATGGGTCTTTTCTGAATGCACACTACATGTATACATATACATTACCTTTCGCTTCAGATACCTCAGAAATCTTTTGTTTCACATACTTTTCCAAAGCGCTGATATTCTTTCGCAAGGTTGTTATTTCCTCTGTCAATATATCATCACAGCTGTCCTGTGGGAAAATTGCGGTAGGCAAAAGCAGCATGAGAATTATGAACTTCATCTGAAATCAAGATATAAATCAATCCCGCAGAGAACAACAAGAACAACAATAATAACAACAAAATCATCATCAGCAACAAAATATAATAATATTGATTTTTGTTTTAACGTCACACCACGAATATTTCTCGTATATGGTGACGGTAAATCTAATAATAAACCAAAAGTATGAATTCTATTTGGAAACTTGCTACTGCACACACACACACACACACACACAAAATAATGATTCACTTTGCAATTTTAGTATAATTGTAGTTTAAACTGTTAGTTTAAAAGTATAAAACAAAGAGGAAATAGTTAATAATATGAGTCAAAAGATATTTCTAATGAAATTAACATATACATCTCAATCAGAAATATGGATTAGTGGCTCTGATATCAATATGTTTATAGCTAAAATATTTCAAGTGATTGTTTGCGCTGTGTTTATACAATGGTTGATATGGTTGGGAGAATATTATGTCAAAATAATTGTCACAAGGCTGAGCTTGTGTATACCCATACTATTCCATTATTTAGTACTCGTATCTTATTTGCTAGTATATCATTCTTATTCCGTTAATTATGATAATTGCAAAATGCATTAACAGTAAAACAGATAATGCCTGAAAATAAAATTTTGAAAAAAAAAAAAAAAAAAAAACAAAAAAAAAAAACAAAAAAAAAAAAAATCCCCTCAAATACCAAGATAAATTCCAAATTACAATTGGTAGGCCCGTTAACCGGGGTTAACCATATCAATTGAGTATCGATTGATACTTGTTTTGCCCTACAGCTAAGTCAGATGTCATTCCCTTTCCCTGTGACAGGAGAGTATCATAGAAAAATATGTTGAAATTATAATACTTAAACTGGAAACATCTATTTAAATGTGCAATCCTTTCAATTGTAAACGATTAAATTATTTATCATAGAATTCCAATAAATTTAAAACAGATTTAGGGATAAGAAACAGCAAAATACCTTAATAAACGATGAAGTAATATTATAGTTATATGACAAATGAAGATAAATAGGTAAATTTAAATAAAAAATTGAAAGAAATGAATAATTGAAAACCACAATTAAAATGTAAACATGTAACTGAAAAGCAGTAAATTGTAGCTATTAATTGAAAGCAAGTTCTTGGATAACGCTGCGTACCTTTGAACGATGTTTCTGAAACAAAACACCAAAGTGTACCAAGATTAAAAGAGTATATATCTGCTTCCCGCAAGATGACCTGAACATTAACACGTATATATTTAAGTACTCTACTCATTCTGATGACAACTGCTTCAGTCATTCAAACAGTAAACACACTGACTAGTTTAATTAACTTTAACTGCTAAAAATTTGGAAGAATAAGTTATGTATATGACATAACACTTATTCTGAGTACGTATGTTTCGAACCATCATGAAATTTAAAATTAAGATTCGTTTTATGTCAAGGTAACAGTTAAATGAAGTTTCACCACTAGTTAGCTTAGCTAAGGTTTATAGATTTAAACAAATGGCGACGGATATCGGGCAACCACCAAACAACTGATGCAAACATGTATAACTTCGTAAATGAAACAATTGTCAATATTCCTAATATCAGGAATATAATTCATTATATGAAAACACAAAAGGCTGATGGTATCAAGTAATTTTTCCCGGATACGTCATAATGGTGTTTCAGTGAAATTTTTCGGGTTTTAACGCTATGCGCAATGTCGGTTTATGATGAAACGCTTTAAAAGTGATATATATTAAAAGTATTCTAATGTATATTTCCATCCAGCTCCTGACGATACATTCTTTTAACAAATAGTAGTTGTCTACTACAATAGACACATTATTGTTTTTTTTTTCAGAAATAGTAAAGAATGAATGAGAAATGATGGGGCAAGTATGTATTCAAATTCATTCCCATGACAAAAGTTCAAATTTATATCCCACAATAAAGTATAAAATATATAAAGGCACACTATAATGACAAAACAAAAATCATGTTATATTGAAATGAAAAGGGACTACTTGACGATATAAACAATGATGAAATTTATATCAAAAATCTTTTCCTGTGCTTTTAATATCATATTATCATCAAAAGTATTCTATTTTATTTTAATCAAGTATTCAGGCCCAGATGTCATATACGAGTACATTCATTATTCATACTATTTTAAGTGGAGAAATAAACATTAGTACGTGAAGTATTTTAGTTACGCTTCATGTGATAGAACTTATAGCAAAACATATAAAATATAACAATGTTGAATGATTAGTTTTTCAGTAAGACTGTCTTCATTGGTTATCTAAAGTATTAATACTATTTAAACGTATGCAGATTTGTACGAACAAAGTCTGAAAAACTTACTTTCTTACTCAGTGGTCGAGTGTAACAGAATTACAATTTACAAATATTGGTGTGAATTTATACTATAAAAAAAGGTTGGATTGTAATATAAAAAATAGAATAGATCATATTAATAATTTGCTATGCAATAGATGAGTGATATATATACTTACATTGAATAATGAAATATCGCTGTATATAATTGTACATTTGAATTCAGTTTATAGAATTGTCATACAAGTGATATTGATATTTTAGAAAGTGCACATGTTTTTGCTGATACCTTTGCAACATTACAGTGAATGTAATGTTTTTATTCTAAACTCACATTTAAAAGGAAAAGGCCAAAATAAAATCCTTGCATATGCTAATTTAGTACAAGCAACCTTCTCCTATCGAAACAGAATATCAAATATCAAAAACTGAGGAGTGCCTCCCTCATGCATAACGCCTTTAATAGTTTTTTGGGAGTACTTTTAGATGAGATGAGTTAGTTTAGTTAGGAGGTAAGGTTTTTCAACAAATTGTCGGCATTCCAATGGGCACTAACTGTGCTCCGCTTCTGGCTGACATATTCCTTTATTCATACGAAGCTGAGTTCATTCAGTCTTTGCTTTCGCAAGGAAAAAAACAATTGGCTCTTGGCTTCAATTTTATTTACAGATATATAGATGACTTGCTTTCAATTAATAATCCTTCATTCGCGGATTACCTTAGCATCATCTATCCAAGTGAACTGGAGGTCAAAGAAACCACAGAAACTAGTAATTCTACTTCGTATGTAGATATTATGTTGTCTTTCGACATTAATGGTCAATTGAACACCTCACTCTATGACAAACGTGACGATTTCAATTTCGCTATCACAAACTTTCCTTTCATAAGTAGCAACATTCCATCATCGCCCGCATACGGCGTATTCATATCTCAGTTAATACGTTATTCCAGAGCATGTTCAAATTACAATGACTTTGTTCTGAGGGCTAGGCGACTTTCAGTTAAGCTGCTCAACCAGGGTTATATATGTGCTAGACTAGCATCGTCACTGAGGAAGTTCTACGGTCGTTACGAGACACTTATTACTCCATATGATATCTCGTTATCCAGACTTTTAAATGATATTCTGGACTGAGACCGATTCCGATCACTTTACACAGATTTGACTCCTTCTATACTAGAAGGTTACCTACTTCGACTTCTCCATATATAGATACATATGGAATTCACACGATTTGACTCTTTCTACGGGGTATATGTGACGGGTGTTGCTAGCAAGCAGGAGATGCTCACTCTCCCCGGGCACCTGATCTCACTCCACCACAGGGGTTCACATATGCTCTTCAAGTAGACATATTTTGTTATTTTCCATTTGTTTTTCATTTTCACTGATTTTGTATGTCCTATGGTTTCATGATTTTTGGACTATCCATCATCTTTACATTGCTCAAATATTCACACTTTGGATTTTCACAGTTTCTGTCTTTACAATAATTGAGGAGACAGTAGGTGTAAAAATGTGCATATGGTACACCAAACTAATATATGTATACATCTCTTTATATTTTAATACTATAGTAAATAAACCCAGACAGTACTAAATCTGGGGAACCAAGACAGTTTTTATCATTATCCATCGCAAGACTTTGGTCTTCAGCGCTAAAAGAAAATTTAACTTTTAATATTTGTAGATGGCTGCTATGGTGGCAATATTGGATCACATGGCAATATTTTAGTCACATACATTGTGTTAGTTCCTGAGGCTGTTCTAAACTTAGTTGTTAGTACATCTGTACTAAACCAAAATATATACTTCATATATATATATATATATATATATATATATATATATATATATATATATATATATATATATATATATATATATATATATATATATATATATATATATATATATATCATTAATAGTTAATTACATATCATGAGTATATCATTCTTGTAAAAAAAGGGTAAATCCCGATGTAAAATGTTCAAGATTGGTGCTATTGTTTTCATATTGGATAACATAATACCATTTTGCATGTAAGTCTGTCAGGTATCATAAGTTCATCATCCCTTAAAATGGGACCATAGTTGCTTTGAAAATGAAAGAAAAAAAAAAAAAATCATCGAGTTCTAAGATCTTAAGATGGCTGACATAGATAGCAAATTGTATCCAGAAGAGTGTCCAATAACAAGGAACAAGGATTGTATAGGAAAAATAAGAGGTATCCAAAGGTTTGTTTAATTTAAACTGACAATTTTGATGTATTTGATAAGTAGAGTTTTGGAAGGGACACAGCGGTGTACTTCCGGCTTTTGAATAACGCCACTTGTGAAGGGACACATGCAAGGCACAGAAACATGAAGTGAAAATTTCGCCGTCTATTATTTAGAGGACATTTACTTCACATTTTTCTTCTTATTATTAATTTTGAATAATAATGAATTTCTACTTACATTAAGAAGTTACTGAATAGTTTTTAGACAAATACAAACACTTTCTTTTATTAAATTATCACCACCACCACCATCATCATCATCATCATTATCATCATCATCATCATCATCATCATCATCATCATTATTATTATTATTATTATTATTATTAATGTTGTTGTTCTTGTTGTTATTATTATTATTATTATTCCTAAGGTTAAGCAACTGATGACATAAGAAAATGATTAGTGATGATATTCATTAAAATTTAAGATTAGAAAGTAATGTATGAATCGCAGTCCTCCTCCACTCAGTCCAGTCTCTTCTCCCACTCATTACCTCACTCAACATAACACATCATACATGCATTGAATATCTAGCTGCACCACAGATGACACACAGATCTATATGTTCATTTACAGGCATTTCTGAATTATACATAATTTAAGTCTGAATTAATCAAACTAACAAATAATGTACTCAGTATTATCAGATATCAATATGACAAGCATCCCTTTCTGTGCCGCTGCATTTAAAAGCAGGATATGTGTATGATAATTAAAATTTCTGTTTGAGATCAACAATGACATTATTTATATCCATAGATGCCTGATTTATCGGACAGAAATTCAGATGTATGTACTTAGACACACCTAACCAGAGAAAGGAGTTTTACAAACTTCTCCATAATGCTGATGATAAAGCTATGAAACTGGATCGTTCAAAGAAATCTATAACATATACTCTCTCATTCATTGATAGAACATTTAGAAATATTCTGATAGTAAAAAGATGCAAATCTGATAGAATCTCTGTGCAGATGTTGTATAAGCCCAGCGGGTAAAATAACAGTAGTGAATCTATACTACTACCCAATTTAACCCCTTTGTTTATTAGTTTACCAAATCTAAATATTAACCAAATAAAACAAAAAATTAAATTTTATTTATTTTACAATGATTAAGAAACAAGTTAACAACTTACGTAAATGGTTTAAAACATATTACATAGATTCCTATGAAAATTTTATGATAGCTAGGAATTGACTTGGAAAAGATTATTCTAAATGTGGGTTACACATGATCTGTGTTACACAGTGCAAGATTTTTCATCATTGCTGTGTTAGTCATGCCGATCGTTTGGGAGAGAATGGTGTAAGGTATATGATGGTTATAGTTGTCTAGATGTTTCCTTCTCTATCTTATTAAAAGCCGGCGTGGCCTAGTGGTATCGCGCTGGACTCCTAATCGGGAGGCCGGGGTTCGATTCCCGCTCTGGCCATGCCTGTGTCCTGTCTTTCGGATGAGACAGTAAAAACCGAAGCCCCGTGTCGTGGTATGCATGGCACGTTAAAGATCCCTCACTGCTTCGGGTGGGTGCGTTTGCAAAGGTCAAAATTTGTATGCCCCGCATTAGGCAGCAGCCGTCAACATATACATGAAATATTCGTGGTGTGACGTTAAACAAAAATCAATCAATCAATCTTATTAAAACGCGACTTGTACTTCCCTCCTCTATGATACAGGTAAAAGATTTTACAACTGCCGATTCGTGGCTATCTCAGGATAACCTTTAATTATCTACGTCCTCCATTCTGTAGCCAATGAAAGCCATTGAAGTGAATACTTTTGGACCAATGAAATAGATCGTTTCAAACATTTTTCGAAAAAAGGACACAAACAATGAAGTCAAAATGCCATAAATCCTTTATGGCGTCCGCGGTGATGATGTAAGGGGCACCGCCATCTTCAATTAGATTCTTTACATATTATCATTCGAAAGTGATCGGGTGGTACAATACCCCCTAAAGTCATTGGTATGCAAATAACACCGAAAGATCTCTAGCACTCATTCGGATTTGCTGTGCTGAAAGGTCATCCTGAGATGACCTCGAGTTGGCAGTTATAAGATCTTGTACATGGAAAAAATCGTAGAACAGCAAAGTACAATTCGCGTTTTCTAAATAAAATAAGCTTGTTTCCTTCCAAGTCGAACAAATGACGTACGAAAATGTGAGGTGAAATTTAACATTAATTATTTCTGGAACAGTATTATAGACGATGCTCATTGAACACATTTTTATGTTATATTTCAGACCACTCTATAAGGATTTCCATGTACAAGATCTTATAACTGCCAACTCGAGATCATCTTAGGATGACTGCACTTGCCTGGTGTATGCCTTCATTATTTAGTGTTATGCAGCAAAGAGATCCAAAAGAGTAAGTAGTATTTTACGTGTAAATGTGTTCCCTGGAAAAATAATATATTCCCGCCTTTCGATCGTAGAGAGTATAGCGGGAATTATTTTTCTTCGAGATATGCAAATTGTATAGAGAGTTTAGTCACGTGACTGTGGTCACTCGTGTGAGAACACTGGTCATTCTAGGCCCATGCGCCAACCTGAACACACGTTCTATGCCGGTGTAGGATTGAATTTGGACCCCATTGAATTTAGACCCACGTTGAATTATGACCCGGGTCAATATTCCACGTTGAATAATGACCCGGGTCATTATTCAATGTTAAATTATGACCCGGGGTCATGATACAACGTTGAATTTGGACCTGTCGGCGGATTTTTTATCCGTGGAATTTTGACTCAAATTGCTGTCAAAATTCAACAGCGTGATCAAAATTCAACGGCCAAGGCGGGTCATAATTCAACGAAAAATCCATTGAATATGGACCCGGGGTCAATATTCAATGAGGGGGGGGGGGTCAAAATTCTATCTTGTGGTTTGGATTTATCCATCATCTTTACATTACACCGGCATGACATCGGAAGAAAATTCTAACATCACACGTACACTCCAAAGCGGTACCTCGCCTCAACAAGAGGTTAGAGTTTCTGTCAATAATTCCATGAGGGGTATACAAGACTTACTTTCTAGTAATTAGCGGCTTTTGAGGCAAATTTTGCAGACAGACAACGGATAATTAATGCACAAAACACGACCAAGATAGAGGGCCTTGGATTATACTTTGAAGATGAAAGGCAATGAGGCACAGCTTAAGCATAGTATTACAGTCATGGACAAGCTGGGAATTGCAGATAACCGTTTACAAAAGTCAGTTCCTGAAATACGGAGGCCAGACAGAGTATCAAACAATATGAGACTCATCAGTTAGCAGAGGACGGCTATGATGAAAAAAATTTACAAAGCTGAGGCTAGGGTGGAGTGGTTAAGACAGGAAGAAAAGAAAAAGAAGAAGATCTTTACATTTTAGATGTCTTGAATAAAGGTTACAAGATACCACTCTAAGAAATACCATCATTCACATTAACTCACTCACAGTTGCTTTTAACAGAGGGGTAAGGTACGTCCTGTGCTTGAGTGTAGACATATAACTTTTCACATATATAAGTTGAATTCAGTTTATAAGATTCAGTAGCTAGTTCCGTGTTTGAGAAAGGGGGCTATGTTTTTACATTTGATCTTAAATCAGCTTATTTTACTTTGTCTTTAACGTGTTGCCATTTGGAGTAAAAGGTGCAGCACATATATTTACTAAGGTAATGCGAGCAGTGGTGATTATTATGTATTTAAATGACACTATGCAAGTAAGTAGTTAGATGCCTTGGGCTTTCTCATTACTGACGATAAGAACTCATGGAAGCCCTCTCAGAATGCAACCTGATTAAGCTTACTGTGGAATGTTAATACAGGTGACTTGAAGGTCATTCAAGTTCGAATCGATCGCTTACTAAGTAGTTTAAATATTTTGATAGCAAAGTTGAGTACCGGTTCAGATGCGTTAGTGAGTGTTCGAAGTTTAGCGTCTGTTGTTGGTCGAATCATATCTATGCATACAGCTTTTTGATAGGTAGTCAGGATGAGAACGATATATATTTTTATGTGCATAAACACCAAAAAACCAGTTGCAATGCCCCTGTAATTGTTGACATACATGTACATGCATTTGTCAAAATAACTGTTTACTCTTGAATGGTCAGAAATTTGAATGTATAAAAGGTGAAACATGTAGTTCAGAAACTATAATATTCATTGATGCATCACACACAGAATATGGAGGGTGTCTAGAAGATACAACAGGTAGCGAAGTAATAGGTACATGGTCGTCATGAGAGTCTCTTGAAAGCTCTACATGGAATTTTTGGCAGTAGCAAATTTAATTTGCAACATATTGCCATGGATATCGTGTCTCATCACGAATATTTGGATACCTAGAGCTTTAAATCAGAGAGTTGATTTACTGAGTCGCATATATATATATGTATATGTTCTATCATTATTAGTTAATTACATATCATGAGTATATCATTCCTGTAAAAAAGGGGAAATCCCGATGTAAAATGTTCAAGATTGGTGCTATTGTTTTCATATTGGATAACATAGTACCATTTGTCCTGTAAGTCTGTCAGGTATCATAAGTTTATCATCCCTTAAAGTGGGACCATAGTTGCTTTGAAAATGAAAGAAAAAATCATCGAGTTCTAAGATCTTAAGATAGCTGACATAGATAGCAAATTGTATCCAGGAGAGCGTCCAATAACAAGGAACAAGGATTGTATAGGGAAAATAAGAGGTATTCAGAGGAATAGTTTGTTTAATTTTAAAATTACAATTTTGATATATTTGATAAGTGGAGTTTTGGAAGGGACACAGGTGTTTACTTCCAGTCTATGAATAACGCCTGAAGGGGTAAGTGCAAGGCACAGAAACATGAAGTGAAAATTTCGCCGTCTATTATTTAGAGGTCATTTATTTCACATTTTTCTTCTTATTATTAATTTTGAATAATAATGAATTTCTACTTACATTAAGAAGTTACTGAATAGTTTTTAGACAAATACAAACACTTTCTTTTATTAAATTACCACCACCACCACCACCACCATCATCATCATCATCATCATCATCATCATCATCATCATCATCATCATCATCATTATTATTATTATTATTATTATTATTATTATTCTTAAGGTTAAGCAACTGATTACATAAGAAAATGATTATTGATGATATTCATTAAAATTTAACATTAGAAAGTACGGAATAAACCTCAGTCCTCCTCCACTCAGTCCAGTCTCTTCTCCCACTCATTACCTCACTCAACATATCACATCATACATGCATTGAATATCTAGCCGCACCACAGATGATACACAGATCTATATGTTCATTTACAGGCATTTCTGAATTATACATAATTTAAGTCTGAATTAATCAAACTAACAAATAATGTACTCGGTATCATCAAATGGCAATATGACAAGCATCCCTTTCTGTGCCGCTGCATTTAAAAGCAGGATATGTGTATGATAATTAAAATTTCTGTTTGAGATCAACAATGACATTATCTATATCCATAGATGCCTGATTCATCGGACAGAAATTCAGATGTATGTACTGAGACACACCACCTAACCAGTGAAAGGTTTTAGGTGTCTCGTCTGACCTGAAAAGACGACTTCTTGGTCAGGATCCAAAACTTTACCTTACCAATTGTGTTGCGCCAATTCAGAGTCTGATAAAGACCGATCTACATTTAAACTTTCGTAAATGAATATAATTTGATAAAAGAGCTCCATTGGCAGTGGCAGAAGGGAGGTGACCCCTGTAATAGCCCCTTTCTCTTTTTTGAAGGTGAATTCACAAACAAGTCTACTTTTATTTACTTGCGAAGGATTCCATTCACAGAGGGGTTGATATAGGAAACATTCCCCTAGAAAAGGAAGTAGAGGTGATAGAGCATAGAGTAGGTGATAGAAAGAGAATATGATATGAAAATAAAGAATACAAACGTCTCCAGTATGCTGATGATAAAGCTATGAAACTGAATCGTTCAAAGAAATCTATAACATATACTCTCTCATTCATTGATAGAACATTTAAAAATATTCTGATAGTAAAAAGATGCAAATATGATAAAATCTCTGTGCAGACGTTGTTTAAGTCCAGCGGGTAAAATAACAGTAGTGAATCTATACTACTACCCAATTTAACCCCTTTGTTCATTAGTTTATCCAATCTAAATATTAACCAAATAAAACAAAAATTTAAATTTTATTTATTTTACAACGATTAAGAAACAAGTTAACAACTTACATAAATGGTTTAAAATAGTGATACAAGACAATTAGAAAACATATTATATAGATTCCTATGAAAATTTTATGATAGCTAGGAATTGACTTGGAAAAGATTATTCTAAAAGGGGGTTACACATAATCTGTGTTACACAGTGCAAGATTTTTCATCATTGCTGTGGTAGTCACACCGATCGTTTGGGAGAGAATGGTGTAAGGTATATGATGGTTATAGATGTCTAGATGTTTGCTTCTCTATCTTATTAAAAGCCAGCGTGGCCTAGTGGTATCGCGCTGGACTCCTAATCGGGAGGCCGGGGTTCGATTCCCGCTCTGGCCATGCCTGTGTCCTGTCTTTCGGATGAGACAGTAAAAACCGAGGCCCCTTGTCGTGGTATGCATGGCACGTTAAAGATCCCTCACTACTTCGGGTGGGTCCGTTTGCAAAGGTCAAAATTTGTATGCCCCGCATCAGGCAGATGCCCTAACCATATACGTGAAATATTCGTGGTGTGACGTTAAACAAAAATCAATGAATCAATCAATCTCAATCTTATTAAAACGCGACTTGTACTTCCTTCCTCTTTGATACAGGTAAAAGATTTTACAACTGCCGATTCGAGCCTATCTCAGGATAACCTTTAACTTATCTACGTCCTCCATTCTGTAGCCAATGAAAGCCATTGAAGTGGATACTTTTGGACCAATGAAATAGATCGTTTCAAACATTTGTCGAAAAAAGGACACAAACAATGAAGTCAAAAGGCCATAAATCCTTTATGGCGTCCGCGGTGATGATGTAAAGGGCACCGCCATCTTCAATTAGATTCTTTACATATTATCATTCGAAAGTGATCGGGTGGTACAATACCCCCTAAAGTCATTGGTATGCAAAATAGCACTCATTCGGATTTGCTGTGATGAAAGGTCATTCTAAGATGATCTCGAGTCGGCAGTTATACGATCTTGTACATGGAAAGAATCGTAGAACAGCAAAGAACAAGTCGCGTTTTCTAAATAAGATAAGCTTGTTTCCTTCTAAGTCGAACAAATGACGTAAGAAAATGTGAGGTGAAATTTAACATTATTTATTTCTGGAACAGTAACATAGACGATGCTCATTGAACACATTTTTATGTTATATTGAAGACCACTCTATAAGGATTTCACTTATACAGTGACTGCACTTGCCTGGTGTATGCCTTCATTATTTAGTCTTATGCAGCAAAGGGATCCAAAAGAGTAAGTAGTATTTTACGTGTAAATGTGTTCCCTGGAATAATAATATATTCCCGCGTTTCGATCGTAGAGAGTATAGCGGGAATTATTTTTCTTCGAGATATGGAAATTGTATAGAGAGTTTAGTCACGTGACTGTGGTCACTCGTGTAAGTGCACTGGTCATTCTAGGTCCGTGCGCCAACCTGAACACACGTTCTTTGCCGGTATGACATCCGAAAAAAATTCTAATATCACACGTCCACTCCAAAGCAGTACCTCGCTTCAACAAGGGGTTAGAGTTTCAGTCAATGATTCCATGAGCGGTTTAAAAGACTTACTTTCTAGTAAATTAGCGGCTTTTTGAGGCAAATTTTGCAGACAGACAACGGCTAATTAATGCACAAAACACGACCAAGATAGAGGGCCTTGGATTATACTTTGAAGAGGAAAAACAATGAGGCACAGCTTAAGCACAGTGTTACAGTCATGCTGAGAATTGCAGATAATCCTTTACAAAAGTCAGTTCCTGAAATACGAAGGCGAGACAGTATCAAAGAATGTATGGTGCTTCTTTGTCATAGACAAAAACGCATAACATTAGCAGACAATTCTTAGTTTGGTTGGAAATTAGTTGAACAATATAAGACTCATCAGTTAGCAAAGGACAGCTATGATGAAAAAAAGATTTACAAAGCTGAGGCTAGGGCGGATTGGTTAAGACAGGAAGAAAAGAAAAAGAAGCCTCGTTATAGTCTTAGATACGATCCTTACACCGTACAGCAAACACCTATTCATCAGACCGTTTCGATTGTCAAATCTAGTACAGCAACTTTTGGACTGAAACCACGGTTATGTTTTGCCTGTGGAAAATCGGGACAGTGACGAGGTGCCCCTGAATGTGAAGCTACGCGACAGAAATTTAAGTTAAGTAATGATTTTTTGAATCCTGTAGTTAGCCCTGTAGATAAATTACGTTCTTGTAGTGATAAATGTGCCCGAATCGGGGCTGATGTTTACATTTTAGATGTCTTGAATAAAGGTTACAAGATACCATTCTATGAAATACCATCATTCACATTAATTCATCCACAGTTGCTTTTAACAGAGGGGATAAGGTACGTCCTGTGCTTGAGTGTAGACATATAACTTTTCACATATATTATGTGAATTCAGTTTAGAAGATTCAGTAGCTAGATACATCTTAAATCAGCTTATTTTATTTGTCTTTAACGTGTTGCCATATGGAGTAAAAGGTGCAGCACATATATTTACTAAGGTAATGCGAACAGTGGTGAGGTATTGGAGAAGTAGCGGTCTGAAGATTATTATGTATCTAGATGACCTTATGCAAGTTAGTAGTTAGAAGGCTTTGGCTTTCTCATTGCTGACGATAAGAGCTCATGGAAGCCCTCTCAGAATGCAACCTGATTCAGCTTAGTGTGGAATGTTAATACAGGTGACTTTCAGGTCATTCAAGTTCGAATCGATCGCTTACTAAGTAGTTTAAATATTTTGATAGCAAAGTTGAGTACCGGTTCGGATGCGTTAGTGAGTGTTCGAAGTTTAGCGTCTGTTGTTGGTCAAATCATATCTATGCATACAGCTTTTTAATAGTTTATGTGCATAAACACCAAAAAACAGTTGTAATGCCCCTGTAATTGTTGACATACATGTACATGCTTTTGGCAAAGTAACTGTTTACTTTTGAATGGTCAGAAATTTGAATGTATGAAAGATGAAACCTGTGGTTCAGAAACTATAATATTCAGTGATGCATCACACTTAAGATATGGAGGGTGTTTTGTATATAGACCAGGTAGCGAAGTAATAGGCACATGGTCGTCATGAGAGTCTCTTGAAAGCTCTACATGGAAGTTTGGTAGTAGCAAATCTAATTTGCAACATATTGCTATGGATATCGTGTCTCATCACGTGATGTGAAAACAAATCGGTTTTGATGTCGAATATTTGGCTGTCTAGAGCTTTAAATTAGAGGGCTGATTTACTTAGTCGCAACTGCGACAGTGACGACTGGATGGTCGCTCCTATCACTTTTGTGATGTTGGACAAATTATGGGGTCCGCACACTGTAAACAAATTTTCCACAGACCACAACACTAAATATTTAAGGTTCAATTCATATCGGTGGTGCCCTGGTACTGAGATTCTTTTAGATGTCAATAGGTAGGTGAGAACAATTGGTAAGTACCCACTCCTAAATCAATATGTGCTGCAATTATAAAATTAAGGAGGGACAGTTCAAAGTAGTACCGAAATGGACATCGGCTCCTTTCTGATCTTTGTCGGCTAATTTTCAGAATTCATCGTTATATCAAGAACTTAGCAATAAATGCATTTTAGCTGGTAGGAGCTACAATGGTCTTTTCAGTAAAACTCTTAAATTTATGATGGTAGCACTTAGATTAAATTGTGCGTAAATACGCACATGTATACAGATCATGATTGTTTTGTATATTTTATAGGCAGGTTTAGAAAGTATCAAACGAAGATGTGCCGATGTCGGTATTGCGCAGAGTGGGGAAACATTGGTTTGATGGAAAACATGTGCATATATGCGGCTTATTGTAAGAAATAGGAGGATTTCTGCCACCTAAAAGAGTTTGTTCATTACCAGCAGAACCCGTGCAGTTTGCTTTGTTCATAACATCATTGTTAGATGCGGATGCATCATATTCTGTGTTGCAATTGTCTAAATGTGCTGTGAAATTTGTGCATTACACTTTGAAGATGTCACAGATGTGTTGATAAACAACCTGATTGAAACAGGAAAACGCGTTTTCAAAGCACCGAGACGGCGGAAGGACCCAATTGAAGGTAAACGTCTTCGTGAGCTATGTAAGAAGTACTGTCGCTCAACTGATCTACTGATTGTTCGTTGTTTGGCTATGATTGTTGTAGTCTTTTCTGTTTTTTCTTAGATTTGATGAAATAGCAAATTTGCGATGTAATGTTGTGATTATTTTTCAGTTGCAATTCGTAAAATTAAAATTGATCAGTAAAGATTAGGATAGAATGTGGTTGTAAGCAAAGGTATTTCCGTAGCATGCCCTTATATTATTTTCAAGAAATATTTTGATTTTGGATACATTGATTCAAAATGTAAAAATGTTTTATTCAAACATATAAAAAGATCTAGTAAGAAATGGTTTTTGGATTAAGAAAAGATTTTTACTAGGGTTGTAGAATGTTTGATTGGTAGACTGAAAGAAGTTTCTGGAGATTTGAATATAGGTATTCACTCATTGAGAGCTGGAGGCGCCAGGATGGCGGCTAACTCTCAAGTGAATAAGAGATGTTGAAAGCGTCACGGTCGGTTGGACTCCGACATTGCCAAAGACGGCTACGTGGAGGATTCTCTAGATTCAAGGTCACTTAATCTGTGGTACATTTTTTGTTTATTTAACTGTTAGTCTCACACTGTTTCTTCCCAACTTTTTGAATGTTCTTTTGCACACATCGGCCATTTGCATAAGATTGTTATAATTTCTTGAGTTTGAAAACTATATCACTGACATTTATCTACCTGAACTTCAATGAAACAAAGCCAATACTTCCGACCAGGAAACACCTTTATTGGACTTAAATATTAAAATGATTAACAACAATATTCATACCAACATATATGATAAAGGTGATGACTTTGGATTTCTTATTGTAAATTTCCATATCTTGATGGTGAAATCCCCAGATTCCCATCATATGGTGTTTATATTAGTGTATTGGTTCGGTTTGCTAGAACCGGCACTAACGTTTTAGATTTTCACGGATAAAATTCTCAGATTACTTTCAAACCCCATATTCAGGGTTATGGATATCATACACTTCGAAAAACTTTGGTAAATTTTAAAGATCTGATTCAGACATTTTATCTAAATTCGATGACTTTTAAACAATACGTATCCAGCGAAATTTCCTATCCTAATATCTACAGTGGTATAGTGTACAAATTAAGGAGGGTCAAAGGTTCAGATAATTTCATATTGGCGAATTCTAAAATTATTAAACGCTTTCGACATCGATAGTATGACCCCGAGATCATCGCTAAGACCATAGGTCCTGTATTTGGTTCCTCTACAACCCAATGCGAACTTTTACTTGAGCGTTGTAAGCTGACTAACAGGGCGGTGGGGACTCTATGACGGGCCTTGTCCAAAACTTTTCAGAGGAGACAAGGCCCTGATCCTCGTCCCCACTGACTGTTAGTCGGGTTGATGTCGCCTTACATATTTTTGATAGCAACATATTATTCTATAAACGTTTCGTGAGTAATAAATTTTTATGGCCTCTCCTTTTGAGAAACCTGTTGATCCTTGTTCTCTATATGGAGGATTATTTATAAAATTTTAAATGTGTGTCCTTTGGCTGTGCTGCTTTTTCGGTAAGTGGGAAGGTAGGCTCCCGTAAACTGGTTAACCAAACCAATTGATTGACGTTTGTTACTTCAATTGACCGTCCTAAGTCAGTATCGTAATAGCACAATCGAATATTTTTGTAATGTTTTTCGTGTATATTCTACTTACATCATTTTTTTGTGTGCACCTCCTTGGTAACTTGTGTCATACATCTTAGTCAGATGTCTTCTGTGTTTTCTTTTGAGTTGTTAAATGAGTATTACAGTAATGGTAATTGATGATGATGATGATTTGATGATGATGACGATGAATAAATGATTATAATGATGATGATTTGATGTTGATGATTACAATGAAGTAAAGCGGAGAATAAAATATTCCTGCGTTTGATCGTAATTATTTTTCTGAGAGGTATCCAAATTGTTCAGAGAGATTAGTCACGTGCCTGTGGTCACTCGTGTAAGAACACTGGTAATTCTAGGTCCTTGCGCCAACTTGAACACACGTTCTTTTTCTTCAGCTTATTGATTGTATAATATTGTTTCTATTTAATTATTTTCGATGAATATGATTAAGATTATTGCATTTTTGGCAAAGCTCAATAGGTGAAGTCTGTCCCTTGAGGTGGTCTAGATGGCTTAACGGGATTGCACCGCTACACACACATGTTTCCATGGTACAAATCACATTTATAATTTTTGACCCTTTTTCCGTGGTTCCGCGGTTATGAACATTTATAGACCTCTCATGTCGTTTATTTACAAGATCATAATTAAGAAGTATTCAATGATAAATTTGCGTTTCAAATTATGTTGATGCAGTGTTAAGATTAGACATATGCATGTAATTTATATATGTCATGCATTGACTCCATAAATGCCGGCAACACTACTGGGTCCAAAAACCCCTGAGAATCCCGTTTTTCACTGCAAAACTCTGCAACACCCTGAAAAACTCTGAAAAACACTGAAGTCTGCCTGAAAAACACTGAAAAACTCTGACAGCCCTGATAAACACTGAAAAACTCTGAAGTCTACCCTGAAAAACTCTGAAAAACACTGACGACCCTGAAAAACTCTGCAAAACTCTGAAAAACTCTGACGCCACTGAAAAACTCTGCAAAACTCTGAAAAACACTGAAAAACACTGACACCTGCTGCGATGCCCTCCGGCCGTGCGATCGCGGCCTCGCGTACTTCTATACGGTCCCTTCTATAAGCCCTATTAGCATTAATGTATATAAAATGTTATGCGTTGTGAATTAGAAAAAAAAAAGGAAGAGAAAATAAATAAAACATATCTCGCATTTTTGTACGGTGTTTTGAAGTGAAATTATTTTAACGAATCTCTAAATTTAATTTTACTGATGCATTATTCAAAACCAAACAAACCCAGCAGAGGCGTATTACAATACAAAGGCTTTTCTTACCGAGATTTATATATACATTTGTATTTCCAAATGAAAATGTATGTACATATATTCCTAGTAAATATCACTGTTTCATAGTGAAGAAAAAATAAAAAATATATATATAAGCTCCAGAACTATAAATTAGTGAATAAATAATAAATTATTGAATAATAAATAAAAAAGTGAATAAATAAATGAATAAATGAATGAATAAATAAATAAATAAATAAATAAATAAATAAATAAATAAATAAATAAATAATATTTGAATGTGACCAGTACCTATAAATTTTATACGAAAAGCGAATATAATACACCAGTACTGACAGCAAATCGACCACAAAGAAAATCGCTTGTCATTCATTTTAAATAACACAATGCATTCTATTCCAATTCTGTTGCAACATTTATAGAGCCTATACCCATATATTTTCATGTGACGACCTTTAGGTTTAACCCCCCCCCCCCCCCCCCAACCCCTTCTCACACACACACACACGCAATACTTTTTTCTCTATCAATACTTTTCACACAAAATTAAGACACACAAATTTAACCTTTCTTCTTATTATAACAGCGTAATATAACAAAGTTCAGAGCACAATAACTTTCTTTAACTGAAAATTTTACGTGTCTACGTGTTGCTCTTTCATTCGAATGACATACGTAAATTTTGTCCTATAAAATATTTCAGTGATTAAATATTTTCTCGGTATTCAATAATGTTGCTTGAAATAGCATCAAATAAGTTTCAATATATCAGTGTAACAACGTATCTGCCGTTTGTTATATCACTACCTACTTAATCTACATCATGTAACTCTATACAATAAAATAATTTTATCTAACAGCACCCCCCCCCCCCCCTCGCCCTTTTCAGTGGGAGACTGTGCCCTCCCCCCCCCCCTTTTCTTTCAAAAGTTTCTAGATCCGCCCGCCTATGACGTATTGTAACAATGTATCCAGTAAGGGTCATGTATAGCAATGGCGAATACAAGGGCGCTCGCCTAACAGCACCGCCCCCCTTTTCAATGGGAGACTGTGCCCTCCCCCTCCCCTTTTTTCTTTCAAAAATTTCTAGATCCGCCTATGAACAGTATCTCCCTTATTTCGTATTGTAACAATGTATCCAAATACAAGGGCGCTCGCCCTGTTGACTGAGATATAGAAGTCTTACATAAAAATACCCTGTCCTGTCAAAACTAGCAAAGTATTTGACCTTTATTTTCAAAATGACATATAAATTCAAGTAAACGGTGTCATATTTAGAGCAGATACCTCGATCTGCCCCAACCTATGGATCCAAATCGTAAATTGTCGAGTAGGATGTTTAAATCATATAGTATATTTAAATTGAGACCATACACTCACCCCCCCCCCCCCCCCCCACACACACACACACACGCCCCTTCTCTCCCTTATATATATATATATATATATATGTATGTATAATATTTATACATGACCCTTACTGGAAATATATAATACTAGAATATCTTCATTAGAAAGTAACGGCACACGCATGGAATCTGAAATTGCTTTATTTTAATCCGACATGTGCATGTCTTTGTTTTTTTTACCTTTATTCTACATGTCATCAGTACTCTATTACGTAATAAACATCCGGTTGTTTAACCCGGTAAATATCGGTCGTAATCTCATATAGTTTGTTACCTATCATGCTGTAAATTGGGAATCGTAATTAACAGTACCTTGGTATGTATGAGGGGACAAAACATATTTAGTAACAGGTTGAAACATATCTAGTTGATACATTTCAATGTTAATTTTGTGTTATTGGCAAAATTAAAGTGTCATTTTAACAGTGACTTATAAAGTTTAGGACAAAAACTGATTTTCAATCTTCAGAAGTGAAATAATTTGTTTTACACACGATCATTTATTTATTTTTATGTTATAAACTAAACTATATCGATTATTTAAGTTCAATTTCTTCCGCATTTCCTCTGATAATAGCAATATTATAGAATACATGCGAAATGTGAAATTTGTAAAGCTGTGATATAAAGTGCTATTCTGTTCCATTAATTTACATACGGATTAAATAAGTAGCTGCGTTACGGCCTGTAGCGAGGAGGAAATACGCATACCCAAAGCCATGATCGTTCACTCAAGTTGGACACTGTTTAAAAAAAAAAAAAGGGGGGGGGGGGTAGAATTAAATTAACGCAACTTCAAAGCGTTTTTTATCGTGAATGGCCGCTAATTTATGAAGAATGCAATATTGATTTATCAGTATTAATCTTGAATGCCTTTAAACTCGAAAGAGAGTGGGGAGCGGCCTTAAGGTCGTAACATAACGATATTTGGGTGGAATTCTTTACACAGATTGGAAAAGATGTAAAAATAAACATCAATCATTATGTGTTATATTAAAATGATTGATAAGGATATATAGAATTAATTATTTCTTTTTTTTCTGTATTTATTTATCTATTTACAATTAAAACTATGCGTTTTCTGTAAACTTCGTCTGTCGATTTTTTAAAAATCTTATTATTTTTATTAAATTTATTTTGATTGTATTTTTTTTCGTACGGAAAAGTTTAATGTTCTTATTATAAATAAATAGATGAATTAATAATTAAATAAATAGATAAATAATAAATAAATATGAAAATAAATAAATAAATAAATGAAGTCCGCCGAGGAAGGCCGCTGGCCGAAATGTTACAGTACGGAAAAATAGTGCTTTTATTATAAATAAATAAATAAATAAATAAATAAATAAATAAATAAATAAATAAATAAATAAATGTCTTGTTCTATATTTTGTACTTATTTCCCCCTCCCTTAATGCACCTCTATGAAACAACGATGTTAAGTAACATGCTACTGCTGTAGTTACACTATTTGTTCCTTTGTTTGTTTGTTTGTTTCATTCTTCTTTCTTTCTTTAAGTCGATCAATAAAACAAGTGACATCGCGCTGGAAAGTCCTGTGTCAATAAATTTTTTTTTTTTGCTAAGTACGTAATTCATGCGATTTATTAAACTGCAAATGTAAAGATCATCTTACAAACGTAAGTCAGAATAGGAACAATATCTTGGTAATTTTATCTATAAAAAACGTTAAAATAAGTCCTTGACAAATGGTAAAAAGATGCGGTTTTTTTTTCTTATTCCCCGCTTATAAATTCATCACATTTAATACTTATTAAAGGTCATATATAGATAACAGCGAACCATTTCAAGGGCTTATATTATAAAAGGGACCGTATAGAAGTACGCGAGGCCGCGATCGCACGGCCGGAGGGCATCGCAGCGGGTGTCAGTGTTTTTCAGGGTTTTTCAGAGTTTTGCAGAGTTTTTCAGTGGCGTCAGAGTTTTTCAGAGTTTTGCAGAGTTTTTCAGGGTCGTCAGTGTTTTTCAGAGTTTTTCAGGGTAGACTTCAGAGTTTTTCAGTGTTTATCAGGGCTGTCAGAGTTTTTCAGTGTTTTTCAGGCAGACTTCAGTGTTTTTCAGAGTTTTTCAGGATGTTGCAGAGTTTTGCAGTGAAAAACGGGATTCTCAGGGGTTTTTGGACCCAGTAGTGCAATCGATTTCTATTGCGCATATCGGCTTTTTTTTTCCATTTGCTTTCCATTACTTCTTTTGAATTGTTAGATGAACATTACAGTAATATTAATTGATGATGGTGATGATGATGATGATGATTTAGTAATGATGATGATTTGATGTTGATTGCAAAAATGCCGGCAATCGATTTCTGTTGCGCATATCGGCTAATTGCATAAGATTTTTCATTATTTCTTTTGAAATAATTGATGAGCATTGCAGTAATGCCATTTGATGATGATAATGATGATGGTGATGATGATTTGGTGAGGATTGTTATTTAATGATGATGATTTGATGATGATTGCAATGAAGTAAAGCAGAGAAATCGGTTTATACGGTCTCATTCAAAGAGCAGACGGGGATGTAGATGGTAAATTCCTTTAGAAAACCCCGAATGAAACCCGGGTTATCGCGATACCACTGAGCTTCCTTGCCATTAATTATATGTTTGTCCATATATGTTTATTCTAGTCTAAGTTGCCTTTTTTCTATGCCACATCAACCACGAAAATCTACCATATGACGCCGTGGAAATATAAGGCCACGACATGTGTAAGATTATTCTATTTTCAAATATTTATATCGCTCTATTCCATTTAATATAATTTTGTAGCCAAATTCCTAATATTTTCGAAGAAATCAAGGGTAAAATGTGCTATAAAAGGTCTTATGTGGTTAATAAAACATTTCTCCATGTATTTTCCCGTTTATTTTTAAGTAAGAACTATGGTACAGGTCGTTATGTACTATAGAATTAGCTATTTTCATCAATTCTATTCATTGACGTTATCATGAATGTATAGGTAATCTTTGTTATAAATATAACAAAGAATTAAAAGCGTAAAATAGCTATAACAAGACTTTGCTAACAGAAAAACAGTTCTTTGCTTCGACTCAAAATTTGCACAAATTTCATGTGCCGATATGCATGATGACGTTCTACAAACCTGATGTTTTACAATAGCAATACGCCTGTTACCATCAAAACAGATTTGGAAAAAGTGGAACCGAATGAAATAATTTTGCACAATATGTCAGTAATGAAAATTGATTCTGCTCTAAGATGCCTACAAGCTTTAAAACCAGTACAGATAATAATTTTAAGTCTTAATAAGTATGCTATCTGACCTTTGCAGTTACCATTAGACAGAGCAGTATTGCCATTTGGCATATGAAGTGAGTATTACCTAAGGTTAGTTATATTTTAACCTATGATACAATTGTAAAATTAATTCACTGATATGTGCCATGAATTATACAAAAAATACATTAAACAAACATTTCCACTCTAAAGGAGAATTATTAGACATTTTTACTAGTCAAAGTGATTGCATGATCTTTCATGGCCAATCCGTTCTTTTTTTTTTCTGATATGCCTTAATGAAATAAATTATGTTTTAATTTTTTCAGGACAAGAAACCATTTGGCATACAGCAATCTTGTGTTACACTAATTGGGTGACAGTGAACCATCTGTGTATATAAGTAATTTTACAATTAAGTAAATTATTTAATATTTTAATCATATTAGAAACATTGAGAATTTCAAATTTAAACCTTTTTTTGTTTTTGATGAACTGCTTTATTCCAGTATTACAACACAACTTTTTGAAAAGGTAATGAATGGTTCATAGATAATGAAACATGAAGTGCATTTTAAGGACAACTACATATTAGTATAAGCATGAGTTTTCCATAAAAGCAACTGAATCTGTTGGCCTTGATCTATATAGTATGTGATATGATTCCTTGGACCAAATCTCCAAGCGGGACGCTAGTTAAATTTTGTACTGGAATTAATATACAATATTGCTATAATATTGCCGACTTGTGACGTTAAAATGTTATTTTTTAATTACGATTATGGAGGAATTAAACACTTGACTCCCAGATTCAATTTTTGTCATTTTTTGTAATTAGTACTTGAATATGATCTCTATATAACTGCAAAGTATGAAAAAATTTCATCCACACAGTTTTAAAAAATTTTACTTTGAATACCCCCCCTTCTGAGACATACTTGTAATTCCCATGAAAGGTATTAAAATGTCAATTTAATATCTTTTAACTTTGCTAAATGTAAAAATATATCATGATCAAAAGCACCAATCAATACCAGAAAAGGACTAATTCATGAATAAAATTTCAAAGGAGAAACAGTTTTGAAAGAATCTTTCTCAATATATGTGTTAGAAAGGTTTTAGTAAACATGTCAAATCAGAACAACCCCCCCCCCCCCCCCCCCATTTTTGTCAATAAAACAGCAATATACAAAAATCTGTAAATTCAATTTTCAAGAAAAATTACATCATTAACCTTTAGGGTCTTATTACATAACATGAGGAGTATAAAGAAAATGTATCTACAGGAATAGAAAATATGGTCAACAAAACTCGACTATTTTGATATGTCAGGAAATTGTCCAATTTGGGTACCTTTATATAAATATAAAAATCAAACACATATAAACTTTAAAAATGAATTTAATTTCTAACTGACTTGAATGATAACAATATATCATACATTTCAACACATTTTAAGATCAGTTTCTAAATTAATAAAATTAAAAATGAGGTCAGATAATGTCATGATCAGTCAACACATTCCCTATGTCACATAAAACTGATCAATGAAAAAGATGTCAAAATTGTATTGAAATAGAATTCTAGAATAAGATGTAATTTAAATTAAAATGTTTGAAATAAATACGTATAACTGTGTATTAAATAAAGAAATAAAAATAAGGCACCGCTAAAGGGTGCATGATACACCAGCATCATGTTTTAATGTGGTCTACAAGCCACATCTTTTCATATGACACCATCGAAAGTTTTGTTCCCCCTTTATATAAGGAGTAAAAACCCGGAAAACCTCTCCGACCTTGCCCATTTTCCCCCACCCCAGGGGCCTGACCCCAACTTTGAAACCCACATGCGCAAATACAAACCACATCCTTTCATATGACACCATCAAAAGTTTTGTTCCACCTTTAGTTAAGGAGGAGAAGCCCGGACAAGGATGGATGGATGGACGGACAGACAGACGTCAACGGTATAGCATTATACGCCCACATTTTTAAATGCGGGTGTATAAAAATGAACCCAGAGCATAGAATATTTAGTAACAAACAATATTCTCTCAGTCTCTATACATATACGTAGTTGCACCACCTACAGTCTGATTAAAACTATACATGTATCAAATTATTCCGCGTCTATATTTGTTCCATTCCACGTATGCAAAAGTGATAGACACTGATATATAGTACATGATCTGCATATAAATGAATAATTACAAAGGATATTGAAAGATGTATCACTTTGATCTAATATTCAATTTTATTAAACTTCAACCAAATGTGTTTGTGGAGTATGACACCCCCTCCCTCTTTTTGAAAAAAAATCTGTAAAATAACTAGAGATTTTCTTGCCCCAAAGCATTACATACATATTAAACAACATGAAATGTATTTGCAAAATTATAATTTCAATATATGCATCCACTGTAAAGACGATATGAGCGGAAACTGTTAAATATTGGAAATTTTCTGAGTTCAAAGGGTGTAACTCTGTCACAAATTGTTCAATAGTAATCAAATCATAACTTGACCTAGATACTCTGGTGATGTATCTGTGTGCCAAACTCCATTTCAATATGTGCATCCTTTGCGGAGATAATGAAGGGAAACCATGGAACAACCAACCAACCGTAGCAAACCAATAAATTTCTATTGGTTGTTATAAGATTAATATTTTCTCAAGTACACGTATTTGCAATAAATTACAGAAAAAAAAATTGTAGAAAAACCAAATAACAAATACACATAATAGATTACAGATGGGAAGACATTATTCAAAGAAACTTCTAACAATAATTCACTCTTCTTTTTGCAAACAATTAAGGAGTTTGGAATATATAACATTATCTAAATTATGCTCTTTAAAGATTTCTTTCAGCCCCTGTCTGCTTCGCTGAAATGCATGTGTAATATGTGTAAGGGATATACCACTTCTTGATAATTTATCAATTAGAGCTCTACTTACAATATTTTTCTTAAAAAGTTCATCAAATGAATCTTTACATGAATGAAAAGTAATACTGAAAAGATCATTGGAAGTAATGTTTTGTCTCAGAACAGATTGAAATATTATAAAAAGAGCTCTGACATCCTCACTAGCATCATGTGCAGTAAATTCAATATTTTCAGGGAGGAATTCGACTAGATTCTCCAGTCTATATGATCTATTTATAACTCTTTCTTTTGGTATAACACGTCTGCATACTTTAAGAGTGTCAACGAAACCTTTTACAATCTTGGTAAAATGTGAATAATATCCATGCTCCTTCAATTGATTAACTAATATAGGGATATCAAAGGACTGTATGTTGTGACCAACAAGTACTGGTGATGCTTTTGTCTCCAAAAAGGTTATGAAATCTAATAATGCAGCTTTAATATTTTTTCCTGACATTTCCTTTCCATGGTGATACAACTTATTAGTGTAAGTTATTCCTGTGATTCTACTCGCCTCAAATGATATATCTAATCTAGGTATTACATAACAATTAAAAATATCTGTAGAATTTGTTGTTGCTGCTAACTGGATGATGTCGCGTTTTCTTGATAAGCCAGTGGTCTCTAAATCAAAAACAACATATTCTTCAGAGCCATTTAGCTTTAACATATCTGGTACAGCAATATCATTTGCAGTATATTCTGATGTTGGTATAAATTCAAGCCCTATGTCACCATATGTCATGGGTTCTTTGGCTATGCAAGAATGATCTGCTTTTATTTTCTTTTTCTTCAGCAATAATCTTTTTCTCTTAAAAGCAATTGATTATCTGTGGAATCTTTTTCCAGCAACTTCTCTGTCATACTGCTCTCCAACTTTCTTGGTGTATTGACCAGGTGACAAATTTACAGCTTGGTTTACCTGATAGCATAATAACAAAAGTTACCAGGAGACAACATAGCTCGCCAGTAAAGCATGCATTTTCAATGTGTTCTTAATGCAAGGTCAATTCCAATATGAAGGACAGAGATTAACCAGATGAAAGCTCTGATGACAAAGAATCTACATTTGAAATCCCTATCGCTATTAATGTTCGACCTTGGTGTCATTTGAAAGGGCTTCATTAGTTGAGTACGCATGTGAAATATGAAGTCTCTACCTCTCACAGTTCAAAAGTTATGGCCAAGGCTAAAGTTGACAACAGACAGACAAACACAAACTTTGAAAAATGAGTCAAATTCCAAGGTCAAGGTCAAAAGTCAAGAGATCAAATGTAAAATCTTGACATTAGGAACTTATATTTTAAGTATCAAAACCATACCCCTATTGAATAAAAAAATATAGTACATGTTAAAGTTAAAGTAGGCCAAACCTCAAAGTCAAGGAATTTCGTCCTGGTGAGCTAATAAAATGAAAATAGTGACCTCCAAGATGATTACGCTATTAGGACAGTGTCCTATTATGTTTAAAAATATTCAAATAAACAATCAAGACATTACTAATTACAATAAACACCTAAGACAATTAGCTTTGTGTGGCATGATTTACGAAGTAAACAATTAATTTGATAAAACAAACATCCAAATGGACTTTTATTTTATTTTCTTAACTGCTCACACAACTAACTTGAAAAAATTTATCAACATACGTACATGTATTTATATTATTAAAATGTCTTGCTTAGTGCACTTTGTCACTTAATATTAACTTTCTATCAATAAATATAATCAAGATTTAAATACCTTTGTCATGTAAGTATAACCTTCATTCTTTTGGAGCACTGCAGCAATCTGTTGCGCAAAGCTACACGTCCAATGTAATGCCTTGAATAAGAAAGAACTACCAGGTATGAGTCATACAAACAAAATTAAATTCACCTAAATCAATTATTTAGACTTTGACCATATATTATGAACTTGTATCAAGGTCATGATGCACCCTTGGGTCATGGGCAACAATTACGTGAAATATAATTGAATCCAAGCAGGCAGTAAAAACTCATACTCACTTTCAATATGAGAACTGATTAAATCTCTGTTCAAATTTTATATTTAGTAATGACTGTTAATGTTAATATTTTGTCACACAGACAAACAAGCAGACTGACTGCTTAGAAGGTCTATAAAACTGAGATATATGTAACTCTTCAATTCTGAGGGTACAATAATTATACTTGTATCATATGTTTTGAGTATTATACCTAGATTTTGGGGCTTTAGATGCTACAGTGTTATTGAAACTTTCAGTAGCTTGGGTGGAGCCAAGGTCAGAGAGGTTTCGTGATCTTTTCTTATATTTCTCAATAAGGGATATAAGTTCTTTCTTCATTTGATCTCCTTTTAGATGATTTCCATTTGGTAGGCTGGAATATCTGTAACAGTTGTTCAAAACAATTTGTGTTGACACTTTAAGAGACTTATTTTTTCATTCATATAGATGGTAATTAAAATCATATAATTCAGCATAATTCAACACAAATCGTCAATCTTCAATTCACACTGACTCAGTTATTAAAGTAGTAAATGAAATATTGTGACTAAAGAAATAAATATCTCCACTCAAAACACTTATAAGTTAAATTCTTTATATCATTTGAATACTATATGAAAAATATATTTCTTGTAAATTCTTATCAGAGTTGAAATATACTTTACATCTTCTAAAATTTACTATATTTACTTGGATTTTTTTTATATTTGCACCAGCTTATTTCATTACATAATGAATGGTCACCAAATATATGTGGTACAATTCTATCCAAGGCTCTCTCAATGGATACTATGTTCTCGTCATATTGCTATAAAATACTGGTATCTTGATACACTCTTACAAAGAATATATATTAAATTACATAATATCATCAAATACATGTATTGCTTTGTTCAAAGTAATAATCAAATACATAATCCTCATTTGATGCCCTGATCTAGATATTTGATATCTAATTGGGTTCCAACATTCATCCATATCTTTTTAAATTGGTAAATATCACTATGATTGTCATAACAGATATATCATGCATTTTTCTAAGAATATAAGTAATAATTTGGAAATCAACAATAATAATTAGACATATATTGTTACATTTTAAGAAAAATTACCTTAATTGCACATGTAAAGCATCTTACTATGTAAGTAATGACATCAGCATTTTTTAGAATCTTGTATCTAAAAGGAAGAAAGAGAAGTTACTGACTAAGCCATATGACAGAAGTCACCATGGAAATATATAGTTGGTTGATTGGTTAATTGGTGTTTTACGTCGCTTTCAACAATATTTCATTTATATCGCGACATGGAAGCAGGAGGTTACCAACCTCTTAAACATAGTAGCGCAACCCTGGAATCGAACCTGGATCGTCAAAGCCGCAAGCCAAGCGCTTAACCACTGCACCACAGCTGCCTCTTAAAATATATAGTATATTGAGTGTAAAGATATGAAAAATAACACATAAGGACATCACAGAAGTACTTGATTATAGTGCATTTACAATGCTGACTTAGCACAGTCATTTGATATGACAATAGTCAATCAATTGGTGTGGTTATCCAGTTTACGGGGCCAACTTCCCACTCACCGCAACAGCAGAATAATCAAAGGACACATATTTGAAATCAGAAATTATTATAATTATAAAGAGAAATATAATTTAAAGCTATGATAATAAACAGCAGAGAATGAGTTTGTGAAAAACAAAAGTCCATTATAGAAACACAATGCAATGAGGATCATCAAGTATAGTTTCATCCTAATATGAAGTATTTACTTAAAATTATATTTATCAAAACACATTTAATGACTTACTTGTTAGATAGGGCATACAGATTCTTTGAAAAAGATTTTTTTACATGATTTGTATCATCATTTTTCAAGGTCTGGTTTCTCAATTTGAAGTCTGGCTGTTGTGGCTGAATCATTATCTGCATGAATAGTCTTAATGCTAAAATCATTTTCTTCAAGATGGTGAACCATGTTGCTGCCATGTCCTGCTCCATGGACTTGCTTGAATCTTTCCAATTTATCAAACAATCATGTCTTGGAACAGTTTCTTTTCTAGATTCATGATATTCACATACCCTGAAATATCAGGAACATTAATGTAAATTTGTAATATGTGAAAAATTAAAACTGAAATATTGAATGACTCAAACTTTAAAGTAAAACTTGAGGTCTAGATGATGAAATTGAAACTAAAACCTGATACTATTGTTACATTGTTAACAATTTAAAACTAGAATGGGTGTTCAAGTGAACAAGTGTCACCTGTGGGGCTTTTTATATCAGGGCAACACAGTCAGAAACAGCTATTTTTATGACAGGGGTCAAGGTCACAAGGTCATCGACCTTAGTTATATTTGAAATGACTTCATTTCTTTATATCACAAACATAAACCTATAAATTAACTGCTTGATATTAATACCTTCACAATAACTAAAACATCAGTATGGAGTAAAAAATAAAAAAAAAGATCTGTTAATGTGAAGAAATGTGACTACTGGACAATCCTGATGGAAGATCAATCTTAGAGGTAAAAATTCTATTTCAAGGTCACCAGTCCTTGTTATCATGAAAATACATATGAAATATCAAACTTAAGCAGTGTCACATACTTGCCATTCAAAAATTATGGGCAAAGTTAAATTCTTATAAAAGTAAGATCAAGGTCACAAAGAAAAATAAAAACCATTAGTTTCAACAGATAGGTTTTGTGATCAGGAATACACATGTGAAATATGAAAGCTCTATCATTTGGCATTTGAAAATTATGGCCAATGTTAATTTGTTAAAAAGGTAGGTCAAACTTCACGGTCAAGGTTACAATATGAAAAATTCTGGTATCAACAAGAAGGCTTTGTCAATAGACATACATATGTGAGATATAAAAGCCCTATCACTTGCCATTTTAAAAGTTAGGCCAATGTTAATTTTTTTTCAATATAAGTAGGTCATTGAACACCAAAGTCAAGATCATAACGTAAAAAAAACCTCTTTGTGTGTTCATTAATCCTGCCAATTTTTGTCGACTTATCTTATTAAATAACAAAGAAATAGCCAATAATTTGATAGTGTGAATATCAGAGATATGGACAGACGGAATGCTGGACAAAGAGATCCTAATGTGCCATTAGGCAACATTGTTGTGTGTGTTTGAGATATAACTGATAGATTATACTTAATAATTAAACTTTTTCTAAATACTTATACAATTAAGTAACTATCATGTGAGCTATAGATACAGTGTTTGAGTTTTTAACTATGGATAAGGCATTTGACATAATATTTATTGATAATTAAATCCATTAACCTGTATACATAAAATTAATTTAATGTAGTGATGAAATTTAGATCTCAAATCTTTACATTAGTTATTTATTTACTTGCATGCTTTTATTCTGAAATCGAAAGCAACTATTTTTCATGTCTCTTTTCCTATCATTGTAGCATGACCTGAAATAATGCATTGCAAAGAATTTTAATTTATCCAACAAAAATATATAATGTTTATGAAACTTTAATAACTTCCTTTTATAAGTAATTTGGTCCCAATCCACTAAAGTGATCTGGATAAGATTTATAATTGTCTTTAAACAATAAATATGAAGTTAAAGAAATTGATCAAAAGTACACAATCTCAATTGAAGGGATTCAGTGAGAAATACCAATACAATTGTGTTTGTCCACTTTGCATGGCGTCAAACTTTAAATATAAAATATGATATGGTACCAAATGAAAGGTTATATATGTGTCACATTTATGAAATATCAAAGGCTCTATATAATGGTTAAAAAGTTAATAACAATTGTAAAAGTGTTTTGATAGACAGACAGACAGACTGATGAACAGACGAAGTGTGCAAAATTTGTAAATAACAATTAAGAAACAAACATTCACAAATCTTTGACCTTATTGCCTAATGAAATGAAAACAAAAATGAGTAATTTAGAAATGTTAAATGTTTGTTACTTATAATATATTTCTGTAATTATAAACATTATTTACATACATGTGTATTGATACTAAAGCATATTTAACATTTCACGAACCTGATGAAGTGTTATAATTCCATCCTGTGCCTCTTTTTTGCCATCCAGCATCGAAACTTACTTGCAACTGAAATAATGAATGACATAAGATTGTTAAATATACATTTCCATATACTATTGACAATTTTTCAGTGATCATGATTAATTTGATAGAATTTAATGTAAGAATTCAAATATAATGGTATGGTACTAAAGTTTTCTGTTACCAAATATCATTTTATTACTTGCACCTAAATGTTAATCAAAATCTTACTTTATGGGCTGATTTTTCCCTTTCGTTTGCTTGTGCCTTTCTATTTTCTTTACTGTTGTGAATGACAAGGGAGGAATGTTGCAAAAGATAAGAGATGGGTTAAGTTGGTATGTCCTATCCCTGCATGTTCCATACCTTAAAAATATTCCAAATCTGAATATAATTCACTGAGAATGTGAAAAAGGTCACAAAATGATGCTGCTCAGGATATTCAATTAATATATATATATATATATATATACTGAACTATAATGACTTGATTGATTATTATTTCGATCCAGAAAGTTTTGATGGAATTTTAAACAGCCATTGATCATTAGCTAAAAATGAATTACCATAATTTTAAAAATAGGACAAATTATCAGAGACATTGCCTTTTAGAAGATATCTTGGTTGATGGAGAGATAAAAAAATACCAAAAGCACAAATTTAAAGGTTGTGGACTGTTATGTTGACACTTCTGAATAGGATCGAAAATGTTTCAAGGTCAACAAAAAGAAATTTTTAAATATAGCTCACTCATGAAGCATTTGGTTCATGTGTCAGCTAAAAACTTAAAATATGTTCGGGTATACTATGAATGCCTTCACCAACATAGATAAAAATTTAAAACGTAATAAAATATTTCAGTGCATGCAAGTTCCAGTATTTCTGAAATCAGATCATGTTACTATGTATATTAATCATAAAACATCTTAATGAATGCAGAAAAATTTATGTTTTTTATGTAAAGAATAAATAAAATAATTACTGGAATTATGTAAATACAAAATAACAGCTTTACCTAATGTAGCCTTCTTATTTATATCAAATGCACCAGTGGGTCCTCTTTCTCCAGTTGGAACTTGGCAGGTTATAACACTGCATTCAGGATTTGAGCAGTTTATATATAAAATGCTTCCCAAACCATATCTTAATGAAAATACAAAGGAATGGTTGATAATACCTCATTTTCAAAATTATTTGATACTTGATTTGTATTGACAAACAAGTATTCTTCCATTACATACTAAGTGTACTGTATAGTTAATTGATTGATTCGAAATATTTTCTGATTATTTTATCCATGCTATATATAAGCAATGCATAAACACACACACACAAACACACTGCAGTATAGTCATGACATTTCTTGATTATTCTCAGTTGAATAATTAGGCTGGCAAAACACCTCCCACTATTTGAAAATACGTACATGTATCATAAAACTTTAGAATACTTGTTTCTTATCTTAACATATTTCATTTTTTCTTCTCAATATCATATTTAATATTACACAAATACAGGATTCCCTACTGACAGTCCTGTATAAATCTACATATCGATTTGCGTGTGTTTGAATGACGTTTGTTTACCTTTGTTCCCGTGCTGTATCTGATAAATGTAAACGAGTTTGGCACACACAGCAATACATGTGTTGAGCTAAAAAACCTAGCTCAACGATTCTTCTTCCTACATTCCAGCTGGAATCTCCCTCGGCATCGCTCAACGAATCTGCTAGTTGTGGTGCTACTGACTCAGGTGCAGGTATTTCCTCGTGCGCTGGTTCCGATTTGGATCTATTTTTCGATTTCAAATGTTCCCCCTACGATTTGTGGTTAAAATAGCTTCATTATCCGAGACAAATTTACCCAAGGAATCCCTTTTTTTACTCATTTTAACTCTAAATATAAACCTTAAACAATGTCTTCTGCTGTTCCTCTTGTATCGAATGTAAACATACTTAAATACATACGTCATTTTTTATCAACCGAAGCATTCCGAACGGCGCTCTATTCGGATAGTTTTTAATTCCTCCTTAAGTTGTTCCGATTATCTAGACAAGATTCCATTAACATGTATATACGAGAATTCAAATTATCTGGATTTTTCGGGTGCATGACTCGGACATAGAGCGTTAGCGAAAAATCTCCGTCAACTTTTTTATCATTGAAACCAAACTGTCTTGACTTGAAAGGTACGACTCTTCAATTTGAAGTTTTCGTCCATGTTTTTAAAAATAATGAAAATAATGATGTAATTAATGTACAGTTTAAGTGTGTTACGCAAGTGATTCAAAAAACGAAATTAATAGGTATCATCATTTTTTTTAGATTGATTTTGGTCACTCCTCAACGATTTTCATAGAACAACACATGTATATTTATCACATTCTGTATGTAGTTTGTTTACATTCTATCAAGCATATTTTATATATAAGACGATGTTTACAATATGCTGTTGAAAGTTGAAATTAATCGCAATTTTCATGCATTTCCCAACCACATTTGCATGATCATGATTCACGTATTGTTATTCGAATTCAATTATGTTTTCTATATATTCATTTATTTGAGAAATTCTATAAAATGTATTATCCCCCCCCCTCCCCGCCTTGTACATCCTGAAAATAACCTGACGTCATGTGCCCAACTACCTTGAGCTCGAATAACATCAGTTAACTTTGCTTTTCCATGTTCAGTTGTAATTCAACGTTAAATTAATGTTAGAAATGTTTGCTTGTGTACTACATAAAAAGGGTCTTTTAGATATTTGATATATACATTTCTCATATGATTTTTTCAGCTGAAATAGACATTTTTTATGACCTTGATTTTAACCTAGAGTTAATTTGAAAAAGAAAAAGTTTTACACATGTTTTTGTTTTGAATTATTTATTATAGTAAGAGATATGGCTACATATGTAATGTTCACGTACATTCCTTCTGACAAGAACTTTTGAAACCTCATTTTTTTATACTTACTGACCATGACCTTGATATTGAGGATGGCATCTGCCCGATGCATTGCATAGAAATTTTTGCTTACCTTTGCACTCGGTCTATCTGAAGCAGTGACGGATGATTTTTCTGATGTGCCATTGATTCTAAGCCAGTGTGGCTCTGTGGATAGATAAGGTCCTCGACCGGTGACCGAGAGGTCTCGGGTTCGATTTATGTGTGGGGACACCGGTGTTCTGTGCTTTGGATGAGACAATATAAACCGAGGTCCAATGTCACGGTAGACGTGGCACGTAAAAGATCCCTCACTGCTTCCGATGGGTCCGATGTATAGGTAAAACTTTCTATGCAATGCATTAAGTAGATGCCATCACCATATACTTGAAATAATCGTCGAGTGACGTAGAACAATAATCAATCTAAATCGTAAAGTATTCGTCATCTCTTACTACCAGGAAGGTGGTTTGTAATGTTGATATTGATGGTACAGTTCTTGAGGGACGAACCGGCAAAAATGACTAGTCGATTATAGGAAAACTGGTGTGTAATATACCTATCACGTCCTACACATTGATCATTCATAGCTAGTAATCAATTACTAAGTATAAGTGAAATCTATGAATATAGACATTCCCTCATTGCAGACTGTAAATAGAAATAGCTGTACATAATGTTATTAGAGAGATTATATACGCATTCCTATCGGGCTCTTTATTGACAACAATATGTGCTCAATTACCAAGTATTCCAAGAAATAATCACTATTCCTACCGGCCATTGTTCTGCAGGTTTACTAAACAGATTTTTCATACGTTTCATGTGCATTGTCCTGAACCTCGTCCCCTCTGACTGTAAGTCGGGACTCTTACAGATCAAGGGTGTGAACTCGCTTGCAGTCCCTCAGATGAAGGCTCAATCATATTGATGTCAATATATATATATATATATATATATATATATATATATATATATATATATATATATATATATATATATATATATATATTATAATATTCTGGTCTTATTCTGCATTAAGGTACGTGTTTATATTCTTATATTCCTTTATCACCTTCGTATGATATATATATGACTCAAGTGATTTAATATGCTAGAGCTTATTCAGACCTCTTTCATTTAGCAAGGCAAGGTACTGAGTGAAAAGTTAATATCACAAGGATACGAGAAAAAAAAACCAATCTTTGAAGTCTATATTCTGCAAATTTAATGATAGATATAAAGATTTTTGCGCATAGTGGAAATCACTGTAGGACATGTTGACTTCTTTGATTGTAGTCCCTGTTTAACCGTTTGTACTATGGTAACACAATATCACATATTGTCCTCACCATGTGATTTTTACCGATTGTGACAAGGGTAACACCGTTATTACCTTATTTGATTACGAGCTATACCAACTTAAATTATTTTATGGTTTCACGATGGGCGTGACCAGTCGGCGGTGGACTACATACTCAATCTCATAAGAACCCACCTATGGTTCTTCAATGAGTCCGTAATAGCCTAAACCTCAATTTTTATAGTACAATGAGTATTATTTACTGATTACCATTCTATATCTGTCCACTAATCTTATACGATGTAAATGATTATGTCTGTAGATAATTATAATATTCTTATATTAAAACAACTCGAGTATTCCTTCTACTGTTTCTTGTCGTACACTGAACATTACATTTATTTTCATGTTTTCATCTATTACCCACTAAAACATGAGCAATCTCCACTTTCACATTTGATAGAACAGTCAAACAGTATTGAGAAGATCGGGCACATATCAATACAACTGTTTTTATAATCATACAGACGTTTCGGCAATCGTTCCCAGAAACGTTTTGCACGGTGACATACAGCAGAATAAGACAGTAACAGACCACCAATGCCTTCATTTTCTTGATTTTCCTCTGTAATATGAACCAAAGAATAGAGTTCAATGTTCAATATGGCTCCAGTAACAACCACTTTGAAAATCTAAAGTGTCTGAGTGATAGAAGAGAGAATTGTACCAGTACCCATCTAAACAGGTATTAACATGTTTAATGCATCACATGACAGCATGCAGGCATAATATCAATGAAATTCCTCGATATAATCTTGGTGATTTTGTTCAATTTTCTAGGAGTAAGGCAGAAAAGATGAGATACTGACAGGGCAGTGCAGGAGACCCTTCTGACCCACAAAGAGTGTGGGGGAAATATGTTGATACTAAGTGTAATAACCAGTCATTTGACTGCCGACCACAGATTTTTGGCAAAGTCACTTTTCTAGTCGAGGGTCAAATAGTGCATCTTGTTTAACATGGATTGGTTCATTACGATCACTAAAATTTATTCATACATTTATAATCTTTAACATTAAGTCTAAAATGTGATCTTAAAATATATCCAAATTTAATTTGCTATTTACTCCTTGTACATACACGTTGTTGGTTATTGTATTTGATGTCTTTTTTGACATTAATATTATTATTTTAATACTAGATTTATTTATGATATGATAAACAACTCCTATTCAACGCATTCTATATTAAAATATTGTTACTTGAACATACCTGTATATTGTCTACTGAATTTTCAGCTTGCTGGTGATGAGCTCTCTGGCTTTTCTTCCATTAGCATGGTCCATCAGCTCTTGATTATTGTTCTTAACATTTAAGATCATAAAAGCTGGTTGCAATATGTCTGCAAACTACATATGCCCTGAAACTTAAATAACCCAATCACACTGCAACCACAACTTACGTAAGACCTTGGTAAGACATATTAGTAGTGATCAAAAATAGCTGATGTGCGAGACTATGAAATTTTAATGGCTCTTGACTGATCTAGGATTCAGTACCTTCTGCCTAAATTAAAATACTGTACTGAGTTAGCTTACAGGACCAATGTCCAAGACTGCCAAACTTTCATTGATGAGTAGATTTGTGATACGTTGTCATGGGTTCTATCCTCAGTGGCGTTTTATTATTTGTAATTATTGGTTCGTAACTAAAACCAATTAAGAGGAATACTCATGGAAAAGTTTTCAGACTGATGTTGAAGGTCCTAAGTAGTTTTACAGCCCAAATAGTTCTTGGAAATTTGCTGTATTTCTAATAAAAAAATCCAATAGGTCGAAGCACTGAACTATTTGAGTATACTTCCAAGAAATTCTAAACTATCTCTTATGCAAATATATGACAGTGGAGTATATACAGCACAATCCGCATTACATTTTGTGTGAAAAGCTCTGCGGATCCAGCAAACTTTTGCCATGGTCAGAATGTGCATTTTATCGACATAAACCGAAAAATTATGAAATATAGGGTAATACTAAAGTTGCAGGTTATTAGTATTGACATTAACATTGAGGGCATTGACCGTTTGGACTGCAATTGAATAGCCAAGAGTCATGTTTTTGAGGCTAAAGTTTTGTCCCTCTAGGTTGGCTGTACTAGATGGATTTGCGCCCTTTATTCACATATTCCAGATTTTGAGCGTGTTCATAATAATAATAATAATAATAATAATAATAATGTTTAGTCCTCTGCACTTTCAACTTCATGTCTTAATGGACACGATGCAGTATAAAGTAACATATTGCGTAATCTAATGTCCCCGCGGTTTTCCAGACTTTGAACTGTTTCTTTGCTTCTGTTTTATACTATTGCAAGCATTACCCCCTTATAATAGTTATATTCAAAACTTTTTCGTTACTATTGCATGAATTGTTCCTGTCTTTGATAGTTGAGAATATTTCATCCATGTCTTCTTCTCCAGAAATTCAAATGCTGAAATTCGTATATTTACAATAATATTAGTAATTTATGACTGAAAATCTGCATTATCGTTTACGATAACATCGTAATGTGTTGGATTACTTCCCATTAAAGAATCGGACATTACGTAAATCTCATAACGGACGCCTATACATTTGTAGCTGGTGATCTCCATTGATTCTTTTCTTTGGAGAGACTTGAAAACTGAAAGGCGGGGGATCTTGTAAAAACAGATCAACTATGACTAGAGTCAAATCTATTCTGTACAAAATGAATCTGGAAAAAATGACATCATGGTCGACAGCTATCTGTCCGCTAGTCATAATTCAACAGTGAGTTTCATGTTTAATGTTCCATTTCATGTCATAAACAACCTGTCAGTTTTTATATCAATTTATGTATTTCCATATTAAGCTCTCAATATAAACGAGAAAAAAATCTCCTTCTTTAAAATGAATACATATCAGTTTCTTCTCTATCAGTCAACATTCTTGTGACCTATCTAGTACAGACCACAGACATACTTAAATTTTTGGAAAAATTTGATTGAACATCCCAATATTTTATGTCAACTTCTGTTTGTATCATTTTTTATCTCACATGACAAGAGTGTGCACAATATCAACGTTTTCTTCCGTGGTAGCCAGACCTTTCATCATCTTCATTGCTCTCTCTCTCTTTTAAATTCACAACCAATATTTTAACAGTACTAACCCTTCAATTTTCAACAGTGAATTTCATGTCTAATGTTCCATTTCATATTTAACAAGAGGCCCAAGTGGGCTTATATCGCTCACCTGAGTACCTAGATTATCAGTCATGTGGGAAGGAAGAAGTTATTTATTTTTACATTACTCTGACTTAGTCAACATAAATGTAGAAAATATGCCAAATTTTATTTCAGACCAGAAGAAAAAACAACAAGAGTTTTTTGCACATCCATTCAGGTGATTTTGATATTAAGCATTTGCTTTGTCTCCGCAAGATGTGATTCAGGGCAACAAATTAGTCATTTTCTTTAGGTGGGGCCTTTTGTTGACCGATTTCAAGTCTGGGTTATGAACAACAAGGATTTTAAATATTGTCCAGATCCAACTTAAAATGGCCTAATTTCATATATTGAGTGTTGAGAAGAAACATCTAAAAACTTATTTGCATGTGTAAAGAATTGAAAAAAATTAATTTGACCACAGCTGGATTTGAACCGCTACTCTTCATATTTTAATTACCAAGTGGTATATATACCATTGTGAGACCTATTTTTTAGACAAGCTGGTACCATCTGTTGACCAATTTGGATGAAATTTATAAAATTGATAGAGGACCTTTAGTACTTCATGTATATGTTTCATTAAAATCTTTCATGTGGTATAACAGCAAAAGTTAAAAATGTGAAGAATTGTCCCTATACATCCTAATTTGGAAGTCTTAAAAAATTCATTGAAAAACCAAAAAATTGAGATATTGTCAAAATTATTTCAAAACAACATTCCTTACCATAATTATGATCAAATAGTCCATAAGAAATTAATTCCCCCCCCCCCCCCCAAAAAAAAAAATGTCGAAAAAATTTCTAAAATTTGATTTTGGAAGGGAATCAAAATGACTAGACTTCTTCACTCATCCCTCTAGATCATTTCTATGCATTATCTTTGTAAGTCTAAAGAGGGTACTTTTGTGTGATGTCAAATCAAAGATATGGTTTAACACTTTACAGTTTGGAAAATCAATCCATCTATCAACGGATAGGTGATCTAAAATACCATACAAGCTGGAGCTTTGATTATACTTAACATGAACGTCGCACTTATTGTCTTTGCAGTGTGGAGCTCGTAGAAAAGTTGCACGCGCAGGGTTTGATTTAAGTGTTATTATACCTTTTTCCTGATGTTATGTGGCTGTGACACTTTCTATACAATGTTTGTTCACATTCATGTATATACAGTGCTGAATTATATTCGTTTCGTCTGTAAGGGCATTCACGGCAGGTGTGACTAGCCAAACAGGAGACGCTCAATCCTCCCGGGCACCAGGTCTCACCTCTGAATTTCAGAGGTCCGCGAATACCCACTGTGGTACATTGTTGCTAATGCCATAGTCAAGCGACACCGGTTACTTTCGTATTTTACATGAACGTCACACTTATTCCCTTTGCGGTGTGGAGCTCGTAAAATAGTTCCCCGCGGAGGGTTTGACTTAAGTGTAATGATACTTTTTTCCTGATGTTATGTGGCTGTGACACTTTCTATACAATGTTTGTTCACATTGATGTGTATATACAGTGCTGAATTATATTCGTTTCGTCTGTAATGGCATTCACGGCAGGTGTGGTCAGCCAAACAGAAGACGCTCACGCAAGAATGTTAACCGATATTTTGGGACCTGACCATACAAAATAACCATCTTAACTTTTTGACATAATATGGACACATATACAGACACTTACTTGTGCACGTGCGTTTCCAATACCGGAATTTCAGTTAGGCAGCATTTCTTGCCTTGAATGGGAAAATTTGACTACGTTTTTTTGTCTCCTTCGTGTGTTCGTGCGTGTATATTAATGTATTTACCTCCTCGACTTGAAAGGTTGTTGCAGGACTTAAGTGACGGGTGTTGCATGCAACCAGGGGACGCTTACTCCTCCCGGGCACCTGGTCTCACCTCGATTTTAATGGGGTTCGCATTTGTCTGAATATGACATTATTCACGATATTGTTCTTTTATTCCATGGACTATGAGATATGGTTTACCCTTTGGTACTTCTTCGTTTTTTACTTAATGACAGCAAAACAAAAATCAAAGGAATTACATTAGTATTTATTTGCCATCTGCATTATTAGACACATTTCTTGATAACACTGTTCATCGTGTGCAAACAACACATGTGAGCTCTCTGCCTTCCACGTACGGTGGACACTGCAAAGATCCGCATATGCCTTCCACCTTGTACATCAGATTACCGTCTTCATTGGCATGACCAGAATTAAGACTTTCCGGATTTTTGTCCACACAAACGTATTGTGTAGCAGATTTAGCCGCGTGATATCCGGCCATAAGATAACCCTGGTATTCACAACGCCATCCTCTGTAACATTGTTTTCGTGCTAAAAATAAGAAAAAGGGCAATTGTATTAAACTACATTTGCATACAAATATGTAAAGATGATAAATCCAAACCATAAGTCCGAAAATCAGACCAGAGGTCAAACAAAATCAGTGAAAATGAAAACCAAGTAAAATACATGTATAATGAAAAATGTCTACTTGAAGAGCACATGTGAATCCCTATGATGGAGTGAGATCAGGTGCCCGCGGAGAGTAAGCATCTCCTGAATGCTTACAACACCCGTCACATATATCCAGTAGAAAGAGTCAAATCGTGTAAATTCCATATATATTCATATATGGAGAAGTCATATAAGGTAACCTTCTAGTAAAATACTCATCAATCAATCAATCAACAAAGAAAAGCAATTTAAAGGTGTCAAATACATACACCCACAGACACCCATACATACATACATACATACTTACATACATACATACATACATACATACATACATACATACATACATACATACATACATACATACATACATACATACATACATACATACATACATACATACATACATACATACATACATACATACATACATACATACATACATACATACATACATATACTGAACAAAAAAGAAAGGTATATTAATGAATTGGTTTGAAACTCTCTGAAATTCTGAAAAATTAAATTATTTAATATCGAATATGAATCACAATCATTGTCCGCTACATTTCAATGTTTAATGGTTATGCTCAGTGAAGCTTAACTCATCTCTCGACGTGGTGAGTAAAAATGCCCAAAGTCCGTGCTACGCAGTAGCGTTAAGGCACTCCACGACGTGATTGACATTATATGGTCTATATTGAAAACCGCATAATAAATAGAAAAAATTATTTCTGCAAAACTGGTAAAAATGCAAATTGTTTAACAAGTTTACTTTTTCACACATTTAGATTTTATCCCTAGTTGTTTGCAATCACCTGACTGCTATATATAGCACATATAGTATTAACAACAAACATTCAACAAGTGCAAGGGCATACTGCCCAATTTTGTTGTGAATAATAAATGGAAACCTATCATTAATATTTATAGCTGTACCCAACTTCTAAGAGGCGTAATTGCGTATAATACTGCGATGGGATTGTTGAATGGTGTAGTCTTATAAGACATTTTCTAAGTAAATTGAAATTCTGTTGATATTTTAAAATCTAAAAGTTAGGCCCAGCAAGACGCATTTCATATAGATATAGAACAGTCTTTATGTGAAATTACACAACAAACAGAGTTGAGGAAAAGGTTGCACTACAGCATTTTCTTGGCATGTTGATTGTTGCAGTGTCTCCCGCTTCATATAATGCACTGGGCCATAGTGACGTCACAATGACGTCATGTTATGTTTTGGCGGGTTTTCTGCAACATTATATAATTGTGTATTGCCTTAACACAACTGCGTAGGCGATATTATCCACGTGTATCTAGAACTTTAATCACTTCATCTATAGTTAAGACGAAATCGGCGAGAAAAATCACAAAAAAAGATTCACAATTTGATTAAATCAATTATGCTGAGGTTGCGCAAAGAAGTCAGGAAGCGGGTAATAGGGATGTTGCAAGCTAGAATGACGCAGATGGCCATTGACGATGCAGTTCATTGCAGACAACAACTGTAAGTTTGCTATGATAAAGATTTCAACGAACTGCATCGACGAACGATCGGCCAAGAAGCTGGAGACCGCGTGTTACCACTCCCAACAAGGACCGCTACATCCTAGTGATCCGTCTTCAAAATCAATTTGTGCTGCTACGGATACTTCTGTGTATGCCATTGAACGTCGAATCAGCGCCCAGACAGTTAGGAATCGTCACAAAAGTGCCGGAATTAGAGCTTGTCGGCTACACGAGGAAACAGAATTGACAACACGACATAGACTTAATCGACGTAATTGGACACAACGTCACATCCGGTTCCGTCTAATGGATTGGTCTCGAGTGCCTCTTAACGATGAGTCTCGATTTTGTTTGAAATTCGCAGACGGAAGGACCAGTGTATGGAGACGACAGTGTGAACGCTATTCCGAATGCGGTATAACATAAGTAGATCGATTTGGGGGTGGCAGCGTTATGGTGTGGGGAGGCATCTGTGGTGCGCGGGGAACACAGCTTGTTATTGTCAATGAATACTCACTGCTCAACGATATAGAGACAAAATTCTGGCTCTGTTTTGCACCATTTCTAAAAAACTATAACTCATTTCTAATACTCCATCAGAATAACGCCACAGCATACATAGCGAGAATAACAACACTATTTCTGAATCAGAACAATGTTAACGTTTGAACTGGCCGTCAAAATCCCCCCGATCTGTCTCCAAATGAACATGTTTGGGACCACCCCCGTAGGAGGGTAAGGGCAGAATGAGTGGAACAACATTCCTTGAACAGGTATCAGGCGTTACATATCATGCATGTGTTGCAGATGTGTTTCCGTTCTTAAGGCCGGAGGAGTACATACTCGGTATTGATTTGTGTACTTTTAAATTTGACCCCTATGCACTTAATTCTTAATGCAGGTCCTCAGTGATTTGTGTCATACAGCTTTGTCAGATGTATTCTGTTTTCTCTTTCATATTTCTTGGTTAAGAGTCGTAGCAATTTGTTATTATCTTTAAAAAGTGACATTAATCATTGTTAAATCAAAATTTGGAAACATTTTATTTGTATTCAAAACATTAATGAAATCATTAAAGGTTGAAATTGATATACTTTTCTCTTTTTTTTTTGTTCAGTATATAGTAATATCCCTCGTTCAAACCGCAGTTTAATTCAGGAAATAGTCTGTCTTTCAGGATCAATAATCATATCCATTTTGATGCATTTGTTTTGTATGCAAATACTAATTTGTAGGAAAAGCATTACTTCACATTCGTGGAAGCATTTAGTAGATTTGTGTTTGAAATTTATATATATTTATATATCTTTCCTTTTTCTAGCTGATGGTATTAAGCACCTATTCTACTTAGCAGTCTTATTCTGAAACGTAGGATTCTCCGTTTCGGTATAAAACTTATCAACAGAAATTGCTACCAGAAAGGAAAAAACACATAGGCTCTTTGACAAAGGCACCTCCTAAAATGCAGAATAGACAAGAAAAACACGTAAAAATTCATCACAAAAATATAAGCTTATATTACTGCTACAGCACCGGCTTACGACGGTCTATTGAAGTAAAACTCGTCACTCCATTAGTGTTGATAACTGATTTACACGCATTTCGGTGAAAGTAAGCATAAGTTTTACACGTCAAAACCATTATTTTGGAGCAAACCCGGTTTTTTCTTGAGGTTTTATACTTGTGAATTTAATACCTGTTCCTTTTTCCCATTATATCATTAAACTACAAAATGTTATTTGTTTACCTGGTATCATATTGACGGCTGATGGACCTCTTCTCCAGCAGACTGCACATGGAACATCGTGGTTATGAAGACTTTTCCTTCTATCTTTTAATGTGCTCGTCTCGTATTCTGTTCCATACATGTAAGCGTTGTATCCATCCCTCCCGTCTACATGAATGCCCCACTGTGGATCCCTAGGTAGACAGACATACTGTGCTGCACCACCCTGATTGTTGTAACTAGATCCTCCGGTGAACCCTATAAGAGAAGATTTTTTCACAAGATATTTTTATCACAAATAGAATTTGTGATTATAACAATTATAACATATAATATATTGCAGAAGTTGAGATATGCCGACTACCTGAATACACCAGATGAGCGCCTCTTGGACATGTCTTCTTGCCCCACCTTGTATAGACGACACTGTTTCCTATTTAATACAAACACAACTATAAAATCTGTTATACGTATTAGAATGACACATTATAAGAAATACAAGGGGCTTAAACTCCATATCTTATTCGAATAGGAACAGGAAAATGGCTGAGGACACTTCCGATTTAAGAGTTTGACTGTGACTATAAACTGGTTATTTCTGGCATATCAAACTATGTATGAGATAATGATATTCACTATTGGAGACTTTATATACTTCTTTATTTTGTGCATATACTGAAGTAAATCAGAATGCATCCGTTTCGCCGTGATGCTTGTCATAAAATCCACACGCACTGCAGATTTTGAGCCCTACTTGTGTTACCTTTACGTATTTTACATAGTTTACAACGAATTAAGGGAATTGAATGCACTATTGAATGTAATTATTTGCAAATATTTTTACATGCATATATAAAATCATATATAGGATTCATACTGTCAAAAGGAAATGCTAATAAGATATGATATGTAGGAGTATAACAATAATACGACAAAGCAAGTGTGAACAGCACATAGTCAATGTCTATTTAACAGTTGCCAATCAAACGAAAATCTAACTTTACAATAGGAAAAGATCCAATTTTGACCACGTCAGGTCCGCAAAACCATGCATTGATCTCAGCTGAAGTCAATAATTGTATATTATAACCTCACCATAGGAAACCTCGACGATATTGAATGTTCTATATTGTCATGTCCCTTTTTCCTTTACATTTTTTATACATATTATATATTATACCTTTACTGGTGTTTCACTGTGGAAAGGTAAAAAGTTTAAAATTGCTAAATTCCTAGAGTTCTTCGTAAAAGATTGATTTCCAGTGAAATGTTTTAAATTTTTTCCGATCTCAGAATTCAGATAATCGAATCCTATACCTATTTCTCTTTGTATTCTGTCAATTTAAAAAAAAGTTGGTTAGACCTTTTAACAAATAGAGAAACCCGAATGTTTAACGTTTTTCAAAACAAATACATATAATTGTTTTTCACACACAGTGTTTTTATTCCTATAACATTTTCTTATCAGATTCCTAGTTCTGGGCATATAGTGACGATTATTTAAATATGCGTGTTCGAATATTAGGTAGAATCAAATGAGTAATAGTGATTTATGAACCGCCATTCTGTTACTTGGATTTTGTTAGAATTCTTATCTAATTCCTCCTTCCTTGTTATAATCCTAACATACATGAATATGATATCGAGGTTTGGCCCCTTGAAATATTCATTAAATCAATTTATGGAATATGCGTCAATCCAAAATATAAGACAAGGGGCAATCACTAACGCATGGAAAGTCAAATATAGATCACACGATACGGAGAATCAAACATTAGCCTTAGAATTCTGCCACACACCATGATGTTTTGGTTAGGTTTTACTGAATGTGAGCAGCTTGTTTGCAGTAGTAATACGGAATTAATTGGTCATATGAAAAGTGATAAATGGGTTTTTCCTGAATGCATATTAGCTGTTTACATATACATTACCTTTGGCTTTAGATACTTCAGAAATTGCAACAAGCAAAAGCAACATGATACTTATGAACTTCATCTGAAATCAAGATATGAATCGATCCTGCAGAGAACAACAATAATAACAATAATATCATCAACAACAACAAAATATAATGATAAACCAAATGTATAAATTCTATAATAATAATAATAATTCACTTTACAATTTTAGTATAATGATAGTTTAAACTGTTAGTTTAAATGTATAAAACAAAGAGTGAATAGTTAATAATATGAGTCAAAACATATTTCTAGTGAAACTAACATATACAGATCAATCAGAAATATTGGATAGTGACTCTGATATTGATATGTGTATAATTCAATTATTTTAAGTGATTGTTTGCGTACACTACATATGAAACAACGTGATTGTATAAGTCGGAAAAGAGATACCTCTCAAAATCAAATAAAAGCCACCACCCAGCGAAGGGCCAAGAAAGAAATATGTGATAATCACAACCATTTAACTAAAGCTTTTAAGTTGTGAATTGAATGGAAAATTTCCATGACGCCATGAAAGCAAATATTGTTCTTACAAGATTCAAGTTTAGTTTTTCGTGCTGAAAACCAGTCATAAAGTTTATATATATACAGTTTATATATATACATGTATATATATAATATATATATATATATATATATATATATATAATATATATATATAATATATATATATATATATATATATATATATATATATATATGTGTGTGTGTGTGTGTGTGTGTGTGTGTGTGTGTGTGTCTGAAAAAAAGATATAAAAATATCATTATCAAGTGTTAAAAAGATTTTAATTCGTATAATGACAAATTCTCACCTTTCACGGAATACGCTATAATACACGATGATATAAAAATTTGAATTATGACGGAGCAGGAGCGAGATTGAGGTTTTAGACACTATAGTTAAATTAGAAGTAGACACGTATGTACGTTTTATTCTAATTTCAACACAGATTAAACACAAGTAAAACACGGCCACAAATCTTTTGTAATATTTATTCTAAAATAAGAATTATAATGATAAAAAAAAACATTCTCGAGGAATGAAAATGTTATTTATTCTTACCTGTTTTCTACTTCACACTTGTAGGGAATATCAAACTAGAAAAACTTACCGATATATACATATATATATATACATGTGAGTTAATAAAAATATATCGACCTCCTTTTTGTTGTACATGAAATCGGTAAAAAATACTATACAACATGTGGTTCGTGTAATATGATTCAGCGTTACTCAATAGCAAATGCAAACATAAATTAGGTATTCAAATTCTTATACGGAAAATAAAATAAAAATTAAAATATAGGCAAATGTGTGCGACCACAAAATTTTCCCAAACGAAGCGGTATGACAACAGCTTACTTGAGCTTTCATCTCATTATATAAAAATTTATACCATATTATTTAAAAAAAAAAATCTAAAAGTGTCATTGTTGTCTTCGTCTTTTTCAAGATTAAATGGGGATTTATTTTAGAGAAATAGATAACCAAAAGTTCAGTTACAATGCAAAGATAGTAATAACTAGCAAATCATATCTGTTTTTATAATTTCACGCTAAAATGAATCAATCAATTACTAATCAATGTAGAATTAATTTTAAGTTTGTATTAACATTGTGGTAAGAGAAAATGCAAAATAGTCTTGCTATGAGAGAATTCATACTGAATGAGGAACAGTTCCTCCTTTTCACCCAGCCTAATCCAGCTGGTCTGAGAGGACATACGCCCAATAATTCTGCTGAAATTCAGAAAACAACAAATCATTAAGATGAAATGTCAAACGTGAATATATCAAATTCCTCCTCTCGGTTTCTATGGACCACTCATGAAATATCATAACCCTATCACATGACATCAAAAGTTAAGGAAAAGGTTAAATTTCTTCAAAAGTATGTCAAACTCATATGTTCAAAAGATTTTAATTCCAACTGAAAGTTCTTGTCAAGAGGATGCACACATAAAATATCAAAGCCCTGTCACCTGTCATTCTAAAGATAAGGCCAAGGTAAACTTTCTTTGAAAGTAGGTCAAACTCCAAAGTCAAGGACAAGATGTCGATATGCCAACCGCAAGTTCTGGTCAAGGGCATTGGACACGTAAAGTATCAAAACGCTATCTCATGCCATTCTAAAATTATGGCCTAGGTTAAATGTCTTTGAAAGTTGGTCAAAATCAAAGGTCAAGGTCACGATATCAAATATCTTGATGTCAACTGAAAGTTTTTTAATGAGAAATTCACACGAAAATCATCAAAGCCACATCACCATTCAAAATTTATGACCAAGGATAAATTCCAAGTTAAACTTCAAGGTCAAGATCAAAACGTCAAAAGTTTTGATGCTAGCTGAAAGTTGTTCTCAAAAGGAATGCACACGTAAAATATCAAACCATATCACCTGCCATTTTAAAGTTATGGCCAAAGATAAATTTCTTTATATGACACTATATACGGTATTGTCCTTATAATCCATGGACTATGAGATATGGTTTACTCTTCGATACTTCTTTGTTTTCTACTTTGATTATATTTTTGTATATAGACTGGAATAGCTGCGCTAATTTATGATCGTTTATGCTCCAGTACTTTTTATAGAAATAATTCGAAATTAGAGCTAAAGAATATGCTTTTGAATGAATTTGAACCAATAACATTAAATGAATCTCACATCTTTATTGTATTGATCTAATTGAAATGGCAATTAGGACAGGACTCTGCACCACGCTGTTACCAGTATAACACTCACAATTTACATTAACTACATGCATTTTCCAATATTCTCAACGAAAATCCATGTTTATTCCTTCCTAACAACGGATCTCTCCCACTTTAGAATGTACATGTTTTTGCTGAAACAAGTAAAATTTATTTTCTATTTTAATCAGAATATCGGACATACAAGGTCAATCTTTCTGGTTTAGTCTTATCACGTTAAATATAGTCTTTATATTCACTTTCTGTCCTATAAATACCTTTTAACAACGATTTGAAGACACACTCTTATTTGTCCTGGATATACTTTCCAAAATATCCGTATCAAGTTGAACAAAGGTGTATCATTTCCCATGTACAAGGGTTTTAAATGTTGCGGTACTCAGAGGATGAAACATTTTTAAGTGATTTTCAGTAATGCACCTTAGATTTAAACAAGAACTCGATAACTTAATTTTAGGATAGGGTCTTGTGAATGAAAATATGTGTCACTGATATGAAAGAGCAATTGAAATAGAAAGAGTGTCAATGTTCGACAAAAATTGAAAAGTAAAAAAATGTGAGCAGCTACATTTAAGGACCTTGGTTCCTTTCATTTCTTTTGCCATTGCTCAACGCAAATTCTGTTGAGGGTTCTATTACTCATAAATTAAAACTGAGAATATATGAAGTCCATAGTAAAAAGCCAACATCTTTAAAAATATTTCTGTTTTTATCTTTATTTTACGTAGCACTTAACGGTGAAAATATCTGCCAAATCTAATGTACAGCAATCTAGATCATTCCAACAAACAAAATGCAGTAAGGAATCTTTCATATATCAATTTCATGTCTGCCATGACATGCAACCTTGGGTTTTCCTGTCTAATCCGAAAGAAAGAGTATATACGAGCCATCGGGAGGACTCGAACCCAGGGTCACTTGCCACGGCCAAGCACAAAGCCGATTCAGGGTTTTGTCTACAAATGCAGAATATAAAGTGGAATCTGGAGGTTAATCATTGTGTATTGATGTAAGTGACATATGCATGTAGAACCATTTATCTTACTGTGTTTTGTGCGCATGTCCTTGGTAATTTGCGCCATACAGCTTTGTCAGATGTCTTCTGTTATTTCTTTTATACATTTTGGATTAGAATATGGAGGTAGAAGTCCTGGGATATAATAATCACTGTCCTTTGTTTTACTATTATATACCTATAAAAATTCATCAAGTCATAGAGACAGGCAATCTAATGCTCTCGTTTTCATTTTAGTACCCATTAAAGAAAAACGGAAATAAACATCAACTTTGTTAGGTCGTTTAAAGACTGTCAACAATGGCCAGTAACAAATAAATCTGTAATGTCTGAAAAACAATAGTACTAACACGGAAACGACCAATCGGTTACCTATACTTGGTACAGTGCAAAGCTTAGAAGAACGGAGGAGAGCAAAACGGAAAGGAAAGCTGAGGGAAAATATGTGTGTGACGTTTATAACACTTTCGTGTGAACACACATAACTTAATAACTATCACATAGGTACATCTGGTACATTTTCTTTTGTTTTCCTATGTTTAAGTTTTTGAACTGACATAACAAATTCGTGCTTTATTTAGCTGTTAATTCACCGATTGATGTAATATTACCCCTTCATAATCAGATACAAAAATAAAACTTATGCTTGCGGAGGCATATTACTTTACATGCTAACGTCAATTGTTACTGTTTTATAATTGATTCATTATTATATTTCCATTCTTATATAAAAAAAAACTTGCCACAGGTGTAAGTAAAACAATAATAGAGTAATATTAGTTCCATTAGAAAATCCATATTAAACAAAATAATGACCAGTACAAAATCCAGTGACAGAATCAGGTGCCTCGGAATAGTAAGCATCCTATACCGAATTGTCACACTCACCATGATGTTATGAAAGAAAAAGAGTCGATTCCTTCCAATTACGCTTGAACCTTACATTCAAATTTTCTTATTCCTCATCTACTCCGAAAGTATTTCCATTACACTTAGTCTAACAGGCTGCTGACTATGAAATTAACATATTTTGTCCACTCTTTCTCCATAAATAATATATGGCAAAATACTGCTATTGATGAATGATTTCTCAACATACAAAGTGTTTATTACGTTTCATACAATCCTCTCTTTTTGTTATATATTTTTTGTTTATTGTACATGTATAACTCCATGGTGACTTCTGCCACATAAGTGAGCCGGTAACTCCTCTTTTTTCTTACTTTCGAATGGATATCCCTTTGACGCTTTATTTACACTATAATATTTAACTGAATAGTGTCCTGTTACATGTAAAAGTATTTAACAAGATTGTTATATTGAAAGTGTCGCTTAAACCATTGCCTGATACTGAAAACTATTGAAGGCAAGCAACCAACCAAGAGTACCATTGTTAAAAGTATGAGGCATTGTTGAGTGATTTACAATCATGCATTACAGTTTAAAAAGAACTATATGTCGTCAAGAGATTGCCACCTTAATTTGAGAAAAGGGAAAGGGTACGCAATGAAAAATGGGAAAAAATATAAAATATCAAAGTGCATCAAAAAAATTTTAAGAATGAAAGAGGTAAGCAGCTTTTATGAATTCAAAGAGCATCCGGTGAAAGTCTAACATTCAGAAAACAAGAATACCAATACAATAACAATCAATTTTTATCTTTATCTAGTACATTGTTTGAATTAAAGAAAAAAAGTGTTCCTATCATGATTGAAGAACGGGAGCCAGCAAGAAAAACACCGTAAATGTGAATGGGGAAAATTGGCGTTTATGACACGCAGGGGACATGTACAACTTGGTAACTATCAGACACTTAAGCATCAAGTACACTTGGGATGTTATGTGATTTATTTGGTTATTTTACTATATAATCGTCTTTTTCAATGTATCTATGACTTTATGTAATTATACACAAAATTAAACTATTGATTGGGTTGCATCGATACATCATGGTATACATGTTGTAATTATCAAAATATTTTATTTTCATTATTATATTGATATGCTTACTTCGATCATAATGCGACAGCTAGTAGTTTTACAAGTAAACAGGGTTGACACATTTCATAGATGTTAGTACGTAATATACATGTAAATTTTGCCATCCCCTTGAACAAACAAGAATAAAAGATTGTATATACTATCAATAGAAAGGACAATTGAGTCTTTTCGTTATACAGAGTTATTTCCCATATGAGCAGGTATCTGACGTCAACACATTGTGACGTCAACCAGTTCTATGGCAACTGGTGTAAAATTACGGGAAGTGATATAGAAATTGTATGACGTCACAAGGGTTTGACGTCAGATACCTGCTCAAATGGGAAATAACTCTGCATATCGAAAAGACCCAATTCTCACTCATCTTGTGTGGGTAACTTAATAGCTATTCTCCGTAATCACTTAAATGCATGATAACCAACTCTCTTTTAATTTCACACAATAATAAAACTTACTGAGTATTTCAAATTTTGACTAAATTTTGGTTGCTATGCATTTTACTTGGCATGGCAACTAGCGTTAAATGCATGTAAATAGCGTTTATTAGTTGATTTCAAGCTTTTACAGATATGTATTTTATTTATAATTTTACAGCTTTTCTATTGTCAAACAAAGTTTGTTCCTTATTGATGTTATTGACACTAAAATAGCTGTAAGGTGTCCTTTGAATTTATTATTGTATGATAACAATATAGCCGTGTTGAGAATTTAGGAAAATTAACATGCAGTGTTTGTGCTTGTAATGTGATTTTAAGATTTGATTTTAAAAACTCATATTTCATAACTATATATATTTTAGTTCATGCTAACTTTAAAAAAAGTAATTGGAAATAATTAGTCATCCTTTCTGTTCAGAATAGTGCGACTTGGATTTATGTTTTTCATTTTACAAATGAATGATAAATTGATGCCTTTTATAGAAACTGGAAGCATGTTACTGAAAGAACTTTATTTAGAGAAATAAAAGGTCCAATAACTAAACATTAATAATAATTAAGTTTACTTTTGGGTGTCTTTATCGAAAATTTTGAAATAAAAAATGTCCAGTATAACGCACAATTACATGAATGGAGAGAATTAAACATGAAGCGATAGAGTATAAAGAATCGACCGCATTAGAGAAAAAATTACTAACGGTAGCAATAAATTTGATATTCACACGATCCACAACGATACATATTTTGTGAAGGAACAGTCTGATTCCAAAAGTAAGTACATGTATACACCAAAAGACATCATCCAAATATTAGAAATTCTTATGGATAATATTTTTGTACAGAAGCCCTAGAAGAACATTATTAGTTACTTATTTGTTATGACTTATTAGTTGCTTCTTATTTGTTATTACTTATTTGTTATGACTGATGAAAACGTGTCAGTACAGACAGATGGCGTCAACTTGCAGTTCAGATAGCGAGGAAGAGGTATGTAATTTAAACAATAGGCCAGGGGTTAAACCATAAATTAACACGCCTTAAATCCAAATTCATCAGTAAATTGAGCAGCTTACACGAAGGGAAATGAATAAATAAATAAGTCAGTTTGAGAAACAAAAGTAAAATCTCCACAACCGGAAGTGAGATCATGCCTGGACCGGGAATCTCCCATTTTGAACAGTTTGGGAACGTTGTTAGCGAAATAGCAAGCAAGTGATTCAAATTGTGACACAAAAAGAAGTTTTAAATATCGAAATGCTTTAATAATATCTGGTTGCATTGAAAGCATTGAGCACTAGCAAGCATAGAAAAAAAAAACGGAATATAAATGCCGTCCTACCTTTATTTTGTTACATTTTACCTGATTTCGCACGCCACTGGCACATAAGACCGGATAACGTAGATAGGACTTGTACATAAGCTTGTATAAAATACTAAATATTATTTATGACCTTTATATTAATTCTTAATACCCAAACACACTGAGGCAGTAATTGCAATATATTTACATTGAACTAGTCTTATAAGGTTTTAAACCGAAAGTACTACTGTTATCTTTTAGCAAGGCTCGAATCTTGCTAACGACGTGAGTAACGCGATAAATTTCCACGGCTGAACTACATATATGGAGGATAATTTAGACATGTAGAGATATAACTTAAGGGGAGTGCACACGCACCATTTTAAGTTGGAGTGTAAATGAGTGTTCAAATTTGATCCTGCTTTGACGCCAATCAATAAATGTTCACAATTTTTGCACACTAGTTTCTATACCCCAAGAGATTCATTTCCCCAAAGTTTTAAAACTGAATAACCTATTGAACTGACAAGCAAGACGATTGTAAATTGTGCATCAAACTGCAGCTTTGTTTATACAAACAATGATTTTTGTTATGATATATCTAAATAGTTAGTTTGTTATATGTCTACGAACGATTGTCTTTGGATTTTTCTAATTCTACATCAAACAATCACAAATTAGAATTTTATAAGCTGGGGTAATCGAATATTCGATTAAAAAGATGGACGCCTTTGTATATGCGTCAACATGAGGGGCGGATCGCTGCATAAACAGTTAATAATCATGACACATAAATATAGTAAATTAATTCTTCGAAACATGTTTCACTTCTTATATCAATATCTATAGTATTTTGATGATATTGTCAACCATTACTCAATAAATCGTGAATCATATATTGAGATTTTTTCAAAGATCCACCAATGATCCATGCCTACCGATGTAAATTGTAGGTCGCCATTGAACATGTTTTTAAAAAAAATGAGAAACTCTATTTCTGCGGTATTTCTTTCATAATTGAAGGACAATCGTTCGTAGATATATCATCAAACTAACGATTGAGAAACTTATTCAAAAATACATTGTACGCACATGCCTGTGGCTTTGCAGCCAGGTGCATAATTTGTACATTAATCTCATGCAAAATCTGCCAGGAATTCAATCTCAAAAACCTGGGGAAATGAAGCTTTCTTATATATAGATAACATTGTCTTAAAATGATATGAATTGACTATTTAGTGTCCAAGCGAGATAGATTTCAATTTGGAACACTCTATTTACAGTACAAGTTAAAATGGTGTGTGTACATTCCCCTTAACTATAAGATGTAACTTTTTCATTTGTACTTTGTGCAAATGCATCATTTACATATGTATTATCGTTTGAATTTGTACTTAGATCAAGATAAAATCAACGTACATGACCCTGACTCTTTTATGTCACATATTTAACTTGTACCAACATTTCCAATAAAGTTTTTGTAATTGTTGGTTTATAGCTTTATACCGTATTATGTTATATTAGTATGACATTATTTTCATTTCTTGTGCCATTGCTCAACGCAAATTTCTGTTGAGGGTTCTATTACTCATTAATTAAAACTGAGAATATGAAATATAGAGTAATATTTGATAAATTGAGATATTATCTTATGATACCATTTATTATTTTTACATGGTTGAAATGAAAAATTTTCATGATTTTGATTTGAATTAACGCTAAGAAAATAAAATGCAAGACTAAGATCTCATTTTTCATAGTAAGTTGCATAGTAATTTAGGTGAGTAAAATAGGATTCAATTGATCTATTATCATGAGAACTTGGTATAATATCATAGCACGGGGTATTTCATTTAATTATATGTTGTTAATGTCCATGTAAAATGCATTTAAAAATCTAAAAGAGGGAAATGTGAAGATTACAATTAATGTCAATCCTATGCACTTTATGTGTGAAAAATCTTAACAATTTCACATTACATGTATATTTATTATTTTTTCGCATAGGGGATAGTGTAAAATAATTTTTATCTGCAATAGAAAACAGACCATATTTAGGAAAACTGTCCTTATACACATAACAGACATTCTAATTCACTTATTTTGTTTTGACAATTCTGATTGGGCACACGTTAGCGTTCAGACATGTATAATCACAGTATACCGTCCTCAAATTTATTACTATATTGTACCTACTCTGTCCACATTGCCTCTGACTCCAACTAACAAAAATACTGTCTGTAACAACTTCGTTCAGTGCTCTTAAGTTTCATTTTAAGTCTCGTATCAAGGACGATTTGCTAGTTCTACCATTCAAGTGCACAATTATTACAATGAAGTTAAACCAACAAAACCGACAAAGTACATGACGTAGCACCAATGCATCGTGCAGTTATTTCATCTCGCCGCGCTGTAGCAAAACTGTCTGTTCAGTTGTTTACGAGCGATATCAACTTACTCAGGTGTGAATCAATTTGTGACTAATAATTTAATCAACTTTGAGAATATGAAAATGATGAAAATTCTTATGGCAATGCAGTAAGAATCAATTTGTTTCTCGGAAGAATTTTATGCATGGCGTTATCCATCCCTTAGCAACGAGGAGTTTAGAGGCAATTTCAAAGTTAAAAAACGATGTTTATTTTACAGTGAATTAGAATGGGGATAAACGTACTCCACAAGCGTCGCCAGGAAAATTCTGTTTCCAACGGTATAACCACGGTATACCTGTCGGAAACAATCGAACACAGTACGTTTATCCCCTAATTACACATTATCACTGTGTATATTTTTGGGAATGATTTTGAATTGACGCATGTATCATTGCCATCTCATTCATGACCCCATTACCAGTCCATATTTCAGAAGCTGCTGTTTGAAATACCACTCATTTTGTCTACAGAAGTCCATAGTTAAGTTTACCGTAAAAAGCCAACATCTTTAAAAATATTTCTGTTTTTATTTTTATTTTACGTAGCACTTAACGGTGAAAATATCTGCCAAATCTAATGTACAGCAATCTAGATCATTACAACAAACAAAATGCAGTAAGGAATCTTTCATATATCAATTTCATGTCTGCCATGACATGCAACCTTGGGTTTTCCTGTCTAATCCGAAAGAAAGAGTATAGACGAGCCATCGGGAGGGCTCGAACAGAGGGTCACTTGCCACGGCCAAGCACAAAGCCGATTCAGGGTTTTGTCTACAAATGCAGAATATAAAGTGGAATTTGGAGGTTAATCATTGTGTATTGATGTAAGTGACATATGCATGTAGAACCATTTATCTTACAGTGTTTTGTGCGCATGTCCTTGGTAATTTGCGCCATACAGCTTTGTCAGATGTCTTCTGTTATTTCTTTTATACATTTTGGATTAGAATATGGAGGTAGAAGTCCTGGGATATAATAATCACTGTCCTTTGTTTTACTATTATATACCTATAAAAAATTCATCAAGTCATAGAGACAGGCAATCTAATGCTCTCGTTTTCATTTTAGTACCCATTAAAGAAAAACGGAAATAAACATCAACTTTGTTAGGTCGTTTAAAGACTGTCAACAATGGCCAGTAACAAATAAATCTGTAATGTCTGAAAAACAATAGTACTAACATGGAAACGACCGACCTGTACTTGGTACAGTGCAAAGCTTAGAAGAAAGAAGGAGAGCAAAACGGAAAGGAAAGCTGAGGGAAAATATGTGTTTGGCGTTTATAACACTTTCGTGTGAACACACATAACTTAATAACTATCACATAGGTACATCTGGTACATTTGCTTTTGTTTTCCTATGTTTAAGTGTTTTAACTGACATAACAAATTCGTGCTTTATTTAGCTGTTAATTCACCGATTGATGTAATATTACCCCTTCATAATCAGATACAAAAATAAAACTAATGCTTGCGGAGGCATATTACTTTACATGCTAACGTCAATTGTTACTGTTTTATAATTGATTCATTATTATATTGCCATTCTTACATAAAAAAAAAAACTTGCCACAGGTGTAAGTAAAACAATAATAGAGTAATATTATTTCCGTTAGAAAATCCATATAAAAACAAAATAATGAGCAAAGGCAATCATGGACCACTACAAAATCCAGTGACGGAATCAGGTGCCTTTGAATAGTAAGCATCTTATACCGACTTGTCACACTCACCATGGAGTCGATTCCTTCCAATTACGCTTGAACCTTACATACATATTTTCTGATTCCTCATCTACTCCGAAAGTATTTCCATTACACTTAGTCTAACAGGCTACTGACTATGAAATTAACATAATTTTGTCCACTCTTTCTCCATAAATAATATATGGCAAAATATTGTTAATGATGAATGATTTCACAACATACAAAGTGTTTATTACGTTTCATACAATCCTCTCCTTTTGTTATATATTTTTTGTTTATTGTATATCTCCATGGTGACTTCTGCCACATAAGTGAGCCGGTAACTCCTCTTTTTTCTTACTTTGGAATGGATATCCCTTTGACGCTTTATTTACACTATAATATTTAACTGAATAGTGTCCTGTTACATGTAAAAGTATTTAACAAGATTGTTATATTGAAAGTGTTGCTTAAACCATTGCCTGATACTGAAAACTATTGAAGGCAAGCAACCAACCAAGAGTACCATTGTTAAAAGTATGAGGCAATGTTGAGTGATTTACAATCATGCATTACAGTTTAACAAGAACTATATGTCGTCAAGAGATTGCCACCTTAATTTGAGAAAAGGGAAAGGGTACGCAATGAAAAATGGGAAAAAATATAAAATATCAAAGTGCATCAAAAAAATTTTAAGAATGAAAGAGGTAAGCAGCTTTTATGAATTCAAAGAGCATCCGGTGAAAGTCTGACATTCAGAAAACAAGAATACCAATACAATAACAATCAATTTTTTATCTTTATCTAGTACATTGTTTGAATTAAAGAAAAAAAGTGTTCCTATCATGATTGAAGAACGGGAGCCAGCAAGAAAAACACCGTAAATGTGAATGGGGAAAATTGGCGTTTATGACACGCAGGGGACATGTACAACTTGGTAACTATCAGACACTTAAGCATCAAGTACACTTGGGATGTTATGTGATTTATTTGGTTATTTTACTATATAATCGTCTTTTTCAATGTATCTATGACTTTATGTAATTATACACAAAATTAAACTATTGATTAGGTTGCATCGCTACATCATGGTATACATGTTGGAATTATCAAATATTTTATTTTCAATATTATATTGTTATGCTTACTTCGATCATAATGCGACAGCTAGTAGTTTTACAAGTAAACAGGGTTGACACATTTCATAGATGTTAGTACGTAATATACATGTAAATTTTGCCATCCCCTTGAACAAACAAGAATAAAAGATTGTATATACTATCAATAGAAAGGACAATTCTCACTCATCTTGTGTGGGTAACTTAATAGCTATTCTCCGTAATCACTTAAATGCATGATAACCAACTCTCTTTAAATTTCACACAATAATAAAACTTGCTGAGTATTTCAAATTTTGACTAAATTTTGGTTGCTATGCATTTTACTTGGCATGGCAACTAGCGTTAAATGCATGTAAATAGCGTTTATTAGTTGATTTCAAGCCTTTATAGATATGTATTTTATTTATAATTTTACAGCTTTTCTATTGTCAAACAAAGTTTGTTCCTTATTGATGTTATTGACACTAAAATAGCTGTAAGGTGTCCTTTGAATTAATTATTGTATGATAACAATATAGCCGTGTTGAGAATTTAGGAAAATTAACATGCAGTGTTTGTGCTTGTATTGTGATTTTAAGATTTGATTTTAAAAACTCACATTTCTTAAATATATATATTTTAGTTCATGCTAACTTTAAAAAAAGTAATTGGAAATAATTAGTCATCCTTTCTGTTCAGAATAAGGCAACTTGGATTTTCGTTTTTCATTTTACAAATGAATGATAAATTCATGCCTTTTATAGAAACTGGAAGCATGTTTTTGAAAGAACTTTATTTAGAGAAATAAAAGGTCCAATAACTAAACATTAATAATGATTAAGTTTACTTTTGGGTGTCTTTATCGAAAATTTTGAAATAAAAAATGTCCAATACAACGCACAATTACATGAATGGAGCGAATTAAACATGAAGCGATAGAGTATAAAGAATCGACCGCATTAGAGAAAAAATTACTAACGGTAGCAATAAATTTGATATTCACACGATCCACAACGATACATATTTTGTGAAGGAACAGTCTGATTCCAAAAGTAAGTACATGTATACACAAAAAGAGATCATCCAAATATTAGAATTTCTTATGGATAATATTTTTTGTACAGAAGCCCTAGAAGAACATTATTAGTTACTTATTTGTTATGACTTATTAGTTACTTCTTATTTGTTATTACTTATTTGTTATGACTGATGAAAACGTGTCAGTACAGACAGATGACGTCAAGTTGCAGTTCAGATAGCGAGGAAGAGGTATGTAATTTAAACAATAGGCCAGGGGTTAAACCATAAATTAACACGCCTTAAATCCAAATTCATCAGTAAATTGAGCAGCTTACACGAAGGGAAATGAATAAATAAATAAGTCAGTTTGAGAAACAAAAGTAAAATCTCCACAACCGGAAGTGAGATCATGCCTGGACCGGGAATCTCCCATTTTGAAAGGTTTGGGAACGTTGTTAGCGAAATAGCAAGCAAATTGTGACACAAAAAGAAGTTTTAAATATCGAAATGCTTTAATAATATCTGGTTGCATTGAAAGCATTGAGCACTAGCAAGCATAGAAAAAAAAAACGGAACATAAATGCCGTCCTACCTTTATTTTTTTACATTTTACCTGATTTCGCACGCCACTGGCACATAAGACCAGATAACGTAGATAGTACTTGTACATAAGCTTGTATAAAATACTAAATATTATTTATGACCTTTATATTAATTCTTAATACCCAAGCACAGTGAGGCAGTAATTGCAATATATTTACATTGAACTAGTCTTATAAGGTTTTAAACCGAAAGTACTACTGTTATCTTTTAGCAAGGCTCGAATCTTGCTAACGACGTGAGTAACGCAATAAATTTCCGCGGCTGACCTACATATATGGAGGATAATTTAGACATGTAGAGATATAACTTAAGGGGAGTGTACACGCACCATTTTAAGTTGGAGTGTAAATGGAGTGTTCAAATTTGATCCTGCTTTGACGCTAATCAATAAATGTTCACAATTTTTGCACACTACTTTCTATACCCCTAGAGATTCATTTCCCCAAAGTTTTAAAAATGAATAACCTATTGAATTGACAAGCAAGAAGATTGTAAATTGTGCATCGAACTGCACAACTGCAGCTTTGTTTATACAAACATATATGTCTATGAACGATTGTCTTTGGATTTTTCTAATTCTACATCAAACAATCACAAATTAGAATTTTATAAGCTGGGGGTAATCGAATATTCGATTAAAAACATGGACGCCTTTGTATATGCGTCAACATGAGGGGCGGATCGCTGCATAAACAGTTAATAATCATGACACATAAATATAGTAAATTAATTCTTCTAAACATGTTTCACTTCTTATATCAATATTTATAGTATTTTGATGATATTGTCAACCATTACTCAATAAATCGTGAATCATATATTAAGATTTTTTCAAAGATCCACCACTGATCCATGCCTACCGATGTAAATTGTAGATCGCCATTTAACATGTTTTAAAAAAATGAGAAACTCTACTTTCTGCGGTATTTCTTTCATAATTGAAGGACAATCGTTCGTAGATATATCATCAAACTAACGACTGAGAAACTTATTTCAAAAATTCATTGTACGCACATGCCTGTGGCTTTGCAGCCAGGTGCATAATATGTACATTAATCTCATGCAAAATCTACGAGGAATTCAATCTCTGGGGAAATGAAGCTTTTCATATATAGATAACATTGTCTTAAAATGATACGAATTGACTATTTAGTGTCCAAGCGAGATAGATTTCAATTTGGAACACTCTATTTACAGTGCAAGTTAAAATGGTGCGTGTACATTCCCCTTAACTATAAGATGTAACTTTTTCATTTGTACTTTGTGCAAATGCATCATTTACATATGTATTATCGTTTGAATTTGTACTTAGATCAAGATAAAATCAACGTACATGACTCTGACTCTTTTATGTCACATATTTAACATTTACCAACATTTCCAATAAAGTTCTTGTAATTGTTGGTTTATAGTTTTATACCGTATAATGTTATATTAGTATGACATTATTTTAGTTAAATTGACTTATCTTAAACAAAAGCTGTCTTTACTTTGTTTTATTTCATGTACTTCCTTGTCAGGATACAAGGAAATTAAGGAAGATATTTAAAACAAACAAGTAAAGGCAGTATGATGTTTTCTTACAGTTGTTGGACTGTCTTCTGTGTGTGTGTATCTGTCCGTGGACAAAAACTTGGTCAAAAGTTTTGATTAGTAAATGGTAGGGATTTCATATGTGTATTTCTTATGACAAGACTTTTTTATTTGATACAAAGATCTTGACCCTGTGACCTTCGACTTGGAGTTTGACCTACTTTAAAAAAGCTTTGATATTGGTCATAACCTTAGATTGGTATGTGACGGGACTTTTATATTTCACGTGCGTTTCTTGTGACACTGAACCTTTCATTTAATACTTTGACCTTGACCCGGTCTTTTTAACCTTCGAACTAGTTTCAAGAAAACGGTTCAAAAATTGTAGCGGACGGGGGCATCATAATGTTTCACAAACACAGATTGTCTTTGACTACTATTGTTGAAATTAAATGTTATAATTAAATAACAATGTTTTAATGTTGTATTGTCAAAATTAATTATCGAACAAAAAAGATATTTTTGTTTTTATGCCCCCGGATTGAAAGGTCGGGGGTTATATAGTGTTTGGATCGCCCATAATTCCGTCCCGCGTTTCACAAAATACAATAAATTTAATTCTATTTGTCTTAAACACTTCATATTTAACATACATATTCAACTAATGAAACTCTTGTGACCTTGACTTTGACCCTTTAGATTTAAAATACAATGAATTTTGCACCATTTGACATAGAGACTTCATATTTGGCATACATACTTAACTAATGAAACCCCTTCAAACACCGGGGTCAATGACTTTGACTGTGATCTTTGACCTATATTTCAAATTTGCCTTATTTGAACTTTAGTGCCGTCGGGGGCATTTGTGTTTTACAAACACATCTTGTTTAATTTTTAGAATTAAGATGTACCCATTTATGTTTACTTGATTGTATAAAATGAATGATATCATTTAGATAAATGAAAAAATAAAATTTGTTATGTTTTTAATACATGTATGAAATCATGTTTTGTAAGTATGAAAAAGAAGTGAGAACTTGGTAATAATATTAGGGATAATATATAAGAATATGTAACAGTAAAATCCTTTTTTATTTATCAGAGCTAAAATATATCAGTAAAAATGTCTTATTAATTACCACTACATTAACAAGTGAGAAAGTTTACAATTAACAAAAGCTTCAAAATCTACATGACGAATGAAGTTATAAAAAGACAAAAGTTCATAAGCATACACATGTATGAATCAATTATAGTCACAGGTTCTTGTAATAAAATGTATTTGCTATATGTATTCTTCCAGAACATCGTTAAGTTCGATGAATAGTTCCAAAGCTTCATTTGGGTGAACTGTGATTCTTACATCAGGTTTTATCAAGTTCCCAATTTCCTTGAACTCTCTACTACATGATTCTTTCTTCTTTCAATATAAATTCTTACAAATCTTGACATCTTTAGCTTTCACTGGCTTTTTGTAGTTTTCTCGGTCTTTAGGTTCAGGCACAAAATACAATATATCTGGTTTTCCAGAAGGTAGTTCAGCATATCCTTTCTGTTGTCGAATATCATGAGAATTCCAGTGATTCGCTATTCTATCTAAATCGGTTTGCAGGGCATCCATAGAGCAAAATTGCAGACACAACTTGATTGTCCAAGTCGAAAAGTCCAGTATCTCTGATGCCTTTAAACATATTAATCCACCAATTAATTCCAAGCTTCCTTAAAACTCCCCACCACGCTTCTGTTCTTTGATATTTTTTCATACATGAAACTTTTAATACCAGCCATAGAGTCATTTGAATGGAATCTGAAGAGTGGTTGCAAAACAAAAACTAAGACTATGAATTTCCACGGTCGGCACGTAAAACTCGTGGTGCACATTGCATGTGTTGTATGCAATCAAGATAATATCTTGCAACAATAGCAGGGTTGTTATTACTAGATGCTACTTCAAGCCACATTACTTTTCTACTACACCCGTCTGTGCATCCATGAATAAAAAACCCGAAGGGCTTTAATTTATCATATCCGTCTACATGCCACATGAAGTTTGGACCTGCATTCGCATAACTTCTTCGCTGTAATCGATGGGCTCTTCGTTCTCTTGTTGATTCTGGGTACAAGTGTCAGGTTGTTTTCATAACATCATTTCTTGTCACCAATAATCTATGATCTCGTATTAGTCTTTTCCACATGGTCCTATATCTAACACGGTGTCCACTTATGCTACACTCTTGTCGTATTGCAGTTTCTATAGCTTGTTGCGATGAGTATTGGCTTGGTCGTCTTTGAAGATGTAGACGTCTTAAAATACGACCTAATTGCCAAATACTCGACAAAATATTCTGTCTGCTATATAAAACAAAAGTATTTCCGAATACTTGAACCCTTCCAGAACGTACAATCGAATTAATTCATCTTCTCGTATTTCATTTCCTATCGATGGAATGTTGCTTAGTACAACACACTCACCATACCCGACTATTATAAGAAGTAATGTCAATGCGACTAATGCAAGTATCAATGTGGGCTCTATGTTCTTTCACGTGATAGAAAATATCGTATAAGTAATAACAAATAAGTAGTAACTAATAACTAGTTATTAATAATTAATAACAAATAAGTAGTAACTAATAAGTAATAAAAAATAAGTAGTAACTAATACCTTGTAACTAATAAGTAATAACTTATAAGTAATAACTAATAAGTAGTTACTAATAATGTTGCATACAATTTTGCAATTAGTATATGTATGTTTGAGGCGGATTGTCCTTTATATTGAAATTTTGAATATTTTAAACCCAAAACAACTTCAATAATTATTTTTTTTAGTTTATTATATTTGACAAATTGAAATACTTAATTTAAGTCATAATACATAAGTATTAACTAATACGTCATAACAAATAAGTAGTAACTAATAATGTCCTTCCAGGGCTTCCGTATTATTGTGATATTTGATTGGAAAGTGTTCCAACAGATCGTTGGCATTCCGATGGGTACTAATTGCTTACCTCTCCTGGCCGACATATTTTTGTACTCTTACGAATTCATACAGTCTCTGCTCTCCAAAGTCAAAAAACAATTAGCATCTCGATTCAGTTTTATATACAGATACATCAATGACGTTTTGTCGATTAACAATCCTGTATTTCAGGATCACCTTAACTTCATATATCCAAAGGAACACAACAGAGAGCACATCTTCTGCTTCATACCTCAATATACTCCTATTAAATAGTGACGATTATTATCTCTCTATGACAACCGGGACGATTTCAATTTCACTTTTACCAACTTCTTTTTCTAAGTAGCAACAAACCTAACTCTACTGCATATGGTGTCTTTATTTCACAACTTATACATTATGCCATATCATGCTCTACATACTAAAATTTCGTCCCGAGAACGAGGCTTCTTGCCTCGAAACTACTCTCACAACGATATATTGAGGAACGTTTGAAATTGTCACGTGCACTTCCGACGCGGAAATGTCAGTTAAACAACATGTCTTGCCTTGTATAAGAAATCTTGACTTTGTTTTCTTGTCTCCTTCATGTATTCATATGTGCCTATTTATGTATTTACTTCCTTGACTTGATAATTTGTTGCAGGACTTTTGCGACGGATGTTGCATGCAATCAGGGGACGCTTACTTCTCCCAGGCACCTGGTCTTACTTCAATTTATTGCGGTTCGCATTTGTCTGAATATAACACTATACACGATATTGTCCTTATATTCCATGGACTATGGGATATGGTTTACCCTTCGGTACTTCTTTGGGTTTTTTACTTTGATTATATTGCTTTATATAGACTGGAATAGCTGCTCTGAATTATGACCATTTATACTCTAGTACTTTTTATGAAAATAATTCGAAAATAGAACAAAAGAATACGCTTTTGAATAGATTTGAACCAATAACATTAAATGAATCTCTCATCGCTATTGTATTGATCTAATTGCAATAAAAAGTAGGATGAGACTCTTCACCACACTGTTACCAGTATAACACTCGAAAATTTACATTAACTACAAACATTTTCCAATATTCTCAACGAAATTCCATGTTTATTCCTCCTAACAACTGATCTCTCCCAATTTAGAATGTACTTGTTTTTGCTGAAACAAGTAATACCTAATTTGCTGTTTTAATCAGAATATCGGACATGCAAGGTCACACTTTCTAGTTTAGTCTTATTACTTTAAAATTTAAACTTTATTTATTTTCCAACGATTAAGAAACAAGTTAACAACTTATATAAATCTTGCTTGTTGGCACGGATCTTGGCGTAAGGATGTCATTTGTGTGGGAGGAAACCGGAATACCTGGAGAAAACCCACGAAGCCAGGTTGGTAACAGCGCCACAATCTCACGTACTACACCGGGAATCGAACCCGGGTCGCATTGGTGGGAAGAACCTGGCCCCTTACTTTAAATATACATGTAGCCTTCATTTTCATTTTCCCTCACTTTGATACCTTTTAACAATGGTTTGAAGACACGCACTTATTTGTCCTGGATATACTTTCCAAAATATCCGTATCAAGTTGAACAAAGGTGTATCATTTCCCAAAAGTTGATTGGTTCTTTTTAAACTAATTTGAAAATTATCAAACAATAGCTGCATAGACGTCATTTTATTAGAGAAAATAGTATCAGTACTCAGAGGATGAAACATTTTTGAGTGATTTTCAGTAATGTACTTCAGATTTAAACAAGAACTCGGTAACTTAATTTTAGGAGACGGTCTTGTGAATGAAAACATATGTCACTGTCATGAAAGAGCAATTGAAATAAAAAGTGTATCAAAGTTCAACAAAACTCCAAAAGTAAAAATGGTGAACAGCTACATTTAAGGACCTTGGTTCCATTCATTTCTTATGCCATTGCTCAGTGCAAATTTCTGTAGAGGCTTCTGTTATTAATTAAAATGCAGAATATAAAATATAGTGTAATATTTGATAAATTGATCTTTATGATACCATTTATTATTTTTACAGTGTTGAAATAAATAATTGTCATGATTTTGATGTGAACTAACTCTAGAAACATAAAATGCAAGACTAACATCTCATTTGTAATAGTAAGCTGCGTAGCAATTTAGGTGAGAAGAATAGGATTCAATTGACCCATTGTCAAGAGAACTTGGTATAATATCATAGTACGGTGCATTTCATTTAATTATATGTCGGTTAATTTCTATGTAAAATACACTGTCAAACCTATGTCAAGCCTATGCACTTTATGTGTGAAAAATCTAAAAAAATTCACATTACATGCATTGTCTTTTTTGTCAAGTAGTTTGTGTAAAATATGACAAAAGTTTCGCGTAGTGGATAGTGTCAAATAACTTTTATCTGCAATAGAGAACAGACCATATTTATGAGAAATGTCTTTCTACAAATAACAGACACTGTACATTATCATTGTGTATATTTTTGGGATTGATTTTGAATTGACGCATGTATTATTGCCATCTCATTCATGACCCCCATACCAGTATATTTTCTAGAAACTATTGTTTGAAATCCCAAATTTTTGTCTACAGAAATCCAGTTAAGTATGAATTTAAACTGATTTTTTATAACCTCAAGCTTAAAATTTGTCTTATTATAGGCCATATATTATTTGACATTACTGTCAAAGAAGCCAACATCTTTAAAATATATCTGTGTTTGATTTTCGTTTTAAGTAGCACTTCATGGTGAAAACATCTGTCTAATTCAATGTACAGCACTCTAGATCGTTACAATACACCTATCTGAAGCAGTAAGGAATCTTTCGTATATCAGTTTCACGTCTGCCATGACATGCAAATTTGGGTCTTGCTGTTTAATGCGAAAGGAGGAGTATAGACGAGCCATTGGAAGGGATCGAACCCAGGGTCCTTTGGCCACGGACCAAGAACATAACTGATTGAAATTGAGGGTTTTGTCTACACAGGCAGAATATAAAGTGGAATCTGGAGGTAAATCGTTGTGTATTGATGTAAGTGGCATATTCCTGTAGAACCAGTTATCTTACTGTGTTTTGTGTGCAGGTCCTTGGTGATTTGTGTCATACAGTTTTGTCAGATCTCCTGTTATCTCTTTTATACATTTTGACTGGAATATGGAGGTAAAAGTAAAAACTCATCAAGTCATAAAGACTGTCAAACCAATGCTCTTGTTTTCATTTAGTATCCATTAAAGAAAAACCAGAAATAAACATCAACTTTGTCAGACTGTTTCAAATAAAGACGGTCAACAATGGCTAGTAACAAAGAAATTTGTAAGGTTTGAAAAACAATAGTACTAAAGCAGGAACGACAACTCGGTTACCTGTACCTGGTACAGTGTAAAGCTTGCATAACGGAGGAAAGCAAAACGGAAAAGAAAGCTAAGGGAAAATATGTGTTTGGCGTTTATAACACTTTCTTGTTAACATATATAACTTAATAAAAATCACTTAGGTACATCTGTTACAATTTCTTTTAATTTAGTTTTTGAACTGAGAATAACAAATTCCTGCTTTATTTAGCTGTTAATTCAACGATTATTGTAATATTACCCCTTCATAATCACATACAAAAATAAAATAATGCTTGCGGAGGCTGCTTTGATACATATCACTTTACATGGTAACATAAAATTGTTACTGTTTTATAATTAATAAATTATTATGTTTCCATTCTTGTATAAACAATTTGCCACAGCCACAGGTGTAAGTAAAACAATAATATATCGAGTAATGTTCCGTTTGAAAATCCACATAAACCAAAAATAAAGAGGAAATTCAATCATGGATCACAACACAATCCAGTGGTGGCATCGGATACTGTGGAAGAGTAAGCACCCTATACCGACTCCTCACACTCACAATGCCATAATATAAGTAAAATTTCTTCCATTTATGCTTGAACCTTACTTACATGTTTCTATTTCTTCGTCTCCTCCGAAAGTATTTCCATTATACTCCATCTAACATGCTGCTGACTATGAAATTAATATATTTTGTTCAGTTTTTCTCTTAAAATAATATAAAGCAAAATACTGTCTTAAACCACATACAATGGTGCAACATATAACATTACTCAACATATAAAAACTTGTGAATTACCGATACGTTTCATACAATCCCTTCTTTTTATTGTTATCCCAGGGACATACTTGTAACGTTTTATTTACACTCTAATTTTTGTTCCATTTTGTTTCCAAACGTCCGTATAATATCTGAATCATTTTACGTGTACACAGTATTTAATAAGATGGTTATATTGAAAATTTCGTTTATAATTAAACCATTGCTTGACATTGAAAACTATTGAAGAAAAGCAGTCAACCATGGGTACCATAGCTAGACGTATGAGGCATCGTCGAGTGATTTACAATCATGCATTTCATATTAATAAGAACCATACGTATAATATAGATAAGTCGAATGCGCAACGAAAGTAAAATATATATCAAAGTGCATCAAACCTTTTTTGAGGGTGAAACAGGTAAGCAGCTTTTTGAGAGATAATGCAGAATGTGAATTCAAAGAGCATCTGGTGAAAGTCTGACATTCAGAAAACAAGAATACCAATACAATAACCATCATTTTTGTTATCTATAAATAGGACATTGCTTAATTTAAAGACAAATTGTTTATACCAAGATTGAAAAACGGGAACCAGCAAGATGGGAAGTAATACTAAACACCGTAAAGGCGAAAGAAAAATGATTTTGAAGTTCAAACCTTTATGTTATTATACACAATTAAGCTGTTGCTATCGATAAAACATGCTATACATGTTGGACTTATTAAAATATTTTTATTATCATACTGCCATATTGCGACAGCTAGTAGTTTTACACGTAAACAGGGATGACACATTTCATATATGTTAGTACGTAATATACGTGTACATATAAGTATTTTTCCGTCCCTTCTGAATGTTAATCAGTATGTAGGCTTAATAATTCTTAATTATAATTCTTAAAAATAATGTATAATTAAAACCAAGTATTGGAAATAGAGGAATAAACACATTTGACTTACATGCTGTAGATGCATGTCAAATATCACTACATACATGTAGAACAAACAATAATATATACAAAAAACAACATTTACTCGACTGTAATTGTGGTACCGACGGTCCATAGAAGGGACAATTTTCACTCATCTGTGTGGGTAAACGATGTAATTGTCCACTTTCCCACTTACCACAACAGCAGTAAAGTCATAGAAACTTTAAAAAAAAAACTCTCTTAATAGAGAACAGGGTTCAACAGGGTACTCAAGTTCAGAAATCATAAGAAATATATTTGAATACAAATAGCATTATCATTTAAATAATAATTTTACAAAATATGAAGTCACACACACACACACACACACACACACACACACACGCGCACACACACACACACACACACACACATATATATATATATGTATATATATATATATATATATATATATATATATATATATATATATATATATATATATATATATATATATATATATATATATATATATATATATATATATATATATATATATCAGCACTTAACGGCACCTTATATCGTCTGAATCCACACTTAGCGGTACCCTCTACTTAGGTGTCATTTTCGAGGTGCCATTGGCGATATCTTTGTTGTTTTCAATCGCATTCTGTAAAGCTTGGTACGAGTGAAAACTTCAACATTTCTTCTTTCCATACATATGGAACTTTTATTTATGCATTGTCAATTAATGATATTGGTTTAAACTGAGGCCTATCTTTTGAAGTATATATCGCAATCGTCTAAATCCTCACTTAGCGGTCCTCGGTCTTCTGAGCGGATTTTCTTCCTTAACTTAGATAGACATCGTTCTGGGATTTTTGTCAGATCATCCTTTGTTAATAATCTACAATTCCTGTAATTTTCATGCAATGTTATTCACAAATGAATGAATGAGAATGAAAAGTTGTTAAAACATGCACCTTTTCAGCCACAAAATCTATATATTTCTACGCATGCTCAATACGCACATATTAAACTAGGACAAGACGAAGAAATGGCGACTTTTACTATCGCCTCACATATTGTGAATGTGAGCTTTTCATTTGAATTGATTACTAGTGTCGATATAGATATCATGGTATGTACAGTTAAAATTCTTTTGGAATTATCTTCACAGTGTCAGTATGGCGCGATCACGGCTGCTCAGGTACATGTACGTTTACATTCAGTGTAAATAGAATCTATACTATAGATACACAGTACACACGTTCAACAGTAAACTCTACTGTACTACGTTCTCATGTATGCCTAGACGTGATGTATTTCATGCTATGTTGTTTATTTATAAATTGTATTTTTAGTATACGTTTGTGTGATAGATTGAGAAGTTTTCTTTGACGAAAGACTATGTATACTGTATTGTTTAAAATTAATCCGGGGTTACATAGAGTGCTACTGTGGGAAACATAGAGATCAGTAAATATGTAGATCTAAATTTATGTAATGCTTTGATGATTTTAAGAATAACCTGTATAAGTTATAAAAGTAGGAAATTAATATTATGATGTAAATGTATATAGATCTAGTAACCTATTATTAAGTTAAAAACCAAACTAGAACGTTTTTAAATTATTATTAAATCTAGTTGAGTTAATCTTAGCTTTGATGTATATACATATTGCATTGGATATATAGTACACCTGCATGATGTGTGGAAAGGGTGATCTGGTTAAATTTTAAACATGTTCGACTTAAAATGAAAAAAGAAACCAAAAATTCAAACATATAAATATTTAACCCAGATATTCTGCCACATAACTGAGCCGGTAACTCCTCTTTTTTCTTCCAGATTAAAATAAAGAAAACATTTTGACTTAAATCCATGATCTTTATGAATATGATACAGTTCAAGACACTTGATACATGTACAAAGGGGGATCTAGACATTTCTTAAATAGGGGGGGGGGGGTGTTTCAGTCCTACTCAGGATTAATGTTTTGCACTATTCAGTCTGGAAAGGGGGGATCCAGCCCTAAAAATGGTCGAAAATTACCTTTTTGGGGTAAAATTTAGACGGGGAAGGGGGGGGGGGGTTGTAACCCCGCTTTTAAATCCACCAGTGCACATAGTATAAATATACTGTACATCCTAAAGCATACCTGTATATTTTCATTCCATAAGAAAGCCGGTGTGGTTTAGTGAATGATGTACTCGGCTGGTGACTTAGAGGTCCTGGGTTTCGATTCCCGCCCTGGGCACACTGTTTTCTGTCTTTCGGAGGAGGCAGTAAAAACTGAGTGCATGTGTCACGGTAGGCGTGGCACGTAAAAGATCTCTCACTTCTTTGGATGGGTCTGTTTCAAAAGAAGAAATTCTATGCAATGCATCAGGCAGGTGCCGTCACTATATAACTGTGGAGTAACGTAAAACATAATCAATCAATCAAGATTTTGCAAGAAAATTGAGACTTCATTGGAAAAATTTTAATACCAATTAATGTACATTGATGGCTTTAATTTACCCTGTAAGAAGGTGCAACTGCATTCTGATAATTTAATTTGATGTATAAATGTTACAAAAAATATCCATTGACAAAACATGTTCATACTTAACCAGAGTGTGTTAAGATTTCCAAATTGGACCTTTTGGATGTGCAATTGTGAGTAACCAGGAGAAGAATGAAAATTAATAATGAAGGTTTCCTTAACACTTGAATGTTTTATTCTTTTTAGAAGTACATGCGAATCACACATGATACTTTAAATACTTTAAAACTATTAGATGTGGATAAAAGATATCAATATAATATAAATCAAGCAACTTTAAGTGTGAAATTTACAAATTGAAATTGTTGTAGTGTTCCTATGCTATCATTTTTCAATTTCTGTGTGGACTTTTGTCAAACCTTTCAAATTTCATGACTATACATGGCGTGTCATAAATGTATAATATTATGTAGAAACAGAGCCAGTGACATCACATGCGCACACATAGAGAGGTTCGGGTTCCAGTCTCAATTAGACCATGGCATCTCTAAGTAAGTGTTGTGATGTGACGTTAAACATTAAAAATCAATCATGTTGAAACTAGTTTCTATCTAATATATAATGCCCAAATCATTATTAATGTATTTAATCAATCAACAAATTGCACTATGTAAAATTCATTAATTTATGTACTACTATCATAACGATATTTAATTGAATGATATGTGGTCATGGAATGATGGTTAAAATAGTGTAATACCGGAATTGGTTTCCATATTATCTCCGGATCCACGTGTGTCATTATTTGTTGGGTTTACCGGCTTGATTTGAGATTTGTCCATGGCATCCATGTTTATAGGATAAAGACCACTTCTCATGAAGCTGGACTTTATCCTGGCAGGCGTACATATTTTATCTATGGCTGTGCTGAATCATTATTTCATATTCTTATTATATATGTTATATTACATTCAAGCATTGTACAATCTTTCAAGATTCTATCAAGAACATATATCCCAAATATATTTCTCTTTTTATGCCCCCCCCCTTTTTTTTTGTTTGAAGAAGAAGGGGGCATACTGCTTTGTCGCTGTAGGTCGGTCGGTCCACAAACAAAGTTCTCGTTCATTTTCTCATCAAAAGTGGCAAATATTGAAAAGAAATTTGGTATACAGATGCATCATGAGAATATCTATGTCAATTTCTGTTTTGGGGACAATCGAACATTTTAACAGAGTTATGCCCATTTGACAAAAATTCCAATAATTCATAGTTTCAATAAATGCATTTCAGCAAGTAGGTAAACGTTGTTGATTTGGAGATAAGAAGTTAAGGTCATATCCATACTGACTACAATAAATGCCTGCGTTCATGGGTTTCTTGTCATGATATGCTTTGCAACCCGGCTATACCGTATTTAGCTGTTTATTGTATTCAAATCGAATTACCTTAATAAAGCTGGAAACTTTGCTTTTCCAACAACTGTGGAGCAATTCAGATACCCCAAAGTTGATGCTAAGGACGTGACTTTTTCCTTTAAGGGTCCAAACATTCCAACGTCTGGAGGCTGAAGGAGATGGTGGTGTGTGGATGCCAATTTTAATAATGGTAAGGTTATTTGGCTGTCATGGTTGTGCATAATCAGTAAAACTGGCCGTTTGCTGCCACAATTAGCTATAGAAATCTGCTTGAACCACTTTAGAAAACGTTCTCCATCCATATACCCTGTCTCAGACGACCCTAAAAGCCACTCAGGTGGAACAACTGTAAAAGTTTTATGAGGCAATTATTTCCCTTCAAAAATAATAAAACAAAGAATAACTCTTCCTTCAGCACTAATACAAAGGTTAAGAGTGATATGTGAATTGGCCAGATTTGATTGCTGATATGCATGTTTTCCTTTGACCGCTATAACGTTTTGCCTGCTCTTATCTTTTCCTTAAAAATAAAATGAAAGTATAAGTAATATATTGGAAGGGGGACAAAAGTTGCTGTAGAAGTTTACTCATTTATGTCATAAATAAATGAATTTTCATCACTTTCGAGCAACGTCATGTGGTAACTTTTGATAAGGAAAACCAATGTGGCTCAATTGATAAAGCTCTCGTCCGCAGACTGTGAGGTGGGGGTTCGAGACCGGCTGTTCTTACGCCGATGCATGTTCTTCGAATAGGAAACCCCGATGGCCCGTGTCATGGTAAGTGTGGCACGTTAATGCACACCCTCTTCCTCGAGTGGGTTCGTTGCAAATGTCAAAATATACATACCCTACGTTAGTCAGATGCCGTAACCAAAATCGTACAATATCGGTGGTGTTAAGTTAATCAGTCAATCAATCAATCAATCAATCAATCAATCAATCAATCACAAAAGTGAGACCAAATACTGTGTATATAAATAAATACTAATAAACACTGTATAGAAAGTGTCGTTGTCACATGACATCAGGACAAGTTTATAATCATACAGCAGAGGAACGAAGAACAATTCATTATTATGACAGTTGCAACCGAACTAAAAAAGGTAAATTTTTCTCTCAGACGAAAAGGGGATGTTTCCAACCCCCAAAATGATATTTTTATAAAATTTTAGTGATTCACAAACACATCTTTTTCTATATAATGACAGTGTATGAAATATTGGCTTACCACTAAAACCACTCTCATCGCAGTTAATGATTGATTGATTTTTGTTTAACGTCCCACCACGAATATTTCACGTAAACGGTGACGGCATCTGCCTGGTGCGGGGCATACAAATTTTAACCTTTGCAATGGACCCACCCGAGGCAGTGAGGGATCTTTAATGTGCCATGCATACCACATCACGTGGCCTGGGTTTTTACTGTTTCATCCGAAAGACAGGACACCGGCATGACCAATGCAGGACTCGATCAGGAGTCCAGCGCGATACCACTAGGCGACGCCGGCTTCTCATGGCAGTTAAAAATCTGAGATGGTTTACCAACCAATCCTAATTCCTTTGTTGTTCTATCTAACAACTCAAATTACTGGGTGCCTTTTAAGAAATTTCCTGCACCTTTCATCTCCGGGTCCATGTTCTGGATTGCACCAAATTCCACCCCCACCCTCCCCCCATGCACTTTCTTGCACCATGCCCAAGACTAAAGTCTACGAATTACAGAGAAAAATGAGAACCTGTTAAAACTTTTCTCAATACTAATATGGATAAAGTGATAGAAGATACATATAAGTATGTTAATTATACTCCCGCAACGTAGTAAGGAGGGAGGGGGATATTAGAATCAAATTGTCCGTCTGTCCGTATGTTGACGCAAGCAGTTTAATGTATTTAATTCAATTTTTAATATTGGGCTTCTGATCCTGCAAAGATTTGCACATTCTACTTTAATGTCATTTGGGCAATTTTAGTTCACCAAATTGTGATTGGTTAACACAGTTTTGACTTCTCCAAACGACTGCACAGAATATCACCACACCTTATAGAAAGTCTTGTAGAAAGTAAGCACATATTTCTATTGAAACAAGCTGTCATTTGCTTGTAAACAAGCAACTTGTACTCAGATGAACCATTTGGGCCTTTTGTTTGTTTTAATGATTTTTAAACATTTTTTTACATAAAGTTAGATCTTCTACGGGTTCATCGTTCATTTACTACATAACTCTGTATGTAGTGAAGAAGGAACGACATGTCTATCAAAGAAAGCGGCTATAGGTTTATCTTTTAGTCAAACAGACAAAGATGGGTCGTAATTTTATAGTGTATGATTAGCTAAAAATTCTTAAAACGTAATACATCTTAGGATTTACGGAATTGAACCATTATAGAATCGAAATTTTAAAACGTTGTCTCAAAAAACTCCATGCCCCGTGTCACGGGAGGCGCGGCACGTTTGAACACTCTCGCTGCTTCGGGTGGGTCCGTTTGAACACCCTCGCTGCTTCGGGTGGGTCCGTTTGAACACCCTCGCTGCTTCGGGTCGGTCCGTTTCAAAGCTAAAATTTGTGTGATCTGCATCCATTAGATGTCGTCACTAAATACGTGCAATATTCATGGCGTAAAAATAATCAATCAGACGATTCGGGTTAGATTCCTCAGATAGTACCATCTTTGATAGGTTGGTTACATCTACCTTCGACGCCTTAGTATACCCGAAATGTTATTGAAATGACGTTCAATGTATATAAAAATGTTTTATCAACCACCCAATCGATATGGGATTATTTCACAAAAATAGTGACGTCACAAGTTATGGTCACGAGAGTATTTTGTTTTCATCATGAACGTAATGATGCATCCAATGTAAATAACCAAAATAACATTTTTATTGACCTTTAATATTTTCCTAGTGATTGGAAATCCTCTCTCGGCCACATATTTAATATAAGAAATTAAAGTCGACTCTTGCTCTTCCAACAGCATTCTGGGTGGTCCCCATCGTGAAGATTTTGACGTCTCGCTAACATGAAAATATATAGTGGATTTTGGTAGGTTGTAAATATAAGCTGCTTTTTGACATGTCAGAGTCCTCTTTTTGACATGTCAGAGTCCTCTTTTTCACTTCGGTTACAGCTCTTTGCAGGCCTTCCTCGCTGTATTTCCCTTTAATACCATTCGAATTTGAAATTTTGAACTTACTGGAAGATAAATAACCGTTTTACATACATTTATGAACTGTCAGATGACATATTAAATAGTAATTAATCTGTAAACTTAGAATAGGAATGTAATCATTCATCCTGGCATGCATGTTTTAATTTGCAAATTTACAAATATTTACAATAGGGACAGCGTTAACGTAGTGGTTAAACTAGCGGTGCAGATGACCCTAGTTCGATTTCCCGGATTTCACCACTGTGTTTGAGAGATTGATAACCTCCTACCTCCATGTTACGGTATATATCTGAAAAAATGTTTAAATAATCTACAACCAAGAAATAGTTTATATTATTTAGTTGAGTATCCAAGTTTGATAGATAAACGTTGATTCTCATACCCATAAGGTCGAAATGTTCTTTTTCCTCTTCGAATTTGCCAATAAAGGGGTTTGTTTGTTTGTTTTCTGCTTGTTATTCCATTAATTTTAATTCTTTTTCGGATGATCCTTGGTTGAGTACATCCGGTCAGGATCAATTATTTTTTCCATGATTTCTTCTTACTTTTCCGTGAATGTCCACGGTGGTGCATTGTTGTTAGTCACATGAATTCAGTTACTTCCATATTTTACATTACTGAACCTAATTGGAGTTGCAGGCAGAAAACCAAAGACATGGGGTACAAAATAGCTCGTGCTAAGATAAAAAAAAATTGATAAAGCATCTACCCATCGTTTTAAATGGTTCAAAATGTTTTGTATGATAAAAAATTGCATCTCATTTCTTAACAATCAAACAGCTCAAAACGCCTCAGATGTCAACAATTTTTACCAATTTCTCAAAAATTTCTCTGGGGAGGTCACCCGCACTCCCACCTACGAGAAGAGGTACCCCTCCCATACCCTCCACGCTCGGGTATTTGGGCCTCGCTAATCATCCCACCTTAGTGTTGTAACACCCCCCTCCTCCCCGCACAGATGGGCTTCTGCAGTTCTGGGTCTGCCCCTGATATATATTTTCATAGATAAAAATGTGTACATATGTATACATGTACATAGATAAAACAAAAAATCACAGGTCACAAGACACCACCCATAATTTTACGTATATTGGAATCGTTTCCCATCTGGGGTAATGACTTTATTCTTTTTACGGCGAAGATCTTGTTATGTCATACTAGTTCAGATCTTATTATATTATACTAGTACAGTGTTCTATAAAGTATATTTTACTGTACTGAGTTTATACAAACAACGATATATGACATTTATCGTCTTAATACTCAGTGCAGTTCATATTGCAGTAGTATTCATACATGGTAAAATGATTCTATAGTGCGTGTTCATTCTATCACCGATACGGGGCCCCAGTGTTACATATTTTGCATCATTTTACCTTTGACCACTGACCTGCGCATACAGACGACAGAAAGTGATGTCATTTACCCATAATGCTAGTTGTGACGTCACTTCCCCAGCGCGAGAAATAACAACATAACAGAAAAGAAACAGAAAGTAAGGTAGAAAATGTATTTATTTCATAAAAATCAACTGATGTTTTTTAGCATACGATTATGAATATGAACAATTTCAGTGATACTGTAAAGAACGTAAGTGTCTCAAATAACGATACGACCGGAAACTGCGTTAATCCGGAAACTGCTATAGTACCAGTATAATATAGTTAAAGAATAACTCTAAAATAATTTCACACATGTAAACAGTGATATTTCTTATTTAAAGGTGGGTTCCCGTAAACAGTTTAATCACACCAACTGGGTGACTTTTGTTACTAAAATGATCGTCCGAAGTTGGTATCTTAACTGCAGTGCAATGGAAGATTTTGTAATGTTTTTTTTTGCTAATTTGTTTGAATTACATAATCATAAAGATATTCATTGATTCAAACATTATATTCACATAAACGCAACAATTGCCAAAATAACGTCTTGGTTTGCAAAAAATAAATGTTTTGACGTCACAATAAAAAAGGTTGCCACTGACGTCATTATGCGGGAGCAGTTATGACTTTGCCAACCAAATCGTCAGTCCTGCAGTAATAGCTAAGCGGTCTATACAATGAAGACCCACTTGACGGAATGGCATAAAATAGAGCAGAGTCAGTATCTGAGTATTTGGCGTTCAGTATCTGTATTTGGTGATGCATACATTATTGTACTTGTACTAAAATGTTCGTACTTGAATTTTGGCGACTCCGGCTAAATTCCGAATCATGGAAATATTTGTGCCAACATTACATTCAAAAATAGTTTACAACATGTAACTGACACTAACACTGTGGACAGAAATTGTATAAATTTGCAATTATTACTCATATATCTTGACTGTTCACTGTGGTACATTATTGTTAGTGCCATATTTATATGACACTAGTTGCTTTCGTATATAATATTGAATATAGACAGAGATGAGATACTTGCTCGAATTTCAAAAGTCAGGGTGCTTTGCATGAATGAAAAAAAGCTGGAGTTTAGCATCAACTCCAAGCTGCGACAGTCTATGAATTTCGGGAAATCTGAGCTAAGATCAGGTGTTTACGAGTAGAAATAATCTCCTCCTTAGCTCTCTACACCTGTCATGAAGGATAATTATATATCCTTTGAGAAATAAACAACATAAGACAGCTGTCTTCATATCCGTAAAATGTACGTAAAGTAACGAAGACAATAATCAATCAGTCATATTAATGGTTATAAAACATATGTACCTTTTAATTTTGTGCATCAGATGCGCATTTCGACAACTTATGTTTCTTCAGTGATGCTCGTGGCCGAATGTTTGGAATTCTCATATTATATAAATATTTGAAGAGCAGTTTTGAAACCAGAATGACCGAAAAAGTGAACCAAAGAATAAACTTCTCCGTACACCTTCTCACGATACGTTATACTATTACCACAAACACTCCTTTCTTCTTTACAATTTAGATCAGCCTTTGCTTAGTCGTATGATATGAATATTTACCTTGATTTATTGACATATATCGCGCAATACATTGATATCGTATCAGTCACCGTACTACGTTTGGTCTGCCCTTTTCCCATACAGTCCAAAGTGAAATTCAAATGCTAATTCAGTCGATTTCGGCGAAACGAACACATAAGTGAAAGTTTTCTATTAATCGTTGCCATGATTGGGGCAACAACTATTGTAGAGAAGCTTTGGTGATAAACATTGTCATCGCAGACGGTACGGACAAGTAGCCTTGTTACAGTGAGTATTTCATTTGTTTAGGTGAGGTATTCATTGAGTATTCAAATAGGGGACATATCTTTTCCCCAAAATTCTTCTTTTCTTTTTTCTAAATTCTGAAATTAATTTGCACTTCCGAATGTAAATTTACTCATGATTCGACACGCTATTGCTATCATTTAGATAGATATTCAAATAAGATGGTATAGAATAGGAATTTACTGGTATCAATTGATTCCATTCTGTTCACAGAAGTTCTCTTGTTAAATCAAATCTTATAGGAGCTATAATGGTGAATTCATTGTTTATGAATTGAAACCTGTCTGTCTATTTCCCATCCTATGCATCCATCCTCATAATAGTGTGTTTGAACTCGTAAAAATCCATACCAAAAGTTTGATTTATTTGTTATAAGACATTGTTTTCTTCTATTCTGTGTTAATTCTCACGATTACTTCATGCGGGCGCATGACATTACCTCTAAATTTTAGGTGGTCATGATTGTGAATCATGATGCATTATTTTGGTATAATTTGTTACAGGGCATCAATTGTTTTGTTGAAGTTTGGTGGTCATTTACTACAAGGTAGATGTATCCCATGTGGTAACTCTTTATCACTGTTATGATTCAGTATTCATTATAACATATATTATTTACATTTATAGACGTTGAAAACTCAGATTATAATAACTTCAACATCACGACTGATTTGGCCAGTCGGTAGGGGATGCTTACTCATCACCTGAGTCTAAACCCTGTCATAAAAATGTACATTGTACCTCTGATTATGCTTAGTTACTTAGCATTTTCTATATGTCTATGCATTTATTACAGATGGATACCTTTATCGTATATGGACACAATAATAAAGCAGCAACGACTTTCGCATTGCATATTATATTAATTGTATGCCATAGTAATTGAGATTATGTATTTGACATTACTAAGTTATATTCTACGACACGGTTGGAAGTTTTATAGTTATTTCGGTTTAGTCAATTTAAGTTTTATAACCAAGTCCTCTTATTGAATCTCAATAGTACTTATTGCATTTGTGAAGTTAAAAAAAGGTTTTGTTCATATTTGTACATTAAACTCTCATTGCGTATAAGCTATCTAGAGCGACAGCGGTCGATCTCAAATCCGTCGTAATTATGATTTCACAACGCCAAGGTTGTTTTGTTCAAATCCAGTTATATCTACAATACCACTGCAACTTTGAACCGTATGTGATTCCCTCCGTAATTCGGAATGCGAATAGAATGTCACTATTAAACCAAGACAAGAGTTGCGACTTGCAGTTCTGCCGTGGTTACTTAATGCCAAGAGTAAAACCTTTTTGTGTTAAACATTTCCACAGGTAATTTATGCCTTTATCAGTAAACAAATTATTTCTCATATTATGTCCGGTTAGTTTAAATAATGATTCCACGTTATGTAGCACAGTATCCATAATAACATGTTTGTGGTATTAAACAAAGAGAAATAAAAACGTCAATTAAGTCAAAATGAGTGTTCTGAAAGAGTATGATGTATTTGCGATGATTTAGAGTAAAATTCTCATTTAAAATACGTAAGGTAGGTTTAACTTGAAATATATATATATATATATATATATATATATATATATATATATATATATATATATATATATATATATATATATATATATATATATATATATATATATATATATATATATATTCAAAAGCCATTCTCCTCATCATGGTATAATGAGTTCCAATAGCGTTTTGGTTTCTGTATCGCTATTGTAAATACATTTAGTAGCCCGTGAATTACACACAGGAACATGAAAGACATCTGACTTATCTGTAAGGCAAAAGTCACCGAGACAATTTACAATAAAACTTGGTAACAAGTAATGAAATAAATGCAATGACAAAAATATTGATTGTACGATACAGGCGATATGGACTTATGATGGTCAATTGATTATATTAGTAATTCAATCTGGGGAAATCAAAAGTATCATTTATGAGCAAAATCAACGATTAATAACAATCACTCTGTAAATATTCTTTCGGAAATTCATATTACATCACAGTTTTGGTGTTCTGTTCAGATTTTCCTGTTGATCGCTGCACCATGGCACACTCAAAGCCTGACAAATCACTTAAAGACTTGCAGTGTGCAGTTCCATGTGAGGTTTGTGAAACAGGAGACCCTGGCCAACATTACTGTACGGTATGTAAAACAACAATGTGCAACGCATGTAAAATCCACCATGGTAAAATGTCTCTATGCAAACAACACAAAGTCGTGCTGAGGTCGCAAATATCATCGGCCGATCAAAGTCAGGACACGTGCAGGGACCATTCCGGTCATATGGTAGCATTCCAGTGTCAAATGTGTAATGTTCTGGTATGTACGAAATGTGTTTCCAACAAGCGCAACGGTCATCGTATAATTGAAATAGAAGACATATATCAAAATGAAAAGATTGCATTAGAAAAAAGAGTGAATGAAATGGAGAAAAATTCTTTGCAATCAATTATTGAAGCTATAACATCTACAAAGCAAAAGGAAGAAGAATATAAAAGAAATATATCTTCCATCAAAAACGAAATGGAAAAGGAGTTGAATGATTTAAAAGCAGAAGCTGATAGAATTCACAAAGAACGCATTCAACAACTGTCTGAAATTGAAGCATCTGACCTAAGCATTATTGGTGGAGTCGTTTCCGGGCTCAAAGAACAAAGATATAAATTAGAAAAGAATATTGCAGAATTTAAGAAGATGATAGCTACCAGTAACCAAGTAGGACTTGTCATTCTTGGTAAGTCCCATACAAACCCTCAGGTCGTCAAGGACACAACAATACCGAAACTTCCGAAATTCCAGGCTCTTGATGTGAAGCAGATGAATGTTGCTTACCTTCTAGGTAAGTTGAACACGAATACAGCAGACGATATACCTATACCAAGACAGGTTGTTACCCCAAAGATCATATCATCCTTCAGAACAAGCTTAGAAGGCATATGTTGTTTATGTATGACAAAAGATGGTAACGCATGGGTAAGTGGAATCGGATCTAGAACACTTAATCTGATGGATATCAACGGGAAAGTCATCAAGAGTAGGACAATAAAGAATCGTGTGTATTGCATGGCTATTATGGATAATGGCGACATCATCATGAATCCGAATGGGACTGACTCGAAAGCGGTCCTGAGACTTCCAGCTGTTGGTACAGAGGATGTGGTATATGATGCATCACCTTCCTTTTGCATGGGAGTATCAGTCACCGGGGATCAGAAGATCTTGATCTGTACTAATGGATATAAAGTATTGATGTATGATGGTATGGGTAGGAAGCAGATTTACCATGGGAATCACAGCATCAATCACGCTATAGAGCTTCCTGACAAATCCATTTGTACCTCTGAGTATGGAAATAACCAGTTACTCCTTATAGATAAAGAAGGTCGTAAACTGAATTCAATCGTTAAACCTCTCGGTAGAACAGATTTCAGTCCAAGAGGTTTGGCTGTCGATAAAATAAACAATGTACTGGCTACAGACTTTAACAACGACTGCGTATATCAGATCAGCCCTGATCAGGTCATAAAAGAGATAGTCGGGAAGTCACATGGGATAAAGTGGCCATATTGGTTATCAATAGATAAATACAACAATTTATGGATTGGTCAAGGGGATGGAAGTGTGAAGATCTTGAAATATTTACAGTACACACGAGTTGGCAATAAAAGGGACCAGGGCCAAAAACAATTTCCATTGTGATGACGTCGTCTAGACTCGAACAAACGTATTTTGAAGGTAAGAAAAGAATTGCTAATTCAATACCATGCTTTACTGTTTTTGTTTTAGAAAAGGTATTTCATTAAATCTATCTCTATAGAAAAGATAAGAGTAAAGGAAAGACGTTAAATACATGTGAATACCGATAACAACAACAACAACAACAACATTATCATCATCATCATCATCATCATCATCATCATCATTATCATCATCATCATCATCATCAAAAGAAGCTTCATGGTAAAGGGTAGAGTTAATGTAAAACATAAAATACATATGAAAGAATAATATACAAAAGATTTCAAATCAAATATAGCAAAACACAAAGCCATTCAGTATTGCATTTGTGTAAAGCAAGTAAATTGGGTACTATTAAAACATGTCTACCTCCATTGCAAAAGTTGATGTAAACACAATACATTAGATACACATAAAAGTACAATACGTGGATGAAAATAGGTTTTTTTTTTTTGGTAATGTCAAGGAAAAAATAATATTTGGAGAAGTTGATGTGAGAATAAATATAGAACATATACATCTTTTAATTTTGTGCCCAGATGCGCATATCAACAATTTATGTCATTTCAGTTATGCTGGTGGATGAATGATCTGAAATCTCATAATATATAAATATTTGAAGAGCAGTGTTTAAACCAAAATGACAAAAAAAAAAAAAAAAAAAAAAAAAACCCAAAACAAAACAAAAACAAAACCACCGTGAACCAAAGAATCAATCTAAAATGATTTTATTTACATAAATGATGTATTAAGTAAATTTTTCTATTTCTCTTCAAATCTTTCCTATTAAGTTAAGCCTATAGATTTGTATATGAAGTGATAGTCACAGAAAGTATTCTTTGCCATTTTTTGCTCATTTTTTACGATCTTCACAATTTACACAATTTTATACTTTGAAAGCCAAACTACAGCTGAGTTAAGAGACATATTGCCATCAATATGTTAAATTGACTGTCCGTATTGAAGCTAATTCGAGAAAAATATAATATTAATGCATGTATACTAGCATACATGACATCTTTTTTTTCAAATATTTTATTGAGTTTTGAAATATTTGCATAATACTGATATTGTTTTGTTGAGTTTAAAATGCATTTCATATTCTAGCTGTATATTATTATGCCTGTGTAATACATGTATATATAGCGATGCAAGAATAACCATTTTGCTGTTTAACCATTACTGTATGTATATGACATTCATAATCACTGTCAGGAGTTTAGGCACATTTATTTTAAGAATAATATATGGAAATGCTTAAAATAAAAGTCTGTCATTCCTTTTATCCATAGAAATATCCATAAGAAACAGAAAATTTACTCTTAGTCTTTCACGAGTATTTAGGATAAAAATATTCAAAAAAGTTTACTTCTCTTATATCTCTAGCCATTTAGTTTTTACGCTAAATTTTATAAAATAAAATGCATACACGTGATTTGAATACCATTAATGGAATTGAAATAACACCATTATTAGGTATGGTTTAACCACCCCAAATACTGAGAAACATCAGAATTACATACAGTTAAAAATATATATAAACTACACTTTGTGGCAGCGATCGAATATTGGTTGCTCTCAGAATGCTCTCACTATCACTTTCCACAAATGTTCGGGATCTTTAAAAGGATAAGGATAAAGGAAATCATAGCACATATATACAGAAAATTGTTTCAAACAGATGAGTCAATAAAAAGATGATTCATTTGTGAAACATTTTGAAAATTTTGATTTTGGTCTCTAAACTCTTAACTTGCGTTAAATTGTATCTTTATTTGTAATGTACATACTTTTCAATACGACAATTTCTTCTTCCAATCTAATATTTGTAAACAACATACTCTTTTGTGCGATTGTATTTTTCATGGTTGCATAAATGAATGCCACTTTAAGAATTTTTCACCTGTATCTTGAGCACACAACATTAAAGTTTTAATTTGCTTTGTTGTTGTTGTTATTGAATATTCTTATTATTTACAGCTAAGCGTCGATAATTTCCTACACTTTCCTTGGTGGTTAATTGAATTTTGCAAGCGGCGAAGGTCTGAGTACCCCATGGAGATAGTAATTCTAAGAAATTACCAACATTTCTCTTCCATGTACAGATATGACCGGATGTGACTAAATGTGTTAATATCACCTTAAAATATTCAACTTATCAAATCATTTACTTGTCTACGAGAAAAGGTTTCTCTGTGTATGTTCTAATCGTATAACATGATAAACGACAATCAAGTTTTCTTCCTGCAACAATATTGTAACAAGTAGAAATGATTATTCTTACATCTGGTAATAATATACTAATAAGATATAAGTATATAGCAACGGGTAGAGTTATATATAAATATGGTATTAAAGTATCATTGCATAGGATTTGGGTTCGATCTTTCGACAACGCTAACAAGAATTCCGATTCTTCATGTTCCAAACATGATAACATGGATGACATACCCATTCAAATCCTAGAAAACTTGAGATACTATTGGGTACATATACTACTTTGGCATTTGATAAAAAGGATAAAGAATGAGAGCTGATAAATATTGGAACAAATAGTCAAACTTTACATTTGTTGTAACCAATCGGCTGTGCTTTCATTATGTACAATTTTTTGAAGAATGCGTATTTGGACAATGTTATTAACATTATGAAAAACAAAAAATGCAGCGGTATAGATTAATGTGTACAGAAAATAAATGACAATGAGTTCTATGGTTAATGTTTTAAGATAAGGAAATGATCTCTGATCCTATTTTTTAATTGATCAAGCCTATCAATGAATGATACATTATCTTTGTGACCTATGAAAAGTCCATGGATGAAGTAAAATTAGAATGTATTTCAACATGGACCCACATACAATAAATAAGAATATCAAATGAATAAATTGTGACAATACCTTGAGAAAATTGGAAATTTTTGTCGATATAAATTTTTGTGTTATTCCCCTTGTTGTGCTATAAAAGTTCTGTACTATATGAACATGTATGTATAGCTGTCAGTTAACATCCTGACTTTTATCGAAATACGGGGTGTAAATCGCGTATCTATATATATTTCCTTTTTCTTAAAGTTGAAATGAATTCTATATTCTTAAAAAATTATTTCCCTTTTTTGTCTGAGAGACAGAGGGATATTTTTTGGGGGGAGGGGGGGGGGGCTATATCGACCTTCTAATGGTAGCCGATGCTTTGTAGGGCTTTATTGAGAAATACCATCTTTGTTTGATAAAATGATAACTCTGCGTACTTACTTGTAAGTGAATGGCATCGTAAACTTGACCAAAGAGGTCCACTTATTTTGTATACATAGTTCAAAGATAATGACAGGTTGGTTCAAATACTTTCTTTAAATGGTGATTCAGAAACATTATATACATAAAACATTATCATCTGCTGTATTCTCAAATTTAGAAAATGCATTGCCTTCTTAAACATATGAAGAGGATACTCGCTTGCATATAAAGCTTTTCTTTGCTGTACATGACTGGTCACTCCATTTGAAATGAGCTCCAGATGAGAAAACAACACAGTCCTGGTCATGGTGCCAGCTATTCGGTTCGAAATCTTCGAATGTTACATAATTATCACTTTATACCCATTGAAAAACTTCCTCTACCGCAATGTCGTTTAATCCCGTAAAATAATTATGAAGTGAAATTTGATATAAATCATTAAATACAGAGTTGGTTTGTACTAGAAAATTATTTCAATCTTGATTTTACGTAGAGTATATACTTTTTATAACAATCTGGTTTTTTAATGAAAAATGTCGGTACATCATATTTTTCCTCTCAAGTAGAGAAAAAAGGAATTAAAACATAATGGTTAAAGTAATTCTGTGTATGTCCATTTTATAGTCAAAAAGGGGTTTGCAAATTCGGAAATAACTTTTCTAGCATCGAAAACTTGAAAATAAATTATCTGTCCTCAACTAGCAAAAAAATCAAATAATCAGACCTTAGTTGCAACTGAAGATGTGATGAAAGGTAATTTTGCCTGTAAATCATCCTTCAATTTTGTAGGCTTGTTTCGCTCGTCACTTTGTAGAATATAAGAAACTTAAAAGTGATTTTATGGGATACATTTTTTATTTAAACGTGAATCTAAATCACAGATGTTCATAAGCTTGCTTTTTAGTTATAGAAGTATTTCGGTACTTTTAAGGCCGCTCGTCGATTATTTTGCTCATTTACGGCCTTATTCAAACATTTCAGTCAGCATTGCAGTGATGGAAACTTTGTGATGGGTCTTGTCTAAAATATATCAGATGAAAAAGGGTCCAACCTCAACTTAAATCCACATTCCCACAAATCAGGTATTTTATCTCGCTTTCACTCATGGAAATCAAAGTCAGTTCTTGTCAATGTATTTTCGTTTACATCTACAATGAACAATGTTTATTTTCTGGATTTGACATGTTTGTGCAAGACATTTACGACGGACTGGATAAGCTCAAACCTCCCTCACACCAGATATCACCTCAATATTTCACGTTAGGGTTTACCTTCGTTTTGTTTCATTGAGTATACGATATTGTTTGTTTGTGTAGGAGGCTCAATTGGTTTGACCTTATAAATACTTCACCGTGTTTATTTTGGCAAAGCATTAAATTTATAGCCCTACCTTTACACCATGAAAGTACACGATAATAAATCAGCATTAAAATAATTTTCTACAACATTATTCCTCTTCAATAAATAAACGTTCTTCAATAAATCAAGAGTTGTACATGAAATAATTTGAAAATAGGTCGCTAAAATAGTGTGCGTTATCTAACCTTGTTCAGTAAGGAAGAATTCTTATCAAGAGCAAATAAATCCCTCATTGACATGGTCTGTAATGAAACCAGGAAGGAATCATTTTCAAATCATAATTAAATTCTTTACTGATCAACCTAGTACTTTGTGTTACTTCAAAGGAATACGGCATTGTACTGATAGACCCCCTTTTCAACAACACCATAAATTAATTATCAGAGAAAGAAAACCCCCAAAACAACACAAAACAAAAAAATTCAAATATGAATAAACCCATAACTCCCGAATAATTATGACAATACATAGATGTAAATAGCCATCATACCCCCTAAAAACCTCAAAACAAACAAAACATCAGAAATATGTGACGTACAATATTCAGCGAAAAATTATATTACCATATATTTAAAATACAGTAGTAAGAGGTGACCATCCTTTTATATGTAGAATGTAAAGTATAACTGAATATCCATCGAAATAAAAGTGAGTAAAAATTTACCTGTGTTCCAGCCCTTGTAAACTGTTATGAACAATCAAATAACAATTATATTGGAAGGATAGCCGTCCTCTTTGATATGCTGTATGTATATAATGCGAAGTAAATATCTAAGTTGCTTTACTTTTGAATTCTTTATATTAGTAAAATAAAGTGTGTTAACAGGACCTCGATGATTTAGCACTTTCAATGCATTACATCAAACTTCCAATGATGACAATCTTAGAATCGCATATATGAGTGAGGTTCATTCTCAAAGGCTGAGATCATCCAGACGAGTGAACTCTCATTGGGTTACCCCTCGGGAATTTTCAACAGTTTCTAAGTAAAATCTTATTTTGCGATCTTTTGTTTTCAGATGATTGTTTACTAAAGCTAGAAAATAATTAAGAATATTTAATCTATGTGTGCTTCAGTGATTCAAGTGCTGAAGTCCATATATTTACAATAATTTTAGTAAATAATGACGGAAAATTAGCATTACTGTGTACGATAACACCAAAGTCATACCCCATAATACATTCGGAATATTTTGGATCTATTTGCATTAATGAATCAAGTATTATATTATACGTGTACAGGAATTCATTTCTTGTCAATTAGGGTAACGTAATGTTCTATGAAGTAAGAAAATGTAAGTGATGATAATTAAAGTTAAAAAATGAAATTGGTATTAGTTATTTACAATTGTATATCTTTATAAGTCCGTTAGGAGAAAGGAAGTACGAACTAAAGTGTTTAGAGAGTGCAACTTTCGTTTCGATTTTTGATCATTTTCGCCCAAAACTCGTTGCAAGTCTCAAAAACTCGTTTAGCAACAATTTCAGAAAAAGAAGGTTTACAAGCTTTACTTTCCAGCAATTGTAGCTATCTCCTGAAAATGACATTTGACTAAATGTAAAGTGTTTTCACGATTGATTGATTGATTGATTGATTGATTGTAGCTTTACGTCACTCCACGATTATTTCACGTATAGAAATGTTTACATGTGCAACGGATTCACCTGAAGCAGTGAGGGATCTTTTACGTGCCACGCCTGCCGTGACACGGGACCTCGATTTTTATTGTCTCATTCAAAAGACAGAACACAAGTGTGCCCATGGCAGGAATAGAACCCGGAACCTTTCTTTACAAGCGGAGCACGTCATCCGCTGGGTCACACTGGCTTGTTGTTTTGACTATGCTACTGCTTAAAATTATGATATTTATAATGAGTATTAGAAGATATATACGTTATGATTTTGTGCACCAGATGCGTATTTCGCAACATATGTCCCTTCAATGATGATCATGGCAAAAGGATGGGAATTCTAATACTACATAAATATTTGAAGAGCAGAGTTAATACCAAAGTGGCCGAAAAATCTGAGGATAGAGCTATGAATAAAGGAGATTCTCCTTTGTTTAAGAGTGACAAATTTCAAGACTGAAACTTTTAAGTATATATTTCAAGTCAGTACAAAAGCACTGAAAACCACACCAATGATGCCACCAGTGACTATCAGTACACCAGCAGTGACACCAAAATAGTTGTTATAATAAATATTGGAATATACATACGTTAGAATTGTGTGCAAAAGATGCGCATTTTTACAACTTTTGTCTCTTAGGTGATGCTCATGGCAAGTAAAGGAATGTACGGAAGAAAATGCTCTTCTAATTCTATATGCCATACCTTCTAAACAAAGCAAACTCTAACAATTAAACAGAGAACTGTAAGTAACGTGTTCGACGACATTCTGTAGGATAGCAGATGGCATAGAAACAAAGAGTTATTACTTGTACATGTAATGTCAATAGTGTTTATTTATATATGTCTATAACGACGAAATGAAGTTATATATGCCACGTTATTTTTAAGAAGCTTCCTATTGGCTAAGTTGTATAAAAACAAACCCCCGTTATAGTGCCTTTATCCCTACAATGAAGTTCATGACTGTTCCAATCATCATTATTGGTGCACTGGACTTACTGGTATTTCTGAATGCATGATCATTGTATGAAACAATAGACAAAATAGAAGAATAAATACTCACGCCGCATGAAAGGGTTAGCACTCGTGTTGGACAGATGGGAAATTCACTGATGCTTTATGGAAATTTGTCCCCATTAACCTTATCTCTTAAAGCTTTCGTTATAAATGCAAATTTATTCATGTCTATGATAATGGACCGGTAATGTATCATTTGGCTTTGACGTTGAATGTTTTAACTTTTTATTCAACTGATCAACGGTAAATATGGCGTATGTTTTGATATAAGCCATAAGAGGTAGAGTCGGACAGTCTAATTGCAGTAGTTTGGCGATTAGCTTGTACAACACGTGATTGGGGTTTGATTCTTTGATTCTGAAAAGCGATAAATAACACGACACATCTAGCCAATAAATATAAAACGACAGTCATCATTAAACAGTCACCTTAACTATGATTCAATTACTCTAAAATAATACATTCACAAGATATTGACTCAAAAAGTAAATATACATCCGTTATCGTATAACATCATATTTTCTTTATAATGTTTTCTTAGAGAAAACAAAATGATATAACTACATGTAAGATGTTGGACAAAAACTTCCACTATTGTAGCAAAAATAAATACATAATGACGTCACTTATTGTTTTACTAAACATCTCACACAACAATCGTTGTACTTATGTTGTATTTGTTGTAGAAGAATATTTAAAATAATAAAGGTTTGCCTAATACGATAGCATTAAATCGAATTCCTTGACAAATGTTAAGGTAAACAAAAGATATTAAGTACAATAATATACTGATGACAAATCCAATAATTACATGATAACGTTTGGATTTTGTAATGTGAAGGAAAAAAATGCTTTATTAGTAGTGATGTGATTTACGTTAAGTGTATTATGTGATTTTTATAATCGCCTTGATGTAAAACAAAGCCGTTAATGATTCTGATTTTACTGATTCAAAGAAGTATTCTTTACCCTGTGAATAATTTTCTCAAGCCTATTACTTTGTCATGATTTTTAGAATTTACATAGTTTTAAACTTTGATCAGATTTGAGATTTGATAGGATTTTTAGAATCGGCATAATTTAAAGCTGTTTTGGTTTACATTTATGCATAAATACAGTGCTGAATTATATTTTTTCCTCTGTATATCATTCATGGCCGATGTGCCTAGCCAAGCAGGAGACGCTCACTCCTCCCGGGCACCTGGTCTCACTTTTGAATTTCAGGGGTCCGTGAATGTCCACCGTGGTGCATTGTTGTTAGTGCCATAGTCATGTGACACCAGTTACTTTCGTATTTTATTTGAACGCCAATCCAACTGAGAGCTATGTTAATAGAAATGTCTCCTGTCATGTAACTGTCAGTAATCTATTTCAAGAATAATCTCTTACTGTAAACTGCTTAATTTTTGCGTGTCCTTTTTTCGCGATAATACATCGCCAAAATTTTAAGGCAACGAAATACATTATCCGGATTTTGGAGTTGTTTCCTTTGCTTTCACCCGATCCGCTTCGTTATTTAGTAGGCCCTATCTACATGTTGTCGACAAGGTCACCAGGGGTCATTTCAATTTTGCGCTACTTTACTAAACCTGGCTTACCTAACCTCGATTGTGAAATTGGTCAAATCAAAACTCATGAGATGTTTTAATCAAATCGCGAACCATTACCATATCTTACCTTATTACCTATACTCTTTATGCGGATGCGATGATATTTTTATACTTGCATTACTAATATTGTGTTAAACAAATAGAAACTGCGAAAATTAAGGACAGGGAAATATGGAAAATTGAAAACTCGTAAATTTTTATGGCATCGAAATGAAAGAGGTTTACAGTATTAATACATGTATATCATCAACCTCAACAATATTATATTTTTCCCTTAACATTTAATTTATTTTAAAATGTAGAATGTTCCTAAGTAGCAACATTGAATTTAATTGATACTGCTTTTACAGTATAATGTACATTTCATATTCTAGCTGTTATACGTGTGTATGTAGTGATACAATCTTAGAAACAAGCATTGTGATAGAGAATTCTAAATTTTCAGAAAAAAAAAAAAACAAAACAAAACAAAACAAAATAAACAAAAAAGTAAACAAATAAAAAAAAAAACCACAAAATTGTATTTATAAAAATAATAGTTATAATAATGATGATAATAACGGAAATAATAATAATAATAGTAATAATAAAATTATCATAAAAATAATTGTAATAATAATAAGTTATGATTTTGACAAGCAATAGGTTAGTCCTGCAGTAATAGTGCAATGGCTCGTAGTATGAAGGCACACTTGACGAACCCCGGCTTTCGTGCCTGTTTTTGATAATACTTGTACCTACATTTTTGTACGTGATTTTTAGAACCTCTGCCGCTAAATTCAGTATCATAAATTTGTATTTGTAGTCAAATATCCATGCCCATACTACTTTCAAAAGCGTACAGGACTTGTTACAGATTGTGGGGAAAAATATGAGGATTTGCAATCAATATTCACTTAGCATGCAAATAGACAGAGGTACTTCCGCGAATTTCAAAGTCTAAGTTGGTTTGATCAATTATAATCTGCAGTTTTGCAAAGATTAGCACCAATAACAAGCGTCAGCAATTTACGAATTCCGGGAAATCAGAGGTAAGACCAAATGTTTGCAAGCAGATATCATTTTCCGCTTAACTAACAAAACCTGCCATGAACGATAATTGCATATGTGTTAAAATAAATAATACCAATCCGTTAACATATCCGTGAAATATACGCAGAGCGACTCAAACAACAATCACTCAGTCACCTATCTAATTTCTACAATTACTGCACTACCTGTAGTTTTCCCTATTTTACATATAGTATAAAGTGAGATTTAAATTCTATGTCTATAAATAGCTGAATTCCCCGAAACGAATACGAAAGAGGAAGTTATTCTCTTTATGGCAGCCATGACTAGGGCAGTTATTACTGTAGAGAAGTTATCAAAATAAGAATTATTATCGCAATCATTATAGACAAGTAGCCTTTTTAACAGTAAGTATTTCATTTGTTTATTCGTCCAGGAGAAAAGGGGAGATATTCAATGATTATTTAATCAGAGACCTTGTCATATCTTTCTTCAAAATTCAATTATCACTCACCTGTTCTAAATCATGAAAGAAATTTGTACTTTCGAATGTTAAAATACTCACATCTTAGCTGTACATAATTCATGTACTAAAATATTTGTGAGACCTTCTTCTACCAGAATTTTAACAGTTTACTATAAGTCATCTCTTTAATTCCAGAAAATCTTGCTGGAATGGGGTAATCGCACTTAAATTGCCATATTTCACATGTAAACAATGACCTTTTTTTATGTCAGGAAATATTTTTTCTTGTTTATTTTTCAGAATTTGCCTTTTGATTGTTGCACCATGGCACTCTCTAAACCTGCCGACTCACTTAAAGACTTGCAGTGTGCAGTTCCATGTGAAGTTTGTGAAACAGGAGACCCTGGCCAACATTACTGTACGGTATGCAAAACAACAATGTGCAACACATGTAAAATCCACCATGGTAAAATGTCTCTATTTAAACAACACAAAATCGTCCTGAGATCGCAAATAGCATCGGCCGATCAAAGTCAAGACACATGCAGGGACCATTCAGGTCATATGGTAGCATTTCAGTGTCAAATATGTAATGTTCTGGTATGTACGAAATGTGTTTCCAATAAGCACAACGGTCATCGTATGATTGAAATAGAAGACCTGTATAAAAAAGAAAAGATTGCATTAGAAAAAGGAGTGAATGAAATGGAGAAAAATTCGTTGCAATCAATTATTGAAGCTATATCATCTGCAGCGCAAAAGAAAGAAGAATACAAAAGAAAAGTATCTTCCATCAAAAACGAAATGGAAAAGGAGTTGAATGCTCTAAAAGCAGAGGCTGATAAAGTTCACAAACAACGCATTTAACAGCTGTCTGAAATTGAAACATATGACCTTGGCATTATTGATGGGAGCATATCTGAGCTCAAAGAACAAAGATATGAATTAGAAAAGAATATTGCAGAATGTAAGAAGATGATAGCTTCCAGTAGCCAAGTAGAACTTATCATTCTTGGTAAGTCCCACACAAACCCAGAAGTCTTCAAGGACAAAACATTACCGAAACCTCCTGCATTCCATGCTCTTGATTTGAAGCAGATTAATGTTGGTAACCTTCTAGGTAAATTAAACACGAATACAGAAGACGATATACCTATACCTAGACAAGTTGTTACCCCAAAGATCGTATCATCCTTCAGAACAGGCTTAGCAGGCACATGTTGTGTATGCACAACAAAAGATGGTAACGCATGGGTAGGCGGATTCGGATCTAGGACGCTTAATCTGATGGATATCAACGGGAAAGTCATCAAGAGTAGGACAGTAAAGAATCGAGTGTATTGCATGGCTATGATGGATAATGGGGACATCACCATGAGTACGAATGGGAGAGACTCAGAAGCTGTTCTGAGACTTCGAGCTGATGGTACAGAGGAGATGGTGTATAATGCATCACCTATCTGTTGTAATGGAGTGTCAGTCACCAAGGATCAGAAGATCTTGATCTGTACTAGTGGGAAAAGGGTATTGATGTATGATGGTATGAGTAGTAAGCAGATTTACCATGGGAATGACAGCATCATTCACGCTATAGAGCTTCCTGACAAATCCATCTGTATATCTGAAAACGGAAATAACCAGTTACTCCTTATAGACAAGGAAGGTCGTAAACTGAATTCAATCCCTACACCTCTCGGTAGAACAAATTTTGATCCAAGTGGTTTGGCTGTCGATAAAATGAACAACGTACTGGCTACAGACTATAACAACAACTGCGTGTATCTGATCAGCCCTAATCAGGACATCAAAGAGTTAGTCGGTAGGGCAGATGGGATAGAGATGCCTCATTGGATATCAATAGATAAATACAGCAATTTATGGATTGGGCAGCAGGATGGAAGTGTGAAGATCGTAAAATATTTACAGTAAACATGAGATGGCAATGTATAGAGATCTAAAATATAAACAATGTATCTATCTAATCGTCTTCTTCCGTGCGATGTACAGCTAGCAGATAGTCAACTTATTCAGAATACAACATTAGATGGCTTAACACAGTGCACAGGTGTATTGAAGGTGTTTTTCTTTAGGTGTCGTTCAATAAGGTAGCCGCTGCGGGATCGAACAACCTTATCAATCTGGCGGATGTTTTAATTTTGATGACGTCATCTGCAGTCGGGAAAATACAGAGAGAAGACATTGTTTATTTGAAGTGATAAACGAATTATGTGATTTTATGCAAATTACACCACTTTTTACACGGACCAGAAGGAATAATGACAGTGTACAAATATAATACGTCTGTAGCAAACCTTTCTTTACAATAGTAAAACATTGTATTGCATATTACATTACTAATCATTATTTACAAAAAAAGAAAAAAGGCGGGCGAACAAACAAACACACCCAAACAAACAGAAACAAGTCAGAAGTATACTGGAAAAAAATCTCATTAAATTTAACCTGATGTAAAACCTAAAACCTAACCTAAAGTATGAGTATAAATAAAATACATTGAATACATTACATACCGATGAGAACTTAAATGGAGTTTCCTTTTGTCTTATTTTTCTTTTAAGGAAAAAGATAAGTTGGTCATCTTAATGTGATTTGTGATGTAGTGGTCTTACAATATTATGTGACTCTATGTAAAATAAGCAGTGTGATGAGTGTTAATCACAAAAGTATTCTCTGCCATGCCAATAATTCTCATAAGCCTAGCTGTCAGAATCATCATAATTTACTTTTGACTATATGTAGGCGAATTTAGAGGTACTTTAATAGACATTTATTCATAAATATGTAAGAGTGACTTTAAATTGTCAGGCTAGTTCATGCAAAATCCAATAAAAAGAGATTGATACATGCATACACATGATCATATTCATTTTCAGTAACATGTCATTGATTTACAAAGATTTTGATGTTCACAAGTAGCGACACTTATTTTGATCGTAGCAGATACTGCTTTGTTCAGCTCACCTGTATTTAATATCTTTTTGGTGTACATGCATATGTGGTAATACAATACTCAACAAGTATTGACAGAGATGAAATCTGAAGAAGTTATGAGTTGGCAAGCACGTTTTTTAAGGTATTAAAGATTAAAGATATTAGATATAATTGAAAGAATGATATGCCGGTGTCTTACACTGATTTAAAAACGACAAAAATAATCACATTAGATGTCAGCAAATAGGTGGGAGGGTGGAGGGAGTGTAACAATAAGATATTATAAATAAAACAAGATAATAACTATAAAATACATATATTAATTTACAAGGATGTAATCTATAAGGTACTGAATACACGCAATATATTAAAGAAACATCATTCAACATTACATCATTCAGACTGTATGCAGGACATTTTCCCGGAACCTCCGATATTAGCTTATAGACGCGATAGGAACTTATATGACACCCTGGTACACTCGAATACGAATAACGAGTTAAAACAAGATGAGGATACATGTGATTGTGAATTATGTAAAATTATAAATAAGGGTGAAAATCGGTACACTAAAAGTAAGCAAACATTTACCGTAATATATAAACGCACATTGTAATGACAGAAACTTAATATACGCACTTCTATGTGAGAAATGTTACAAGGTAATATATGTAGGTGAAACAGAGAGGACTTTATGGGAAAGGATTCAGGAGCATAAACGCAATATTACATATGAGAAAGAGAAACCGATAATGAGACATTTTGTTGATAATACCGCAAATGATGTTCGGGTAGCTATACTTGAGAGAACGACTGGAGTATAGCTACATTTTAGACTTATAGAGAAGAAAAATTGGATTAGAAAGTTATAGACCAGGGTACCATATGGGTGTAACGTAAAAAGAAACAATTGACATTATATATTAATTACACCCCCCCCCTCCCTGTTTTGTATGATATATATCTTTTTACGTTTTCGAGTAATTATATTAACATATTTTGGAGATATTTATGTAACTAAATTTAATCAAGGGCATAAATAAAAAGAGGATATAGGGTACCCTTTTCTCACCTTCCCCCACCCCCCTTTCACTCCCGTCCCCTACCTCCTCCCTCCCTCATATTTGCGAACAACCAGTATGGTTATTTTTGTCGTTTTTAAATTAATGTAAGACCCCCCTCCCTAGTCTAGTCTCCTACCTCCTCTTCCCTCTCACCCTGTCCGATACCTTATGTATTACATCCTTGTTAATTAATATATGTATTTTATAGTTATTGTCTTGTTTTAAATATATATATATATATATATATATATATATATATATATATATATATATATATATATATATATATATATATATATATATATTACCTTATTATTACACTCCCTCTACCCTCCCTCCCCCCTCCCACTTATTTTCTACCACATAATTTTCCTTTCCTTTCCGCGCCCCCCCCCCCCGCCCCCATCCGGCCCCATTTTTCCCGTCCTCTACCTCTTCTTCCATCTCACCCTATCCAACACCTCATATATAACATCTTTGTTAATTAATATATGTATTATATAGTTATTATCTTATATATCTTATAGTTACATATGTAATAACGCTATATATTGAATGTGTTTTTAGAGGAACCGCGCTAAATGCTATTCATGTGTATACGCTATGACGTAATTCTTTGCTTATGGTAATTTTTTATATATTGGTTATGAAACATGACGGATATTACTTAACTTAAGCCACCAATACCAATAAAATTCACTGGAAGAAGGTCCGGATACCTTAATATTGTGAATATTGAGTTAATTGTTCTTTGTTTTACGTCACTTCCCTTCGGAAGACTATTAAGATTTATTAGGGTAAATTTTTTAATTTCTCTTAAAATTCCTTCTTAGACATAATTTGTCGAAATGAGCATCTGGTGGATAAAATCATATATGGTCTACATTTATTCCAAAGGCACGCTGTCTATTGATTTATAGATGTGCTGTTACTCACAGAAAAGTAATTTTTGCCATGTCATTGATTTTCTCAAGCCACGTCGCGCGCATCTTCATATTTTTGAACACCAATTTGCAGCTACGTTAATAGAAATTATCAATGAAAATGTTACGGTGACTGTCAGTAGTCCGACTAATTCGAGGAAAATCAAAGATTAATACATGTATATTATCAACCTCAATTTTAGCATTTTGTCATTAATGTCATATTTTATTATAAGATTTTGGTTGGTTGGTTAGTTGATTGGTGTTTTACGTCGCTTTCAACAATTTTTCAGTTATATCGCTACATGGAAGCAGGAGGTAACCAAGCTTTTTAATATAGTGGCACAACCCGGGAATCGTCGGCGACGGAAGCCAAGCGCTTAACCACTACACCAAGCCTGCCCCTATAAGATTTTAGATGTTCCTTAATAACAACATTAACTAGTGGGTATTGTTTTTTTAACAAAAACACATTCCTTATGGATGCGTTTCAGAATGGGCCATTACAAATGGAAGAATCTGACTAGGATTTAAAAACATTATAGGAATATAATTTAAGATACCGGTACTCTGTAGAAATGAATGTACAGTAAAATATGTTTCTAGCGAAGTGCCAGGGACGACCGATTTTGATTCATTATAAAAGTACTTTGTTACAACCGTTGCATTTATAATAAGTTTTCTGACAAAGGGTACTAAAACTGACTTGAGTTAAGTTCAGGGTGAAAACTTTTGACACAGTTCATATACAGTGTTATTATATGCTATAAAATTAAAGTCCATCGGTCAAACAATTCTCAAATTACACTTAAGAATCTTTTTTAATGAACTTGAAACGGTACGTTTTTTTATTTGACCTTGATATTGTAAATGTAGGTCAAGGTCAAATTGTTTTATGCCTTGCACCATCTCACTATCACCTTTCTGTGTTCCAAGTTTCAAGTTCTTACCACAGAGGGTATTCAAGTTACGGCCTGGACAATATTCTTTTTAAACTTGATCTTAAGATTGTAAATGTATGTCAAAGTCAAAATTTTTTATGCCGTGCACCTTGCCTCACTGTCACCTTTCCAAGTTTCAAGTTCTTACCTTGAAGGGTATTCAAGTTACGGCCTTGACAATTTTCTTTTTAAATTTTACCCTAAGATTGTAAATGTATGTCAAGGTCAAAATTTTTTATGCCGTGCACCTTGCCTCACTGTCACCTTTCCAAGTTTCAAGTTCTTACCTTGAAGGGTATTCAAGTTATGGCCTTGACAATTTTTTTTAATTTGACCTTGAGATTTTAAATGTACGTCAGGGTCACAAATTATCATGCTGTGCACCCTGCCTAACTGTCACCTTCTATATTTTTAGTTCTTACGTCAAAGGGTATTCAAGTTATGGCCTGGACAGTTTTTTTAATTTGGTCTTGGTATTTTAAATGTAGGTCAAGGTCAAAAATTTTTATGCCGTGCACCTTGCCCCACTGTCAACTTTCTATGTTTCAAGTTCTTACCTCAAAAGGTATTCAAGTTACGGCCTGGACAAATTTTTTTATTTGACCTTGAGATTGTAAATGTAGGTCAACGTCAAAATTTTATGCCATGCACCTTGCCTCATTGTCACCTTTCTATGTTCCAAGTTTCAAGTTCTTACCTCAAAGGGTATTCAAGTGACGGCTTGGATTTTTTGTTTAATTTGATCTTGAGACTGTAAATGTAGGTCAAGGTCAAAACTTTTATGCCGTGCACCTTGTCTCACTGTCACCTTCTATGTTTTTAGTTCTTACGTCAAAGGGTATTCAAATTACGGCTTGGACAATTTTGTAAATTTGACCTTGAGATTGTAAATGTAGGTCAAGGTCAAAAGTTTTGATGCCATGCACCTTGCTTTACTGTCAATTTTCTATGTTCCAAGTTTTAAGTTCTTACCTCAAAGGGTATCCAAGTAACGGCCCGGACAAAATTTGGATGAAGAAAAAAGAAAAAGAAGATTGTTTGATTGATTTTTTAACGTCACACCATGAATATTTCACGTATATAGTGACGACATCTGCCTGATGCGGGGCTTACAAATTTTGACCTCTACAACCGACCCACCCGAAGCAGTTAGGGATCTTTAACGTGCCATGCACACCAAGACACGAGGCATCGGTTTTTACTGTCTCATCAGAAAGACAGGACACCGGCATGACCAGAGCGGGACTCGAACCCCGGCTTCCCGATCAGGAGTCCAGCACAATACCACTAGGCAATGCCGGCTTAGAAAAGGAAAAAGAGGAAGAAGAAGGAGAAGAAGAAAATTAACAAAAACAATATGTCTCCCTTTTGAAGGGGAGACATAATTATTATTGTAACTGAAATTGTTTTGTTCAGTTTGAAATGCATCTTATTTTATAGTTGTATGTTATACTGTTTTGGTATACAATACTATTCAGCAAACATTTTAACAGAGAGATAGAGTTTCCGTTCTCACTTAGCCATTGCAGCATCGGAATCGCAATCCATCAGGCTATTATATCTCACGTATCAGATAACATTATACAACGTATGAACATTTAGAAGTGTACTAGATTTGTACTCGCCAAACAGGACAGGGACATGGCTAGTGTTCGAAGCGACAAATTCAACGTAAAAGCCATTGTTAAAGATTTCGAACTCTCCACATGAAGTCTGCATCAGGACATCCATGAGAAGTTCTTACCGAAAATAAAGAAACTATTGCAGATGGGAGGAAAGAACGTTTTAAGTTCGAAGTTTCTGGAAAAATGGTCTGTCATCATAATGAGGGTACCGGGTTATATACTAGAGAACCTCTTGGTCACCGAAAAAGATGTCCGAGTTTTTATGATGGACAAACTCAAGTTGGATTGTGCCCATGATAAAGGTTATAGCTTCCAGGTGTTACACCAGCTCCCGGGTGGTAAAGGGAGCCACCGTAACATAATAGTGCGTTTCAGTAATCTTATTGAGAGGGATACTGTTCTAGAGAGTGCTAGGTAGCTCCCCGGAGTAACCCTAGACGTACCTCCCGAGATCTGCGTTTCAAACTACTGAGCAAGCGATATGAATTATCTGCCGAGGTTTAGAAGCACGTTAAACTTTTGTACGTTAAAGACTTCCCATTTGAAGTGTTGAAAAATCCGTAAGTACATGTTTATCGTGTGACGGAGGAACCGTTCTGAAAAGTATACGCTTAAGTGCACTTCTAAATCGTGTAGAGTAACAGTATCTGGACAAATAGATACACTGCAATGCATTTACAAGTACCCCCAAGGTGTTAGTCTTATATCCTTACCATTTCATAAACTCTTGAAATTGTGATTTTCATGTTGTATTATGAATACTTCTTGGCAGTGAATGTCAAAATGGTGAATTACAATGGACGGTAACTGACGGTATTAGCCTAAATCAGTTATGAAACATGAAGATAAGAGTTCGAACCCATCTTTTTTATTTCTGTAAATGTTTCGTTAGATTTTTTTTTGTTTATGAGCACATGCGCATTATGTGTTTATATATGTATATATATTGTAATTATATGTACCTGTGCGAGTTTAGAAAAAAAAATCTATAAATAGTCATATTAATTTCTAATACAAGATATACAATATCCTATAATACAAAATATAAATAAGAGATACTTTTGTATAAGAAAAATTTCTAAATGTCTACAAATATAAAAACATCTTAAAATAAGATATAATATAATACCAATATAAATAATACTAATAATATATACTAGAATATAATAAGACAGCAAACTGTTAAAATTGAATCTAAAATAATTTAAAAGAAAATGGGAAGGAAAGAGTATATACGACTATTTACATAATGCATGTTGTATGTCGCCCTTATATTTTCCCTTCCATTGATTATTTAATGGTTAATCTTCGTTTCAGGTCGTATTATTTCACGGGACCGACTTCTCCCTTATCCATGTACAATTATCCGCAGTTCAGTACATTTATATCAGTTTATGAAAGCAAGCTTTACTAATGAAGTACCGATTAGTATCATATTAAACAAGCAAATGATGCAGACTGCAAAATTTATCTTAACGTCTATAAAATATAACATTGATTATCAATCTAAGACACTTTTAGAGAGGGGCATTGAATCATTAAAATATAATCAAGTTTTAAATGCGCTGCGTTTGAGAGAAAACAAACAAACAAGCAAACACCCCCCCCCCCAAAAAAAAAAAAAAAACCAAGGAAATTAATCGATAACGTAAACTATAGCTATTGGGGAACTGGGAGTAATTTTAAAGGATATAATGTAATGGGGAAAATGCTCAGGGAAGTGAGAGACAGTCAACAACTTGGTCGTTCTTAGGTGACATAGTTAAAACTTCAGTTCAGCGTATGTGTTGATGCGTGCAGGTAATTTATTCAATATGCTTAGATGCTCGTTATGACATGCTGTAGTGTTCGAATATGATGATATGTTTATTATTGAAAAGTATTGAGTATTTTGCTTCATTTTTTCTTCATCGTATAATAATGATGCATATTAGAGTGTAAGCGGAATAAGATCGGCCACCCACAAAATACTGAAATGCAATGGTGTGTATTACACATGTTTTTCTTATCAAGTTAGACGATTTAAATATGAAAACACTTGTTATAATGTGATGATATGTACCCTAAAACATAACTTTACCTTTTTGTTTTTCATATTAAGTTGAAATGTTTGAATATGACGATGCTATTATTATTTCCGGTGACAGTGTTAAATCTTCAGTTAAGCATACGCAATCATACGTGCAGATAAATTATTCAGTATGTTAATACATGCAGATAACGTATTCAGTATCTTTAGATGCTCATTATGACAAGTTAGAGTGTTTGAATATGAAGATATGTGTGTTATATGGAAAGTATTAGGTAGTTTGCTTCTTTTTTTTTTTTTTACATCGTACAATATTTATGCATATTCAAGTTTACAATACTGAAATGCAATGTTGTGTTACCATATATTTTTCTCTTAAAGTTAGAAGGATTGGATATGACAAAACTTGTTATAATGTAACGCCATGAACCCTTATACATTACTTTACCTATTTCATTTTCATATTAAGGTAAATGTTTGAATTTTAGATATATATGTTGTTTGTTTTTAGTTTATATAATTTTCCTTTCCAATTTCTACATTAATTGAACTTTACGTTGTTGAACATATTTACTTCACACATAGACAGCTTGTAAAATTATACTCACTTATGGTGCTTAAAATGTGATTGAATCTAATTGATTAAGACTACTGTTAACAATTTGCAGCTGTGTATATGACAAAACTAAATATTACAAATATCTTCATATTTAAAGTAAAAGGGACAAATAGATCGGTAATGACCGGTTTACACAAAATATTGGGAGAAGTGTAACTTTTCTGTACAGTACTTCAAGAAATGATCTATACGCAACTGCATGCAACTTGTAGCACATATGTATTGAATAAAAGAAATAATTAGTACCAGTATGCAGGTGCAAACCCAGGACAACAATGTCCTTGGTTAATGTTGTAATACAGAGGGAAAGTGATCTTACTTAACTATATAAAAATATCCCATCGATACATGGCATGAAGAGGACATTGAAACGCAGATGGTAATAAATTTGTGAAAACGTATTAGTGCTGTCCAATGAAGTAATAATAGTTTAGTTTATTTTATTGATAAAAAGCATTACAACTTATAAATATTACAATACATGTAATATTATAAATTTATAAAAATTTACTTAATATTTACTTAGCATACCAAGAATTTTACTGACCTCTCGCATTTACTCACACGTTTTTCAGTGATTTCTAGTCGCTCTAAACGCTCTATCATGGCCAATCTTTCCCAGTATGTAAATTTTATTCAGCTTCATGTGAATATCCTTCAACACCGTTAATGTATCAATTTCTCCTCTTGGTATTATTTATAATGGATTGTCTTTTTTGTATTACACCCGATGTTTCGGTCATTGACACATTCGCCATTTGGAAGACTAACTACCGTGCAGGGAACTGATGTATTTCCTGCACAAAACACACATTTAATTTCAAAACCCACAAACCAAAATTTGCCGTAGATGCATGACGACTCTTGGCCAAATCTGTTGGGTAAAATACGATATTATAATCCAAAAACTTTATTAAAATCGGAGCAAAATGAAAATGTGACTACTGTCCTACACTGACCACTACTCATCAGCGTCACTCAAATGTTATGTTTGGTCATTGTGCAGACCCATATTCTCAAAATTCAAAAGTAAAGAGCACAATGGAAGTGTGGATTCAAGTCTGATGGTACATGTAGATCATCCATATTGGTATTTACCATAACTGCCCAAACATGGAGCGAGATAACTTGTATCTATATGTATAGTAATAATTCATGTACTTGTAGTTAAAACAATGTTCTCTGCCACTTTGTTTGTACATGTTATTTTTTCATGGTTCCATAATAACACTTATATCTCACCTTTGTTGTAAACACACAACATTAACATTTTAAATTGCTCTTGTGTATTGAATATTCTTACTATTTACGGCTTAGCCACTGTTTGTGAAGTGGTAAATTTGCTTAGTTTGGAAGCGAAAACTGATTCCCATATTTTACTGCTAGTTCTAAGAAATTGATAATGTTACTCTTGCATGTATAAATATGATTAAAATGTTACTTGAAATATCGATGTCGACAGATGTCGAGCCCACTCAGAACACCAACTATTTATCAGAATTGTTAGAATAGATAATGAATGAGAGCTGTTCTGCTATGTTGAATATAGCAATGATGAATTCTGTTACCAATACTTTCCCTTTCCATATATTGTAGCAGATCGGCTATGAATTGATGATTGTATGAACAAGTTTTCCGTAGATGCATTGGCTTGAGGAGGATATTGACAAATAAATTGTAACAAAATTGTAAAGGCATATTAGGATAAAACACGATAATGACATGAACAGCCCATTTCCCCTTCACACGATTCATCCATCTCAACTTACTTGTATGATATGAATATTGACCTTACTTTATATACATATATCGGGTATTATATTGATATCATATCAGTCACCGTACAACATTTGGGTCTGCCTTTTTTTTTACACAGTTGAAAGTGAAATGCTATATTAGCTTAATTCGGCAAAACGAATACGAAAAAGAACATTTTCCTAGCAACTGTAGCCATAATTGGGGCAGTAACTACAGTAGAGGAGCTTTCATACTAAGCATTGCCATCGCAGACAGTACAAAGTAGCCCTGTTACAGTGAATATTTCATTTGTTTAATCGTCCAGGAGGGGAAATGAGGTATTTATTGAGTATTCAAATTAGAGACATTGTCTGATCCTTCCCAAACATTCATTTCTTTTTTATAAATCTTAAAACTGAAAGTAGTATGTAATTCTACGGATTATTTAATCACGATCCAAAACTCTCCTGCTACAGCTTTACTATGGAACAGATCTTCATACAAGACAGGAGGTTCGGAATTTACTGTCATACTAATTGAATCACAATCTGTACATAGAATTCCTGTTATAAAATCAAATCCATAGGTGCTACAACGATGAATTCTATTTTCAATGTTTATGAACCTGCTTAATTCCAAATCTATGCTTTTCTTTCCTCATAATATTCATTTTAAACTTGAAAAAAAAAACCTATATGAAAGTTGTTTTTGTTTTTTGTTTCTTATTATACATTGTTTTCTCCTCTTCTGTGGTCATGAAACTTCCTATTGAATGATACTTGCGCTTACTTCATGCGGGCGTATGTCATTACTTCTGAGTTGTAGGAGGTCATAATTGTGAATTATACTGCATTAGTTTTAGTATATTCTATTACGTAGCATGAACTGATTAGTTAAAATATGTTGGTTATTTACTATTAAAAAGTAGAAGGATGTCATGTGTTACTCTTTATCGCTAGAATGATTAGGTTTTCATTTTAAGTGTGTTGATTTATATATATATACTATGAAACCTCTACACTAATAAATGATATTAAAGGCAACTTGGATTATGATAACTTCAGGGTCCCGACAGATGCCCGTTTGATTATGTGTAAATTTTCGTCTAATTAAATCTTACACCAATGGCATAATTCTAATTGTGTACATCCTTTGTTTAACGAAATGGGTGTTTCATCAACCGGTGTAAATGTGTACGTACTTAAGGATCCGACTAGCTAGTTTAAGCAGCACAAATGTATGCATGAAATATATTGATATATATATTTATTTTGCATAGGTTACATTTACATCCACACTCGATGCGCTCGTTAACATGTAGATCTAGTGACGTCATGGAATCGTATTCGAAAATACTTCATCAAATGAAACTAATGAAAGTATCTCGATCAGTACATATGTGTCCACATCTATAAGGATCAATCGGATCACGAATTGCGATGAAAATAGACTAAGAGAAACTTTACTCCCCTTCCGTTAATCTAGCCTAATGATATTTTACTTAAACTCTACTTCTACGTATGTTGAATCCCCATTTTAGACCTTATTGATAAGTTCAATGACACCTCTAGATATCTCGATAATATATATGTTATCGATAACTCCGAGTTTGAAAACTATATTACTGACATTTATCCATCTGAACTTCCATTAAACAAAGCCAATACTTCCGACCAGGAAACACCTTTCTTGTAGTTAAATATTAAAATTGTTAATAACAACAATATTCATACCAACATATAAGATAAACATGACGACTTTAGATTTCGCATTGTAAATTTCTAGATGGTGATGTCCCCTGACTCCCATCCTATGATATATATGTTAGTCAACTGGTTCGGTTCGCTGTAGCCTGTACTAATGTTTTGGATTTTCACGCAAACATTTCTCAGATTACTTTCAAACTTCTTACTCAAGGTTTTAGATATCTTCGAAAAACTTTTGGCAAATTCTACAGATCTTATTCAGACATTTTATCTAAATTTGGAAATATGACTTTTCAACAATACGTATCTAACGGAATATCTCATCCCCATTTCAATGGTGATCTAGTGTACAAACTAAGGCGGATCAAAGGTTCCGATAATTATTTAACGCCTTCGAGATCATCGCTAAGACCAAAGTTCTTGTATTGGGTCCTTCTACAATCCAATGCAGACTTTTGCTTGAGCGTTGTACGCTGAGTGACAGGGCGGTAGGGACTCTATGACAGGCCTGTCCAAACCTTTTCAGAGGAGACAAGGTCTTCGTCCCCTCTGACTGTTCATCGGGTCTCTTATTGATCAAGTGTCTGAGCTAGGCTTACAGATGGGCAGAGCACGGTTTACTTGTGTTGATGTCGCCTTACATATTTTTGATAGCAACATATTATTCTATAAACTTTTCGTGTGTAATAAATTTTTTATGACCTCTCCTCTTAAGAAATCTGTTGATCCTTGTTCTCTATATGGAGGATTATTCATAAATCTTTAAATGTGTGTCATTTTGTTTTTTCGGTGAGTGAGAAGGCGGGCGCGCTTAAACCGGTTAACCAACACCACTTGAATGATGTTTGTTACTGCAATTGACCGTTCTAAGTCGGTATCGTAACCACAGCACAATCCAATATATTGGTAATGTCGTTTTTCAGTGTATTCTATTATTATCATGTTTTGTGAGCATGTCCTTGGTGAGTTTGTCATACAGCTTTGTCAGATGTCTTCAGTTTTCTCTTTAACTTTTCAAGACGACTAACACACTCCTAAAGTCCCTCTAAAAATAAAATTACGAAGTGTAAATTTATAGTAATATAGTTATATGTTTTTGGTTAGATGTGGATAGAATATTGTACTATTTACTAATTGAAACCATTAAAGAAGGCTAGAAGTTATTACCTGTAGAGGTACATGTAGGAGGTTGGCGTAGAGTTTTTACTAAATCTACGCTAAACGTACAGTTACGCCGTTTAATGAAACGCAAAATTATTTGTATTTAGTATTCGGGTATTTACGCCAAACTAAGCCTAAGCCAGGAATTTCGCCGTTTGATGGAACATTTTCCAGGCTTGGCCAGTCGGCAGGGGATGCTTATTCATCATCTGATTCTGAACCCTTTATAGACATTGTAAGCGTGATCATACCTAGTTATGCTGTATTTTCTATATGTTTATGCATTTATTACATGTGCAGTTATCTAAACTATATAGGTTTATCTTGTATGGACACAATAATAAAGCACCAATGACTTTTATATTGCATATCCTCTCGTTGCATTTGCCCAAATGCATGTTATCTTAATTACATCTCCTAGTAATTGAGACTCTGTATGCAACAGCACTAAGTAATGTTCTTTTGGTGGTGTTTGGAGTTTTACAGTTAACTCGTTTTGGTCAATATAAGTTTTGTATCGTAAGTCTTCCTATTTTGATCTTAATAGTACTGATTACATTTGTGAATTGAAATTCATCGTTCATATTTGTACATTAAACTTTACGCTATAGCAACAGCGGTCGATTTCATTACTCTTTCAGAATTATGATTTTTGAATATGGAAAGTTGTTTATTTCTATTCTTTAGATATCATTGCTGCGACTTGCAGTTCTTCTTTAATGCCTGGAGCAACATATTTTTTTCTGAATTAATCACTTTATACAGAGAAGTATTTCCCTTATCCCGACACTGTTTATTGTAATAGAATACAGACAAACTGTCTATCCTAGGTAATTGATGAAACTAAAGAAGTTCTGTTGCATCCCTATCTAAAGTTAAATAATACTGCAAATCAGTCGTATCTGAATGTCGTATCTAAACACATCCAGTCCTCGTGGACTACAAACCTCTTTATTCTACGCTACTTCCCATGAGATGATCACTGAGTGATGACTTTTTCTTTTCAAGTGCAGAACAGACTAAAGTCGCTACTGACAAACAGTGTAACAATATACAAATATATAAACGAATGTTATTGTTTTGCTACTATTTTGATTGCTTAACTGTCTATTTTTTTCATTTCTTTTCTAGACGTGAATTGGCTTGTATGGGATATTTTACAGTAAAAATACATATTTTTCATGGAAACATAACGTGTTGTCAATTCATAGAATTATTCCATGCAATATGAGATGATCACTGACTGATGTCAAGTTTCTTGAATAGTCTTACTGTATACTTGTATACATTCTTTTCTTTACGTCCTGTGAAAGATAGTTTAAATGTCTATTTCCTTTTCCTTTTTAAACATTATGAGATTAGTAGGGAATATTTAACAGTAATTTAAAGTGTTTGTCATAGAAACATAGGATACAATGTGTTTGTGGTATAAGGAAAACAAAACTTACCATATGATCAAGTGAAACAAGTCATATGCAGTGAAGTATAATGAAAAAAATTACTTATTTGCGATAATTTTGATAATTATTCTTTAGAGGTATTTTACTTTAATATATGTTAGTTTGACCTATATTAATATTAATTAATTAATAATGTGTAACTATGGACATGTATTTTTGGAAATCATGTTTTGTCCCTGAGAAGATCAACGATTATAAAAACAGCCATTCCGCAAGTTTTGCAAAATACATCACAGTTTTTGTGTTCATTTCAGATTTTGCATTTTGATCGTTATATCATGGCACTCTCAAAGCCTGTCGACTCACTTAAAGACTTTCAGTGTGCAGTTCCATGTGAAGTTCGTGAAGAAGGAGACCCTGGTCAGCATTACTGTACCGTATGCAAAACAACTATGTGCAATACCTGTAAAATCCACCATGGTAAAATGTCTCTATTTAAAGAACACAAAGTTGTCCTAAGATCGCAAATAACATTGACCGATCAAGGCTTATACACATGCAGGGACCATTCCGGTCATATGGTAGTATTCCAGTGTCAGACATGTGACGTTCTCGTATGTAAGAGATGTGTTTCCAACAAGCACAAAGGACATTGTATGGAGGAAATAAAACACGTTTACAAAATACAAAAAAATAGCTTTTCGAAAAAGGGTTAAAGAAATGGAGAAAAATTCATTACAACACATTATTCAAGCTATATCATCTACACAGCAAAAGAAAAAGGAGTATCAAAAGAAAATATCTTCCATCAAAAACGAAATGGAAAAAGAATGGAATGCTTTCAAAACAGAAGCTGAAAGAATTCTTCAACAATGTATTCAACAGCTGTCTAAAATAGAAACTTATGACATAGGCATTATTGATGGGGTCATGTCTGAGCTCGAAGAACAAAGAAATAAATTAGAAAACAATACTGCAGAATGTAAGAAGAGAGCTATTAGTAGCCAAGTAGAACTTATCAATTTTGGTAACTCGGTCACAAACCCACAGGTCAACATTGACACAACAGTAACGAGACCTCCACAGTTCCATGCCCTTGATTTGAAGCAGATTAATATAGCTAAACTTCTAGGGAAACTCAACACGAGTACAGCAGATGATATAGCTGTACAAAGACAGGTTGTCACATCAAAGATTGTATCATCCTTCAGGACAGGCCTAGAAGGCAGATGTTGTATGTACGACAGAAGATGGTAACGCATGGGTAGGCGGATTCGAATCTAATACGCTTAATTTGATGGATATCAACGGGAAAGTAATCAAGAGTAGGACAATAAAGAATCGTGTGTATTGCATGGCTATGATGGATAATGGGGACATCATCATGAGTCCCAGAACTGGAGACTCCAGAACGGTCCTGAGACTTCGCGCTGATGGTACAGAGGAGATGGCCTATGAAGCATCACCTTACTGTTGTAATGGAGTGTCAGTCACCAAAGATCAGAAGATCTTAATCTGTACTGGTGCAAAAAAGGTAATGATGTCTGATGGTATGGTTAGTAAGCAGATTTACTATGGGAGTCACAGCATCAATCACGCTATAGAGCTTCCCGACAAATCCATCTGTATCTCTGAAGATGGAAAAAACCAGTTACTCCTTATAGACAGGGAAGGTCGTAATGTGAATTTGATCGGTAAACCCCTCGGTAGAACCGATTTTTATCCAAGTTCTTTGGCTGTCGATAAAATGGACAATGTACTGGCTACAGACTATAACAACCACTGCGTGTATCTGATCAGCCCTAATCAGGATATCAAACAGTTAGTCGGTAAGGCAGATGGGATAGAGAAGCCATATTGGTTATCGATAGATAAATACAACAACTTATGGATTGGGCAAAAGGATGGGCCCGTGAAGATCGTGAAGTATTCACAATAAAATTTAGACGGCAATACAAGAAGACAGGAATATAAACAATGTCTATGTCTAATTGTCTTGTTAACTGTTTTATACAGCTACCGGATACTCAGCTTAATTAGAATACAATATGAAATGTTGGAATACAATATGAAATGTTAGAATACAATACACGGGTGTTATTCCATAAGGTAGCAACTTGAAATATTCGCGGGATCTATTTCAGTTTGCAAGGAGTTTTAATTGTGATGACGCCACAAACAGTCCCACGAAGATAGAGCCGTGTTCGGGTGAAAATTAAATGTGACAGTTTTTGGGGTTTTATTTTAGCAATTTTAAGGATAGAAAAATACTTGATGATGTTAACTTTTGTTTCCTTTAAATCCCTTTATGTAGACATGTACTGTTATTCACAATGATTGTATACCGCCTCAATATTTTTCTCAAGCCTAATTAGTCAGGATCTTCACAATTTACATATTTGTAATCAATGAACGTCAATTCAGATTTAATAACAATGTATCCATAAATATCTTAGAGTTTAATATCGATAGAGGTATAGACTGAATATTCTAATGCACTCTGTTTGCATTACGCATTCTGATTGATTAAATGTTTCAAAATCTGCAAGGTTATTCATGTTTAACTATAGTTATGATTGTACAGGTATTGTTTTATTCAGTATATAAATGCATTTTATATTCTAGTTGTATATCATATTTTTATATATGTGTGATTGATTGATTGATTGATTTTTGTTTAACGTCACACCACGAATATTTTACGTATATGGTGACGGCATCTGCCTGATGCGGGGCATACGAATTTTGACCTTTGCAACGGACCCACCCGAAGCAGTGAGGGATCTTTAATGTGCTATGCATACCACGACACGGGCCTCGGTTTTACTGTCTCATCCGAAAGACATGACACCGGCATGACCAGAGCGGGAATCGAACCACGGTCTCCCGATCAGGAGTCCAGCGCGATACCACTAGGCCACGCCGGCTTTATATATGTGTGATACAATGCTATAGAACAAATTGTGAGAACATGTCTGATAAATTATATCACCAATTCATAAATGTTGACAAATCAAGGCAAAAAAGTATGTCAACGAAATTAATTTGTTCCTCATTTACTATATGTATATTATGTTCCTAACAATTATATTGTTTTTATAAGTATAATATTTGTAAAAGCTTAAGATAAATTATCATCAATTGCTTACATGTATTTATTACGACTGCGTATGTTACTTATAGGTGTTTTATTCTACCGTGATTTTCAAGCTTATGTATTGTCCTTTTTATGTTACATAGAGGAATGGAAAGTAAAATTGAAATTTATCAGTCATACTGTTTATCCATAGCAGAAACATTTTTTTTTTACTTTTTACAGCTTTTCTCGGACAAAAAGAGTAAAGAAATTTTATTTAAGAAACTTCTTGCTGTGTAGGATTTACGTTTCAGTGCGATAGATTGTAAATAGAATGCAGACATGTGATTTGAATAACATGGATGGAGTAGGAACAAGGACATCATTGTGAGAAATGGTTTCACGAAGCCGAACTTTTACATTGAGAAATATCAGGAATTATATAGTTAGAATATATATGGTATGTATTTTGTAGCAACGATTGAATACTGGGTTGTGTTAATATGAAAAACATTAATTGAAATGCTTTCAATATCACTTAATGTTAGACTCACCTTCCCGAAATGCTTCGGAGCGTGAAATGAACATTTAGAGTTAGCTGGCAGCACAACAAATAAAGCACATGGAATAAAAGAGATATCAAAGGAATATATTGCGTAACATCCCGTCACTTTTGCCAACCTACATATCACACTACCATAATATCGTAAGATGTGAAAATGAACAAAATGAAGAACAGAACATTTGGGGGAAAAAATCCCCAACCGCGTCAGCAGCACCATTGTCCAACAGCAACACATTTGGTAAAGGATCACATTGACGACGAAAACGGAAGATGTGTCATGGTGTCATGAATAACGACTGTCTGATTTAGAAACGTGTTTGTTAAAATCACCGTTTTAGGGAACAAACATTATTTTTATCATACATTGACCTTGGAGACGAAGGTAGTAGTACATACGCGTTCTGAGAAATTAATTTGTGAAGAGATAGCAAGATCAGCTGTAGGTATCAATTGTACTTTTGTTTTACTTAGCCTTGTTTTAACATTTTTAAGCGGGTACACTGTTACTATGACACTACAGGGATGAGTTTGTGTTACGGGCTTAATGCATCCTTGTATTGTGTGAAAAAATACATTATTGATTGATAGTGTAGTAAAAACAAAAGATGTCATATACCAATATCGTATATCAACGTTCGGGACACATTTATACACTATCGGACCTCTCAAATGATACGAATGAGAGAGACATTGCAAAGGAATAGGTTCTAGTGTATAAAAGTGAGATGCTACTTGAAGTTCTGTATCTAATTTGATAAATTTTGTACACCAAATCCATGCTTTGGTCAGATTTAACTACAAAATTGAAATTATTTAATTGAAATTCAACAGCTTTGTGTAGTTCCAAAATGAAGAGTACATGTGCTTAAATATTTCGATACAAATCAATACATTTTTGTTAATAGACTCACAATAAATTATAATCTTTCATAAATTTGTGGTACGTTTTAAATGAATTTATCATATCTTTCGTGTGTTGTTAATTTATATTAGATATAATTATATTATAGAATGTCTTACAGTATGTTTAACTTGACAATTGCCATGTTCAGAGCTGTAAGCATCAGGATATGTACTTACATGCATTTTACACGTATATCATGTAGAAAAACATTTATTTGTGCATTGAATGAAAGTAGTGTGTATATTATGCAGTCGGAGTAAGAGTTTCAATTCGATTTGATATGATAATATACAGAAAATTATTTCAAACAAATTAGTCATTACAATAAAGATGGTACATTTGTCAATTATTCTGAAAATATTGAATTATGTCTCTGTGATAATTTGTATCTATATCAGTAGTGTACGTTCTTTTCATTACGACAATTTCTTCTTTCAATGTTATGTTTGTAAACAAGTTAACGTTTTTTAACTCTACATTGTATTTTTCATGGTTGCATAAATGCCACTTGTAACTTGAACGTAAAGCATAAAAGTTTTAAATTGCTTTTCTTTGTTGATTAGCCGGCGTGAGCTAGTGGTATCGCGCTGGACTCCTGATCGGAAGGCCGGGGTTCGAGTCCCACTCTGGTCATGCCGGTGTTCTGTCTTTCGGATTAGACAGTAAAAACCGAGGCCCCGTGTCGTGGTATGCATGGCACGTTAAAGATCCCTCACTGCTTCGGGAGGGTCCGTTGCAAAGGTCAAAATTCGTATGCCCCACATCAGGCAGATCCCGTCATCTTGTAAGTGAAATATTCGTGGTGTGACGTTAAGCAAAAATCAATCAATCAATCTTTGTTGATTGATTTATTGATGAGTATTTTACGTCACTCCACGATTATTTTTCGTATATGGTGACCGCGTCTACGTGATGCACCGCATAGAAATGTATACCTTTGCAACGGAATCACAGTCTCATCCGAAAGACTGAACACCGGTGCCCTCAGGGCAAGATTCGAACCCGGGACCTTTCGGTCACAAGTTGAGCACCTCATCGGCCTCACCGGAGTTTTCTTAGTTAAATACTATTACTATACAGCTAAGGTTCGAAAACTTCCTACACATTCCTTGACAGAGGTACACTCTTTGTGGAGTGGTTAATTAAGTTTTGCAAACAACAAAGGTTTGATTCTCTCATGGAGCTAGTAATTCTAAGAAATTAACAACATTTCTCTGCCATGTATGGATATGACTGGATGTGACTGAATGTTTTACCTTAAAATAACAATGATTTTATCAAATCATTTACTTGTCTACGAAAAATGTTTCTCTTTGTATGTTCTAATCGGATAACATGATAAGTAGATATAGAAAATATATACATTTTAATTTTGTGCACCAGATGCGCAGTTCGACAACTTATGTCTCTTCAGTGATGCTCGTGGCCGAATGGTTGAGGGAGATACTTTTTAGTTATAGAGTGATTTATATACTTTCATGACGGCAAATTTTAGTATATATTTCAAGTCAGTACAAAAGCACTGAAAACTAGACTTATGATGCCCTCGGGAACTGTCAGTCCACCAGCAGTGAAACCGGCCTAGTGGTTATAATAGATATAATTTTGTGCACCAGATGCGCATTTCGACGACTCATGTCTCTTCAGTGATGCTCGTGGCCGAATGGTTGGAATTCTGATATTATATAAATATCTAAAGAGCAGTATTGAAACCAAAATAAGTGAACCAAAGAATCAGTCTAAGGGCAGAGCTATGCCTGAGGGAGATGACAGTCAAAGTTTTATCATACAGCCATTTGTGAACAAGTAGAGCTGATTATTCTGACATCTCACATTTATATACTAATCAGGTTGAGTAAATATTGTGATTAAATATCTTTGCATGAGGTTCGGACAGTGCTTCCAACGATGAGAAGAATGCCATCCCACTGAAATCCAAGAAAACTTTACGATGGCTTACTATTGCTGAGATCAAAAATTAAAAAATTACAAGGTTCTGTAAACACCAGATTCGAATCTATTTTTAAAGATCCTGATGTTGTCAGAGAACTTACCTTCCTCCAAGAACATTATATCATTACACCAGCAGATAAAGCATCTAATAATTATACATTTACTTGTAAGAAATATTACTTTGACAGCCTAGTGAAAGAATTAGGATTAAATTCAGCTCCAGGAAATCCTACTTATACTCTCACGAACTTTTCGGTTTCGGAAGTACTCGAGAATCATAAATCTGTCCTCAATACGTTTGGTATTGACTCAAATAAATTGAATTTAGAACTTCCATATTTGTACTGTATTCCAAAAATGCACAAAACTCCGTACAAACAACGCTTTATCGCTGGTTCCTCGAAGTGTTCCACAAAATCTGTATCGATGCTACTCACAAAAATATTATCAGAAATTAAATCTGGCCTTCATAGATATTGCGAAACAGTATATTCCAGAAGTGGAATTAATCAAATGTGGATCCTTAAAAATTCAAAAGAGTTGTTAGAACATCTAAAATCAAAAAGTTTTACTAAAATTCACTCCATCAAGTCTTTTGACTTTTCGACTCTGTACACAACGATCCCTCATCAGAAATTAAAAGACAGATTAGCGGAAATTATTCAAAATGCATTTACTAGTAAAAACGGAAGCCGCAAATTCAAATATATAGTAATAGGCCACGATAAAACTTACTTTGTTAGGGAAAATTCTGATTCCAAAAATAAATACACTGAAACAGCTGTCATTCAGATGTTGAACTTTCTTATCGATAACATTTTTGTGGTGTTTGGAGGTAAGGTTTTTCAACAAATTGTCGGCATTCCAATGGGCACTAACTGTGCTCCGCTTCTGGCTGACATATTCCTTTATTCATACGAAGCTGAGTTCATTCAGTCTTTGCTTTCGCAAGGAAAAAAACAATCGGCTCTTGGCTTCAATTTTACTTACAGATATATATATGACTTGCTTTCAATTAATAATCCTTCATTCGCGGATTACCTTAGCATCATCTATCCAAGTGAACTGGAGGTCAAAGAAACCACAGAAACTAGTAATTCTACTTCGTATTTAGATATTATGTTGTCTTTCGACATTAATGGTCAATTGAACACCTCACTCTATGACAAACGTGACGATTTCAATTTCGCTATCACAAACTTTCCTTTCATAAGTAGCAACATTTTATCATCGCCCGCATACGGCGTATTCATATCTCAGTTAATACGTTATTCCAGAGCATGTTCAAATTACAATGACTTTGTTCTGAGGGCTAGGCGACTTTCAGTTAAGCTGCTCAACCAGGGTTATATATGTGCTAGAATAGCATCGTCACTGAGGAAGTTCTACGGTCGTTACGAGACTCTTATTACTCCATATGATATCTCGTTATCCAGACGTTTAAATGATATTCTGGACTGAGACCGATTCCGATCACTTTACACAGATTTGACACCTTCTATACTAGAAGGTTACCTACTTCGACTTCTCCATATATAGATACATATGGAATTCACACGATTTGACTCTTTCTACGGGGTATATGTGACGGGTGTTGCTAGCAAGCAGGAGATGCTCACTCTCCCCGGGCACCTGATCTCACTCCATCACAGGGGTTCACATATGCTCTTCAAGTAGACATATTTTGTTATTTTCCATTTGTTTTTCATTTTCACTGATTTTGTATGTCCTATGGTTTCATGATTTTTGGACTTGTGGTTTGGATTTATCCATCATCTTTACATTGAGTACATATGCTACTTTGACATTTAATAAAACAGATAATGAATGAGAGCTGATAATTTTTTCCAATATAACAAAGATAAATTCTGTAAAAATACTCGTCCTTTACATGTACTGTAACCAACCGGTTGTGCATTGACATAACTATTTGAAGGATGCGTAGTATTTGGACAATGTTTCTTACAGTATGAAAAACAAAAATATAGCGGTATAGATTAATGTGTACAGAAATCAATTGACAACGAGTTCTATTATTATTATTACTTTGACGCCTCTAAATATCTTTTAGTTATCGATAACCATAAGTTTGAAAACTATATTACTGACATTTATCCATCTGCAGTTCAATTAAACAAAGCCTATATTTCCGACCAGGAAACACCTTTTTTGGACTTGGAGATGGTTGCAGTTCTAACATTACATACACGTAAACGTGAAAAGCGGTCACGAGGACTGCTTTAGCACACGTGACGACTGGACGCGTGTGCGCTTCTCGCGTAAACGCAGGAGGGAATTCGCGTTAACGCGATTTATTCCCCCGTGCTGTCAGTCGAATTGCACGTTCACATGACTACTTTTCTTTTTCTCTATACAGATGGAGGTAGAAAAATGGATCTAAATAAAACTAATACTGAAAATGTCTCCATATATATGTGTATTAAATGTTAAAATGCAGCCAGCATTAAGGGTTTCATATTATTATTATTATTATTTTCCTAAAATAATGTATATATTGATTCTCCTTCATATCCTTCTATAAGTACATCTTAATATAAGTTTTAAGTTGTAAACAAGCAGTCAAACAGTCAATCGCGTTAAAGCGGTCACAAAATTCAGTTTCAAACGAGTGTGCTCAACAGTCCTGGGCGCACGGGGAAAGGAAACTTCACGTTTACGCGACGTTAACGCAATGTTATGTTAGGACTGTACTTCACTGTAAATATTCAAATTGTTAACTACAATATTCATACCAACATATATGATAAACGTGACGACTTATGATTTACAATTGTAAATTTCCCTTATCTAGATGGTGATTCCCAGACTCCCATCATATGGTATATATATTAGTTGATTGGTTCGGTCACTAGAGCCTGCACTAATGTTTTGGATTTTCACGCAAAAAATTCTCAAATTACTTTTAAAAGTTCTTACTCAGGGTTATAGATATCATAAACTTAAAAAAAAGATACTTTTGGTAATTTTAAAGATCTTATTGAGACATTTTATCTAAATTTGGAAATGTGACTTTTGAACAATACGTCTCCAACGCAATATCCCATCCCAATTTCTATAGCGATCTAGTGTACAAACTAAGAAGGGTCAAAGGGTCAGAAAAGTTAATAAAGGCGGGTTTTAAAATTATTAAACGCCTTCGACATCGACAGTATCATCCCGAGATCATTGCTAAGACCATTGTTCTTGTACTGAGCCTCTCTACAACCCAAAACAGACTTTTACTTTAGCGTTGCACGCTGAATAACACGGCGGTAGGGACTCTATGAAGGGCCTTGTCCAAACCTTTTAAGAGGAGATAAGGTCCTGATCCCCTCTGAGTGTTAGTTGGGACTCCTATTGATCAAGGATCACAGAGCACAGTTTACTTCTGTTGATGTCCCCTTACAAATTTTTGATAGCAACATATTATTCTATAAACTTTTCATGTGACATCTCTTCTTGAGAAACCTGTTGATCCTTGTTCTCTATATGGAGGATTATTTATATATTTTTCAATGTGTGGCCCTTGATTGTGCTGCTTTTGCGGTGAATGGGAAGGTAGGCGCCCGTAAACCGGTTAATTGATTAACGATTAACCTCAATTGACCGTTCTAAGTCGGTATCGTAACCGTAGCATAATCGAATATTTTGTAATGTCGTTTTTCAGTGTATATTCTATTATTATCATGTTTTGTGTACTTGTCCTTGGTGAGTTTTGTTATGCAGCTTTGTCAGATGTCTTCAGCTTTCTCTTTTAAAAAGGAAGGTAACGACATCTGACTCAAATGTAGAACAAAATTTCACGTTGATACAGGACCCGAAGAGTAGAGAGCCACACAAATGGAGATGGACTAGCAAATTCAAATTATGGCGGACAATTGAAGTGACAACGTTGGTGTGCTTAGTTATTGTACAGTCCACGTTCTGAAATATCGGATTTCGGATCATGTGCTGGATTGGCAAGTTTATTGAAAGATTATTTGCGTGGCAGTTCCTCATAATTACCACTAAACTAAGAGAATTGACTGTTAACATTTTAAAGATGATTATCATGGTGTCAGTATAAAATTTTGTCATTATCAAGGATAAAATGTGTTTGTTCTAAAAGTGAGAAGAATATACTTCTGTTCTTACATTCTTACTTTTGTGTCAAGTTGGTGACGAGATTCCTCTTAAACTAATTATACTTTCGATAAACACGATTTATGCAATTGGCATCTCTGAATAGACATAAGTTATCGAAATGCACACATGATATACCATATCAGCTCACGTATATATGTCCTGATATTTGTTATATAGTATTTCATCATACAGACGTCGATCATTTCTATTGTATCCCACTGAAATTCGCTTTAAAGATAATTGAAATAATCAACGAAAGATTAAGAGGGCTGCAATTGCAATCTCTTTCGAATAGAGATGAAAGTATTTCTTTATACCTTCAATGTCAAACTTGGGAATATATACATAGCCAACAAAACTGAATTTATATTGTACTTGCTATGTTGTTCATATAAATCATGAATCAAAATTTGACTAGCTACTGTCAGCCGAGTTCTCCTACGTTAGGTGGTAAACAGTGGCCATAATGGTTAAGATATTGGTAGGCACACCATATCATAACCGTCCCAGGCATTTGTAGATTATTTGCTAAGGAAAATATCAAGTGAAAGTGTCTACAGAATTTTTAAGTACAATTTCAATCCTTATGAAATCGAGCAGATTAGATGAAACGATTGAATAGCAATGCATGTTATTAGGATTCCACTTTCTTATTGCAATAATAGTAATCATACGAAAATATTTAGAATACAGAATACAATTAATAGTTTGATCACGTTTTATATGAATGTATTATTATAAACAATCACAAAATTTCAAAAAGTGAGACAAAGGCGAAAAGCGTTTCCACTAAAACTACGGATAGCCGCGTTCATCAAATAAAGTGGTATTGCAAGGAACTTCCATGACAGGTAGGTCGTGGCATTGCAGTGCCCTCCACCACTCCACTCATAAGTATAATTCAAGTAATAATAAATAAATAAATAACACGGTTTACTATTACAACTGACTGGCAAGCAGCATTTCTTGCCTTGAATGTTCATACGTGTGTATTTATGTATTTACCTCCTCGACTTGAAAGGTTGTTGCAGGACTTTTGCATGCAACAGGGGACGCTTACTCCTCCCAGGCACCTGGTCTCGCCTCGATTTTATTGGGGTTCGCATTTGTCTGAATAGGACACTAAACACGATATTGTCCCCTTTATTCCATGGACTATGAGATATGGTTTATCCTTCGGTACTTCTTCGTTTTTTTACTTTTAGAAGAACTTGAAATACATATAGATAAATACAGAAAATGATAACCCTACGTATAAACACTCCGCACTCTCTTTTGTTGAAATGACTGAAAATCATAAATCGGCATTCAGTGCTGAAGACTAAAGACTAAAGACAGTGAGTTTGGGTTACATTAACTAATGACTATATTCAGTAATCTCCATATATATTCAGTAAAAGTCGTAATATTTATTGTATAGTGGATGTTTATATATGTATATATGTATATATTGTTTTGCCTATGAATCGTATGGCTTAAAGTAAAAAAGAACTTGAAATTATGTTGGATTACCCGCTTCATAAGATCCATGTAAACAAAGTTATAATGCAGAAATCAGTAAATGCTCGACAATATCTACAGTTAGATTCAAAATTCAGAAGTATTTCGATACAGTCTACTCAAGAAGTGGTATAAATCAGTTTTTGATACTGAAAAAGGAATCAAGATCTTTTAGAGAACTCAAAGACTCAAAATTTGTCAACTGAGATATTTACAGTTTTGTGACTATTTACACTATTATTCTTCACGATAAAGTAAAACACAAATTCTTTAGCATCATCGATAACTGCTTCTTTTGTTTATTAGAAGGCGTTGTCTGACATGTTTTAAGCTCACCTGAGCGGAAGGCTTTATGAATATTTTAAGACTTCCAAAAAGGGGGGTTGGCCATTTTTCACATTTTCAACTTTTTCTGCAAAACTGTTCGAAGGAGTTTAAGAAATCTTGGTAGAAATAAATCACTTATGATCCCCTTCAAATTCTGTCGTTTTCGTCCACAGCTCTTAACAGGTGGTGCCACCAAAGTCAAAAGTAGGTCACAAAAGAGTACTCTTCTTAGACAATCTTCTTCTTCATACTGGCTGTATACAGAGACAAACAGAATGCATAGAAATGATCTAAAGGGATGAGTGAAGAAGTCTTGTCATTTTAGTTCCCTTCCAAAATAAAATTTTAGAATTTTTTTTCGATATTTTTGGGACTTGGTGATTTCAATGCAGAAAAGTGTCATATTTCCTAGTTTAACTGCTAATGCTGATTTCTTATGGACTACTTTGATCACAATTATGGTAAGGAATGTGATTTTGAAAGAATTTTGTCAATATCAAATATTTTGTCAATATCAAATTTGTCAAATAACTTTTTTCTTCCGGCATGACTGATAATCTAGGTACTCGAATGAGCGATATAGGCCCATTTGGGCCTCTTATTTTCTTGTTTAATTCTAGTCTCGTTAAACCGTTTGTATTGTGATAATACAATATCACTCATTTTCACTGATCATGACTTATTACTGATTATGACTTATTACTTATCACGACTTATTACTGATTATGACTACGGTATTAACGGTTACCACCTCGTATGGCCACGATATATACTAGCTAAGAGAATAACATGCCATCTCGGTGGGTGTGACCGGTCACCAGGGGATGCTTACTCCTCCATGTCACCTTATCCCGCCTCTGGTATGTAATTTATTGACTACCGCTCGGTATCTTAGCACATTACTAAAACATTAAATCAAAATAAGCTACCCAAATAACTGGTCGCATGGGGATGCTTACTCCTGCATGTCATCTGATCAAACCTCTAATTTCAACAGGGCCTAGACAGTCTGTATATTTCTTATTGATTAGCACCGTACTAAAAACATTAAATAACACACTATCCAAAGAAATTAAAAGAGATCTGACTCAAACTGAAAAGACACTTATCACATGATGAGTGTTATTCAGTTGCCATTCCATATAAGCGTCGTCAATTGTATTGTACTACTAGTCACTACCGGAAAACAATAAATTACTAAAAGAGAGATGAGCAATCAATGGCTGTTCAAAACCCTTTTAAGAGAACAAGTTCCATAAGACAGCAAAAATTGAGAGGTAATAAGTACAGTAGCGGAAATGCATGTGCCTTTGTAATAAGATATGAAATGTGTGTAAAGGAAGAAAGCATCTCTTACTTTGTTTGCTCTACCTGTCATGAATGAACAGTACATACATGTAAAGACAGATTATAGATAAATAAGAAAAGATCGTAAAATGAAGACGGTTTAATATTTAGACAAGCGATACAAAGGAAGCAAAAAAAATGTTTAAAAAATCATTTAAAGAATATATATATAATCTTTTCCAAAGATGTCATATCTTCAAATCCTGCAAATATAACATATAAATTATGATCATAAGAAGGAAAGTGAAATACAAAGCCGTCTAACGAAATGATATGTGTGTATTGAATTTTAAAAGGTTTATTTAATGTGAATTTAGTCACGCATAGGAACAAACCATGTATAAAATGTAGACAAAATATACTACAAACAGTTGTAATGTACGGCATTCAGCTTACTTATGCACTAAATTTATATGACTTAGTGATGTTTTATCTATGTTTGTTCTTATTTGGTTGAAATGGCAATTACTCTTTTGATATGAAACACACTATGTAACAAACCTTTTCTTATCGTTTATCTCATTTAGGAAATGATCTTCGATCCTATTATTTAATCAACTAAGCCCATCAATGAACCTTATCTTTTGATATGACCTATGAAAATGAAATTCTAATGCATTTTGATATAAGTCAATTGATGAAGTAAAATTAAGATATATTTCAACATGAACCCACATACAATAAATAAGAATGTCAAATGAATAAATTGTGAATGTACCTTTAGAGAGTTGGAAATTTCTGTTGATCTGAAGTTTTTTTTTTTATTCCCCTTGCTGTGCTATAGAACTTTTGTACTATATGTACATGTATATGTAGCTCTTAATTACATTTTAACATCCTGAATTTGTCGAAATACGGGGTATAAATCATGTATATATTTTCTTAAAGCTATGTAGTTAAGATATATTTTTTAATGAATGAATTGTTTTTGAATAGTTATTTTTCCTTTTAATCTGAGAGATAGGAAGAGTTTTCTTTTCATTTTTCGTTTTACTTATTTATTTTTTGTTTTGTTTTGTTTTTTGTTGTTGTTGTATTTCTTTTTTTTTTTTTTTGTTTTTGTTTTTGGGCTATATCGAGCTTGTAATTTCAACCGCTGCTTTGTAGGGATTACTAGGGAAATATCATCTTAGAATGAATAGAAGAATCATAGATGAATCAACGCACCAACTTGCAATGGAATGATTTTGTAAACTTGACAAAGGAGATATACCTTATTAGCATACAGCATAATATTTTTTTAAATAAAGGAATTGTTCTACATTTATGTATATATACAGTGCTGAATGATATTTCGTTTGATTGTATTGAAAAGCATTCACTGTGGGTGAGGCTAGCCAACCAGGAGACGTGAATGTCCACCGTGGTACATTGTTATTAGTGTCAAAGTCATATGACACCAGTTACTTTCGTATTTTACATGAACGTTACACGCATTCCCTTTGCAGTATGGAGCTTGTAAAAAAAGTTCCCCGCGGAGGGTTTGACTTGAATGTTATTATACCCCTTTCCTGAAGTTGTGTGGCTGTGACACTTTCTACACACTATTGTTCACATTTATGTATGTATACAGTGCTGAATTATATTTGTTTCGTCTGTATTGAAAGGCATTTACGGCGGGTGTGACTACCCAAACAGGAGACGCTCGCTCCTCCCAGGCACCTGCGCAGTAACGTTAAGGCACTCCACAATGTCATTGACATCATATTCTACTGAAAACCGTGTAATAAATTGAGTAAATATTATTTCTGCAAAAGTGGCAAAAATGCAAGTGTTTTAACAAGTCTAATTTTTTACACATTAAATGTTTATCCCTAGCTGTTTGGAATACGTGACTGTTATACATAGCATATGTAGTTTTAACAACAAGAATTCAAATAGTGCAAGGGTATATTGGCAAATTCGTTAGTCAAATTTTATTGTAAACAACAAACTGAAGCCAATAGATAATATTTTAGCTGTGCCCAGCTTATAAGAGGGGTAATTGATGTGATAGGGTTCTGTACCTGGTCCCATCTCCACTTTAATTCACATTCCCACAGAACAGGGATTTTATCTCGCTTTTATTCATGCAGATCGAAGTCAGTGCTTGTCAATGTATCTTACATCTACAATCAACCCTTACCACAGTGAGTATACTTCTATGACTCTATCGGATTGGCCAATTTATATTTACTAGATTTGACATTTTTCTGCAAGACATTTGCGACGGACTGGATAAGCTCAAACCTCCCTGAAACCAGATCTCACCTCAATGGTTCACAGAAGGGTTCATCGTCTTTTTGTTTTGTTCAGTATACTATGCTATTCTTTTGTTTTAGAGACTTAATCGGATTGACCTCATAGGTACTTCTTCGTTAATTTTAGTAAAGCATGAACTTTTTACAATAGTCTTACCTTTATAGCATGAAAATAAACGATAATAAATCAGCATGAAAACATTTTCCCGATCACATTATTTCTCTTCAATAAGTAATCGTACTTCAATAAATCAAGAGTTGTGCAGGTAGTAATCTGAAAATAGGTAACTAAAATAGTGTCAGTTATCTGCCCTTTTTCAATAAGGTAATACGGGGAAATGAAAAACGAAGTGGTATAAAAGATGTGCGATTTATTTTACTTTTTTTATTTGTGAAAAAAGAATTGTTTCTATCAAGGAGAGATAAATCACCTATTGAAGTGGTCTGTATTGACACATGCGTGCATTTAAAGTAAATGAGTTTAAATATGATAAGCTATAGTAACTATACCTGCAAAGAGATGTTCCTCTAAGAATTGCTTTTCCAATTATTTATCAACTTCAACCAGGTTTGTATCGTGTGATCTACAATAGCTCTTAAAAAGAGAGAAAACCACATATAAACAAAAATGAAAATAATAACCCTTTAGCCCCATATCATGATAATAATAAATAGATCTGAAAAGTCCCCCAACGATTAAAAAAAACAAAACAAAACAAAACAAAACAAAACAAAACAAAACAAAAAAAACGTTAGACATCCAGTTAGAGTGCAATGGCCTTTACAACGCATTACAACACATTACGGAAATCGGCTTTCGTAAAACAGAACCTGGTCGGTCTGACTTTTAGTGTCTGTGTTTGATGATACTTGTACGTATATTTTTGTACCTGGTTTTAAGAACCTCAATCGCTAAATTTAATATCATAAGTCTGTATTTGCAGTCAAATATCATACCAACATTACTTTCAAAATCTTATAGGACTTGTAACAGATCGTAGAAAAAATTGCGAGAAATTGCAATTAATAGTCACGGGTACCATGCGAATAGACAGAAGTTCTTCCTCGAATTTCAAATTTAAGTTGGTTTGCATCAATAATAATCTCGAGTTTAGCAAAGATCATCATCAATAACTGCGGCAGTTTATGAATTCCGGGAAATCGTAGGAAATATGAAGTGTTACACGCAGATATCGTCTCATGCTTAGGCAACTACACCGGCCATGAACGATAATTACATATATGTTAGAATAAACAATATCAATCCGTTATCATATCCGTGAAATATATGCGGAGTGGCATAAAACAATAATCATTCAGTCGTGTATTTAATTTCTACAATTACCACAAACACCCCCTTTCCTCTTTACAAGCTGCATCAATCTCAGCTTAATGTATGATATGAATATTGACCTTGCATTGTTAACATACATCGCACACTGCATTAATATCCAATCAATTACCGCGCTCCTTGTAGTTCTGGCTTTTTTACATATAGTACAAAGTTAGATTTAAATGCTATATCTATATATAGTACAAAGTTAGATTTGAATGCTATATCTATAAATAGCTGAATTCGGCGAAACGTATACGAAAGAGGAATTTTGTCTCTTTATCGCAGCCATGACCGGGGCAGTTATTACTGTGGAGAAGTTATCAAAATAAGCATTATCATCGCATACATTATGGACAAGTAGCCTTTTGAACAGTAAGTTTTTCATTTGTTTATTCGTCCAGGAGGAGAGGAGTGATATTCAATGATTTTTTAATTAGGAACATTGTCATATCTTTCTTCAAAATTCACTCATCTGTTCTAACTCATTAAAGAAATTTGTGCTTTCAAAGGTTAAATTACTCACGATCCGACACCCTACTGATATCATTCTACTATCGACTAGTGTTTTTTACAAGATAGTATAGGTTCGGAATTCACTCTGTCGTATTAATTGAATCTCAGTCTGTCCACTGAAACCCTCTTATAAAATCAAATCCTATAGGAGCTGTAGGTCAACGCATAGTAATTGCTTTTGCAATGTAGTCACTTGTTAAATTACGAAAATTCCAGCAAGATTTACACATTTTTCTACATCTTAGCTGTATATAATCCATGTACCAAAATATGTGTGAGACCTTCCTCTACCAGAATTTTAACAGTTTACTATAGGTCATCTCTTTAATTCCAGAAAATCTTGCTGGAATGGGGTAATCACACGAAAATTGCCATATTTCACATGTAAACAATAACCCCTTTTTATGTCAGAAAATATTACATTAGTAAAATGAGTTTATATTTCATAATTTTAAAGCAGAATTATTCTTTCATACATTCACAAATCGATTTCATCCAATCAGAGCCCCTAATACATTACAACAGTATTCCATCTTTCCCTACTGCAAATCAGCCAATCAAGCGTCTTGGAAATTTCCATACATATAGTGATAATTTCTACCTGCTTACTTTCCATTATATGCACTTCTCTAAAAATGGGTTGACTGAAAAAATCTATACAAATGATTTCATTTCCTTGTCATAAGTTTTCATCTGTTCTGTGATTTACGTTCTTAAGTCATGCGGATGCGTGTTATTGCCTCTGAATGTTTCGTGATGATTGTGAATTACGTTGCATTCTTTTTGGTACTTGTATTGCATAACATCAATTATCATGTTTAAATTTGTCGGTCATTTATTATTTAAAAGGATAAGTAAGTCATTTGTTATTTCTTTATCGGGATAATGAATTAGTACTCATTTTAAGTATGTTGATTTACATTTATAGACCTTAAGGGGTTTACACTTATAATTGATATTAAAGACAACTCAGATTATGTGGCCATTCCACAGGGAACTCATCACCTTCTTCTGAACTATTTTATATCCTTTGTGAGTCTGGCCATAATTAGTTACCTTTTTTCTGTATGTCTATACATTTATATCAGGTGCGGTTATCTAAACTATATAGGTATATTTTGTATGGACACAATAATAAAGCAGCAATTATTTCGTATTGCATATAATCTACGTTGCACTTTTTCCAAAATGCATATTATCTTAATTGCATATCATAGTAATTGAGATTCTGTATGTAATAGCAATAAGTTATTTTCTCTCGGTGGTGTTAGTTTTCTCTCGTTTTCTCCAATGAAAGTTTTATTTCTAAGTGCTCCTATTGTATACTAATAGTTATAATTACATTCTGAAGTAAAAAAGGTGCATATTTGTACATTAAAATTGCATTAGGTATAAACGATTTCTTATTACCGAATTAGTTCGGTCAAGACCTGTAATATCTACTATACCATTGCAACTTGGGTTTGAACCATACGTGATTCCCTCATTGTGCCGTTATGAGTATGGAATTATTTTATTTTATTTTTCCTTGACCCCTGAATATTGCCCTTATTCCTCCGAATAAAAAAAATAAAATAATAAAAAATAAAAAAATTGCAGATAGGCCCTGTCCATCTTACTTTATCTTTGAAACTAGGGCAGTTCTCAGTAGTAAATTATCATTTAGAGGTATTTTTATTTAATATGTGTTGGTTAGGTTTAACTTCAATCATACATTTATATAATCGAAGACCATTCTTCATATTTAATTTGCATCTAGGTTTAGTGAGTTATAATCGCCTTTTGATTCCTGTCGCTTTAATTTACTGTAACACATTAAGTGAGTAAGTAAGTGTAATAATGGGGCTCAAATAATTCGTCACTGAGAAAGAAGATCAACGATTAATTATAGTTATTTTGTAAGTATACTTTCGGAAATGCAAAATACGTCATAGTTTTGTTGTTTATTTTTCAGATATTGCATTTTGATTGTTGCACCATGGCACTCTCTAATCCTGCTGACTCGCTTAAAGACTTGCAGTGTGCAGTTCCATGTGAAGTTTGTGAAACAGGAGTCCCTGGCCAACATTACTGTATGGTATGTAAAACAACAATGTGCAATGCATGTAAAATCCACCATGGTAAAATGTCTCTATTTAAACAACACAAAGTCGTGCTGAGGTCGCAAATAGCATCGGCCGATCAAAGTCAAGACACGTGCAGGGACCATTCCGGTCATATGGTAGCATTCCAGTGTCAAATATGCAATGTTCTGGTATGTACGAAATGTATTTCCAACAAGCACAACGGTCATCGTATGATTGAAATAGAAGACCTGTATCAAAAAGAAAAGATTGCATTAGAAAAAAGAGTGAATGAAATGGAAAAACATTCCTTGCAATCAGTTATTCAAGCTATAACATCTACAGCGCAAAAGAAAGAGGAATATAAAAGAAAAATATCTTCCATCAAAAACGAAATGGAAAAGGAGTTGAATGCTTTAACAGCAGAGGCTAATAGAATTCACAAACAACGTATTCAGCTGTGTGAAATTGAAACATATGACCTCGGTATTATTGATGGGAGCATAATTGAGCTCAAAGAACAAAGATATGAATTAGAAAAGAATATTGCAGAATGTAAGAAGATGATAGCTTCCAGTAGCCAAGCAGAACTTATCATTCTTGGCAAGTCCCACGCAAACACTGAAGTCGTCAAGGACAAAACAATACCGAAACCTCCTGCATTCCATGCTCTTGAATTGAAGCAGATTAATGTTGGTAACATTCTAGGTAAATTAAATACGAATACAGAAGACGATTTCCCTATACCAAGACAGGTTGTTACCCCAAAGATCGTATCATCCTTCAGAACAGGCTTAAAAGGCATACCTTGTTTATGTACGACAAAAGATGGTAACGCATGGGTAGGTGGATACCGATCAAGGACGCTTAACCTGATGGATATCAACGGGAAAGTCATCAAGAGTAGGATAGTAAAGAATCGTGTGTACTGCATTGCTATGATGGATAATGGGGACATCATCATGAGTCCGCATTGGGCAGACGCCACAGCGGTCCTGAGACTCAGAGCTGATGGTACAGAGGAGATGGTCTATGAAGCATCACCTTACTGTTGTAATGGAGTATCCGTCACCAAGGATCAGAAGATCTTGATCTGTAATAGTGGAGATAAAGTAATGATGTATGATGGGTGAGTAGTAAGCAGATTTACCATGGGAATCACAGCATCAGTAACGCTATAGAGCTTCCTGACAAATCCATCTGTATCTCTGAGTATGGAAATAATCAGTTACTCCTTATAGACAGAGAGGATCGCAAACTGAATTCGATTGCTGAACCACTCGGTAGAACTGATTTTAATCCATGTGGTTTTGCTGTCGATAAAATGAGCAACATACTGGTTACAGACTTGAACAACCACTGTGTGTATCTGATCAGCCCTACACAGGACATCACAGAGATAGTCGGTAAGGCAGATGGGATAGAGAAGCCACATTGGTTATCAATAGATAAATACAACAATTTATGGATTGGGCAACATGACGGAAGCGTGAAGATCATCAAATATTCACAATAAACATAAAGATGGCAATAAAATGGACCAGGACCATAAAGAATTTCCATTGTGATGTCGTCATATAGAGTCAAACAAATGTAATCGACAGTATTTTGAAAATACGAAAAGAATCGCTTATTCAATAACATACTTTACTGTTTTTGTGAAAAAAAGGTATTTCATTAAATATATCTCCAAAGAAAAGATAAGAGTAAAGGAAAGATGTTAGATACATGTGAATACCGATGACAACATCATCATCATCATTATCATCATCAAAAGAAGCTCCACGGTAAAGCATAGAGTAAATGGAAAACATAAAATACATATGAAAGAATAATATGTCAATCATTTCAAATCAAATGTTTGATAAAGTTAGGATTCTTTAAAAATTGTAATGTAAGGGAAAAGAAATGTGTGACAATACTGATATCAATACTGATGTAATTTGAATAATATACGTACATGTATTATAAATGTTTTTGTAATTCTCTTTAAATCCCTTCTGTGCAGATTGTGCCATTTATGATTGGCAGATGTACTGATAATCACAAAAAGTAGGTTTAGTGATAATTGTAGCAGATATTGTTTTATCCAGTACAAAATGCATTTCATATTCTACCTGTATATTACTTTGTCTTGTTATGCATAATACTGGCTCGAAGTTGTATTGTTAATAAAGAATAATATATATAAATAAAATGAAAAATTAAAACAAAATCAAAAACAATGAAATAAAAAAAGGGGGGGGGGGAATTGGGAAATAAAGCAAAATACAATACCATTCAGTATTGCATTTGTGAAAAGCCAGTAAGATGGGTACTATTAAAACATATCTACGTCCATTCTAAAAGTTTATATAAACACAATACATTAGATACACATAAAAGTACAATAAGCGGATGAAAAATTGTTTGGGGTTTTTCTTAGTAATGTCAAGGAAAAAATAATACTTGAAGAAGGTGATGTGAAAATAAATATAGAACATATATATACCTTTTAATTTTGTGCCTAGATGCACATACCGACAACGTCTCATAATGTATATATTTGAAGAGCAGTTTAAAACCAAAATGACAAAAAAAGTGAACCAAAGAATGAGTTTAAAGTTTATTTACATTTCAGAGGGGGCGGAGGGGACGTTTGCCCCCCCCCCTAAAAAAAGGAGAGAGAGAAAGAAAGAAAAAGGGAGAGAGAGAGCTTTATCCGATAACGTCTGCACGACTTCTCCGGAATTTTCTATTCCAAGAATATTGCAATCTTTACATTGCCTTAGTGAAATCCGGTATACTGCCCACCCAGCCTAGCGCGTGTAATATTAGTAATTTAAATTTTATGAACATTACAATGTCGCAGTCCAAACGTAAAATGCTCAGGAGCGACTAGACTTTTTCCTCAACCAAAAAAGAAGCTAAAGTTACAATAAATTTCAAAAATTGTAAAATAAATTGTATAATATGTATACTACTACTGTATATTTGTAAACACGTGACGTGTTTATTTTTATCACGCTGTATAACTATTACAGAACATGTGTCATCTATCAGTGACGGATCTAACATCTTAGATTCTAAGCTCTTGGAGTTTATCTATTAATTTAGTTAATTTAGTAATGAGTATAATGTTGTTATATACAGTGAGTCGAAAATTGCCATTTGGGGGGGGGGGGGGGGCAGAAAGTGGTAGGAAAATCCGTATATGTTGATTATTGTATACTCTAATGTGACTTGATTTCTTTTCCTATCAAGTCAAGAGCATTCATCCGAGTGACAAAATTCCAATACAAATCATCGCTCTGCTTATTGAAGTTTAGAAAGCTCCGCCTCCCTTTTTTATGAAAATTGATTAACCGATAGTAATTGGTTTGTGTTCTGAAATCGATGTTTGTCATCTGCGTTTTTAAACGAAACATAAGAATAGAAAATAAAAATTACAAACCATGATATATTGTCTAGTAATTCCCTTGTATCATCGACCAATCAAATTTAACACCTCTGTCTCTCATATGAAGATATTCAGGGCCCGCCATAGGCAGGTGTCGAATAGTAATCTGTTTGTGTGTCCGTCAGCAAAAACATTTTTAAAAATATGTTTTTTCTAATATACCGTCACATGCAGGGCTTTCATATTTGGCATGTGCGTTCCTTATGGCAAGACCTTTCCGTTGGTATCACAAATGTTGGTCGTGTGGCCTTGACTGTGATAGTGTATGATCACATAGTGATAGTGATGCTTCGGTTCTGTCTACTAAAAGTAATGATGATGAACTTTGCTATACAGCTGATAAATATTTACTAGAAAATCAGATCTGACTCAGCTGTATGACAATTCCGCTACATGTACATCAAGAATAATAATAAGGTATAAACAAGACATGAATAACATCACAAAAAGCTCCGTTTACACAGCAGCTGCGGTACCGACTGAGGACGGTCAGTTGAAGTGACAATGTACAAATTTTAGGCCCCAAAATTGCCAAATTGCGGGAGCTTCAGGGGGCCTCGCCCCCCCCCCCCCCCGGTCCCCCTACCTGGGCTCCGCCCTGGACCTGCTGGGGACCTAGGCGGGACCTAAGCTGTTCCAACACCCCTCGCCTAACTTCGCCCCTAACACCTAACACAAAATCCTGGATCCGCCCATGTACTAGTGTACATAATATGATTTTTTTTTTCAAAAATTTGATTGAGTTTTGAAATATTTGCATGTTACTGATATTGTTTTATTGAGTTTAAAATGCATTTCGCATTGCAGTTGTATATTATTATACCTTTGTAATACATGTATATATGGTGATGCAAGAATAAATATTTTCCTTAATTACTGTATGTATGTAATATTACTAGTCACTGTCAGCAATTTAGGCACATTCAATTCAAGAATAATATATGGAAATGCTCAAGATAAAAGTCTGCCATCGCTTTATTCCATAGAAATATCCATAAGAAACAGAAAACTAACTTTTAGTCTTTCACAGGTATTTGGGATAAAAATATTCCAGGAAAATTACTTAATTAATATCTCTTTCCATTTAGTTTTTACGCTCATGCGTTTCAGTGTGATGATTTGTTAAATAAGATGCATACATGTGATTTGAATAACATCAGTGGAATTGGAAAAACACCATTGTCAGGAATAGTTTCACCATGCCAAATATTGAGAAACATCAGGAAGTACATACAGTTAAAAATATATGTACACTACCCGTTGTGGCATAGGTTGAATATTGGTTGCTCCCAAATGCTCTCATCCTTTTCCCCAAACGTTTGGAAGTGTTAAAAGAATATTTAGATATAGCTCTTAGGGTTAACAATATTAAAGAAGTATTAAAACACATGAGATAAAACACATATTAAAGAAAATATTTTCGTAACATATCCACAGTTTTGCCAACCTGCATATCACAATTTGAAAATACGATAAGATGTGAACAAAACAAGTAGGAAAACAGAATTGTTTTGCAAAATAATCCCCGCCCACGTCTGCGGCACCATAGTGCTACAGCAACACATTTGGTATAAGGCTCTCACTGACATTGAAAATGGAAATCTGTATTGGTATAATAAATAATAACTGTTTAGCATGTGTTGCAGATCCACGTCACAATTACAGATTTATTCAATAAACGTCATTTTATATATTGACCTTGGAGTTTTGAATTTTGGTCAATGTCTTAGTATATACAGGTTATGAGTAACTTATGTGTGGAGAGATACCACTATCAGTTGTACATATCAGTTGTATTTTTATGTTATTTAGCAGTGTTTTAACATTTTATACAGGTTCACTGTACCTTTCAAAATATTCGATTGAGAGAGACTTTACAAAGGACATGGGTTCTGGGTATGACAGCGAGCCCCTACCTGAAGTTTTGTATTCAATTTGATAACTTTGGTACTCGAAATCGAGGCTTTGGTGAGATTTAACTGGAAAATTGATATTTAATTCAAATTCCATAGTTTTATGTAGTTCTGGAGAATACATGTGCTTAAATATTTAGGTACAAATCAATGTACTATTGCTTATTGATTGACGATAATTCTTAATCTTTCATAATTCTGTGGTACGTTCTAAATGGACTTAACATATCTTGCGTGTTTTGTTATTTTTTTTTTTGTTAAATATGATCATATTACAGATTGTCTTTAAGTATGTTCAAACTGACAATTGCCAACTTCAGAGTTGTAAGCAACGGGGAGTGTACTTACATGCATTTTATGCGTATATTGTGTAGAAAACATTTATTAGTCCATTTAGTGCTGCTTAACTTCGTTTAAGTAAGTAGTGTATAGATTATACAGTCAGTGAGTACATCGGCTTACGAATGAATATATGAAATGATAGCACATATATACAGATGAGTTATTAATAAAATGATGATTCATTTGTGAAACATTTTGAAAATTTTGATTTTGGTCACTTGTGTTAAATTGTATCTATATTATTAATGTATGTAATGTTCATTACGACAATTTCCTCTTCCAATGTAATGTTTGTAAACGGCTTACTTATTTGTGCTTTTCTATTTTTATACGCCCGCATTTAAAAATGTGGGCGTATTATGCTATGATGCTGTCGTCTGTCCTTCTTGTCCGGGCTTCTCCTCCCTAACTAAAGGGGGAAAACTTTTGATGGTGTCATATCAAAGGATGTGGCTTGTAGTTGTGCATGTGGATTTCAAAGTTGGGGTCAGGTCCCTGGGGTTGGAGAAAATGGGTGGGGTGGGAAAGCTTGTCGGGGCTTCTCCTCCTTACTTAAAGGGGGAACAAACTTTGATGGTGTCATATGAAAGATGATGGTCATGCCCCTGGGGTGACGGAAAATGGGTGGGGTCGGAAAAGCTTGTCCGGGCTTCTCCTCCTTAACTAAAGGGGGAACAAAACTTTTGATGGTGTCATATGAAAGGATGTGGCTTGCAGTTGTGCATGTGGGTTTCAAAGTTGGGGTCAAGCCCCTGGGGTGGGGGAAAATGGGCAGGGTCGGAAAGTTTTTCCGGGTTTCTACTCCTTATCTAAAGGGGGAACAAACTTTTGATATCATATAAAAGGGTGTAGCGTGTAGTTTTGCATATGGGTTTCAAAGTTGGGGTCAGGCCCCTGGGGTGGTGGAAAATTGGCAGGATCGGAAAAAATTGTCCGGGCTTCTCCTCCTTAACTAGAGGGGAAACAAAACTTTTGATGGTGACATATGAGAGGATGTGGCTTGTAGTTGTGCATGTGGGTTTCAAAGTTGGGGTCAGGCCTCTGGGGTGGGGAAAATGGGCGGGGTTGGAAAAATTTGTCCGCGCTTCTCCTCCTTAACTAAAGGGGGAACAAAACTTTTGATGGTGCCATATGAAAGGATGTGGCTTGTAGTTGTGCATGTGGGTTTCAAAGTTGGGGTCAGGCCCCTGGGGTGGGGGAAAATGGGCAGAGTCGGAAAGGTTTTGCGGGCTTCTATTCCTTATCTAAAGGGGGAACAAAACTTTTGATGATGTCATATGAAAGAGTGTGGCGTGTAGTGTTGCATGTGGGTTTCAAAGTTGGGGTCAGGCCCCTGGGTTAGGGTAAAATGGGCGGGGTCGGAAAAACTTGTCCTGGCTTCTTCTCCTTACCTGAAGGGGGAACAAAACTTTTGATGGTGTCATATGAAAGGGTGTGGCTTGTAGACCACATTAAAATATGATGCGGGTGTATCATGCACCCGTTAGCGGTGCCCTATTTTTCATGGTTGCATTAATGCTACGTTAAGAAACTTTCACCTGTATCTCGACCACACATCATTAAAGATTTTAATTGCATTTTTGTTGATAACTCTTAAAAGCGACAAAGGTATTATTCCCCCATGGAGCTAGTAATTATAAGAAATTAACAACGTTTCTCTTTAATAGACTGAATGTGACAAAAAGTGTTAATATCACCTTAAAATATCAATCAAGTAATCACAATTATTTACATGTCTACGAAAAACGCTTCTCCGTGTAAGTTTTATTAGTATGACATGAAAAACGTCAGTCACGTTTTATCCTTGCAACAATTTGTGAACTAGTAGAACTGATTATTCTCACATCTAGTAGTTATAAATATTAGTATATTGCAACGGGTTCAGGAAATATGGTGATTAAGTATCATTGTATGGGATTTGGGTTTAATCTTCCGACAGTGCTACGAAGAATTCTGATTCTTCATGCTCAAAACCTGATAACAGAGATGCCATACACATTTAAAATCCAGGAAAACTTTACCATGAGATACTATAAGGTACCTATACCACTTTCACATTTGATAGAACAGATAATGAATGAGAGCTGATAAATTTTTTTCCGATACAAAAACTATAAATTCTGTAACAAATACTCGTCCTTCACATATATTGTATCCAACCGTTTGAGAATTAATCAGATACACTATTTAAAGGATGCGCATTTGGACAATGTTAATTACATTATGAAAATCAAGAATGTAGCGTTATAAATTGATGTGTACAGAAAATAAATGACAGCGAGTTCTATGGTAAATGTTGTAAGACAGAAAGTAACGCGATCGGACTCAAATGTATGAAAAAAGAATCCATATTGATACATGAGTCGCAGCGTACATTCGCACACAAATGGAAATGAACTTGCAATGTTGGTGTGTCTAGTTATTGTTATAGTTATTCAACAGGAACTGCGGAAAATCATTTAGTTAATAATTCTATTCAAACCTCGAATCATCAACTACACACTGCTAATTACGAAGATTCTTAGTGATAAGGAAAATACTGATTTTAGTTAAGAAACCTGAATGACCCATGACGATATTTGATATGTTCCTGTATATGTTATCATATCTCGTCCATAATATGCAATAATAGTTCATTTTTTTCTTGACATTGTCAGATTATGGTAGTTGTAAAAATATTAGTAATAATACGAAAATATCCAGTATACAGATTACAAATAGTACTTTAATCATGTTGTATATGAACGTGTTATTATAACGAATGAGAAAATCCTAGAATGTGAGACAGAGGGGAAAAAGGTATTCCTCTAAAACCACGAATATCTGCGTTCAGCAAATAAAATGGTATTGAACAGAACTTGCATAACAGGTAGGTCTTGGCATTGCAGTGCCCTCCACCACTCAACTCATAAGTTAAATAATAATAAATAAATAAGTAAATAATAATGAATAAATAAACACGGTGTACTATTACAACTGCCTTTTAGAAGAACTTGAAATAAATATAGTTACAGAAATTGATAGGCCTACGCATTCACACGCCGCACTGTCTTTTGTTGAAATTACTGAAAATCATAAATCGACATTGAGTGCCGAACAATAAAGACAGTAAGTTTGGGTTATCTTGACTTATGACTTAATTCACTTTAATCAGAATATTAAACAAAACACTACACAAAGAAATTTAAAGTGATCTGACTCGAGCTTCGTTTAAAATCGCCATGAACAGGAAAAAATCTTATCACATGATGACTTTACTCAGTTGTCGTTTCACCTGAGACTGAATAATTACACTTTTAGTTATTAATGTTGTTACTCACATAATGGGCTCATCTACCCGTTAACAGAAAATAATATATTATAAAAGACAGACAATGTACAAACCCGTTTTAAGAGGACAAAGGTGTAAATGATTGAAATTGAAAGGTAAAATGTAACGGTTGCTTTGCAAAGTAAAATGGCGGAAATGCATGTGCCTTTGGAATAAGATATGGAATCACGTGTGTGACAGAAGTAAGCATCTTCTACCTCTTTACTCCACCTGCCATGAATGATCAGTGCATAAAGACGGAATATAGATAAAAATTATCGTAAAATGACAGTTTAATCATATTATATTCATCAAGTATATAGACAAACGATACAAAGGAGCTTAAAATATCGCAAAAATATCATTTTAAGAATATAAATGTAATCTTTTCCAAAGATGGCATATCTTCAGATCCTGCAAATATAAAATATAAAATGAAATTACAATTCATCTAAATAGGTAATAAGTGTATATTGAATTTTTAAAAGATATCTAAAGTGAATTTAAAAAACCGTACAACCAAACAATGTATGAAAAGTAGACAAAACATTCTTCAAAAATTCTCGTTTACGGCAGTAAACTTATATAACTTAGTGAAGTTTTGTCTAGGTTTGTTCTCCGAATGTTATACTTTGCCTGGTGTAATTCATGTCATTTGGTTGAGATGGCAATTACTCATTTCTTATGAAACACACTGTATAATAGACCTTTTATTATTGTTTATCTCATTTCGGAAATGATCTCTGATCCTATTAATCGATCAGGCCAATCAATGAATTATACCTTATCTTTACGATACCGTATGACCTATGAAAAAGAAGTTGTGATGTATTTTAATAAAAGTCAATGGATGAAGTAAAATTAAAATGGACCCACATAATGTAAATAAGAATATCAAATGAATAACTTGTGACAATACCTTGAGAAAATTGGAAATTTTTGTTGATCTGAATTTTTTGTTATTCCCCTTCCTGGCTGTGCTATAGAACTTCTGTACTATATGTACATGTATGTATAGCTGTCAGTTACAATTTAAAATCCTTACTTTTGTCGAAATACCGAGTGTAAATCGCGTATCTATATATCTTTCCTTAAAGCTAAGTAGTTAAGATATTTTCTACACAAATGAATTCTAAATTCTTAAATAGTTATTTCCTTTTTGTTTGAGAGAAATGAGAGGGATATTTGGGGGAGGGCTATATCAACCTTGTAATGGTAACGGACGCTTTGTAGGGCTTTATTGAGAAATACCATCTTTATTTGATAAAATGATAAGTCTGCGTACCTACTTGTAAGTGAATGACATCTTAAAATTTACCAAAGAAGTCTACTAATTTTGTATACAAGGTTCAAAGATAATGACAGATTTGTTTAAATTCTTTCTTTAAATGGTGAGATATGCATAAAACATTATTATCTGCTGTATTCTCAGATTTAGAAAATGCATTGCCTTCTTTAATATATGAAGAGGATACTCACTCGCATATAAAGCTTTTCTTTGCTGTACATGACTGGTCACTCCACTGGAAATGAGCTCCAGATGAGAAAACAACACAGTCCTGGTCATGGTGCCAGCTATTCGGTTCTCCAGGTGCGAAATCTTCGAATGTTACATAATTATCACTGTATACCCATTGAAAAACTCCCTCTACCGCAATGTCGTTTAATCCCGTAAAATAATTATGACCTGAAATTTAATATAAATCATTAAATACAGAGTTGTTTCATACTAGAAAATTATTTCAATCTTGATTTTACGAACAGTACATACTTTTTATAACAGTCTGGGAGTTTTTAAGAAAAAAATATCGGTACATCAAATTTTTCCTCTCAAGTGCAGAAAAAAGGAATTAAAACACAATGGTTAACGTAATTGTGGGTATGTTCATTTCATTTTCCAAAAGGGGTTTGCAGATTTCGGAAATAATTCTTCTGGCATCGAAAACCTGAAAATAAATTATTTGTCCTCCACTAGCAAAAACTCAAATAATCAGACCTTAGTTGCAGCTTAAGATGAGGTGAAAGTTAATTTTAAAAATTATTCACTGCCTGTAAACCATCCTTCAATTTTGTAGGCTTGCTTAGCTTGTTATTTTGTAGAATATGAGAAACTCATAAGTGATTTTATGGGATACATTTGTTATTTAAAAGTGAATCTAAATCACTGATGTTCATAAGTGGTTTTTTGTTTGAGTTATAGAAGTATTTCGGTACTTTTAAGGCCGCTCAGGCCGCTTGTCGTATATTTTGCTCATTTACGGACTTATTTAAACATTTCAGTCAGCATTGCAGTGATGAAAACTTTGTGTCTTTGGGTCTTGTCTAAAAGGGTCCAACCTCAACTTAAATACACAAGCCCACAAACCTCACGGATTTTACCTCGCTTTCACCCATGCAGATCAAAGTCAGTTCTTGTCAATGTATTTTCGTTTACATCTACAATGAACTCTAACTATATTGCTATGACACTATCGGATTGGACAATTGTTATTTTCTGGATTTGACATGTTTGTGCAAGACACTTACGACTGACTGGATCAGCTCAAACCTCCTTCACACCAGATATCACCTCAATATTTCACATCAGGGTTTACCTTTGTTTTGTTTCATTTAGTATGCGATATTGTTCGTTTGTGTAGGAGACTTAATTAGCTTGATCTTATAGGTACTTCTTCGTGTAAATTTTAGCAAAGCATTAAGTTTATAGTCCTTACCTTTATAGCATGAAAATAAACGATAATAAATCAGCATTAAAATAATTTTCTACAACATTATTCCTCTTCAATAAATAAGCGTTCTTCAATAAATCAAGAGTTGTACATGTAGTAATTTGAAAATAGGTCACTAGAATAGTGCGAGTTATCTGACCTTGTTCAGTAACGAAGAGTTCTTATCAAGAGCAGATAAATCTCTTCATTCAAATGTCTGTATGGGGGTTCGTGTACATTTAAAGTAAATGAGTTTATTTGTGTTAAGTTATAGTAGCAATACCTGGAAAGAGATGCTCTTTTAAGAATTGATTTTCTAAATAATTATCAACTTCAACTAGGCTTGCACCATGTGATCTACAATAGCTCTGAAAAATCAAAATACACAAATGAAAGCAGGAGGGAATTTTATTTACTTCGTAAATTGTGTTACCCCTGAGGGATATGACTCATTATTGATAGACCCTCTTCTCAAAAAAAAAAAAAAACAAAGCAAAACAAACAAACAAACAAAACAAAACAAAACAAAAAAACCCCCAAACAAACAAAAACAAAAACAACAAAAAATCCAAAACAACCCTAAGGAAACCCACAACAAAGAGAAAAACAAAATAAAACAAAAGTAATAATAGATAAGAATAAATCCACAACTCCCGAATAATCATAATAATAAGAATATCTAAATAGTCCCAGTTCCCCTAAATACCCCAAAACAAACAGAACATAACAAAAATATCTGACGTACATATTAGGGGAAATTATTTATTACAACATATTTTATATAATTAGAATACAGTGGAAAAAGGTGACAATACTATAATATAGAGAATAAAAAGTATAACTCAATATAAATCGAAAAATGTGAATAAAAACTTACCTGTGCTCCAGCCCATGTTTGTAAACTGTTATGAACAATCAAATAACAATTATATTGGAAGGATAGCCATCCGCTTGGACATCCTGTATGTGTATAAAAAGAAGTAAAAATCTTAGTTGTATTTCTTTTGATTTTTTATATTTGTAAACTAAAGTGTTTTAACAGGACGTCGACTGTATAGCACTTTCCATAGTTTTCTGTAGCGTAATGCATTCCCAATAATACATTCGGAGTATTTTAGACCGCTTCTCATAAAAGAATCGGGCATTATATTAAACATGTACAGGAATGCATGTTATTTGACATAAGAAAGTGTAAGTATTGATGAATTAAAATTTGACTTAAAAAATGAAATTGGTATGAGCAAATTTTGGCAATTCAATAATTTCATGAATCTGTTGGGAGAAAGAAAGAACGAAATAAAGTGTTCAGAGAGTGCCACAATTTGTAGATATAATACTGAAAATGACAGTTGATGAAATGTATAGTATTTTAAAGATTTTAACGCTTTAAATAATGATAAATATAATAACATATATACATGCACGTTATGGTCAGATGCGCATGCTACAACCGCGTCTCAATTCAGTGATTCTCATGGCCGAATGAACGGAATTTTAATAAAAAATTTGAAGAGCAGAGTTAAAACCACAGTGACCGACAAAGTGACACACAGAATCAATCTGACTGAAAATTTTAAATATATATTCCCAGTCTGTACAAAAGCACTGGAATTTAGACTTATAATGCCTTCGGGAATTATCAGTCCACCTGCAGTGACAGTGGAAAAAACGAACATGTAAAAAGAGAATTGTACGAAAGAATTTTGTCTTCCAATTCTAAATGCCTTACCTTCAAAACAAGCAAACTCTGTAACAAAGATACAAAGAAGTGTAAGTATCTTGGTAGACGACATTCTGTTAAATAGTAGATGGCATAGAAACAAGAAGAGTAATTTATTGTGCACGAAATGTCAATTGTGTATATTTATATAATTCTCTAACGAGGAAATAAAGTTATATATGTCACCAGATTTTATATGAAGATTCCTATTGGTTCAGTTGTATATAGTAACAGACCCCCGTTATAGTACCTTTATCTCTAGAAGGACATTCATACTTATAGGTACACTAGACACACTGATATTTCTGAATGTACGAGTATTGGAAAAGGCAAAAGATAAAATAGAAGGATTTGTACTCATGCCGCATGGGAAAGTTTAGCACTCGTGCTGTACGGAAGGGATTAGTACTCATGCCACAAGAGAAGACTTAATACTCCTGCCGTACGGATGGGATTAGTATTCGTGTCACATTGAAAGGATTAGCACTCGTGCCTTACGGATGGGATTAGCACTCATGCTGCATGGAAAGGATTGGTGCTCCTGACGCACGGGTGAGATTAGCACTCATGTTGCATGGAATGGATTGGTGCTCGTGCCGCAGGGATGGGATTAGCAGTCATGCTGCATGGAAAGGATTGGTACTCGTGCCGTTCGGATGAGATAAGTACTCATAAAGGATTAGCACTCGTGTTGGATGGATGGGATTAATATTCAAGTGTCATGGCAAAGATCAGCAATCATGCCACATGGGATAGATTAGCTCGCGTGACATACGGATGGGAAATGCACTCATGCTGTATAAAAATTTGTCCACATAAATTTTATGTGTAATAGCATACGTTATAAATGCACTTTTATTCACGTTAATGAAAAGGGTCCAGTAATATATTTCGTGGCTCAGACGTTTTATGTCTTCACTTTTTATTGAACTGATCAGCGGTAAATATGACGTATACTTTGATGTTAGCCAAAGGACAAACAGACTAAATTCAGGATTTAGGTGACTGGGATTTAATATTTTGATTTTGTCGCCAAATTTAACAATTCATCCACGTCCTGCTCACATTACCGAGAAATTTCTGAGAAGCGGTATAAAATACGACGTCTTCAAACAATAGATATAACAAAACAGTCATCATTAGTCAGTCGCCATTATCTATGATTCATTAGGAAAAGGTGAATGTTTTAATATCTAATAAATTTGATATCGTATTTTGTTGGCTACCAAGTCATATGGGCCTCGTTGGAAATGAAAAAGCTGACAAAGCAGCAAAAGATGGTTTGAATAAGGCAAATATTATGGGTAAAATACCGTATACAGATTTTAAGTTACCCATATTGAATTATATTGATACTTTGTCGCAAAAGACATGGGATAAGGCAGATAACAATAAACTTCGTTACATCAAACCAATATTTAAATATAAAATAAATTATCATCATAGCAATCGTAAAGATGAAATTGTAACTAGTAGACTCCGCATTGGACACTCCTGGATAACTCATTCTTACCTTCTAAAGGAAGAACCTCCCCCAGAATGTGTCCCTTGTGGATGTCTACTAACTATAAAACATATTTTGCTCGATTGTGCAGACACAACACATATTCGTACAGATTATTATTCTGCATCCGATATGAAAAAGCTATTCGAGAGGGTTAATATTTCCAACATATTGCGCTTTTTAAAAGAAATAAACTTGTATAAGAAAATATAGTGTATTGAAATGTAATGGTTCTATTAATACAATCTGATAAAGTTGAGCTGTGATATTGTTTTGTATAGGAGTCATTCTTATGTCATTGTTTTATTTGTATAAAATATCTACAATGAAAGCTGGTCTTTCCAAAATATTTTAAATTTTGTTATAACGTACAATGCTAATTTATAATTGTAACCGTCACCATATGGGTGTAATATTCCCGGCGTGACGTAAAACAACAATCAATCAATCAATCAATATGATTCATTATTCTAAAAGCATTTATTTACAAGTTGCTGATAAATATACTTCACAATATTCTTTATTATTTCTTTCTTAGACAAAACAATGTAATCTGAATAAGTTGTAAGAAAAAAGAGGAGTTACCGGCTCAGTTATGTGGCAGAAGCCACCATGGAGCTATACAATACATGAATATAAATAATATACTAGAACATTTAACACATTACAAAAATATTTGATTGTAGTGCAATTACGATACCGACTTAGGACGGTCATTTAATTTGACAAAAGCCAAACGAATGGTATGGTTAACCGGTTTATGGGCCCACCTTCCCACTCATCGTAACAGCAGAACAATCAAAAGACGTACATTTAAAAATTTATAAATAATCCTCCATGTAAAGAACAAGGGTCAACAGGTATCGCATATTGAAAGGTCATAAAAATATAAACACGTAAGGTATTGTAAAACGCATAATGGGGTATAAAAATATATGCAACATCAACATGATAAACCGTGCTCTGCCAGTCTGAAAGCGAGCTATGACCCTAGATCTGTAGGAGTCCCGACTAACAGTCAGAGAAGAAGAGGTTCAGGACCATGTCTCCTCTGAAAGAGGTTTGGACAAGGCCCGTCATATAGTCCCCACCGCCCTGTTAGTCAGCGTGCAACGTTGAAGTAAAAGTCTGCATAATGCTGTAGAGGGGCCAAATACAAGATCTATAGTCTTTTTGATGATCTCAATATCATATTGTCTATTAAGGAGACGTTTGACTATTTTATTACATGATAAAATAACGTTATCGGAGCCTTTAACTTTCCTTAGCTTATATACGAGATCACCGTAAAAATTAGGATGGGAAATTCCATTGGATACATACTGTTGAAAAGAAACATTTCCAAATTTAGATAGAAGTTCTGAATAAGATCTGAAAAATTTGCCAAATGTTTTTCTTAGCTTGTGATATCTGTAACCCTGAGTTAAAAGTTTAGTAGTAATTTGTAAATTTCGTTTATGAAAGTCCAAAACATCGGTGCAGCCTCTGACAAATCGAACTAATTGAGATATATAGATACCATATGATGGGAGTCGAGGGACATCGCCATCCAAGTAGGGGAAATTTACAATAGGAAATCCAAAATCCTCACGTTTATCATAAATATTAGGTTGTTGATAATTTTGATGTTTAAATCTAAGAAAGGTGTAGATTTATCTCAAGTATTAGCTTTATTCAATGTGAGCTCTGGTGGATATATTTCTGATATAAATTGTTCGAATTCAGGGTTGTCGATAACCAAAATGTCATCCAGATATCTGCAAGTATTATTAAATTTGTCAATGAGGTCAAAACGTTTTGATTTTTGAATAGAAACCATAAAATCCCTCTCATAACAATAAAGAAATAAATCTGCTATCAGAGGCGCGCAGTTAGTACCCATAGGAATCCCAAATATTTGTTGATATATCTTGCCATCAAATTGCACAAAAATATTATTCATGAGAAAATCTAGTGCTTTACATAATTCCTTGCAAGTCCAGTATTTATATGAAGTATATTGTTTGTTGGAAAAGAATCCAGAGTTATTGGAAGTACATATGTACGTTTTAGATTCTCTGTGAAAACACCATTGTATAAGAGACAGCAACTTGCTTTTAATCAAATCATGAGGCAGAGATGTATAAAGTGTAGAAAAATCAAATGTAGAAATTTGAGTCGCTTTGAAAGTTAGCGAAAGAAGTTTGTCTATGACTTCATGAGAATTTTTAATCGACCAAAAGTAATTGATGGTACTATTATGAAATGCGACATCACAATATTTGATAATATGATCTTTTATAGCAGTTAGAGCAGACGTAATATGTTTCGATAGTACCGTAGTAGAGCAGTGGCTAGAATTAGATATGAAACGTGATTTATATGGACTTTTATGTAGTTTTGGGAGCCAATACATGGTAAGTAGATCAGATTTATCAGTTTTAATTTTGAAGTCGGACATGGTCATGAGGTGATCGTGCAAGGTGCTCTCTTTTGAGGTAGGGCTTTCAACATATGTATGAGTGGAGTTTAATTCGTTTTTAAGTACTTCAATATAATATAGTTTTCAAACAACTATTATGTTATTACCTGCTTTATCAGCGGGAACAAAGACATATTTAGCATGTAAGTCAGCTATCTTCTTTTTAATAGAATTTGTCGTCAATGTATTAGGCTGTTGAAATAAATGCGGATTTTCCGTAAAGTTCTTAATACGGATATCGACAATTCTTAAAATCTCGTATTTCCAATCATTAAGAGCATGAACCTTTACCTGTTCTTTTTTACACCAACGTTTACAATATGTAGTTAAAGCATCTTCTATAACGTCACGGCATTTATTGAAATCTATCCTGGACGGTAACCTATATTTAGGTCCTTTTCCAAAAAGGGTGCGCAATTTCTTGTCCGAAATACAGTTTAGGTCACCAGTAATAACATGACCTGCCGGTCAAAAAAGGTTTCGATTTTGCTTAATTCCCGTCGATTGTCTCTATCAGTGCCGCCCCCCCCCCCCCCTTTGGCCACATATTTACTAGTAAAAATCCAGATTTTACACCAAAAATTTCTGAAGTAGTTTGGCTAATACACATGTGGGCCCCCTTTTCGGAAATCCTGGTTCCCCCATAGGAGGAATTTAGACCCAAGTCGCATGCTTACGTCCAACATTTCAGACTAATGAATACTTTAAACGCTTTGTAACAGCTTTTACAGCAGGCACGCGGCGTACGCCCTTGACAAGTAATACATGTACGTGCGTGACTTCACACCGGCAAGATGTGTTCATCCGCAAATCGTATATGCGCATGGCGGAAAATAGCTCAAGTATTTGCGAGCAGTTTGTTGAGATTTATACGTCTTCATTGGCCCGTGATCGAAAGGGACACACGATCTCCCCCCACCCCACCCCCTTTGGCCACATATTTACTAGTAAATATCCACATTTTGCACCAAAAATGTCTGAAGCAGTTTGGCTACCGGTAATACACGTGGGCCCCCCTTTTTGGAAATCATGGTTCCACCATAGGAGGAATTTAGACCCAAGTCGCATGCTTACGTCCGACATTTCTGACTAATGAATACTTTTAACGCTTTGTAGCAGCGGTTACAGCAGGCACGCGGCCCTTGACAAGGAATACATGTACGTGCGTGACGTCACACGGGCAAGATGTGTTCATTCGCAAATCGCATATGCGTATGGCGGAAGATAGCTCAAGTATTTGCGAGCAGTTTGTTTAGATTTGTACGTCTTCAATGGCCCGTGATCAAAAGGGACACACGATCGTGGGCACACATGTGTTATGTCTTTCAAATGAGACATTAAAAACCAAAGTCCAGTGCCACGGTAGGCGTGGAACGTAACAGGTCCCTCACTGCTTCATATGAGTCCGTTGCAAAGGTGTAAATTTCTCTGCAATGCATCATGCAGATGCCGTTACCATATACATGGAATAATCGTGGAGAGAACAATAATCAATCAATCAAGCTGTGGCTTGAGTTTTGATTTCCCTATTTTGTGGTGATCTGTATTGTCTTGAAAACAGTACACTCAGTTCTTTGATATGTAATTAATTTTATGACATTTTGGTATTAATACATGAATTAAAGGTTCTCGATCCTTTGGGTGACGTCATATATGTTCCGTCAGAAGGATGGGAGGGGGAAATAAAACTTAGTTGATTTGTCTTCGTTAAAATAGTATATTTATTATAGTAATAATAAAATAATGTAAAACTATAGGTTTTAAACATATTTCTGCTGAATTATAAATTACCAAATCATATAAGGTAATTAACATAATTTTGTTTGTCAAAATAAGAAGGCGGTGTTGTATTATTTTGCTTATTTTTAAATTTGGTTCGGTTATATATAGAAACAATTTTGTTCAAACAAACATCTGATATTGAAGAATGGTTGCAAGTATAAAAGTATAAATTTTTGAACAATAAATGTAATAAATATAGAGCATATATACCTTTTAATTTTGTGCACCATATGCGCATTTCGACAAGTTATGTCTCTTCAGTGATGCTATTGGCCGAATGATTGGAATTCTCAAAATATGTAAAAATATGAAGAGCAGTGGTGAAGCCAAAATGACCGAAAAGTGAACCAAAGAATATATCTAAGGACAGAGCTATGCATGAGGGAGATACTTCTTAGTTTTAAAGTGATTTACTTAATTTGATGACTGAAAATTTGAAGTATATATTTCATGTCAGTACAAAAACACTGAAAGCTAGACTAATGATGCCCTCGTGTAATGATGTAACTCATCTCTAAACGAGTTGCCCTCTCTCTGTTTTTACAATTTAAAAGGGGGGTGGGGTGGTTATAGTATTAAAATATTACTTAGCACGAAATCTAACCTGGATACATACATATATCTTTTGTGTATGAAGTACCTATGGTTTTGTAGAAAAAAAAAATAAATCAAGAAAATGAGATTTGCACATATTTTTACATTACAGCACTCTAGATATCACATTTTGATGCAATTGTACGGGGAATGATTTTAGCAACCAGTCATGCAAGACAGTCCTTTCTTTCATTGCATATATAAGGGATTCTAAAAAGTGATAGTGAACCATGAAGGAAAGATATTATACTGCAAATAAAAAGTGTTTATAATCAATTAAGAATTGGCCATGAAATATAAACTGACAGACTATATGTTTGACTCAGAAATTATGAAAATATGAACTAAGCATGTTAAGACTCCATCACGTTTGATTTCTTCCTCAAACGAAAACAAATGTGGGTAAGTAATGTTTTAACACCACCAATATATTTGTGTCTTATATGTTACACAAATAAAAAAAGAGTTTTTAAAAAGCACGTATTTTTCACAAGTATTTTCTTAGGGATGGATAACCCTTAAAATGCTTGAATACATAGTTTCGTATTTCTGTCAGTATGTAAATCATTACTATTGTGGTATGAAGGTCAGTTTAAGTTGCAACAGTTACTACAAAATCGGTAAAGTTATACCAACAATCTTCAAATTAGCTACAATGTATCTATTGTTCGTATTGTTGTTGTCACAGGCTCGTAAGAACCTTCTGAGAGACGAACTTCGTCTGTGTACTTTTTATGAAGGGTAACAGGGAAGGAATAATTGTCCTAAAACCAAATTCATGAAGCAAAAAATTGCAATTATTTGCCAGTATGCAATGTACATGTACCATTGCAGGTCAATATATATAAATTTTGTCGAATTAATTTCGAAATAATGTTTGAAATACTTGTCTTGATTATATTTTTGTCTTATTCTGTCATTTTGTTTTTTATTCAGGGCAATGCCCTACTGGAATTGATTTTGTTTTAAATTAGCAAATTACAAAACAATACAATATATACTATAATTATTTGTAGTGATGGTGGCCATTTTCTTTCGGTTATGTATATTTTCGGTAATTTGTAAGAAATGTGCTCAGTATTCAGTTTAAGGAATTCAGGTTTGAAACTTATTATTTAAAGAGACCAAATTATATAAAGAACCTCTAAGATATTATAGTCTCCCCGTAAAACGAAAGGGAACTTAAGATTTCCACTTCGTCTGTCTGTTTGGCTGTCTAGGAGATTGTTAAGCGCAATCCTCTACATATAGTGCTCATACTTTTGGTAGCGCCTCCACCTCTTTCCATATGACTTTTCTGCCGACGGGTCTGTAAAATGCAATTGTCAATAAGAAAGAGAGTGTGTGTAAGTATGTGTGAGAGAGAGAGTGTGTGTGCGTGTGTGGGAGAGTGTGTATATGTGTGAGAGAAAGAGAGTGTGTATATGTGTGAGAGAAAGAGAGTGTGTGTATGTGTGAGAGAGAGGGTGTGTGTATGTGTGTGTGAGAGAGAGAGTGGGTGTATGTGTGAGAGAGAGAGGATATGTGTGTATGTGTGAGAGATAGTGTGTGTGTATGTGTGTGTGAGAGAGAGTGTGTGTATGTGTGAGAGAGAGTGTGTATGTGTGTGAGAGAGAGTGTGTGTGTGTGTGTGTATGTGTGTGAGAGAGGATGTGTGTATGTGTGAGAGAGAGAAGGTGTGTGTATGTCTGAGAGAGAGAGAGAGAGAGGGTGTGTGTATGAGAGAGAGAGTGTGTGTGTGTGTATGTCTGAGAGAGAGAGAGAGGGTGTGTGTATATGAGAGAGAGAGAGGGTGTGTGTATGTGTGAGATAGAGAGGGTGTGTGTATGTGTGAGATAGAGAAGGTGTGTGTATGTGTGAGATAGAGAAGGTGTGTGTATGTGTGAGAGAGAGGGTGTGTGTATGTGTAAGGGAGAGCGAGAAGGTGTGTGTATGTGTGAGATAGAGAGAGTGTGTGTTTGTGTGATAAAGAGAAGGTGTATGTATGTCTGAGAGAGAGGGTGTGTGTGTATGTCTGAGAGAGAGAAAATGTGTGTATGTGTGTGAGAGAGAGTGTGTGTGTGTGTGTGTGAGAAAGAGAGGGTATGTGTGTAAGAGAGATAGAGAGAGAGGGTGTGTGTTTGTGAGAGAGAGTGTGTGTTTGTGTGTGTATGTGTGAGAGAGAGAGAGATGTGTGAGAGAGAGAAAGTGTGTGAGAGAGTTTGTGGGTGAGAGAGAGAGGGTATGTGCGTGTGTGTGCGAGAAAGAGAAAATGTGTGTGTGTCTGTGTGTGTGTGTGTGAGAGAGAGAGAGAGAGAAAGAACTGCAAAATGCCGATCCACTCGCAGATCTTTCTACTTGCCCTAGTATGAATTTCTATCCCAAACTTTGTTCAAGCAGAGGACTGAAAATAAGCTCGAATGTAAACCTCTAACTGACTACAATACAGATGTTCATTAAAGGAACTTACTCACAACACATTATTATAAAATTCAATAAAAATATTTCTCTCGAATGCGTTATAGGCACAACTCAAAAAGAACAGAGAAAATTTCTGTTCATTGCGACATTTGTTTAGATAATGGCTTTGTACAAGGACGAGAATTTAAACCTCGAGTCACAAAAGCATTTTTGAGTTTTAATTGTCATACCATACCCACGAAAATCTGAAGTGTCAATACCGTTATTAATTTGGGAATGGAGTATTTATTCTGTATGTTTGAATGAGACATTTCTCGATTTGTAGCAGTAAATTTAACCAATTAGTTCTTAAAAATTCACTCGGGTAGGTAATATATGTGGGCATTATGGTATACATTGTATATGTCTTTAACAAGAGAAGTGTGAGAAGCAGGCAGGGAGGATCTTAACAAAAGTTTTAATACACACTAATATACTTACCTGCATAATCAGGAACGTGTTGCACTTATCTATCTATCTATCTATCTATCTATCTATCTATCTATCTATCTATCTATCTATCTATCTATCTATCTATCTATCTGTCCGTCCGTCCGTCCGTCCGTCCGTTCATCCATCCATCCATCCATCCATCCATCTATCTATCTATCTATCTATCTATCTATCTATCTATCTATCTATCTATCTATCTATCTATCTTCGTCTATCCGTCCGTCCGTCCATTAATCCATATATGTATCTAGATATATATCCTGGGCAGATCTAACAAATTTACTGAGTCAAAAAGGAGGTGGAGGGATGGAATGTTTAGCTAAATTCTCTGAATGGCCGATCCATACTGAAGAAGATGAGTGGAGCATTTTAATAATCGCAGTCTTGGAGAGTTTTTTTCAACAATGGGGATCTCGGGAAAAAAATCAAACAAAAAGAAACAACTGAAATTACACATGTTGAGCACATGAATTTAATCCACATCCCCTCTACTTTTTCTCAGGGGGGTGGGGACTGACTTTAAAAGTAATGACATAAATGTTTTAAGGTCCATTCTTGCCAGAGACAATAAATGATATGGGTCCCCCTTTTTAATTTGCTTTAAACACTTCTTGGTGAAAGCTGACAAAGATTTGCATAGTGCAATGCACTGTATCCTGTATTCAGTCATATCGCACACATAAGGGAAAACATACATGTACTTGCTAATGGCTAGATAGCTGTATTGAATTTTCCATAAACATGATAAATAACTTTAATCTCTGTCATTCAAGACAGACAACCTGTTTTAAATACAGCATTTAAATCCATAAAACCGTACGATTTACGATCGACCCACGTAATCTATTCTATTCTCATTCTATCCCCGATAGCAAGAATGTCTACATGAAAAATGAAAGTGTTGGGAAACGCTGTTCCCAATACCCTCATTTTCATGTTTATATACATGTATATGGTAAAATTGCAGAATGAGATAGAATGCAACATGTAGAATGTATTTTTATTATGAATGAGACACAGTGAAGATAAATAGTAATAATTAATTAAGTCAGTCCCCCCCAAAAAAAACCCCAATTTTTTTTCCTGTTTGATAAGCAGGTTTTCTTTCTTTCGGTCTATCTTTCTTTATCTATCTATCTATCTATCTATCTATCTATCTATCTATCTATCTATCTATCTATCTATTCAAAATTTGTGTTAATTTACATCGGTAAATATGTTTATCTATTTCTTTTTACTTCTATCAATCATCATCATCATCATCATCATCATTAATTTCTTTTTAGCAATCATTATCATCATCATCATTATCATCATCATCATTATCATCATCATCATCATCATCATCATCATCATCATCATCATCATCATCATCTTCACCATCAACATCATCATCTGATAGCGATGGGTTAAGTATAATGTATTAGTTTTAATGATGATCATCAAACAGGAAAATTAACGTTTTTGATGAATATTCATTTATTCATTGATAAATACCCTAATAAAACCCATAAATACCTCCTCCTTTAAACTGAACATATATATATATATATATATATATATATATATATATATATATATATATATATATATATATATATATATATATATATATATATATATATATATGTTTACAATGTAACACGCACATAGGTAAATATACAGGTAGGTAACTCCCGAATGCTGAATTCCCATACTGCTGCAAGTCTTTGAAGTGTCGCGGCATTTTCATTGTCTCTTATAAGTATTATTTCGTCTCGACTTTTTGTTTGTTTGATACAAATTGACGATACGGTCAATTTGTACCTATTCTTCATCACTGTAAATAAACCCGAGCGATTTTATCGATCCATCTCTCAAAGCTGACAATGAGTCCAGTTTCAATACACATTCAGGTCGTTCATAATAGGGTCTACCCCCTTAATTTCTGTAAACTAAAGTCACTTAAGATAATACGTGGTCTTTGTGTTATCTTTTTCAACAGCAAAATCTTCAAAGTTTAAACTGGCTACAGCAAAACACTCTGAATTGAAGTGTCGATTTAAACGAAAAAGATCAATGCGTCGAAGAAGCGGAAAATGTATTTATTGATAGATTTAAAATTTCTACCTTGGGTTAACGTTCAAGTGTTTTGTGTTTCGTTTCGCATTCCGACTGGGATACTATGAAGGCATGTCGTAAGAATTATTCACAGTTTTATTGCGGTAAGGATTAAGTGAAAATGTGAACGTGTTGGGTAATTTTGAATTTTGAAGTAGCATAAGATCGCATAATTTCCGATTTGGTTATTAATAGGAAGACCAGTCTGGAATCTTTAGAATATAGAATGGAGAAACCCGGATATTTACGGCATAAAGCCGGACCGGTTTCCTTAGAAGCAGAACGACAACGAGCTATGAAGATTGTTCATCGTATTGAAACGGATACGGAAAAATTTAATCGAAATTGGTTGATGGATGCTACGGATGATTTTGTCGACGAGTGGTTGAGTTTTATTGAGTTTGCTAAAACTCAAGCTTCTATGAAAAAATGCAGTACATACGAGGCGTTCGGAGAAGAATTGAAAAGGATGAAAACACATGTGGCGATGACTGAAAAACGAAAAGACATAGAACAGATGGAAAGGGTTGTTGGTCGTGCGAAATTATTCGACGATATTGCTGGCCGTGCAGATAGCAAACTTCGGAAAGTTTTGGATTCACATATAGCGAAGTTTTGTCTAAGCTTTGCATATGAAGCAAATAACCAAGACCTGACGTCTGTTATAGAATATGAAAATAACATAAATGAATGGACAGAAAATGTCAGATGTAGACTTGATCGTCTGCGAATTGTAATGGCGGATTTAGAAGAACAGGAAGGTGGTAATATCGAAATCTACATCCGGAATTATGGGAAAGTTTTACACTACATGGGGTTAGTTCTTGAAATAATTCCTCAAATTTGCAATACTTTTAAAGACTGGGTAATTGCAGATGAAATATACATTAAAAAGGTACAGTCTGAAATGGAAACGTATCAGTATAGAAAGAATGAACTTGTCGAAATTGTTCGCAGACGGCAAAATCGAAAGCCTGAAATTAGATCTAAAATTATCAGAGCCGGATTTGAGTCAAAAAGAATAAACGAACATATGCACTGGACGATTTCTGAAAGACGGCAATGTAGAAAACGAGAACTTTCTTACCAAGATGAGATTGATATTTTAGAGGAAGATATTGAAGAGAAACAACATGAGTACGAAAAGTTTTCGGACGAATTGAGTTCGAAGAAAAAGCTCTCAGATAAGGAACAGAATTCACTGGTCACCAAAATGGACTTGTATGCGCATGATATAGTGGAAATGAAACAGAGATTAAAGAAAATGAAGAATAAACTCAATAAAATGAAAATAAACCGTTATGACGTCCAGAAAGATTTATACAAAACGAAACGAGTGTTCGAAAAGAGTGTAAAAGGTGTTAAACGAATTAAAACTCGTGCTAAAGTGGAAGAAACTACCACTGAAAAGATAATTCAAGAAATCAAAATTCTTACTAGCAAAATAAATGCATTGAATAGAATTGTAAAGCTAAAATCTAATCCCATGACGGTGAAGAGAATCCATTACGAGGGGTATTTACCGGGACGTAATAGTGATCTTTCAGGTGAGTATATCCATATATTTAGATAAAACATCGGTGTCCGAAACAAAATGATTTTCAATAAGTAACAAGGAATTCTCAATACCCCCATTGTCTCGTTACTTATTTAATTTGTACTTCCCTACGGAGAATTTCTTATCAAAATAACTTTCAGAATACAAACGCTTTTTTGAAATCTATCAATTTAATAAGTTTAAGTGATTCTCCTCTTTTTATCATGCTTCCCTTACCCGTAGGATTTTTTCTACTTATTTAACTTTTACCACTTTATAATGTCCTGCTCGAAAGAACGCAAACACTTCCATACATTAATTCAAGAAGAAGGGCAAAGGGGTGGGTTTTTTGGCCACAGTATGAAAAACGTAATTAATTCCACAATGACATAAGTTCTTTAAAAATTATTATTATATAATAGCTTTTATACCCTCCATCAAAGTTTTCATTATTCAAACTGAAATATTTTACTGAACAGGAATGTGTCCGTAAATATTTGGGTCGGAAAGTTCAACACCTGCTTGCTCCATAAGGAATTTTATCACTTGAGGTCAACATTGCTGACATGAACCCCCTTTCCTCGCAATGCTTTAGATGACAGGCTTATCACGTACCTAAAGTCAGCACTTGTGAAATACTAAAGTAAATAAAAGCTATTTGTGTTTATTCGATTATATTTTGCACAAGGATGAACATTTGTAAAGGGGTATATCAGTTGATGGCACGTTGATGGAGCTTATCGGTCAATATTATCTGTTTGTCGGTCAATATTATCTCTGTCTGTCAACATTGAATTATTCCCCGGGATGTATTACTGATAGTGTTTGATATCGGTCGTTAACGATCTACTATATTGTGAAATAAAGAAATAAAATTGCAAATGAAGTCGGCGGTGTGCATTGTTCAGAATGTCATAATTCAAACATACTTTGGAATATGTTTGTATAACAAGAAATATTATTTGCTAGCAATATGCATATATATATAGTTAGTTAGATATCGAGTTTTTTTTTAAAGTTCAGTTCAAACAAGTGAATGCTTTACAGTGAAGTATGTATTTTTGTTATTGACCACGTCAACTGCTATTTTATTTATTCCTGGCGAAAAACTCAATTGTTCCCTTTTAATCGACGTTATAAAACCGAACACAATTTTAATATCGATAGATCTGCTTAAAATACAGCTTGTAGTGAAACATCATCATTTGTTTCTCACTATTAATTCTCTATGTAAAATCAACCTGTACTGAGCGACCACCTGCCTTACGAGACCTCAATCCTCCCGGCCCGGGCACCTGGTCTCCCCTCTAAATTTCAGGGGTCCGTAAATGTCCACTGTGGTACATTGTTGTTAGTGCCATAGTCATGTGAATCCATTTACTTTCGTGTTTTACATCACTTTTAATTCTTTATGCAAAATCAACCTGTAACAAGCGACTATCTGCCTTAAGAAACCGCATTAACAACTTCCGTTTGATAGTCTCTTTCAACAATTTGACTTACACATTTTTGTTCACTCAATGGATACAGTACATCTCCGTCTGCTCAAAATTAATTAAATACAATAGGCACTCGCCAGATTAAGTTATAAAACAAGAAACCGTCAAAGACGGTATGACCGGATTGCAAATGCTAAACGCAAAATGTTGACAACAGACGGACGGACCAGTTTTGCCAGTTTATAGACCAGAATTGCTTTGCATTAACATTAACAATACATGTATGCAAGTGGTCACCCTAAAGGCAAAAAACAGCGTGTTTTCACTGAAGCGTAAAGTCAGATTCAAGGTCACTAAATTTTTGTATTGGTTGGATAGAACATTCAAGTATCTACAAACTTACCAACTTTGACATAAGTACCATTTAGGGTATGAAAGAAACCAAGCTAAAAGCAAATACTAAACGCAAAATGTTGACGCCGTGCGGCCATACGGACGGACAGACGGTTTTTGACAATTCATAGACCGGAATTGCTTTGCAATCCGGTCAATAAGCCTTGCTGAATAAAATAATTAAAATCTTTATGAAAGTTAGACTGGAGTTACTTGCTCTTATGAATGTCTGTATCAAAATACTCATATATAAATGAATTAACTTTGAGACGAACCCTTTATATCAAGAATGATCTCAATGCATTATATCCAATCGCCTTACCCATTGAACATATTCAATTCACTTTATTTTCAAATGACAATACAGCATATAGAAAATACAATTAAAACATATAGTATGTACAATATATACAATAAGCATAACAATCATACTCAAACATATATACAATTACCATAACAAACATACCCAACCCCCCTCCACACACACACACACACACACACACACACACACACACACACACACACTCACACACACACACACACACACATGTAAACACATCTATTCACAAACGAATATAGTTATATACAATGTAAAGATATGATTTGAAAGAGTGGAAAGTGAGTAGAGGAGTAACATTACGAACTAAGTTACAGGCCGGCTCAGCTTTCCTCTGTCGTGCTTCTATGGCAGAGTTTTCAACCTATTCGGTGTTTTGGGTTGGTTTCTTTTTCTTTTTTGGTTTATTTTTTCTTAAAGTTTTTATTTTTATTTTAATTTGTTTCGTTTGTTTGTTTGGTAGGAATTTTATTTATTTATTTATTTATTTTTTATTCATTTATTTATTCATTTTTTTTTTTTTTTTTGGTTCCTGTAAATCATGAACAAATTGCACTAAAAGACTCCCGTACAAATGCATATCAAATGCTCTAACCCTAAAAAACGAATATAAAAATTACGCAGGTACATTTAACTGTTACTCAAAATCCAGTTGTATCAAAAGAATGACTAACGATGAAAGATTTATTGAATTTTAGAGTTCCAATGTGTTTGGGATTAGTGAGAAAAATATGGTTTGTAAGAAACTGCGCGCTTTCGTGATCCAATTAAGGGGTTGACATATCTTTTCTTTTCATGTATTTAAAGACGGAAGGCATGGATATATGTGAATGCATACACGCTATTTGAATATAATGAATAACTCAATAACCAAAATGATCGATACATTAATTTTCAGCGACGGAAGATCAATGTCACTTTATCATGTATGGCTCAATAGTACCTTGCAATTTTCAGTTGACAGAGAACATAAACACACACCCCTTTCCAAAAGAAAAAAGGGAGGCGTTGGGGAGGGGGGGGGGGTTTAAGGTGGATATACCAAACACAAGAGGACCTCGAGACGTAAGTTTATAGCTTGGAGAAATATGGATCATTTAATGTATTACAGAGGAGGAAGGCTATTCACCTCTTTAATTTAATTTAAACATATTTTACTTCCATAAACCGAAATGGGACAAGGCAAAAGTCATACGTTATTTTAGCAATGGCATAAATTGCAGAAGAAACTCGCATAAAGAAAATATCTGACTATAACATTTGAATATACATGTGATATAAAATTATAAGAGAGAGAGAGAGAGAGAGAGAGAGAGAGAGAGAGATATTTTCAAGCATTTAGATAATATAACCGATAAAAGTGTTGACATTTTTCAATAAGACGATCGAGTGTTCGAAGTCACACCTGAAATATTTCACCTATATGATGCCGGCACCTGTCTTTTTTTATTTTATTTTTTTTTTGGTTATTCTTATGTCACGAACTAAACTAAAGAAACGATAGGCATTGGAACTAGGTGTGATTTCTCTCGTCTGAAGAGATTCGAACCCTGTACCCACGATCCTGGAATGAAACCCCTAAATCACAGAGTTTCGCTGTAAATATGGCACAGATCTGGCCTATAATGCCACACATTTAGCATTACGGTTCTTGTAAGAGCATTCCAAATATTTTCAGCTACATCATCGAGGCCTATAATTACATATTATTTGGTTCGAAATTTCAAAAAGATTGTTTTCCAATGTAAGGAGAAATATGGAATCAACCTGAAAAGTTCTTTCTTAACTTAGACTTGATAATTTTCTGGAACCCCCCCCCCCCTACATTATCTTAGATACTAGATTTATTTATAAAGATTGACGTGGAAAGGAAAACACTATTCAATAAACTTGCTCATCCATGTCTTAAAATTCTCTACTTAAGAAGTAAAAGCGTTATCTAAAATCTATATGGGTATCATTTTATGGCAGAGTGTCAGGAAACATTTATTATACGAGACGAGCTTTTAATTTCCTGTTTGAAAATGAAATATTTGATGATGAAAGCGAAAGAAAAAAATCATGCTTTTAATGGCATGTCCTATTTTTTTTTCTTTCACAGGCACGCATCTGTACTAATTTAAGAATCCAAAAAGATTACATACATGTACGACCTTTTTTTCATATTTTTATTCTTTTTATTTTAAATTATTCTACGTTGTGAAACTTACTTCAAATTCATCGATCTTTAAGAAAAGATTAGCCAAACGGATGACTACAATTTATTTGATGCTGCAAATTTATGTAGAGATACTTGTTTAAACCGTGCCCGGTGCCAAGAGACTTCTGTTTATACCTTTGTATATGCCGAATTCGGAGGAAGAAGGTAATATCTAAACATAGAAAATTCCTTTCGGACAACTGAGATGAAATGCCAAACTGGCACTGCTGGACCACACTCTCCTCAAATGACTATTGAAAAAATATTTATGTTCTTGGAAATTTTGACAACACTACCCACTTTACCGTTTGAATAGCGAGTTAGACTCGCCTTCGGAAGGACCTGGGTAAGAACCTCAGATCGTGTCTGATTTTGGATAGATATGACACGTGTAGAAATTCATAGAGTTTATCATAGCAGGGGAGTTGAAGGCAAAGTTCAAACTATGCTGTACTATTTGCACAATTTCTCATTAGAGTGGATGGTGTATCTTTCATTTATAAGTACAGGGCTACTCAAAATATGACATGAGAAAGACACCTTTTACTCTTGTGCATGCCACCATTTATATGCTAAAATCACCTGGTCAATGAACATTTTTGTATATTGTTTTACAGACCACCTGTCTGAAGCCCTGAAGCTCACTGCACTGGGAGTGGGGAAGGACTGGGCGGGTCTCTATGAGCGCCTTCCTTTTGATCCGCCCCGCGACAAGCCGACAAGGAAGCATGACATAGATGGTGAGTCTGATGGTGAAAAAAAGCGTTCTGCTACATGTTAATGTCCTTCACATTTATCCAAATTAATTAATATTTCATAATAGGAACTATTTATTTTAAAAAATCTCAAACCACAGCTACTGAAATCAATGAATAAATGATATTATATCATATCACAAATGTTAAATCCCACGCAATTGGCTAAAAGTGTATCACGTGTCATTTACTATTATCCGGTATGCGTTTCCGTTCAAGCAATACCGCGGTATTGACCAGTCAATAATATAAGAATAAACGATTTGATTTTTCTGTGGCCTCAGCATAGCAAAGACTGAGGGAAACATTTATGGATCACTTTGTCCATGATGTGTTTGTCTGTCACGTCCATTTGTCTGTCTGTTATACCTTATCATCTAAGCTTCCGCAGGCAACACATGCTCCTCCAACACTCTTGTTAAAGAAAAAAATATTTCGAAAGGAGGTCTTGTTCAATGAAATAAAAGAAATAGTTACTTATATACAGGGAAATATCAAGGCAGATCGACCGACGACGGGCCTGGGATTGAACAACCTATTTGATATGGCCCAAGGCGAAAGCGACCCAGTAAAAAACCCTCAGTCAGTCGATCTGTCCTCAATATAAGTAACTATTGCATAAATATTTAATAGGTTTTACATAAAAAGGAGAAGAAAACGAATATTACTTTGCATTGTAATTGTTTGTGGGTTTTAGATAGGTAACATGATATATCATTGCTTTGGTAGACTGAGAACAAGCTAAAACTTTGTTTCCATTTTTTGGAAACAGTATCAAGGTACAAAGGTATCTGATTGGTGAACATTTCACAGTGAAAAGCGAAAATATGGTTAATATCAATGAATCGAGATAGAGAGAAATGATCAAGAAAACAAACTGGTTCGATTTCTTCGTAAATAATCAACTGAACTGATCAAATAATGTCGGGATTGAAATGCGTATAGTTTTATCAACGTAGTTCACATTTCTGAAACTGCTAGATTCCCATTTTTATATGTGCGTTTCTTAGTCCAGAAACCTTTTACACACACACACACACACACACACACACACACACACACACACACACACACACACAGTTTGGTCATCTCCTGTACCCATGTCGTGATAGTCTTAAAATTCATGACGGTAAGATATCAAGTTGTGAGATATGGACAATATCGAAGTCCATGTATATGTAACAAAATCAGAAAAATTAGGCATACAAGAATATCTGAAGAAATGTGTGTGGGATATGGACAATATTGAAGTCCATGTAACAAAATCAGAAAAATTAAGCATACAAGAATATCTGAAGAAATGTATGTGGGAGCAGGTGCTATGGAGGAGTAAGCATCTCCTGCCTCTTGTTACATCCGCCGTCGTCCCATAGTTATTACAAAATAAACTACAGCTGAAAGTCATGCAACCCCAATTAACACTCGGACCGGTCTCTCTTTGTGGGCTGTTAGTGTAGTCATTTATCCAGTGTCTTGTTGTCCCTTCAGAGCACTTCTTATTATTTCATGACCATGTAGTTTAGCATGTAAGGGATAGCACATCAAGGAATGGTTTTACCTTTTACATACACTAAGAGATTTGTACTTGTTTGACATGCGGGTCATTATTCACCTCCTCTGATGTTATGTGATGTTACGCCTACAGTTGCACGGGACCTCGGTTTTTACTGTCTCATCCGAAAAACAGGACGCCGGTGTGCCCACGACGGGAATCGAACCCGGGAAATCCCGGTCACCAGCCAAGTATCTCATCCATAAGCTACGCCGCCGGCTTTTGTGGCAATATGACTTTCTTTACAGTGTAAATGTGCATTCGTCTTAACTGCAGAGTTGAAAAATTTCGTTTTGTGAACACATAGTTTTGGTATTTAGTGCGTGCGACAGTTAGCCAAAGCAGGAGATCTCTACACTGAGGACTATAAATGTCCACCATCGCGGAACGTTTCGCTTAGCACCGCAGTGACATAGCACCGGTAAAAATAATATTTTACATGAGATAAAATTCTGATATAATATATATATTTTTATTTTGTTTTATTTAAAGTGTTTCTTACATTTTTGTATTTTCAGTTATAGATTTCAAACATAACCATACCGAATCCGATATGAGACGTGTAGCGCTACAAGGCCTGGAGAAATGGCGCCGATTGAGTAATAAAGCGTCAACGAATGCGCTAGTGCGGACGTTAAGGAGCATCGAGAAGCAGAAAGTGGCCGACACACTGGAACGACAAGTTATCGTGAACTAGTGTCCAAGAAAGATAACTCGTACAAACGCATTTTTTTTCTTCTTGCATGTAGTTGCTATAGAAAGAGAATTCAGCATTCTGTGATAAACTTTTACTTATATTTATTGATAAATTTATTTAACATATTGGTCAAAAGAAATCTTCTTGTCCTAGGGCAATTTATAATCATTTGCATATATTTTGTTTGTTTTGTACTGTTGTATCAGTTTGTATCTATATATATACATGTATATATGCATATATGCATAGAATTTTATCTTTATGTTCTGCTTAAAGTGAATTATTTAAAACATCTGATGACAGGTCATGTTCATGCGCAATGGAAACCGAGTCGTATTGACAATGAGACTTATCAGCATTACTTGGTTTGTTTATATAAGTTTCCTTGGTCAAGTCGACTCGGTTTTATTGTACATCTCTATTTTTAGCATGACACTAGAGTTATCCAGGTGGCAGAGTCAGTCGATCGTCAGAAAACGTACTGTGAAGAATCGATTTTCAGAAATTGGGCTCGGCTAAATACCTGTTCGTGTGGGGTTATAATACATAGTCAGTTTCTAATGATCAAATAGGAAAAGGAAAAGAGGTCATACAAGAACATTTATTCTCCACTAATTATTGTTTGATATGGCTTCTGTTTTATTTTATTAGGATGGGTCTGCATTTATATAAATGTAAATTTATCGAATATTTATACTTTGTCAAGTATTGGTGTCAAAATGATCAGTAAAAAGAAAACCATTTACTGTTTAAAATATGCATAATGTCTATTTTAAACGCGATAATAAAAACATTTTGATGATTATTTTGAAATACTGTCATCGATGATATTGTTATAACCTCTTTTAATTAAAAAATATCCATAGCAAAAAAAAAAAAGGGGGGGGGGGCGCAGGCTTTGTGTAGTGGTTAAGCGCTTGACCTGCGGCGCCGACGATCCGGATTCGATTCCCGCGACATTTCATGTCGCGATATAACTGAAATATTGTTGAAAGCGACGTAAAACACCAATCAACCAATCTTTCTTCTGGTTGCGCCGAACTCATTGACGCTTTCATCTCTAGATAATAACGCCATGTTTCATTGTCATGATGTCATTGCATGATCGGCACTCGGACAAAGATCGAATCATTCGGAACACCTCGTCATTTATGGAGAAAAAGGGCGAGGTCGTTTCGAATGAGATCGCATATCTGACGTATTGAATTGAAGTTTCTTATTTTTAGTCGTTTTAAATTTCACGATTACTCTTAAGTTTTAAAAGTTGTATTATCTCCGTGATTTCCCATCATTGAGGTAATTAATGGAAGTTGTTCTTATTAGTAATGATGTAACATTTGATTGGATTACCACAAAAAGTATGAGCATGCGAGTACATAATGCTTGTTCTGTTGATGCATTTTACCGTTTCTTCTGATTCAATACATTTTTTTTCCCAAATTCTTGCATTCTTTTACATACTATCCCGCATATTCAAATGGAAAATGCCATACAAGAATTAGATACAGCATATAAAAAGTAAATTTGTTTTATTCCACGGACTTTTTTCTGCTTCATGAATGGCAAAATATTTTACGAAAAATCTTGAATTTAGCATATTGAGTAATATCTTTATTTTTATGTGGGAAAACTATGCTGTCTGACTATTTTGCATTTACCTTGCTTGTATTTATTTAAAAGAAATGTGAACAATTCATTTTGCATTTGAATAAAAACAATGATTATAAATGTTTTGGGTTCTGTGTTATTTATTTGGATATAATATAATGAACATAGCAATAAAAATACTCTTTCTGAAAAATAATCACAAAATAGATACAGTTTCCGACGAAATATGAAAAGAATTAAGCAAAAATTATTCAATAGTCTTGTCACCCGCTTGCCAGGTAGTCGGTGTGGTCTCAGTGGATGAGGTGCTCAGCTAGTGACCGAAAGGTAACGAGTTCGACTCCCGTCCGTGGCCACACCGGTGTCCTGTCTTTTGGATGTGATAGTAAAAATCCGAGGCCCCGTGTCACGGTAGACGTGGCACGTAAAAGATCCCTCAGTATTCGGATGGGTCCGTTGCAAGGGTAAAAAATTCTGGCAGTACGTAAAATAATCATGATTAGACATAAAACAATCAATCAATCTGAATGGCAAGTCAGTGTCAACTTGTCAAAACTTATATCAAGGAGTCAGGTATTTATATTGACTCGTCGGATATAATGTCTACTTGTCAGAAAATCATTTTAACACGTCCGATATGGGGATTTACGTCGACATGTCATATATTCGATTCTCGGGGTCGGGCTACAGTATTTTAACCTGCCTGTAATCCTTTATAGCGAAAACAGAAAATTTTCCGAAAAATGTCCATGTCATTTATTGCTACCCTTTTCGTATTGATTCTGCTTAAGTATGAGACATGGATATTACAAAATAATCAGTACAACCCAGCAGGTTATAGATTGAAATTTCAGAGTACTCGTGTATTTCAATGCTTGATCCAGGCCTCTGTATTTAAATGAACTGAATGTCGATTTCTCCATGAGCCTAAGTCACCTTGACATTGATTGTATCATTCTGTACATAGGCAGATCCAGATAGTTTTCCCAGAAAAAAAGGGGGGGGGGGTTGATCCCGTCCAGCCAGGGGGTAAAGTCCGATTATTTGGTAAATTATTATTAAATCATCTGTCGACGAATTCCAGGAAGTTCCAGACTCCATTGACACCTCTCCCCCTAGATCTGTGCATCTTATTTTCGTACGGACGAGTTGTTAAGACTGGCAGTTTCAAACTTGCTCGGGCAATTTTTGTGTAAAATTTTACCATATTCATATATTCATATTTGAGTCTGGTTATTGTCACGTGATATAAGAATCGAATCGGTGTTCCGAATGTAATAAGTTGTCCACTATTCAAAAGAATTAAACCAAGTGAAACGTTATAAACGTATAATCAAACGAATAATATAGCAAATAATAAGTATAGTTCATGATTTTACTATTTTATAAAGCTCATTTAAATATTCTGTAATATACATTGAATCAGACATGCAACAGAAAATCGTGCGATAAAATAATGTAAATAAGTTTGAAGTTAACTCAGGTAGATTTCAACAGGTCGAATTTGGATTGCGTCCCTTCTTCCGATGGTCCTGAAGGAGCCTGAAATAAGAACATGTAATTCAATTTTGAAACTGTTTTGGTGCGTTCAACAGGGAAATGTCATTAAAGTTTTAATACCTTCAACTACAAAAACGTTAATAACGGTTCAAAAAAAAAATTGAATGCTCTCGAAAGTGAACAAAACCTCTTTTGAACGAAAGAAATGAATCTTTTTGAAAATAGAATGACAAACAATTAAGATATCATAGATAAAATGGTGTTGTACACAAAACGTTCGGTAACGTTTTGTCAATACATCAGTTTCGAAATACAAATTCGGACCGTCAATTTTCGGCTTTTACGTGCTCCTTGTGACGCAAGTTGAGGTAGAGGTGGGACACCGCTAGCCGTTTAGTAAAGGATTTTTCGGTGATAAGGAATTTTTTAAGTGACACTACCAACACTACTTTGCTGACTATTGTCAAAAAGAAAGCATCCTAAATGTTAATGTATAATATTTTCCCCTATAATTTTTATAATTCTTTGTAGAAGCCAACTTTCCACCGGGATCCGGTGAAGATCTAACCTGCCGCCAAAAAGATAAATAAAGTTCACTCATGAAACCCAATAGTTCTCAGTTTTATTTTTAAAATCTATTTGAACATACAAATATTATTATTATTCAAGTATTTGTTGATTTATTATCGTTTAAACAGAGCGGGTCATTAACTTAACACAGACCTCGAGACGGATGTAAACATGTTCCTCCCTTGCTAAGAGGGGCGCATAAAATTCGAAAAATGTCGGTCCGCATCGGTGTCTCGAAACGTGTGTATTTAAAAAAAAATCTTTGGCAGGAAAGATAACTCTTACACTTTTTTTAATAATATTGAACGATAAGTTCAGAAAATTGTGACCATTTTCTTATCCTAAATTCTGACATATGGCAGTACATATATATTTCCCCAACCCATCAGTCAGATGACTATGTCAACCTGTCAGAAAATTGTGCTGACATATCAGATGTAATATAATTTGTCAAAAATATGTCGGCAGATGTTGTTAGAACATCAGTCCTCAAAAATACCGGACAAGCTGGCATAAGGATTTGATAAACTGACAAAACTATTTGACAAGTGAATGAAAAAAAGTATATCGTTATACCTGTAAGATTTCGATCAAGAGAAAATAATATTTTTGACACATCTAGCTCTATAAAGTTTAAAAATCAACATTTAACAAACTTTTTAGGATCATAAACATCTAAATTCTTGACAAAAATAGTTACTTAGATATATATAATACAAGTTTTTCGGACACATTTGAATTCACATTCACCTGCTTTGTACATATCCAGCTGTTTCGCATTTTGTTTTGTCGCTTTTGCGAGAATTTCCTCTGTCTATCCTCCAGTTGACGCTGTAATTTGAGGAACTTGTCGCCATAGCGATCCATCACCAGACTGTGAACAGTACTAGACCATTCATGCGCTAGAAATAATCAAATATGTGTTTAACTCTGTGACATAATAAGGGTATGTATCTTTGCCCGATTCCAAACTAACAAAAGGAACAAATCCGTTCTTATTTGTTCCGAAAGTACTTCTAATTTCAAATTCATGTAACACTGGTCATCCTGTAAAAGTAAGTCAACATGTGAATCTGATCTCATATACAATATATAATATTTACATATACATACAATTTCTTTACTTTGCTGAAAATCACAATTTCACAATGGCGTTTTGGATGAGGTTGAATCGCCAACTGATATGTATTGATTTTTATGTCTTTTCATAACCTTTGATATTTTTATCAAAAGCGATTACTTGAAAAGTATCAAAAGTTATAAAAAGACAGTAAGAATCGGTACATTTCATTTGCACAATTAATTGGATCAAGTAAAGCCATTGGAGCTATGGAATATGTCTAAGGTATACAAAGGAAAGTAATTTGCTATCTGTATAGATCTATAAGCATTGAACAATGGTATTAGAAGGAAGTTGCGAGCCTTTTTGGTTTTCAGAATTACTTCAATTCCAGTTTATTCATTGAGAAATTTTTACATGTATCTAGTTCATGTGGCTCAGAGGATGAGGTGTTCGACTTGTGACCGAAAATTCCGGGTTCGACTCGTGTCATTGGCACTCCGGTGTTTTGTACTTCGGATGAGACAGTTAAAACCAAGGTCCCGTGTCACCGTATGCATGGCACGTAAAAGATCTCTCACTGCTTCACGTGGGTCCGTTGCAATGGTATAGATTTTCTATGCAGTGCCTCGGACAGACACCGTCACAATATATATGAAATAATCGTTAAATGACGTAAAATAGTAATCAATTAGTCAATCAATCAATTGATCAATTGCATATTATATCTAAATTGTTATTTCATCATGAAATGGTGACAGTATTAGAAAAGAATGAAGAGACGATTTGAAAAACTAAATAGATAAAAGTACTATCTCCTGTACAATGATTGAGTGTTTTGCAAATACATTCATAGTCAGGAGGAAAAAAAGTTTCACTTTGCCTTTTCAGTGATATCTTAAAGGACACACGATTTTCAATGATAATTCAAATATGGGGATTTAACAATTTATCCAGCTTGCGAAGCTCAATCGTTTAGCTGCATGGCGCATGACTAAAAGGTCTCCAAATAAATCCCATACCGTGACAAAGGACTTAATTTCTGTGATTTACATTAGGCAGATGTTGTCACTACATGAGTGCAAAAATCTTGGTGGTACATAAAACTAGAATCGAACAAACCAAAAACTTTTTTACTTTAAATATCTAGGAGTTATCTCTCTTATGAAAGACATACACATAATTTAAAGTTTAAATACGATATTTTTCCTAGTCGGGGATATAAAGTTTTTACATTCAGTTACATGTAATTTAGTTTTTGTACAAGAATACCGAACTCTTTAATAGCGACAAGGGCAACAGGGCAAAATTTCAAGAAAGCTGTCTCAATCAACTATCGATCTCAGATCGCCTAAAACGACAAAACTCACTTTCTGTTTCGTATAATGTGCGAGCCCATAGGAATCCAGTTTGGATTTTAGAGTAGAAGCAAACTTTTAAGACGAATACAATTATTACAGTGAGAGAATTGACATTTTTCAAACCAAAATGAAATAAAAAAGAAAACCACTAAAGCACAAGATCCCTCCCACCCTCCCCCCAAAATGTATATCTCATCTTTTCTGATGACCAATTTTAAATGAGTATGGTACACAGGTCGACAAAGTGTACTTTATGCGAAATCAGTAAAAAAAAACACAAACAAACAAACAAACAAATAAATAAATAAACAACACCTTGTGCCAAATTGTGGTAAAACTTTTCTAGGTATAATAAAGCAAGTGATAGCACCCGAGAATGTCAATATGGGAGGTCAATATTGGGGAAACAAAGTCCCCTCGAGCACCGGCTGTTGGGGGTCCTTATTTTCCCGCATTGACCTCCTAGGGAGTATTAACTTTATGATATGGCCCTGATTATGCATGATAGATGATATTTTATTATACTGCATACAAATTTAACGTTTCCCTCGTGTATGGCCATGCATTCAGATTAAATGTTTTTCCCCCACTTACCTTTTACATCTCCAAGAGAGTGTCTTTTCTTCGAGTATCTACATTCTGTTGACATTTTCAATATTGTTGTTTTTAGCACACTACCACAATATCATGAAATTTACAGTTACGAGCAAAATATACAGCCGGTATCCTAGCAACGAGTCAAGTAACTTGAAACGTCACTTATTAAAACAGAATGAAGTTTGGTTTGAATACGGAATATTCTGTCAACATTACTGAATTTGAAAATAGAATAATGTGTACTCTAAAGTTTAATTTAAATACGTCCTAATGAAATTTTCTTCTTTACAAACCCTGGGCTTGCCTCTGACAATATGAGCAATAGAACAACTCATAAGCAGATGTACATCTGTCACCAGGGTGAAACAAGTTCGTCTGTCTCATTTACTTCGCTTTGTGTCTTAATCAATATGATCCAGCATCAATCGGAACATTTCGCCCATTATTCAATACTAACATAATGCTTTTTATGTGGTAAAAAGCGAGGTATTCCGACAGACCTAGCATGTGTCGATTTCAAATTCGGTATTGATCAGAATTTGCGATGTTTACCGATGTAGACCGAAATGTTGCGTTTTTAGATATTTTTAAGGTACATTTAAGAATTCTGATTTAAAGCCATGCATCCTTGCCATACATAGCTTAGAATTCTGAAATGTTAGAGCTTATTTTCATCAATGTTCAAGAATTGTGCACTAGCCATTGGACGTTCATCTCAGTCCATTGATTGGTTGATTGATTTTTGTTTTACGTCACACCACGAATATTTCACGTATATGGTGACGGCATCTGCCTGATGCGGGGCATACAAATTTTGACCTTTGCAACGGACCCACCCGAAGCAGTGAGGTATCTTTAACGTGCCATGCATACCACGACGCGGGGCCTCGGTTTTTACTGCCTCATCCGAAAAACAGGACACCGGCATGACCAGTGCGGGACTCGAACCCCGGCCTCCCGATCAGGAGTCCAGCGCGATACCACTAGGTCACACCGGCTTACATCTCAGTCCATTATAACATTGGCGCAATTACACGAAAAATCTGAGTCTTGCCACTTTCGAGCTGAACGATTCGACCGATCCCAGAATGCATTGTAATTCTGTTTGGAAAGATGTTATACTATAATAATTTAAAATACGTACAACATTGATCAGAGGCGTGGTCTGGGGTCTGAACCCACCCTGAGATTTGGCGAAAATTACTTTTCTTGTTATTTTTTGATATGAAATAAGTAATTCTATACACAGATACATAGGTGAATCCCTTGATTGGGGTGGACCCCCTCTCCACAAAACTTCTGGATCCTCGCCTGTTAATCCCCGGGGAAATGTATAGTCTGAGATTTTTTCTGCCTGTAGATCCACTTCTTATGTAGTCATTGTGAAGGTTGGGAATGAAATATTTCATACATGAAACAAAGGATTAATGCAACTAAGCCGGGGGTGGGGGGGGGGGGTTAAACCATTGGCGGATCAAATATTTTCGAAGGGGGGCAGAATTAGCCAAAATACTCAGTCATTATGGGTGCCAAATCTGGAGTTTTACTGATATTATTTGAGTGTTTTCAACCTGATCAGCTATATATGCGGTGTAAATGTGACGAAAAGGGAGAATAAAGGAGGAGGGAGGGCTCTTGAAGCGCCACTGGTAACGAATCAACCGGTTCTCGCAAGAATTAAACAAGAAGTTTGTATAGTGAACATGCGATATATAATGAGATCAGTAACTTACACACTCATCTGAAAGATTTTCGTATTTATCCAATGTATCATTTACCGGAAGCCAAAACGGTACGCATCATGACGCAATTTACACGGTATCCTACTAAAATGACTGATTCTTGTAAGAAGTCGATCATGGGCGGATCTAAAACATTTTAAAAGAGGGTGTTGCATTCTCCCTTGATTAATGTTTTGCACCATTCGGTCTGGAAAGGGGGGGATGTTGTAGCCCTAAAAATGGTCAAAATGACCTCTTTTTTTTTGGGGGGGGGTTAAAATTTTCCGGCCAAAGAGGGGTTACAGGGGTTGCCAATGCTGATGAACAACGGCTCTGTATAACTTCCCATACCTTTTATGAATAAAATATCTCTGACCTTAATCCACACTACGCCATTGTGCCTATCCAATTAAAACACCGCAGTTACCTTGGAGAAGGATTTTTTCAAGGTAGTCGTACACGTGCTATTAAAGGTCTCAAGTCTTACACTAAGACTTCAGTTTCTTTGTGAATATATGTTCATGTACCGCTTCGCGGTTCACGAAATTTGCACGTGACGAACCAGAATTATATTCCATGAACACAAAAATAAGACATTCATTCCTTAAGTTGTATACCCTACAATTCGGTATGATTTCAAAAATTGGGGCATGTAAAACAAAAACTGTATTTTTCTCGTATGGTTGAAGTTATTAGCTTTACGTTGATAACATTTTTGTTGCTTCAAACCCTCGGAGATATCAAAATAAAAAGAAAATACTTCATAAATACAACCATAACCTGATTTCGTGCATGCGCGGTTTAATCAAAACAAATACGATGAAGGGAGACTCCAAAAGAAAACAATTTCAGTAAATACTAACTTTAGCAGATTGGAATGCAGATTTACCTCGCCCTCCATGATGCGGCTTCCGAATGATATCACGTGATAAGTTAGTTGTAAACATTCTGTTTACAAACATCGTGTTTGGGACAGCCATATCTCACTTAATAAGACGAATTTGATCACAACATTTGTCCTTTTTAAATATTTTTAAGTCTTATATATATAATCAAAACAATATAGAATAAATTAACCTATAATATGCACTGGACTAGCGAACATAGGGTATACAGCTTTAAGTAGAGACTACATAAATGCACTTTAAATGCCGCTACGAAGATATAATGCAGTTGCTCGAATAATTAATAGGAACCTGGAATCAATATTTTCTGCATACGTCAGTCAATAGTATTACATGTAAATCTTACGAAAGGTGGAGAGTAAATAGAAAAATAACCTTTTTCATACTAAAGACCTTTGTAGAAGGACCTTTTTCATCAGAAGCCAGGAATTTACATGGTATTGTGTGACGAATTATGTGATAGAAGCTGTGAACGGATGGATAACCAGACATCAGAGTGACTAAATTCTTTCTTGAGAAATATGAATATTTATTTCAAATGGACGGACAGACTGACTATAAAGCAACCTTATGTGTTCTTGGGGAACATTAACATTTATTTCGAATTAATTATGCTCGACCATTGCATTGGTAAGCTTTAATAGACTGTCGAGTAAACCTTGTACATGTGTCTTGACTGTTTATTAAATTTGATTAATGGGTATTATAAACATTTCACAAGATCATTAGCGGCTTTCAGTATCACAGTTCGTTCCAATTAGTGTTCGCTAAGGTTTAAAGGTAAAGTTTTTATCATTTTCCTCTATTCTTCATAGAAATGGTGGATCGGCAATCTAGCGGATTTCACCTAGGAAAAACCACAAGAAGGAAAATTGACTAGAGAAAAAGAACGGAATCGAACCTGGGTGTTCAACGGTGGTAGATTCAGAAGGACGGGTGCGGGCGAACATCCCCACCCCAAAGAGGAGGCGGGGAGAGGAATTGAGTGGAAGGTGTGAAGCGCCTAAAGATGCCTTGCTATTGTCTGCTAGAAGGCATCTACGCGGAAAAAGGCAAGAAATGGGGTGGGTTTTGCGAATGAGTCGAGTCAGATTTTTTAGACTTCAAAAAACTGAGAAAATACTTAGGTCAATACTGTTATTTTAAGGTATTCTATTGTCAAATGTTCAAATAATGTATTGTGCATAATGGCTTAAGTTTATCTGTGAATACATTAGAATTTAATAAAATAAAATTCTGATTAACTGATCGTAAAATAGACGAATTTGAAAATATGACAAGTATTTTCTCGGTTTATGGCCCAGGGCTCGGTTTATGGCCCAGGGCCAAGATCTGATCATCTGACCTGGTGTATGAAAAATAAATTCATTACAGGTTCAACAGCAATAACAAAGTTAGAAAAAGGACTTGAATAAACACAAAAAGCTTCGATCACACGACAGCTGCGGTACTGACTCTAAGAACGAACGCTCATTTGATGTGAAAATGCACAATTTTAGGCCCTAAAATCGTCAAATTGCAGGACTTTCCGGGATGTCTTTGCCCCTACTAGCCCCCTCCCAACAAGATATTGTAATCGGTCCCAAACACGTAGCCTGACTTCGCCCCCCCCCCCCCCCTCTCTCTCTCTTTTCACCCCAAAACTGGGATTCGCCTCTGATCAGAACTACATGTATACAATAATATGGTATGTTAATACTGTAAGAACACAAAGCCGAACATATCAGGGGTGTCGCCAAATACAAAAGATGAATAAGACAGATTCGGTCATATACAGGTGTTTTATTAACCTATTTGAAATATTGAACGTCCAGTAGACTGACAATGTCAATAAAATTTCTCTGCTTCTTAAAAGAATTCCCGCTCAGTTTAAACACGCGGATGCTCCACAGTTTCGGATTACTATTGATAGAAAGAGATGATAAACCTTTTATAAATATTTAAGAGTTCTATATATCATAGCTACTGAATTTTAACACTCTCATGGTAGTCAATCTATGTGATAAAGTCAGGTCATTTTCAAATTTGCAAAGAGATTGATAAAAAGAACGGGTCTTGATACCATGAGCATGCAAAACAGTGACAATTTCAGAGAGAGATGTCACTTACTAAAGTGCGATTTTCAGTTTTGTTTATTGGTTTTGGTTATTTTGGTGAGTTGTAGTATGGTTGATCTGAGTTTTACATTGCTGTCAACTATTTTAGTAATATCATGACCCTGAATACAAGAGGACACCAATCTCTCAATCGTTATGGCGCAATCCGGGAATCGAACCCAGATCGCATGTGCATTGAATCAAGTGCTTGACCACTATATTAAATCTGTCGCTGGTTTGTCATTCAAATATTAAAAGAGAGATAGAGGAAGTATTGTATGCAAGATGTTTAGAATTTAAATAATTCAAGTAAGTCGGTAATTGAAATGTAGTATGTACAAAAATGCGACCCGGGTTCGATTCCCGGTGTGGTACGCGAGATGGTGGAGCTGTCCCCAACCTGGCTTCGTGGGTTTTCTCCAGGTGCTCCGGTTTCCTCCCACACAAACGACACCCTTACGCCAAGATCCGTGCTAACGAGCAAGATTTATATTATATTTATTTAAGTAAAATAAATAAAGTTTAATTTTAGTACATGTATGAACAAACAATACATAAACATGTATAGAGAAACGTATACTTCACTTTGACAATATGCTCACATGTTCGGTGTACATATCATAAATGAGTCATTACTATTAGATAAGTTTTTATTTTACAATACATGTATGACAATTTTATGGAATTTTTCTGGTAGAAAATCAATTAGTTTCCTTACGTGTTATGCGCTTCTTCAACAGAATTGTTAACCTGAATGAGGATGGGACAAGAACTCTTCAGATATATTTGGGATTTCCACAGTTTCGTACATGATCATAACTGGAAACTCTTTAAGAAACAAATCTGAGACACACAATCATGTACGCTTACACATTTTACTGTTTTTGTTAGATTGTTTGAAAAAGAAAAAAAAAAAACCCAAACAAACAAACAAAGAAGAGGCCCAAGTGGGCCTATATCGCTGATTGATTTGAGCACTCTACACTTATTAACAAACAAATGGCGGCTCAATTTTGGTAGAAGACTTTGAATATTCATTTCTATAATGCTTTGCAAAATTCTGTGTAGCTGTTGCAGAAAAGAAGCCGAAAATGTGTCAGCCAACCAAAACCCATTCGGAACCATCTTGGATGACATTTCAGATCAAAAGTTAAAACTTTGGTAGAGGACCTTGGATACTTATTTTCTATAAGGTTTTATGAAAGTCTGTGGAGCGGTTAATGAAAAGTGGAATAATATGCCAGTCAGTCATAGTTCTTGATAAGGAGAGTAAAAAATATGTCAGCCAATCAGAACTCTTGGTGGTCATCTTCTATAATAAGTCGGGTCGAAAGCCGTAACGTTGGCAGAGGACTTTGAGCATTTACTGTCTGTCAGGTTTGGTAACATTCTATGAAGCGGTTGCAGAGGAGAAATCGATAATGCGCCGATGAATGAAAGCCCATGGCTGCCATTTTTGATTATGGATCTGGTTGAAAAACACACATTTCGTAGAAGACCTTGAATATATATTTCTTGTAATGTTTAGTTTAAACAATATTTATTTCTTATAAAGCAAGAAGTAATATTACATAAGTAAATATATAGGGATTTGGAAAAAAGTGAAACACAAATGTAAAGTGTAATGTTTGGTGATATTCTGTCAAGCGGTTGCAGATGAGAACTCAAATATGTGAAAAGTTTACGCCAAACGACGGAAGACGACGTTATGACACTAGCTCACTTTAGCCTTCGGCTCAGGTGAGCTAAAAATACACCCCAAATCAAAAACATAACAAACAAACAAAAGGAAAAAAACCCACAACTTTCACACAATACATTTGCTACTGTTAGAAATTTATCTCGACAAAATATTTCCATTTTTGACAACACACAGAAAATCTATTCATAATAAACAGCATGCACATATCCTATTGCAATAATAGATGGGTTCCGAAAGGTATAAGTCGAAAACGAGTCTGTTTCCGTATTCCAAATACATCTGCTCACAACGTGCATGCCTTGCTCTTTATTTTCAATGATGAGTACATTACACACAAGCTTGTATCTTGGGGTTTCCATTGCTTTCACACGGCTTTTCAAAACAGCGGCCAGATCTGTTGCCATCATTTTGCTTTTGTCTCCATTATATTTCACATTGTTGAGTCTAGTTTCGAATAATTCTTTTATGATTTCCTCCGCTTTGTCTGACAAAAAGACTTTACCATCATCCGGTCCAAGTTTGTATGTATTTTCAAGTTTCGGGGTTTGTTTAGCAGCCGCGGCCGGACTTTTCTTTTTCTTTGCTAGTCTTTGCCACGCGCGAGTTGCCGCAACTATTCGAAAGAAAGTCATAGCACCGCCTTTCTTGTTCGGATTACCATCGGATCTTTTCGATAAAGAATCACTCGTTGACTGCGTTCGACTTCGGAGTCCAACAGAAAGCTCCTTACTTTTACTCTGAAAAAAAGAAACCCAAAATGCATTGTACAGTTCAGTTTTCAAACCGAGTTGTGATTGATTTTAGAAAATACCACACGATGATAAGAATACCAATATTAATACAATACAATCAATAAACAGAAGTGAAAAATGTACACTGACATGTATAAAACATGAATATTCTTCATTGAAAACAAGAAAACCAGTAAAATTGATGGATGCTCCCCCGAACGGCAGTTATACTCATAATGCAAGAAACTGATGATTCAATTCATATACAAGAAAAAAAAATCAGTAAATTTGATGGATGCTCCCAAAAGCACAGCAATTATGAAGGGAATGAATGACTGAGTATATAGGAAATCATTGTATGAATTGATGATGATTTCAATTAAAGCTCAATGTATCATATGTATATCCAATTGAGTCAACTGTAAAACAAGTGATCACAGTATCTTAAACTATAATGAGCAAGCTTGACCTTGATTATAATGAAATAAAACATTTTATCGTGACCTTGACCTTTCAGAAATGACCTTGAGTGACATTTGTCCCAACGCCCTTAACCTAATAACATTATGGTGAAGTATGGTCAAATTTTGCTGAAAGGTATAGGAGATATAAGTACTTCATGGTATTTCAAGTCATAGTTATTAATTGACCTTGACCTGTCAGAAATGACCTTGAGTGGCTTTTGTCGATCAAATTCTGATGAAAGGTATAGGAGATATCAGCTCGGACAGACGGACAAACACATGGATACACAAAAAGTCTATTATCGCTTACAAAAATTTACCTTGTGGTGTAAATGTAAACTTCAACAAAAATTATAAATCGCCGTTGTTTATTGTTTTTGTCACTAAATCATTTTGTATTTATAAACATCAATGAATCTATAGATATAGCATAAGAGGTGTGCAGATATTAATTATAATGGTTCACTATACATTCCTAAGATTTAAAGAATTTCAGCATATGTACTTCTTTGTATATAATTTTTTTTCCTGAGTCTTCCTTTTCTTATTTCAAATTTTGATCTTATCTCATCTCACAGTTTTACGGTTCCAAAAAATTTCAGTGAACTGAAATTTTGAATAAGAGGTAAAACTCTGAATAGAAGAGGATGAAAAATATTAAATATTATATATGTGCATCCTCCCTTCTATCTTACCTCCTTTTTATATTAGATTTAAATCATTTCTATCATATTTTATTTATTTATTTTCCATTTGTGAAATTAATCAGGCTTACCTATAAATTTTCAATTTTTGCTCATTCTTTATATTTCGAATTTAGATTTTATATTGAACATAATCCGCTTTTTAATATCTTAGAGAAAATAAGTTCTGACTCCACCTACACCGAAATTTCGTTCATTCGATTCGTTATTTAAATTAGCACGTCATGAAAATATGAAATAGAGACATTATCGTTTAATATACATATCACAAAGCAGATTTAAGTATTTGTTGTTCGCCTATGTAGAGGCAATGACATCTGAAATAATGGAAACTTGTGAATGTAGGCTTTAAAAGTTGTACATTTAATTGACGCTACGCAACATCGTCATCTTGTGAACTCTGATGAAAACTACCCGCATAATTCATTGAAATTCGATCTTCCCGCCAACGGCGTCTAACTTCATTTGAACCCACAACCTCCATGTTCGAATTAGACTCTTTGAACCCTATAGCTATGTTAGCTTTCAATCAAAATGATATTGGGATAATTTGAAAATACATGTACTTTCTTACCCTTTGCATTGTACTTTAATATCCTTTTCCTTACATCTACGATTTCAACCTAATATTGAAACATTTATACGACTTGTAACAAGCGTCAACAAGAATCCGATGAACATGACATAAAATGGGTTAATATTTATTTTGTACATTCATATCTGCCTCTACTTTGTATCCCCTGTCAACCACCTGGATTTTGGCAACTTATGATGTTTGTATTTAATATTTTCATGACCCGTAAAATTGAATAGCAAACGAAGCGAACGAAAGAATTCCGGATAAGGTGGAGTCAAAATTTATTTTCTGTGGTATTAAAAAGTGGATTTACTGCCGATTTAAAATTTTGCACTGAATTAATGAAAAATAAATTTAATATATCTTGATGGATGTGATGTAGCATTAAATTGAAAGTGATTGGTGTTTTATGTAAAAAAATTTAAAAATTGAAATGCAGAAATTTGAAAGCTTTGAAGATTAGTTTTATCAGATACACACATGGAAAAAATGCAATGTAGTTGAGAGATAGAGAAAAAGATAAAATACTGACTCAGAGATAAGAAAGAAAGAAAGAAAGAAAGAAAGAAAAAAAGAAAGAAGAAAGAATGAAAGAGAGAAGGAAGGAAGAAAGAAAGAAGAAAAGAAGGATGAATAAATGAAGTAGAAAGAATTAATGAATAAATGAAATAGAAAAAAAGAAAGTAAAATAAATGAATGAAATAGAATGAAGGAAGAAAAGAATCAAAGAAGGATTTTAAAAATCTTACCTCCTTGGGATCTTTGCTCTTATTAGAGGACGTTATCGAGTTTGTACATTTTGCTGCGGCTTTTAATTTCGGTTGCACTTTATCATGTTCCTTCAAAGCTTGTATAGTTAACTTCTCGCTCGCTTCCATTTTTCTGCAACTAAAAGTGTTTGTTTCTCTGAAAGATAATAAACATAATGACATTGTCAGAAAGTAAAGTAAATATTGAGATCATTTACCGTATCGCCTCTCGTACGTTCCCACCTTTTGACGATGTTTATTTCAAAGCCAAGAGGTGTTTGTTTCACTGCTAAATTGTAAATAAAGAGAGATGCATTGTTCTATAGCTAAAGGTAGGAACGTTAAGAGCAATTTTATCAGAATGGCACACGAGATAGAGCTGTGGTGAAATTCAATTATGATAAAATAAACGAGGTTTGATTTCCTTATCAATATGGCATTGGATAAGACAGAGCAGCGAGAACACCTTCGGTGACCTTTTCTGATTCCAAAATGATTGCGCTATATGAAAATTAATAAGAGTTCTCGGTCTTCGATGCATATTCGAGTTTGTAACTAGGATTTCATTTAGGACAAAGTTAAACATGGGTTCGACTCAGGTGGGGGAGAAGTTTAAGTCATCTTCTTGAAAATGGCAATGTTTGCAGTCGTTTCGAGGCATTCTGCCAAACAAATGACTCTGTAACACAATTTGATATTTATCCAAATATTCCCTTTTTTCTGAACAAAAATAAGACTAAGGAATCAATTTTTTTTTTAAAAGTCAAAAATAAAGAAAAGGGATAAACATCTCTCTCTCTCTCTCTCTCTCAGGAAAATGTAATTAAGAGTGCTTAAAAATTGAAGTACACAAACGTTTTGCCTTATCAATAGGGGGTGGGTTATTTGGTTTTGTGGTTTTGGGGGGTCAGCTGAGAAATATTGTGCCCTCATCTCCACCGAATCCCCACTCATTAATTTGCATTAAACCATGCCACTGTTTCTTAAGAATACCCCAAAAAATGTTCATGACCCTTCATGAGTCGCTTATGAGTTTTTAAAATATCGCCGGCTTCAAAAGCGGATCTTTAAAATAAGCAAAAATAACTATATTTGATGTTTGTACTTGACGCAGCATAAAAACTTACACGGCTCCACGATTTCCGAAAAGGCGCGGGGGGGGGGGGGGGGGGGGGGGGCACTATGTATTAACCAAACCACTAAGCCATGTAAGTGCCAAATCTGGAGTTTTACTTGTGAAAGGAGGGGGGGGGGGAGTCCCCTTCTAAGTCCACCACTGCCAAACATGACTTATCTTTGAAATTTTATGGTCTTGAAATCCCAAGGAAAAGTTTCGGTTACCGTGTAACAGTGTAAGACCCCGTCTTTCATTTCGTCTTTTACTTTTATCATATAGTGAACCGTTAAATAAGTCATTATAACAAAGACAGACCTCTCTGGATTTGCTTGGAATAAGCTCCCATTGTTGTAAAAATTTCATTTTAAATGTATATTCTGCATTTAATTTACTACTCTGATATCCCAAAAGAATTGATTTCGATTTATACGAGTAGCGGTGAAGAAATTAAAGAAATAAATTAAGAGAATTTGCGATTTGTATTCCGATAACAGAATTTAGACTCGACTGATTCCAATTGAAAAAGGTAAATGACGTACATGATTTTCATTGAGATAGAAAGGAAGAATGAAAGACAGTAAAAAGAAAGTAAGAAAGAACGAACAAAAAAAAGAAGAAAAACGAGAAAGAAAACAATAATTGATACTACCTCATCAGTCATCAGGCATGGACAAAGAAGGAAATAAAGAAAGAAGGAGAGAGAGAAAGATAGAGAGAGAAAGACAAGAAAGAAAGAAAGAAAACAAGAATAAAATAAATGAATACTATCTTTTCAGGCATCAGTATTTTACCCTAAACACGTTTGAAGACCTTCACATGATATCGGGAAAAGAGGGGGAAGGCAAACTTTTTTCGGTGACCAGGGCGGAGGTTAACTCTTCTAAGTGACATTACATTAAAGATCTTCGTGTGATCAGCCAAAAATCTGGATGTGTGTAGAGGTGGGCCCCTTTTTCTTCCCCTCTTATATCTATAACATACATAAGATTCCTTGAATCACTGATCCATCCAGGAACTATGTAACACAACCGCCCAAAGCATGCCTCTAAAACACATGCCTCCTTCTTTGGACATTTTGGCTCCACCCAGGGATGTACTTATCCCGATTCTTTAATATGTAAGTCAGATATATTGATGAGGTGTCAGACAAGTAGGTAAAAGTGTTACAATTTAAAGGTCCTGGGTAAAGAAATTTTCTTTTCTTTATCTACATACATTTGCTTTTACAATGGAACAGAGCATATCAAACGAAAGGTTAAAAAGAGCAAAGGAATAAAATCTAAATTACCCGCACATTTTTGAATGAAAAAAAGAATTAGTACGTTGAACCAGATAATAAATCTGGCTCCCGGAAGGTCTTTATTATTTGAGTTTATCTTTTTATTCATTTATTTATTTATTTATTTATTTATTTATTTATTGCTTCGTTTTGGAATTTAGATGGTGTAATTTTATCGGCAAAGTACTTGGCTCGCGAATGTAAATTTACGGGTTCGAATTCCATTCGGCGGCTCAAAACAAAAACAAAACACCCACTAAAACTAACACAAATATAGAACTATTTCAAAATTATTATTTTCTTACTGATTTATTTGTTTATTTGATGCCTGAATTTAAAAAAATCTTTAATTTCTGTGTTTAATACTTTTAATCGTTGAATCCATCAGTGTTGTTACCATGGTTTCCCTCTGACACCACATTTTATCCCCACACAATATTCCAATTTTCCAGTCATATCTGATTTGCTCAGACAATATTCATTCAACAATGTTACAGTGGCGGATCCAGGATTTCCAAGTACATGTATAAGTGAAAATACTCAGCCATTTTGGGTGCCAAGTCTGGAATTTTTCTCATGTCATTTGAGTGTTTTCCAGATATACGCGTTTCAAAAATTTGGCGAAAAAAAGGGGGGGGGTCTAAATCCGCCACTGTGCTATATAAGTAATAGTTATAGCGTTCACGTAATAATGATGATAAGGCATTACCATGGTGATGCTAAGATGACGTCATGTTACTATGACAACGGTGATTGTACCAATGTCGATTATGTGTTGGTATATTTGCTATGATACGATCCCCAAAGAATAATGAAATACCAAAGTTAAAAGGTTTTCGATTGTCATAAATCTGTATGCAGTGTCACTTAATGTCAAATATTCATGTGAAGAGGGGGGTTGTGAGTGAGATATGCGATAAGTCAAGATTAGAAATAAGAATTCTGAATGAGTTATAAATCGTGTTTCATTCATTTTCGATCAAAAACTTTGATATGTGATCCACTTTGAAACTATTTATACCTTGTGTCAAATACATTAGATATAAATAGTTTTAAAATGGTTTCCATGTTGGAAAGGGCAAGGGAAGACTGAATACAAGCTTTTTGTTTTTGTTTTGTTTTTGTACTTGTTTTTTATTTATTTATTTTTTGTTTTGTTTTGTTTTTTCTTTTATTTTAAACTTTAATAAGAGTAAATAACATCGGATTTGATATTGATTCAGGCTTCATTTTATTTTATTTATTCATTTTCCCTTTTTTTATCATACCCCGGCATGGTAACATGATATTTCCAATATTTCCCTATATAGCTGAGTCCTTGATCACGTAGGCAGATCGCCCCAACGCACAATACTATATCACTACCTCCCCTACCTCTCTTAGAATTCGATAAATTAAACCAGCTACAATGTGCACTAAAAAGAATTGTATGAAAGGGTACCATACTGTGTGTAACCATCTAATGTTGGCGAGTAACGTCCGCCGCGGAATCTGAACCAATAAGCAACGTGTCGTTATTAGTATATTAGCATTGTCATAAAGAAATCTTTTGCATGGGACTCATTATTAAATCAGATCGAGTCGTCAAGAAAAGGAGTCATGCGCGGATCCAGAGGGGTGGACCGGGGGTCTATACCCACCTTGAAATTCGGCGAAAATTACTTTTCATGTTATTTTTCGATGTAAAGAAAGTAGTTTTACACCTAAAATATGGGTGGACTCATTCTCAGAAAACGTGTTGGGGGAGTTCCCCCTCTCAACAAGATTTCTGGATCCGCCCCTAGGAGTCAACATGCGAAAGTCGCACGTCCATACGCACAGTGCACTCGAAAATTCAATAATCAAGGTAAAGGGAATTGATATACTGTTGATAGTTTACGCGTTGAGTGATTCTGTCATATTTGTTATTAGGACATCTATTTTTAAAATAAAGAACACAACATTCACCTTTATATGCTGCCGGGTTTTGGCTAATGGACATTTACTATAGAGAAAATTATATATTAAAATTATTGTCATTTCCTCATTTGGGATTAGTTAGAATTTAAAGTGACGAAATCAGAATATGTAGGTTTGTGAGCAGTGCGAAATCGTTTACCAATGCGCTCATGATGTTTGATAGTTTATTAGAATTCTGCCTCCGAGTACTTTTCATTTAGTATTTAAATAATTGTTTAAAGCAACTTCAAATCGAAATAAAATGAAACTTTGTATAGTAACATACATTATATGTATCCTTCAAATTCATTCGAAATCAAATCAAATCTGAATTCGTACCACTTTTTTCAAATTTTACAGAGAAATTTAATATCTGATTAAATGCTTTAATTATTGATTCATTCTACTGTCACGTTTTAATGTCCATTTTAATTTTTCTCACTACTAACTTTTAAAGCACATACCTCTGAAAATCAGTCTAAAATCCAAAATTATTCGAAACCAAAGAAATCCGACCTCTTTCGAATGTCAGCTTTATTGACGCAGTTAATGTTGTCAATTTCGTGTAAACAACGATATGTATAGACACGAACAGAAAATGAGCTTCTAAAAACTTATCACTTCTTGTTTATTTATATAAGTAAAGAAAGATAAAGGACCTCTAGCTAGAATGAGATAAAATTTACCTGTGGCACTGAGAGTTTAAAACGATTCTATGGATAATTGTTTGTTTGTTCCCGATGTTATTTAACTTTCTAAAGTATCGGTAATGTTACTTATTTATTTGTAGTATGTAAAATGCTTTTGACGATCGTGACTGACTCGGATGGCTCCGGTTTTTCAATCGTTATCATTCAATTAAAAATTATAGTTGTACATTTTACTGAGAGAGATCAAAAAGTTCGCGAAAAATAAAATAAAGTAATAATAATAATAATAATAATAATAATAATAATAATAATAATAATAATAGCAAATAAAGGTAAGACATGGTAATATGAAAGTTATGAAATGGGCCGGACCACATTCGCACAAATTTCCTCCTAAAGCTTCGCATGTACAAATTTTTAAATTTCTTTACTTTTTTTTACAATCCGTGGTTTTGTGCTCCCCCGCCCTCAAGCGGGTGGCATTATTTTTCAACAGAAATATGCGAATCACATACACTGTGTTTATAGGTGAACTGTGACAATTCAAATTTTAAGCAACTTTGTTTTCATTGTATTTTTTTAAATACACTTAACCACAGGGCTTTCGGCTCGTTGCCCCCCCCCCCCTTTCAGTTATTATATTGGTATAATTGAGGGCGGGGGAACAACGAGCCGAAAGCCCTGTGACTTAACTTACCGGAAATGAATTCCTTTGAAACATTAAACAATGAAATCTAATACTGCGTTTGATTTTATAAATCGGTAATCTTCCTGTTGTCGTACACATTATAAGGCACTACAAGACATACTGTTAAAGTCTCTATGGAGACTCAAATTTCCTTTACCTTGCACGAAAAAAGACAATACATTTCGATACTGTGAGAATCTCTTTGAGGAATCAAATTTCCGTTGCCTTGCACGTTCAAAGATATTACGCAATCGTAGTGTGAAAATCTCTCTATGGACTCAAATATCCGCCTCTGCATACACTGGCCAGTACCACAAAGGCGAAAAAAAATGAGGTGTGGTATCGATGATGTGGAAAAGTTAACGCAATTTACACTTACATTTATTGTACATCGTCTTTTTCACTTGTATAATTTTGATTCCATTAAAAATAAAACATGAACAAGAGTACAATGCATGTGACTTTACTGAACAAAAAGATCATTTTAATGAATAAGGAAATACCAGGTTACTCTACTGTATTTGGAAAAATCTGTATGCAGTTTTTAAGCACTGGGCCTAAGACGTGGAAAGGGGCGGGGTCACACTTTCTTTATGATCATACGATAAATTGATGCTGTAGACACTTTTTGGTGGCTGGGTTACAGGATTCCTCGCTTCCTTTTCAAGTCTCCATCGCCCCTTCCACTTTCTACCCGAAACCAACTCCCTTTTTCAAGATCTTCCACTACCCCTTCACTTTCGATATCCTTCCCATGCCTTTGTACTTAGAGTATTCAAGAAGAAAAAAAATATTTGTTTTCAAGGACCGGTGTCTATGAAAACTACATACAGATATCCACAAATATTTTTTGGATGTTATCACGTCATATTTTCAACGAATTTTTAGCTGCTGTCTTCAACCACCTTTTTATACCTAGGCTCTGATATGCGCTTATGGGACCATTTAGTTTTCCCCTTTCTATAATATTTATTAAAACCTATCCCTTTGTTATATAAAAAGTTTATTGCCAAATTTAGAGTATCATCACACAATCTTCAGATAGAACGTGGAAGATATGAAAATGAAAAAAGAAATAGCAGATTATGTACCAATTGTAACACCAACGATATTGAAGACGAGTTTCATTTTGTGCTTGTTTGTCCTAAGTATACTGACTTACGCTGTCGTTTTATCAAGCCTTATTATTACAATAGACCATGTGTTTTTAAACTAATACAATTATTAAGCGTAAATAATGTCAAACAATTATTAAATCTTGGCAAATATCTGTATCTTGCCAGTAAATATAGATCATGATATATATATATACTCACTCTCCACTGTAATTCAAGACGTTAGTCTATCGTCCAATTATGTAACTGTATATATACATGTATGATGATGTATGTGCGTGCGTGTGTGTCGGTCTGTCTGCTTAAGTGTGTATGAGTATACGAATGTGTCTATATTTGTTTATCTTTGTCTCTTGTATATATTGTATATATCATGTTCTTGTTTGTGTTTTCTATATGCTGTACTGGCATTCGAAAATAAACTTAATGTGTAATTGGATCGATAACGCAATTATACATGTCTTAAATAGCAAAGAAATACACAGCAGATAAGTGGTCACTTCTAGATGGCCTTTTAATACATGTTGATCATATAACTCAGGAGTAGGGGAAAACGAAGGGTAGTTGCTCATTTAAAGTTTGTATTATTTCATGTTACACATGTCTGTTGTGCTTTTTTTCCTCGATCAGTTATTATTTCTAAATAGATATCGCAGCACGATTGAATGAACAATGCATATTTATTAACTGGTTCTGCTGAAAGAATGAAGGAAAGAGAAAGAAGAAAAGACAGAAGGAAAGAAATAAAGGAAGAAAAAAGGAGAAAGAAAATGGAATGTGTATTTCGACATCTAAAACGTTCAGTTAGGAATTTTTAAGCACATAAAATTTGATATGCATTTCGAAAGTAATGATAATGGACTAAAGCGAACAAAGGTCATGCAGGTGAAAGTTTTATGCCCCTTCTCGATTGTTAAGTTAAATGTCAATTGCACCTGTAACTCCGCGACCTGAAGTGACTCGGTGACCCATGTCATGACCGTTCATTTGCAAAGCCACTACAGAAGATACAATTGTCCAAGTTCCTTTCTGAAGCGATACATAAAAATTTACAAAATCTATATGCTTACGTATAGAAGATTGAATTTGTCATATAAAACATAAATACATGTACCTAATTTTATGAGGAAGCGGACAGGGGGTACCCCTCCCCAACCTCCCACTATTCCTTTCTCCCCCTCTCCTTTTACTTTCTCTGCCCCTTTCTTTCACGTCCCCTCCCCTCCACCACCCTTACCATACCCTCTCTCTTATCTTTTTAACCCTTTTCAATTACATCGCAATAGAGAATTTTATGTAAAAGTAATTAATTTTATCTACACATTGTTTTACATATTATTCACACTTCAAAATTTGTCTAATTATCGAAAATTAATAATTACTTTTCTAACGAAATCACCCTAACGCGTTAGGATTTTTTATACCAAGGTCTGCCATATGGTTTTCGTATCTCTACGGACGTAAAGGAATATGTCGAGTGTCCTGTGTTCGAATCCTGCTACAAAACATTATCGCGAACCATTTTAATTACCTCTTTAAGTTCTTCCTCGATCATTTTTGAACTCTTGTAACACTTTTACTAAGGTACCGTTAAAATCGATTGATGTGATTTTCCCGCTAAATGTTTTAATGTGTTCCCCGAAACTTTATGTACTATTGTATAAACGTTATATGTGTATATCTATCAATAAATACAGTTGAAACTAATGTATTCACATGCCCGAAGGATCCGGGGGGCATTTTGCCCCCCCCCCCATTTTTTTATATACAGCTCTCCACGACCCTGGTTCAACCTCAAGTAACCTTGCAATGAACCTGTGCATAAATCATGCATAAATGCATGTCTTCATCTTTGTCAAGATGATAATCGACGGCATTTATAGTTAATTTAATGCATTTTTTTCTGTATTGTGTCTATAAAATAATCACACACATAGGAGTCTATACACCAGCCACATGTATTAATTAAAGATAGTTTAGTTTGCATAGTTTTATTTTTGATGTACATCGTATATCCAGATAAAAGCGTTGACGACGGAGTTCTTGAGAACATAGGGCGAAGAAGGTAAGATAATTTATAACTACATTATTTTCTAAAGAATAAACATAGTATTAATTTAAAAAAAAGAAAAAAAATGCAAGTAAGGATTTTTTTTTGTGTTTTAATAGCTTGTATGAAATAGATAAACAAATCGATTGATTACTGTTTTACGTCACCACTCGATTACTTTACGTATATGCTGACGGCATCTGCCTGGTGCATTACATGTGTACGTATAGCTTTGCAACGGACTTTCCAGAAGCAGTGAGAGGTCATTTACATCTTTTACGGGGCCTTGGTTTTTACTGACACACCCGAAATACAGAACAGAATACATGAGGGGAGTCGAACCAAGGACCTTTCAACCTTTGCAACGGATCAAGTATACATATATAAACATTATGAGTAAAACCCCTTCCCCCTAAACTCTCCCATGTTTAGGTCATAAGTAATAGGCAAGTCCTACAAGACATAGCACAGCTAAATTTCAGATAATCAAAAGTTCTAAAAGCAGTAAATAAATTTGTTTATAAAGCTGTTTGTAGAAAGTCATAAAGATAAGGACAAGCTGACTACAATATTTAATTGATTCATTCATTGATTATTGTTTCACTTCATTCCATGGTTATTTTACGTATATGGTGACGGCATCTGCCTGATGCATTGAACAGAAATTTCAACCTTTGCATAGGACCCATCCAAAGCAGTGAGGAATCTTTAACGTGCCATGCCTACGGACCTCGCTTTTCACTGTCTCATCCGAAAGACGGGACACCGGTGCACCCAGGGCGGGAATCGAACCACGGACGTTTAGGTCACGAGCCCATCACCTCATCTACTAGGCAACACCGGCTTCAAGATTTAATAAATATATAAATAAATATTTAAATAAATAAATAAATAAATAAATAAATAAATAAATAAATAAATAAATGAATGAATGAATGAAGTAAATAATAATAATAATAAAACACTTTGCATACACGTGAAACCACACTTTCAAATGCATTAGCTGTATATTATCAGAAATGCACTTAGATAACAATTGATCATAATTATAATGCTTAACATATATAACAATACCAAATGATTTTTTTTTTCACTTTTATGGCGAAACCATCATTAATGGACATCCGGAACACCCTCGGTTCTTATACTACGCAAGGTTTTCCAACACTCAAAACCGACGAGGTGTTCCGGATAATGCAACATACCCATTCGAAAGAGTGGAAAATGCGGAGGTGTATTGTACTTGACGATGTCTACAGGATACTGGTTTTATCCCTGACCCGGAAACGTGAGTAGGCACCGATTGGACCCAAACAGGAACCAATTCGTGACGAACCTAGCAAACTTTCTACACTACACTGAATCCTGCTGAATTACAGACGGTTAAAAAGCATACTTGGACAGCTATAGCCTTCAGCAGGCATTTCTCCTATCACAGCTCCCACAATGCATTTTGCTATTAGATTGCTATCTAATTATTTATCAGTATGGGAGTAAATTTGGGGAAAAAGCAGTCGGTGGCAGATGTTCCGATAAATTGAAATTTAACAATTATATATTGAAGCATAGATCGAAAAACTGTTTTAAGATATATGTATAACACCAGAGACATATATACACAGAGACTGGAAACTCCCATTGAAAGCGGGGCACAGACACATTAACAAATTAAAGTTGCCATTTAAGTACGAATTGAAGAAGTTATCAACACGTAATTGGACATATTGCAATGCGAAATTTCTTTAGACGCCTGGATCGCCATTTTCTTTTTACTTCTTTACATAGGAGGGAGTAAAACAGCTCATGCCACGTCAATAGTGCATAAAACATTATTTTGTTTGCTATTTACCATCTGAATTTTTAAATAAACACAACATTGTTATTTACTGCCCATGAATGACAAAGACAGACGCTGGTGCTTCCCCTGGGGTGGTGAACAAACAGTAGTAAAGGCAGGGGCATTGATTGCATATATCAACAACTCGTAAATGGCAACAAACGCTGTTTAAAATGAATAAATATATAAATAGAAATAATTATTTTAAAAAAGCAGGAAATGAAGGCGTCTCAGTAAAAATCTTGGTTTTAAAAATATTTTTTATAATGATTAATGATACAAGTTTGTCTCGATTTTGTTGGAAAGAAAAGGGAGAATATTATTTCTACACATCGATAGAATTAATAAAAAAAATATAAAAGATAAAAAAAATAATAATAAGTGCCCGTAGAATTTGAACTGAGGTGCGTCGGCAGGAAACACCTACTGCGCTATACGTCCCCGGGCGATATCCGACGGTTAAAATGTCAGCTACAGTAAGGGTGGTGTAATGGACAGGATGTTAAAGAAATGTCAGCTACTGTAAGGGTAATGTAATGGACTGGGATGTTTAAAAAAGAGAAATGTTAGCTTCTTTAAGAATAGTGTAATGGGCCGGGATGTTAAGAGAAATGTCAGCTACCCTTAAGATAGTGTAACGAGCAGGGATGTTAAAGAGGTTAAAATGTCAGCTACAGTAAGGGTGGTGTAATGGACAGGATGTTAAAGAAATGTCAGCTACCGTTAGGGTGGTGGAATGGGCTGGGATGTTAAAGAGAAATGTCAGTTACCGTAAGGGTAGTGTAATGAGCCGGGATGTTAAAAAGAAATGTCAGCTACAGTAAGGGTGATGTAATGGGCCGGGATGTTAAAGAGAAATGTCAGCTACCGTAAGGGTGGTGTAATGGGCAGGATGTTAAAGAAATGTCAGCTACCGTAAGGGTAATGTAATGGACTGGGATGTTTAAAAAAGAGAAATGTTAGCTTCTTTAAGAATAGTGTAATGGGCCGGGATGTTAAGAGAAATGTCAGTTACCGTAAGGGTAGTGTAATGAGCCGGGATGTTAAAAAGAAATGTCAGCTACAGTAAGGGTGATGTAATGAGCCGGGATGTTAAAGAGAAATGTCAGCTACCGTAAGGGTGGTGTAATGGGCCGGGATGTTAAAGAGAAATGTCAGCTACAGTAAGGGTGGTGTAATGAATTGGGATGTTTTAAACAGAACATGCTAGCTTCTTAAAGAGTAATGTAATGGACCAGGGTGTTAAAGAGAGTACGTGTATAGTTTTTTTTTTTCTACCGCACTTTTTCTTTTTCCCGTGCTTGTATTCCTCTATGTGAACCATTGACGTTGTTTTCCACAGTGAATATCCGCGCACGCGCATGATTATGAGCGGAGCATCGCCTTATTTGGAGAATTTAAACCACCCGAATTTAATTCGACTAAGTTACCTTTATTCTACGAAAACATTGAAGGAATTTAGTTTTAAATTTTGCAATTAACACAAAGTTTATAATTTATACAATACTGGTAAAATAAGATACTGTCGTAATTTATTCTTTTCATGCTATAATTTTCCAGTCTCGGACCAGGTCCCTTTAATATCTCACAGGTTAAAAGCGTTAGAAATGGCCTGAAAATGTTTAACATGTATCTCTTCCAGAAAATATTAGCTCAAAAAATTTTAAAAAGGGAGATGTGTGTGGTTACATAGCCGTGTCTTTAATTTCTCAAAGAAAAAGATATTAACTGAGTAAATCAATATATCTTCAAAAAATACTAATTCAATCAATCAATTACTGAATAATCGTTAGAAATTTATGAATGAATATAAAGATAAATAAATCTATAGCAAATTTTCAAACATAAGACATATAACTGAATAAATGAATTAAAACAAATAATAGTATTAATCATAATAATAAATCAATGTACAAATAGATATACAAAATGATAGATAAAAATAAAAAAAACCAAAAAATACAAATAAAGACATACTTATAAATAAATCATCGCTAATACTTCATTTTGCTTCATTGAAATTACGCAAGGTACGTCACCTGTCAACATATAAAAAATGTAAAATTACTATCTAGCGGCAAAATAGGTATAAAAGTGAAATATTGATTTTATACAAAAGCCGTTCATCCCATGTACTGATCTGTCAGTGTAACAGCATGACAGGAGCGACCGTAACGTATTGACATAGATAGAAGGTAGGTGATAGAAACTTTTAATTAATATTATAACGGTTGTTTTTCACTTTTGTTTTTTAAAACTATATCTTTTAAGAAATGATAAAAAGTCCTCCGGAAGGAAGGGAATTATGAATTTAAAAAGTAACAATAAATACTCGATGTCCACAAATTTTCGGCCAGTTGCCTTTTATTTTAACAAAGTAATCTATATCTATCGAACCAGCGGGTATGGATTTCATTTAGGGATTCCGTTGTTTTTCGTTTCCAATTGATAAATGTCAAGTGTGACTTATTCATATCTTTTTAAATATTTTTTCACTGTAAGGGGTAAAGAGATCGACCCCAGATTATGTTATTTACTGTGAACTGGGTAGATTAACTTAAATATGTATTCGTAAAATTCGTATCCTGAAATACTGATTAAAACTTCTAAAGACATATAATAGCATTTTGAAAGCATGTTATGAGTTTATGTTTGATGAATGTAAAACAAACGGTAATTCTAAAACCTGGGTTTGTGATGTGAACAATTTATTGTCAAGTATTAGCTTAATGGAGTTTTGGTTGAACCAATATGTTGAAGGACCAGAATATATTTCAGGCATAGCCAAACAACGTTTTATTGATATATACAAGCAGTCCATTTTATCTGATGTTAATGATTCGCCGAAATGTTAGATTAGATAACTTTACATGACAGAGTTATCTCCTCAAACGAATACCACCATTATACAAAAAAGTTATTTGTAAATTAAGGGTTTCCTCCCATTGTCTTATGATAGAAATCGGCCGATACAAGAAAGTTCCTCTAGACAGACGATTGTGTCCGTTGTGTAAAGTAGATATAGAGGACGGGTTCCACTTTGTTTTGAAATGTCCTTTTTATATTGATTTAAGGCAAAAATATATAAAAAGATATTTCTCTATAAGACCCTCTGTCTATAAACTAATACAATTACTTTCAACGCAAAATGTAAAAGAACTCTGTTCATTTGGTAAATATATCAAGTATACTTTTAATGTACGAAGAATTATTTATGTATGTATGATTAAGACGCTGTTTAGAATTATTTATGTTAATCTACGTATGATTAAAATACTGTCTTTTTTTCCTGACCATGTATTATAGAATTTAAGTTGAATTATTACATGTATTGTAATGTCTATAAGCCGTATTGCTTTTGATCAATAAACTATCTATCTATCTACTGTACACTCACTTTTGATTATATGTCCCCTACCAGTAAAATCGGAGGGGAGTATAGGTTTCCACTTAGCAAATTTCATGGATTCCGTTGGGGGACATGCATTGCTTCAGCAATATTCAATATGTTCGTTTAAATTGAAAGTTAGGAAATGACACGTCTAATGTCTTCCCGAGTTTTCCCATCGTCCAGTGAGATTGATCTCAGTTTTAACTGCCTTAATTGGCACTTGAACGTAATCAACTTATCCCCTCCAAGTTTCCATAATTTATTCTTACCGTCAATCTCTTATCCGCACATTCATGTACAGAATATGTCTCCAACAATTCATCCCCGCTAAGTTTCCATAGTGAACTCTTAACATTCTACCTAGCAGCTGCGCCATCATATTATTCAGTCCCTCGTGGCTTCAATAAATAAATTAGATTAAACAAAACACGAATTAGTGATATACAATAATTAGAAATCTAGAAATCAAGGACAAATATACATAGAAATAGATCTATACGCCCCCTGAGGTAATTGAAGTGAAATAAACATGGATGTAAATTTAAATAAAGGGATGAGGAAAGTAATGATTGTGTCTTGTGGAGAATTCACGGTGGTCGGCACCCACCTTTTTGGCGCATAAGTAGCCTGATAGAGTTTAATGACAGTATGATAAGGAAGAGATTGATATCTGACTGTAATTATTGTTGAGGATGCCGAATAGCAATTTTGCTATATATAGACTTGTTCTTTAGCATAAAAAAGAGCAAGGAGCTAGGAACAAAATAAGATAGAAAATAATAATGAAGGAAAAAAAAAAAATAAAATAGATAGATACGTGTGGTATGATGAAATATGTAGATAAGTAGAATAAATAGATAAAACGAATAAATAAAAACAAAGATGGGAATGATTAAATATAAAGAAATCATAACGAGTAATAATAAAATATATTCGGCGAATAAATAAATAAATAAATAAATAAATAAATAAATAAATATACTTTTCTATGCATTAATCAATAAAAGAAATAAATCTGTATAGAAATCTCTGAAATGTGTTATATGAAAATATAAATGAAAAACAGATAAATATTTGAAACCACATAAATCAACATTAATTCAGTACAAGACATGCGCAGCTTCTACAATTTATGCCACTACAGTTATACATAATGCCGAATGTGTGAAAATCTGAAGTGTTAGTATTTCAAACTGAAAACTTATTTCACGAAATGATACTAAATTGACCTTAAAGCAAAATTCCATACAAATAAAATAACAACATCAATAACATGATCATCATCATCATCATTAACAACAACAACAACAACAACAACAACAACATCAGAAAAATCCTCATCATCAACAACAACAGCAACAGCAACAACAACAACATCATCATCATTATAAAAATCATCATCAAAATACTCATCATCATCACCAACAACAACATTAACATTATCAACAACAAAAAATGAACCGAATATAAATCATTACAGTATATTATATGAAAATGTAAATGAAAAAAAGGATTAAAGAAGACATTCACCAAAATTAATTTAGCACACTAAATGCACATAACGACATTTCATGTCTTTTCAGTAATGTTCAATGCCGAATCTGTGGAAATCCATATGTATGTATAGTAAACTTAACAGTAATGTAAAATACGAAAGTAACTGGTGTCACATGACTGTGGCACTAACAACAATGTACCACAGTGGACATTCACGAACCCCTGAAATTCAGAGGTGAGACCAGGTACATGGGAGGAGTGAGCATCTCCTGTATGGCTAGACACACCCGCATTGAATGTCCTTGCATACAAATGAAACAAATATAATGCAGCATAAACATCAAAGGAGATCTGTGTCGAGAGTAAGAACAGAGCTATACATGATCGAGGCAAATACTCCAAATCAGAATAAAAAATATACATATGTCTGTAACTGATAAAACCTTTTAATGCAGTCTAGGATGATCTATATCAGCTTTTACTGATTGACTTATCTGTACTGTATAATTATTTTTGACCGTTCGTGCTGTCTGATACTCCAATTAATATGACAGCAAACCTGGCGTCAGCTACGTATTGTGTATTGATTCTCCATATTACGTTTCATTTGCAGTAATCTGAGAATGAAGGAGTGAGAATTGTTTACCGAGATAAAAATAAAAAGAGAGAAAAAACATGCAATATGGAAACTGCGAAACAAATGAGTACAAAAAAATTAACCTGCAGTGAAAAAGAGTCCATTGCGTTTGAACAGGTAAGATTCTTCTTTTAATCATCATCATCATCATCATCATCATCATCATCATCATCATCATCATCACCACCACCAGTATCATCATCATCTTTATCGTCGTCGTCGTCATCATCATCATCATCATTATTATCATCATCATCATTACCACCACCACTACCATCATCATCATCGTCATTGTCGTGGACACCGTCGTCGTCATCATCATCATCATCATCATCATCATCCTCATCATCATTATCATCATCTTTATTATCATCATCATCGTCTTGTTCTTTTTGTCCTTAATCTCGAAGCCAGCGTGGCCTAGTGGTATCGCGCCGGACTCCTGATCGGGAGGCCGGGGTTCGAGTCCCGCTCTGATCATGCTGGTGTCCTGTCTTTCGGATGAGACAGTAAAAACCGAGGCCCCGTGTCCTGGTATGCAATGCATGTTAAAGATCCCTCACTGCTTCGGGTGGGTCCGTTGCAAAGGTCAAAATTTGTATGCCCTGCATCAGGCAGATGCCGTCACCATATACGTGAAATATTCGTGGTGTGACGTAAAACAAAAATCAATCAATCAATCCTTAATCTCGTTTTTAATTATCTTCTTGCCCATTGTATAATCTTGTTTTTAATCTTCTTCTTCTTCTTCTTTTGGCATACGTGTACACAGATGGTTTGAATGTACTTATATACATATTGCTTCTGTTCAATTCGTACGATTCTAGTTGTCGGCTCGGGATTTCCTAAGGTCATTTATCACTATCTACTTCCGGGTGAGACAGCACGAGCCGCGACCTCTGCACGATATACCTAGGTGCGTATGATTCCTCATTTTTTTGGAACCGTAGCATATACTGCAAAATTAAGAAGAATGCACCAGACGGGCGCCGTCACCACGTAATGAAGTAGTCCTGGATTGGCGTTCTAGAAATAACAAACAAACAAACATCTGTAAAAAACTTAAAACCTAAAATAAAAGTAAACTATGTTGTTCGGGAATGTGAATCCGCACGGTTCGATAAAAACATATTACATAAATTAAATTTAAAAAGTTCATTGGCATACAGTTTAAAAAGATGTTGCTCTTTCGAGTTGTGGAGTTAAAATTACTTGAAATGGCCAAGAAGTAACAAAAAATAGCAATCGTCCGGATATACCGCGCGTCCGGATTTACCTTGCTGTCCAGTATGCTATGACTGCCACAAATCATACTGTATAATAAAATGATATTGTCGCCATTATATTGGGAATTGGGTTATAAACGAACGATAAAATGCGAGAACTATATTTGATGAGCGAGATGTTAGATGAACGAAATGCATATATAACGATAAAATATGAACGATAAATTATATGAACAATAGAATAAATGAACAATAGGGTATGTAAATGAGTAGTACATGAAAGACAGGATGCAGAAATGATATAACAGAAAAACGATAAAATCATAAATGTTATAAATAATATACATGTATAACAATAGGAAACAGGATAAATATCATAACATAAAATGATTGATTGATTATTGTTTTACGGCAGTCCATGACTATTTCATGTATATGGAGACTACATCTGTGTGAGGTATTGCATAAAAATTTAAATCAACAGACCTTCGCAAAGCAGTGAGGGATTTATACGTGCCACGCCTTCTGTAGCAAGGGACCCAGGTTTTCAATGTCTCATCCGAAAGACAGGACACCGATATAACAACAGCAGGTGCCGAACCATGGACCTCTCCGTTACGGTCACGGATCGAGCAATTCATCCAATGAACAACACCAGGTCAATGATACAATGTAAAAATGTAGCATCTACAAATTAGGGCGTAATCTTTTGGTTTTTACGGGGGGGTGGGAGAGGGGGACAGAAGACTCTTGTGAACAAGAATTTTTTTTTTTGCTACTTGCCACTTGTCTATGAAATTTAGCAATCGTAAGGGTGGGGTGGAGGGAGGGGGGCAGGAGTACAAAATCGGCGATATACCATGAATAAAGATATATATTCTTGAAATTTCCACCATCCCTTAGGGCCACTACCATATATACTACACCACAATTTTCACTGACCCTCTGTCCAGATTATTTTTCCATTATAGCAAGTCAGATATTTACAACCCCCCCCCCCCTCAAAAAAAAAAATATCTGACTTGCTATAATAGCGAAAGAAAATCAAATGGTTGCTCACTTAGTTGTATATGCACGATGACATTAACGATGTAGGTTATAACATTACCACCTGTTTAGATGCCATCGTGATAAAGGAGGGTATTAAACTATTGGATCTATAATTTGATTCCCCTGACTGATAAGGTTTTTGCACGCAACGAGTCATCATCAATATCACGGCTAAGTTAATAAGATTTCAAGGTTTTAAGGGGCATTTTAGTGGGTAGAAGAACATGCACATAATTCCAGCATGTATTGGAGGAGACTGGCTTCTGTAGCGAGATGCGTTCATTGTAGTTTCTCGTCTCTTTCGAAGCAAGGTTCGACTTCCAGCAAGGGCGAGAGAATGCTAGAAGTTGTACCACTTGGCCGTCATTAAAATGTTATGTAATCAAACGGAGACCTTTACACTAAGGCCACATCAAATTTATTATTAGTTCTTCAAGAGAGACCGCACCTAAAATTGCCAATTTCAAATTTTAATATTAAAAAAATAATCCCGCACGAATTTTCCAATCGAACGCCAAGAGCTATTTTTCCTTCAAGATTTGGCACTAAGCTTCCTTAATATGCTTTAAAAAAGATGTTAACTGGTCTTCATAAAGGACCTGATAGATTCCCGAGTCAGAATTGTACACCAAATTGATGATGATTTGCGTTTAAAGGCTTCAGATGGAGTCACTTTTATTGCTTAAGACATCCATGTTTTCAAATGAGGCAGATCTTATAAATATTTCATAACTTCCGTAACTCTATAGGTCCTTATTTTGTCAAACTTTTGTAATTTCAACTTCATTTTGAAAATTAATTTGATTTATTTTTGCGACCAGTCGCCTCTTAAAATTATCAAGTATGTCTGAAGAACCAATAATTAATTTGGTGTGGCCTAAAATATTAATACTCTTCTAAAATAAATAACAGTAGGCGCTTGAAAGAGTCGTTAACAAAAATACTTTGCTTGTATGGTCTTTCCTATACTGTTTTACGTCACACCATAGGTATCTCATCTCCATAGCAAATGGTGTCTCGATTTTTAATGTCTTGTCAGAAAAACAGGCTCATGTAGGCGGTTTATGTCGTATTTAAATCAATATACATATGACGGCTATCATTGTAAGAATGGATATATTGTGAAAATGCTCAGAAATTGAAAAAACAGGTGGTGGTCGGGGGGGGGGGGGGTTAATTAGTAGAAATGCATGTAATCAATATGTTAATGACAGAAAAAACCTGAGGCTGTCCTGTTTAACTCCGAACGGAAACGTCTGTTCAGAAGTTTGTGATACTTTTAAAACACAATATAAAGATTTATTTTTATATAATATACAAAGGTAAATTAATATCATAATGAATTTCAAATATATTTCTTGTCCTTTAATTATTTCAAATTCAATAGTTGTTTATCTAATTACAAAAAAGCATAGATATAATGTACAATTTGTAAAATCCATTTCTAGTTCAAATCTCGGGTTCAAGATTTGCTGTCTGAAGAATATGACGACTATTCACTTGAAAAATGGATGAAAGGCAAGTTCAGTCTCTTTTTGGTCAGAAGTGTAGAAAACGGGACGCTTATGAATACATTACATTCATTAATTTAACATGGGAACCAATCATTGAAACGTTTCATAAATTGAAGATTTTGATTCGATATTTTACTAAGTCGGTGAGTCTAATTAATTACAAGTGAATTTTTGTTTTGTGTTGGTTTTTTTTTATGTCTTTATTGTTTTCATTCTTTTTTTTTTTTAATTTATTATTATTATTATTATTATTATTATTATTATTATTATTATTATTATTATTATTATTTGGGGTTTTTTTTGTTTTGTTTTGTTTTGTTTTGTTTTTTTTTTTTTTTTGTCTCTGATAACTTTCGTCATCCGGCTGAGTCGCATGTCTTTTTGCTTTCTTTTACAGCTAGAAAATATGACGTGAATAAGGCAGAACAAATGTTCCGTTCCGTGAGTATTATACCCTTAATATGTTGAACAGTGTTATAATATGCCTAATGATATCGATCGCTAGGTGCTGATCCAGAAATATTTCTCAAAGGAGGTGTAATCCAGATAATCTTCCGAGAAGTCCAATCATGTCGTTAGATGCAAATACCGGTAGACTATTTTCTAAAATTTGATTACAGTTCTAATTTCTTAAATATTTCCATAAAATGCATGTGACCATGAGCAAGAATTGACGTTTCAATTGTAGGATGTCAATTATTACAGATTTAAAGTGTAAATTTATCTGTTAATTTTTGAGCATATAGTTCACTGCTTTTATGCCGCCGTCGTTGGGCATCTACATTTGTAGGTTTTGGCATGTCTGCCTGTCTGTGGCAAAAAAACTTTAACTTTATCCATAACTTTTGAACCGTGAGAGACAAACGCTTCATATATGGCATGCATAATTCATTATTAAAGACCTTCCAAACTGCATCGAGGTCTTTGACCGTGTAACCTTGACTGTGACCTTTGACTTACATTTCAAAATCTACCTTATTTGGATTTTGTTCCCGCCGGGGGCATTCGTGTTTCACAAATACACTTTGTTCTATGACATAAATAATTTTTATTAATAGTTTGTTACTAGTTTTTCTTCGTTCATATTTCTTGCCTGCAAACAAACACTTTCACGAAAATTTAGGATTGGATTTCATAATGAAAGAAACGAAATTCTATAATGATCTATTTGTGTATTTACAACATACAAGGAAACATTAAGCTTACAGATTCTAGCAAAGAAGAGAAAGGGACATTACAGATCTGTTTCCCCCTCCCCGTTATGGCTATAATTATTTCTAATCAGAATAAGAATCAATAATGGCTGTGTTGCACATAAACAGACGTACTAAAAATAATGATTTTATTTTGAAAGAACAGAAAATCCGTTCTTCATACTTATTTATAACAAGAAGAAGAATAATCAGTGTTTATCACATCTCCTTTTTTTAAGGTTTTGCTTTTCTGTTTGGCTTTTTGTTTGTTTGTGAATTTTTTGTATTTTGTTTTATTTAGGGTTTTCTTAGTATTGTTTTGTTTGTTTTTATATTTTTGTATTTATTTTGTTTTTGATTTTGTTCGGTTTTTTTTTTTTGGGGGGGGGGGTGTACCTGATTTCCTGACTCCACTCTTCTCTTGGATCCATGCATGACAATAATCACCTTAGCCATAAGAATGTAATTAGACGCACACGGAATCCGTATCACTCGTGAAGTATACACATTCACAATGATTAAGGGTGTGTCACGGAGACAAATACCTTGATCCTATTCCATTATTTTTGATAAGCCCGAAGAAGCAGCAAGAAGCAAGTGAAAAGATCAGGGTCCAGCGCCATAAACTGAGAATATACTTAAGTCAATTTTTTCATTTAAAATTTATTCCCTTATCAAATGGTTTAATTCTATTTATTGACAGAATAAAACTCAATGATATCCAAATCCCACTTATTCATTCATTGTTGAGCAGAAGAATTTGAAATTTTGACTTGAGTATTTTCTCAGTTTATGGCGCCGGACCCAGGTCGTATATACATTTCCAGGCTTGCTGCTCGAAGACTGGCTGTTCTTTACATATAAAGTTATAGGGGTAACAGTGGGAATTTTTGATGGGAGAAATAGTTCAGGTGCAAAAGTAAAAAGTACTTGGGAAGTAACCGAAAAGTGAAAAAAAAAATTAAGCTTGGTTATCATTCAATAAATGTTTAGAATGAATGTCTGTCATATCATCATCATTATCGTCATCATCATCATCATCGTCGTCGTCGTCGTCATTTTGTCTATCAATCGTTTGGTTTCAAGAATTTCTCTAGGCTTGTCTAAAACAAAGGGCGCTAACATTGTTCGATATCGTATTTCAACGTGGCATCGTTGGAAAATATGTCGGTGTTTATATCATAACTCAAGTTAAACACATTTTTTTGCATTAAGATAAAAGAAGGGGCACATGACTGCATTATGTGAAGATTCCAGAACCACAATTTGATATAAAGAATTGTTGCAAACAACAGAATATTTCAAAATAACGACAATCATCACATTTTACCATTAGCATCGTCGTCGTCTTTTTCTCACACCTTTGCCACAAAACCCAGTGTCGCTCAGTGAATGAGGTGCTTGGCCCATAGCCGAGGGGTCCCTGGTTCGATTCCGGCCAAGGGCAAACTGGTGTCCTTCCAATGAGACGGTGAAATCCGCGATCCCGTGTTACGGCAGGCGTGGCACGTAAAAGATCTTTCACTACTTTCATTTGGGTGTGTCCGTTGCAAAGATAAGAATATTTATGCAATGCATCAGGCAGATGTGAAATAATCGTGGAATGACGTAAAACAATAATCAATTAATCAGTTTTCTTTTTTACCAAAGCTGCAAATGACATTTGCATGAATGAAACTGCATTCACTTGAGTCTCATTCGCGTGTCTTCCCCTCTATTACACTCAACATTAAAAGTGTTCCCTTGCTATTAAATGTGACACAGTTTCTCGATTAATCACCACAGCTTATACATTTTACACCCTTAAGATTCTTCGCATCTGTCATTATCTAAAAATCTAATAGCACATAATGAGTTTACAAGGCAATACGATAACCATCGAACAAACGAACTTGTTTACCTATTGTATCTGTCCCTGGTGTTTCCTCATTCGATTTTAACCACAAATGGAATAAGCGTGCTGGAATTAAGATCACGTCGTAAATAAGATCACGTCGTAGTATATTTTATTTTCTTAAGGTCACGTGGTAGTATACTTTATTTGGATTAAATATTCCTTCTACATATGAAAAAAAGCGTGTTCGATTTTGCATCACACGGTATTAATTCTTTATTTTCTTGAGGCGTTCACGTTCTGCCTCCATTACTACATGTATATACCACAAATGCAATAAGTGCGATATATTTAGCATCACGTTGTAGTATATTTTAAGTTCTAGAGGCATTCCTTTGTTTAAGTTTAATCATGAAAGAAAATGCGTTTTCGATTTATCATCACGTGGAAGTTTATTTCCTTTTCCTTCGTCTGCGATATTTTCGCTTTAAATTTAAATCATAATTGAAATATGCTTGTTTAATCTTAAATATTACGTAGTTGTATAGTTCATCATACCATATGATAATGATAGCAACAATTATAGAAGAAGAAGAAGAAGAAGTAGTAGTAGTAGTAGTAGTAATTATTGTTGTTGATGCTGTTGTTGTTGTAGAAGTACCGGTAGTAGTAGTGGTAGTAGTAGTTGGAAGAAGAATTTGTGGTAATAGTAGTAGTATTAGTAGTAGTAGTAGTAATTGTTGTTGTTGTTGTAGAAGTAGTAGTAGTGGTAGTAGTATTTGGAAGAAGAATTCGTAGTAGTAGTAGTAGTAGTAGTAGTAATAGTAGTAGTAGTAGTAGTAGTAGTAGTAGTAGATGAAGAAGAAGAAGAAGAAGAAGAAGAAGAAAAAGAAGAAGAAGAAGAAGTAGTAGTAGTAGTAGTAGATGAAGAAGAAGAAGAAGAAGAAGAAGAAAAAGAAGAAGAAGAAGAAGTAGTAGTAGTAGTAGTAGTAGTAGTAGAGGAAGAAGAAAAAAAAAGAAGTTGTAGTAGTAGTAGTAGTAGTAGTAGTAGTAGTAGTAGTAGTAGTAGTGGAAGAACATCATCAACAACAACAACAACAACCCCAACCACAACAAAAACAACAACAACATAACCATCATCATCATCATCATCAACAACAACAACACTACAGTTTTTGCCATTTTATGTTTGTACATGTAGTTACTATTTTGGTGTATGATGCATTAGTATATATTAATCTGCAGCAATTTAAACTTTGTTATTTTCAGAGTGTGAAATTTAAAGAAAAAATGGGAGTGAAGACTATTCTCCAAGATTACAACCCACCAGAGGTAAATTGTTGAAAAATAATTCCAGGAAACTATTTATCAATAGAACTTTTAGAATTTTGTTTAGTTTGGCATTTATATCTACTAGCTCATATTAGATTTTTCATAATTCATGTTCTTCTTCTGGATAATTCATTTTCTGATCTCAGTCAAATTATTTGCACGAACTGTATAAAAATCTAATTGTTCCAAAAAGAATACATAACGTCCAGATCAATTCCAGCGAGGCTGGAACGTTATAATTATGCCCTAGCTCTCTCTATATATACAAAGTTCCCTGGGGAGATATTTCATTTGGTAGAATTTTCTGGAGGGTTAATTCAATGGAGGAAGGTTTATTATATGAAAATAACTTTGGCGAAAATGTACGATCAAACCTGCTTTAAAGGTCACCTGTATACGCAGTCACCTGTATTTAACGACCACCTTGATCAATTTCTAACTTCTAACTGTCTATGCCAAATTTACCTGTATTAAGAGGTCATGTGCATTGGGTGGTCGCATTCTCATCTTCCATTTGGTGGCCGCATAATACAGGTACAACGGTAGTCCTGAAATGTTCTATTGACAACGTATAGACTCTGTCCTAACAAAGTCTTCCTATCATAGAGAAAGATCTTTCTCACTTAATTTATTTTCGTTCTTCTATTGTCGTAAATACTCTCCAATTCATATCAATCAGATATATATATCAATTTTTTTATTTCAGGTTTTACAGAAATACTTGCCAGGTGGATTTTGCGGTTTCGCGAAAGACGGTTCACTGATTAGGGTTGAATTATACGGTAAACTGGACATGAAAGGTATAATGTACTCAGTGAAAAAATCCGACCTGGAAAAATATAAGCTTCAACAGTGTGAATGGACACTTCAGGAATGGAGAAAAGAAAGTAACAGGGTACGAAAAAGATAATACATTACTGAAAAAATCATTTATTTTTTCTGCAGCGTTCATCCTTTCCCCGCATCTTTCTCTATTTAGATCATCTTTCTTCATGCCTCGTACCTAAATTTTCCACTAGTTTTTTTGTTTTGTTTTGTTTATTTTTCTGTTTAGTTTTCCTGTGTTTTCATTTTTTTTCTCGTTCTTGCTATCTTGCCTATTCTTCATTCTGCTCTGCATTAACATTTCCGTTTATAAGATTTCAAAAATAAGAAATAATAATGATAATTATAATAGTAAAGTAAATAAATAATAATAATAAATGAAAAATTAAATAAAATAATAATAATAATAATAATAATAATAATAATAATAATAATAATAATAATAATAATAATGATAATAAAATTAAAAAAAAAAGGAAATCCATTCCGCGAAAATAATGTATATACACTTAATAAGGGCTTTGCAACGTTTCCCATACATATAAGGAAGTAAACAGAAAACTGGAACTATTCGTGGACAACCGTAAGAAACAAGGGTTCGGCGCCAAAAACTGAGAATATACTTAAGTCAAAAATTTCATTTTAATTTATTCCATTATCAAACATTCAAATAAATTTTAATGCAGAATGGTTAAATTCTTTTTATCAGTAGAATAAATCTAGATGAAATCCAAATCCCAGTTATTAATTCATTGATGAACAGAAGAATATGAATTTTTGACTTAAGTATATTCTCAGTTTATGGCGCCGGACCAAGGACAGATAATTCAGCTGATTGACAAGAGATATACTTATGCATATTATCATTATTAAATATATACATATTATATTATGTTATTATTCGAAACTATAAAATATTGACTTGCCATTTCAGACTTATATTATATATAAAATGTATTTTATATCAATATTTTAACTGATGGGTATTTTTTGCAGCTGGGTCATCGAGTAGATGGG